>JAWZYV010014583.1:0-660572 GCA_038373885.1 Cheiracanthium punctorium | reverse complement strand
TAAGCATTTATGAAAAAACTTGATTATAGATTTGATTATTTTCTTTTTGTAATAAGTAATTTAACGAAACAGTTTTTTCAATGAACCCAAATAATTTTTTAACGTTTTTTTGATAGATTCCTTATTTAATTTCCTAAAGTTATTATTGATATTATTTTTTGCTTTGTTTATCAACTACATTATAATTTTATAGATTACTGTTTAAAATTATGTGCTCTTATATAATTATGTTTTTAAAGTAATATACCTGCATATTAAGTTTTGTATTTGATTGAAATGTGTAATTAGACCAACAATTCTAATATTTACCAAGCTATTAAATACTTTTATTTAAATATAGCTGGATTATGTTTTTGATGGTGCTGATGAAGTAGATGAAAATTTAAACCTCATTAAAGGTGGTGGGGGATGTTTGACGCAAGAAAAGATTGTGGCTTCTTGTACAAATAATTTAATAATTTTAGCTGACCACAGGTAAAGCACACGATTTTATCCTATAGCATTTAATTTTTTAAATGTGCTTTATTTATACTTTTCTTAATTTTTTAATAGTTTTCCTTTTTAATAATTAAAATGTATATTTTGAATGTTTTTTTTTAAATTTGAAAATATTTAAATAAATTGTAGAACATTTCAGTATAATTCATACTGTGTGTTATATTTGCTAAAATCTGCCTTCCTACTTTAATAAATTTCATAAATTTTTTTGAAGCTGTGCATTAAATTAATGAAAAAACATATTAAGAGCAGCTGTTCCAACTTTCTTTCTCTAACTTTATATTATAACTAAGTGCATTCATTGTTGGTCTACAAAAATGAACTTTTTTTCTTTCACAAGAATTAAAATAACAGATTCTAAAAGTATTTTTCGTGCGGAATTCAAATATCATTTCAGTTTTTCCCCATCGGGTAGGAGTTTAGTGTGATATTCATTTGAATTTTTTATAATATTCTAAAAAATCCGTAACTAGCTATCTAACTCAAAATTATAACTACTCATTCTGACCGACGTAGTAAGTGGTAGATATTGATTTTCGAAGCATATTCTGCATCTGGACTGTTTCTCTTCTTGGTCCAACAGTAGTCATCCAGCATGTTGGAACTACACTTGCCTTGGTACCTCTTGTCCATTGTAAAAATTTGCTGTGGAAATGCGCACCATGTTCATTGCTGACAGCTCCAAGATTTTCGGGAAAGAAGTCTAAGTGAGAGTCCAATAAGTGAATTTTTAATACCATAGGTTTATAAGAATGCAGAAGATCAGCCACTATGTCACGATAGTTTTCTGCTTTATGGTTTCCAAGAAAGTTGCAGCATAAACTTTTGAAAGACTGCCAGGCTGCTTTCTCCAGTGGATTTAACAGTCCTTCGAAATGTTCATCAGCCATTAATGACCGGGATTTGTGGTCCTATAAAAATTCCTTCTATCAGTTTAGCATCACTGACTTTGGGGGATTTCGATTTCAAGTACAAGAATCCATAAGAAAGTTTATCAATAGCTTTGACGAAAATTTTCGTTGCTCCTAACTTAATATGCAATGGAGGTAAAAATATTCTTTCAGGATTCACTAAAGGGACACATGACACATTTTTCTGGCCAGGGATAAGAGATTCACTTTTGGGTCATGATTTTCTAAGTGAGACTTCTTATCTCTGCTGTCCCATTCGCCCAAAAAACAGCAAAATTTGGTGAACCCAAGTTGCAAACCAAGCAATAAAGCAATGACTTCTAAATCACCACAGATATTCCCTTCATATTTTTCATATTGTATTTTCTCTAAAACTAGTTTCATATTTTAATATGTCTCTTTCCTATCAGTGGTATGCGCTACAAGTATTGATGGAATTCATAGCCAATATGTTGCAAAACTTTGTGATAGAAGTTGTTCCTTTTTTTCATAAATTACAATGGAGTGTTTTTATCACTTGCAAATATGAGTTTGTGTTGAACAAAAATGTCTAAAATTTATTTAATTTTAACTAATTTTTCTTTTCATTTTTTTCCTAAATGATGTACTGAAATTAACTAAAATAGCCGATTATGATTTTGACAATTAGCGATTATTTTTTTTTTTGGTGGGTGGGGGATCATCTAAATGAAACAGGTGAAAATTTATGACTTCTAACATAATTCGTTTCTATGTTTGTTTGAAAAAGCCCAATACCTCTAAAATATGTTTAAATGAATTCCTGCCCATAGAGCATAATGTATGGAAATCTTTTGAGTGGCCCTGTAAATAAACTATCCAGTCAATTGGAGCTAAAAGGGGAGGTGCACAACTAGATGTTACAACAATCCTAAATATAAAATTTCAACATTCTACGACCAATAGTTTTTGAGATATACGAGTTACATACATACGAATAGTTGTCAGGGAAAATCTTGTCAAAATGGACTTGTAGTCAGTCATAAGGGATTTTTCAAGTATTTATATGAAGATACATACATGCGTATGATACTTTCTTTTACTTCGTACAAAGGAAGTAAAACTGGTTACATGGGCAAAAGCACAGAACCCTAGATGTACGTCTAAGCCTACGCTTACGGTACAGCATACGCCTAAGCAGGCACGTAGCCAGGAAATTTTTTCGGGGGGGGGGGATATATCCCCCCCTGGCTATGATCCTGCGCCTAAGGCATACTCCCATAAGGTTTATGCCTTATGGGAAATCCACCACCTTCTTTAAAGAATTAAAGCCCATTACCAACTTTTTGGGACACCCTGTATATTTGTGCGATTATGAAGAATAAATTAGAGAAGAAAACTAGCATGAATGTAAACATAATACAATTCTAATTTAAAATTCAACCAAGTGTTTTAATGAGAAAACAGGCACTTCATTGCACCCTAGGGTGCTGCAGCACACACTTTAAAAACCCCAGCTCTAGGCATGGCAATCAGAAAAAGACAAGTTTTGTTCTTTGTTATTTTGCTTTCCTTTCCAACCTTTATTCGCCATCAGACTGATTCCTAGAAGCTTCCTTAGTATTATCTATTTGCATGTCACAAATATCCAGGGGTATCAAGCAGTGATTAGGTCTTTATGATATATTTTTACATTCTGTAAAAGTCTTATATATGTATATGCAAGAGAACTAGAAAATATAATGTAAATGAGATTTTCTAAACTATTTAATTTTGTGCATTGTTTTTTATTAAATAGCTTCACTAGAAAATTTATTATTGTTGTTACTTGTTTTCAGTCAGTGTATAATGTTATGTCTAGTGTGTGTACATGTGAGAGAGAACCAGAAAATGCAATGAGCAAGGGAAAAAAAAATCAATTTGATTATTTTATCTTGGGCTTTTTTTTTTAATGATATGATGCCTGTAGTACATTTTTGTACTATAGAAAAAATGCCACTATTTTAGCTACTAAAATTAAGAAAAGGATGCCATTTTGATTACCTTTTCACGTTGGTGAGGCTGCTAATGCTACTATTTTTTATTTCTGACAGCGGTGGACACCCAGTACATAAACCGTTATGAAGGACTATAAGCCTGTGTTAAAAAATCTGAACTTAGTTTTATTAGGTAGTGTTAAATCATAATTTTGAATGTGCTTGCATTCAGCATTTTAAAATTCTTACATTTCTCTTGAATTTTGTTACTTCTGTTTGTGCTTTTATCTTAAACTTTGAAATTTTCAATGTAGCATATTAATTGATATGCATTTTAAGAATTGAATAAGTGGTTTTTGTCTGTGTTTCAGAAAAGATTCTAAGTCACTTGGAGAAAATTGGACAAAAGGTATTCCAATAGAAGTTATTCCAATGGCTTATCTACCTATTAAAAAACGTTTAGAAGCCATAAATGGTGAAGCCATATTAAGAATGGCTAAAGCCAAAGCAGTAAGTTAATAATATTAATTATTATTACTATTTACCCTAGAAATCATCTTTTGACTTAAAAAACAAATAGCAGATTTAACAAGAGCAGAAAAAACAAATAGCAGATTTAATTAAGAGTGACTCAATGGCAGGCCAAAGTTAGGAATTTCTGAATGTGGCTACATGACTTTGCTAAATGAATAAAGCATTTTTTTCACAGAGTGACAGGGAAAAAAAAAAAAATGGTACATGGCGTCTCAACAATCCAAAACAATATCACAGTGTTTTGTCTATGGGGAAAAAAAGATTTTCACTAATTATTTCTCAACAACATGATCGATCACCCCCATCTTGTTTCAGTATTATCTGTGCTACAGCTACTATCATTGTGCCATATTAGATCAAGATCACATAAGCAGGTAAACTTATTTGTTTGCCTGAAGAGCAGGGGAACAAATATCCCAAAACTCAATCATTCAAATTCAGCAATTATACTGCAATGACATGATTGATCAGTACACGATCACTTTGTATCGTTTACCCCATGGCCACTATCATTGGGCCAAATTTGGTCAAAATTGCTTAAGAGTTCTTGGACATTGTGAAATATTTCATTTAGCCATGGTTGCAAATATCCAAGCTGTACCTAACTTTATTGAAAAGGGAATTCTTAAATTATCAGTTGTGAAATAAAATATCTTCTAAATTAATATGCAAGAGTATAAATACTTATGGAATTTTAAATACAGCCATAATTATGGAGATTTATAACAAATATTACAGAAAAAATCTGGAGATAGCTGCACCAGGGTTGCCACCTTTTGGTAAAAGAAAAAAAATCGGGACGGTTAGTATTGAAGGTAGATCTGATTGAAAGGAAAATTTAAAATACTTTTTTTTGAATAATTATTTAATAATTATAATTTATTTCATAAATAAATAAAATTTAATGTTTTATTTACATTTAATTTCATTTATTTATTTGTCCACAAATGTTTATTACTGTGTGGTGCTTTCATTAGTTCTACGTCATTTTTATGCTTATTTATATTGCCACTGTCACTCTACCAAATTTAGTTAAGATCGAATGAGAGGTCTCGAAGGAATCAAAGAACAAATGAAAAATTATTTTCAGTAATTATTCCTATGACATTATACTAGTCACTGTCATCTTCCTTCATAAACCATCTATGCTTTGGCTGCTATCACTGTGTCAAATTTGATCAAGATCTCATGAGCAGTCTTGGAGGAGCAAGCACACAAAAGTTACAAGATTTAACCATAAAGCTCTGCTTAGTCTTTGACCAGCAACAATTTTAAATAATTTCTGAAAAATACCATTTTTGTAGTTTGTTATCTTCAAATGTTCAAATAAATTTATAAAATAATAGTATAACATCATAAATTTTCTCACATGCACTTTAAAATAATAAATAATAATAACAATAATAATGATGAGACGAGATTTGAAAACTCTATTCTTTAGCTTGGCAGCATACAAGTATGTATTATTTTTTACTATGTGCTTAAATAAGATTGAAGAAATATGTATATTTATATACACCTCTCCTTCAACTGCTGTTTCATTATGCATTTTAAAAGTTTTTAAAATTTATTTTATTTACAATTAATTTTTGCTTAAAAAAAACATTTAAATGTATCCAAATATTAAAGAAACTCAAATCAATCTTTTAAAATCAATTTTGTCTTAACCTTCAAACTTACAAGATATGATCACTATTTTAAAACAGACAAGTGTAAGAAAACAACACACTTCAGTATTTTCTACTAAATCTATATTAGATTAAGTAATTCATATGTTTAACCTGATGTATTTAGGTTATTTTCATATTTTTATTGGAAGAACCCTTATCTCTCAAAATGACTGTTAATTTTGGTTTCTGTCCACATAAAGATGCCTTTAAAAAGCTAGTTATTGATTGACATCACCATTTTTTGTATCTTCCATTTGTGTTTTAATGGTACTAAGCAGTTATGGTAATAGCAGTTATCGAAAAATTTTTCAATCATTAAAGACAAGGTTTACTTGAGAAATGCTAACAAAATTTTAAAGTTGAAAAAGTCTAAAAACTGATAACTAAGCAGTTGTGCTTTCAGATTTGTAATTATTATTTTTTTCTTGTAAATTACACAGGGTGACCCAAAAAGGTGGTAGCACACTTTATTTCTTTATCAATTAAAGATAAGTGGGCAATGTAAATTGAAAAAAATGTTCAAAATAAGGTAAGAAAAATATTATGCTATGAAAAAATTCCTTTTGTTAATTTTCAAAAAGTGACACTTTTTGAATTTGTATGAAACCTCCCCATACAAAAAATTCTCAAATAGTAAAATGTGCCCCATACTCTAATGAGTTGATGGACAAAACTTGATAATTATTCTCTAAAAAGTGTCAGAGATATGAAGATAAACATATGCTGACTGAAACTACTTTTCAATGGCTGTTGAAGGGTAAAAAATTACATTGGATGATCGTATTTTAGGGGTCTCACAGAAATTATGAAAAAAATAGTTTTTTCCCATTCTTGTAATAAGTGTTTCATTCAAATTCATATATATCCCCTTATTATCCTTGTTTAACTATGAGACATTTTATGATGGAAGCCTGAAATTTGTACTTTACCTCATCAGTGTATGGGGCACATTGTATTAATTGGGAATTTTTTGTAGTCGCATACAAATTGAAAAATGTAATTTTTTAAAAATAAATGAGTGGAATTTTTCCTGAATGTAATTCTTTTTCCTACACCTTATTTTGAACATTTTAAAAATTTATATTGCCCACTTATCTCTAATAGATAAAGAAATAAAGCACGTTATCACCTTTTTTTTGGACACCTTGTATATTTTAACTTTTGTAATCCGAATTATAGTTGTTAGTGATAGAATGGATATCAATTTGGCCGGATACCAAATATCTGGCCAAACTTTCAGCCAAATATCCAGTTATCCGACAGCAGTATGTTTTCTTCTTCTTTGTTTTATTTTCACTGGTTTTCTTAGATCATTCAGCTTACTTTTTTCTTTATATTTTCTCAATAGTTTCAAGTCATTTAATTAAAAATCAGGAATCTTTTTGAGATTGTTTCCATGAATTCAGTACAAGTTTTATAGAGCATACCTGCCAACTCTACTGGATTTTCTAGGAGACTACTGGATTTTGATGGTTTCTACTTTTCTCCTTATTTTACATTAAAATCTCCTGGTTTTTTGACATTTTGAAGCTTTAATAGTCATTTTTATTTCTCTACCAGTTCTGAAAGATTGGGGGTATATTCATTCAATATGGACCAATATGCCATGATACTGAAATTTGTACTTTACCTCATCAGTGTATGGGGCACATTGTATTAATTGGGAATTTTTTGTAGTCGCATACAAATTGAAAAATGTAATTTTTTAAAAATAAATGAGTGGAATTTTTCCTGAACGTAATTCTTTTTCCTACCTTATTTTGAACATTTTAAAAATTTATATTGCCCACTTATCTCTAATAGATAAAGAAATAAAGCACGTTATCACCTTTTTTTTGGACACCTTGTATATTTTAACTTTTGTAATCCGAATTATAGTTGTTAGTGATAGAACGGATATCAATTTGGCCGGATACCAAATATCTGGCCAAACTTTCAGCCAAATATCTAGTTATCCGACAGCAGTATGTTTTCTTCTTCTTTGTTTTATTTTCACTGGTTTTCTTAGATCATTTAGCTTACTTTTTTCTTTATATTTTCTCAATAGTTTCAAGTCAATTTAATTAAAAATCAGGAATCTTTTTGAGATTGTTTCCATGAATTCAGTACAAGTTTTATAGAGCATACCTGCCAACTCTACTGGATTTTCTAGGAGACTACTGGATTTTGATGGTTTCTACTGGTCTCCTTATTTTACATTAAAATCTCCTGGTTTTTTGACATTTTGAAGCTTTAATAGTCATTTTTATTTCTCTACCAGTTCTGAAAGATCGGGGATATATTCATTCAATATGGACCAATATGCCATGATACTTTGGATGAATAATAGAGATTTGAGTTTATGTTCATTACTCATTTGTGAAGGATTCTTTGAAATTTCAAAATTAGATGGCAAATCCTTTATTTGTAACACTTATGAGTAGTGCTGTAAAAGTAACGAAAATATTAATACCCGTATGTATTCGTTACCCCAAACTCACTACCGGTTACTAAGTATTCGTTACTCGTTACTTTCGTTACTAGTTCGAACGCGAGAAACAAGTCTTTCAGCGCGTATCTAGAGGAGGGTGGGGGATGCTGCAACCCTCCTTTCCTAAATCTGACCCTTTACTTAGTTTACAATGTGATATTTATTTACAACTGAAACTTAGTTAGCAATTTGATACACACACACACCTCTCCTGAAATAAAGCGTAAGAATTGTACTTAGAGCTAATTTTCTCTGATTAATAGATGTTTTTATACAAATGTATTGTTTTATACAATGTTCAATTATCCGAATAACTCAGATAGTGCCCATAGAAATCTTCCAAAAATATGCCCCCATAGTCTCCCTTCCCCTTTTTTAATTCTGAACGCTGGTTTAACCTGTTCATTCTCATCTTAAAAGGTATAACGGAAAATCTTGTGCCTAGTGTTGCTTCTGAGCGCGGATTCTTGAAAGATGGGGGTCAAGTCACCCCCCTCCCCCTTAGACGTCAACATTTCAAAAACATACTGAACTTTTTTGAATTATTTTAATACCAGTGGCGGGCATAGAAAGGGGGGTCTACTAAGGGAAATGCCGGTCCCCTACTGAGGGAATCCCGGTTCCCTCTCGAAGTTTTTGTTTAAAACGAAACGATAACTTTAAAAAAAAATGTGTTTTAAGTTTGCATGCCTAATATTTTTTTTTTCAAATAATATTTTAAATAATAAAAATGCGTGAATTCGTTTACTTTATAAAAATATTTTTTAAGGCTTACTTAAATAACTTGTTATTTATTACTCATATTTCGGAGCTCAAGCATTTAAAAAAAAATAAGTTCTCAATCCTTCGGGACCACCCTTAAAAATAATCCTGATTACACCACTATTTAGTACTAAAATGTCAGAAAGCAAGAGCATCCCCTTACTGCACTAACGTGCCTCTATTCTTATAGATATTGCTCTACAATTGCAAGAACACCCCCTTTCTCCCCCCAAAAAATCTGATATTAGCACCCACGCATGACTTACTATATACCGTACATCCCCGCATTGTATAAAACAAACGCCATGTCTAATCCCATATCATAGTAGAGCAGCAGATACTGCATCTATCCGATATTGCGTCATCAGTAAAGAAAACAAAACATACGGATCTTTCAAACCTCATCCAAACGAGACCATTCGGCACATGCGAAATGCAACCCCCTTAGTAGTCAGTAACGAAAGCTGAGCATATTGCTACTGCTACTCAAATACCTCAAATACCAAGACTGATTTTCGCCTTCAAACCGCGATCCGATATCCAGTAACAAATAGCGCAAGATATTAGTACTCGATTACCGAACTCGTTTTCTCCCTTGTATTCGAAGTTGGAAGCTGCTCGATCCGAAAGCGCAGTAACGATATCAGCCCGTAAAGTAGCAATTCGTTACTTCGAGTCTGTGTGATTATCCGCATGTCAGTACCGAATACATGCGGTTTCTTACAGCTCTACTTATGAGTTCAAAGCCCCTGAATTTTGCCGGCGATCAGGTATTTAAAACCTTATTGTTACTAGAGTTAAGATAAATGCTTTAAAATAGCTGTTTTTTAATAATTGCTTTGCATTTTCGGAGGGGGGGGGGGTTCAGCAACCTCTGCTCCTCTTCCACTTAAACAGCCTGTGGACCGTGATACCACATAAATCTACTGGATTTTCTACAGTAAATGTTGGCAGGTATGTTATAGAGCTATTGACATTTTGCTCTATACAAATAACAAAGTTATACAAATAACAATGTAATGGATGTTCTCCTTCAAGAGTTAGATAAATATCTTAAATGATCAGTTCTTGAAAGAAAGACATCTCCATTAAACTGTTGAAAAAGCAATGTAACAAATTTCCTTACTTATCAAAATTAGAGGGGGGAGACATTTTCTTACCAGCTCAGACAGCACATAAGCTTAAGTCAAGCTTGACATTTCTTTGAATTTGACGTATTAATACAAGCTTGACAGTTCAATTCATTTTAAGCTTGCAGCAAGCTTGGAGCATTTGAACTGTCAAGCTTGATTACAACTTGATGACTGCTTGATTTGGAAAGCCACATCCACATAACAAATAATTTATCATTAGTCATAAATGTACTTGACCATAGAATTAAAAGAAAAAGATTATATATTTTCACATATGGAAATTCTTCAAAATAAAATACAATTATACTACGAAATTGATTTCAAAATCAGTCGTTTGTCTCGATTTTGGCCAATATTGCCCAACATGAGTGTCGCCGATATTGAAAGTTTTTAAATGTGTGCTGCTTTTAAGTTTATATTATGCTTATTTCCCTATTAGTAGAGTCTATAAATCACACATAACATTATTTTAATTTTGATTCAACCCATGGAAAAATAAAAGAAACAGGGCATCGGCCACTCGCCAGAAAACGCCGTGACAACCATAACAGTCACTTCAAACTTTAGTCATGCCAGCGCAAGCCCAGCGCGGCTGAATGGTTAGGACGCTGGCCTCCCAAACCATAGGTCGCGAGTTCGATCCCAGCCGCGGACGCTTGATGGAAACAGATTAACATAACTCGAAATTTCAGCATAGAAGGGAAAATGCGTGGAAAAATAAAATATGCGGGGTGAGTTCGCCGACGGGCGCCCCGTGTATTTAGGGAATTCTTTTTTAGGAAAATTTTTTAAGCTTGAAATTAAGCTTGCTATGTCAAACTTGATTCAAGCTTGCTATGTCAAGCTTAATGCAAGTTGGGCAAGTGTAAACTTGAACACTTAATTCAAGTTTATTGACTTGATAAATCAAGCTTGCTGCAAGTTTGCTGTGCTGTCTAGGAGCCAGCAATACTAAAGCAAGTACACTATTCTCATAAGCTGTGTCCACTTATGGTGGAAAAAAAAGGTAACCAAATTCTTACAAAGATTGAAAACAGTGTTTATGTACAATAATTTCTTCCAGTAATAATTCACTCCAATCTTAAAAAAAGATAGAAGTACTTAATTTTTTCCCCCATTTTCTATACATGATAAAAATACATTCAAAAAAGTATTGAAAACAAAATATTTTCACAAAACTTTGTTTTTATGCATTTTTTTTTTTTTTTAAATTTACCTATTCATTTAGTTTGTTTATGTTATTTCTCTGTATATAATTTTAGGCTGGATGTACTGCCTTAATATCCGGCTACTGCCAATTATCCAGCATACTGGCCAGATAGGCCAGATGTAGTATGTTTGCCGGATATCCGTTGCATCCCTAATACTTGTGATCATCAATTTTGTAATTTTTAAATTTATTCTGTAATTTAATAATTGTTGATTATTTTCTCTTATTTAAAAATTTTAGGGTCCTGTTGTTACAGATAATGGGAACTTTATTTTAGATTGGAAATTCACTGAAAAAGTTGATTGGAAAGAAATGGACCAAAAGATCACTTGTTTTCCAGGTAGTTTCATAAATATTTTTATTTATATTTGACTTGATTAAAGTTTTTTTTTTTAAATTTCCAGTGCAGCCAGCATTATAGACAGATACCATTTTGTCAAAACAGAGATAACAGATAGTACAATAAAATGACATAAAGGGATCACAAATATAAAAAGTAAATCAGGTAAAAGTTAAATTTGTCAAAACAAGATCAAGCCTTCAGTATATTTAGAAGGTCTCTAGCCCCCTAGTATCTAGAAAAAAATGCTGGTCTGGGAGAGAGCTGAGCAAACAAGAAGATGCTCAGCCACTGCACTGTTGCTGCAAGGGGGGGGGGGGGGGGGGCGGAGCAGACAGGACCGTCAACTGTTTTGAATTTGTGGAGGTGGGCACAGGGTTGTTAAAAACCTGTTTTTTTCAGCATTTTGGGGGTTTTATCAGGGTTTTTTAAAGCGAAAAGATGAAGAATATTAAAAAATATATTTGTTAATTACTAAATACAACTTAAAGCTACTAATTGATTTCAAAAATCAGTTGTAGAAGAAAAAATGGTTTAATTATTAATAATAATTAATTACAATTATCAATATACATTTAAAAAATGTTTAAATTAATAACAGTAATAACCAATCATGTCTTACTCGTAGATAAATTGATTATTAGTTATAATTTTAACATTGAAATTAAAGTACTATACTTTCGGACCCACTTATAATGAGTCTGGATTTAGCGAGATTCTGGATTTAATGAGGAAAATAGTCTTTTGATTGGTATAATGTTAAAAATGTCTTAAAGTATAATCTTTTAGTGAGCATTTTCTTTTATTATGAAGGTTGTGACATTGTGTGTCTTTTATTACATTGTGACATGCAAAGTGCTCAAATTACCAAAATAGAATGTATAATTATAAAATGTATCTTGATATGATTGCAATATTTTCAATAAATTTCTACTAGGATCATGGATTTTATCAAATTTTATTACACAGTAAAGTATTTAATTTGCTTTTTGTTTTCATTCTGTATCACCTATTATTATACATAATGTTCTGTTTCTTTTTTAGGTGTTGTAGACACTGGCCTTTTCATTAATATGGCATCAAAAGTTTATTTTGGACACCCAGATAACTCTGTTGTAGTAAAGGAAAGAAAAAATTAGCATTTTTAGAAATATTAATTTTCAGTGTTCCTATGAAACATTTTACTCAATTTTATGTATGTAAAATTGTATTTTAAGCTCTCTGTGACTAATGATCTGATGTAACATTTTTATATAGAAATAAAGACTACTTTATTTTTTTATTTATCTATTATTCTGTGAAATTGCATGGTTTTATGAAAGTTTCTTTCTTTGCGAACAACACTGTAAATGTGATTAATGAAATATTTAAGTTTTTATCTTCCTTGCTGCAAGTCTATGTAGTGTGACAAAATCATCAGAATGAATGGCCTTATTCTATGACAGTCATCCAGATATTCAAATTGTGTATTTTAACTAGTTAGTTTAAGAGGGGATCTCTTTGGTTTTAAATTTATAGAGTTCTACTGGATGTTTATGTATACATAAACCAAGTAATGTAAACATAAACTGTTTGATCAGTGGAGCTCTTTTTAAGCTATTAACTTAGCTCTATATGAAATCAAAAGAAGTATAAGTGCTTGAAACTGTTGAAAATTATTTATAAGAAATAGCAATCTTTAAAGAAATTCCCAAGTACCTCTTCCGATGATCAATCAATCAGGGTGAATGTTTGTATTGCAAGCTTAAAAAATTTTTTACAAATTATTTTACACCTTTTATGACATCTTTAAATAAAAAGATATTGCAAACTTTTGATATTTTGTAATTATTTAATTAATTTTAGTCTAAAAATTTTTTCTTGGTATTTTTATTGAACCTTTGCAAGACGCTTCTTGCATTGTTGTATTGCTATTTCTTCCATGTTTGTGTTTCTTATGTTCATGTTGTATCCATGAGTACCACAGAAATGGTAATAGAAAGTGTTTCTGCTGATAGATACATTGCTCAACGTCTGAGACTTGAGTAAAATTATTCCCTACCGATGAATCCCATGTGGACGCATCAATCCTTTGTGATTAAAGTTCAGCGTTTGCTCTCAAAAGCAGTACCGCAACTAGAGTTTACGTCACTTGGGGCAAACCTAATTAAAATTAGGGTGCCCCTCTGATGAAACATACTTAATTTTAGTACCTCACCTCTTAAGAGAAATGCATAATTTGGACATGACCAGGACATGTGCCCACTTACAATCCCTAGTCACAGCTCTGCTCAAAAGGGTAACTGATTTGTGCTCAACAAACAATCCAACAAACACTACAACTTACAAAGGAACAACTGCAGAAGATCATCTGTGCCTAGAGGCATACTATCCAAGTTGTTGCCATGGCTTGAAAATAGATATCTAATTCAGGGAGTGGCAAATTACACTCCTAGAAATTTATTAGTTGTGTACATAAATGCTGGTAGCCAGTTCACTGCATTCTGCTGAGGGCATAAGGCTCTGTATTGTGCATGCTTTTGGAAGCAATATTTTACTTGTTTTTGCATGCTGTATGTAAATTCTTCATTGTTGAAACCTTAGGAACTGTTTATGATTTAAAAACAGTTAAAAACGCATTAAAATCCGTTATGTAGCACTATCGGTGGCAGCCACCATCTTCTTCAGCACAGGTCTTAGTTCTAAATGGCCAGCTCTCTTCCTCAGCAAGGCGTTCCACCCAGGATCTATCTGCGCATGCGTCATATCATTTATAGCGCCATCTGTGGTTATAATCTGCAAGGCTTCCATATTTAGGGCATAATAACTATTTTTGCAATTGGCGAGTTTTTGGCTATTGTTAAAGTTGATTTCCATGGGGCGTTCTTGGACTATTTTTGCGAGTGCAGTAGTGGTTTTATTGAATTTAATGTCAGATTGATGTTCCTTTTTTCAGTCTTTGATTTTTTGTTTTGTCATGCCAATATAGCATCCTGGTTTATTAGTACTGTTGTCTGTAAAGCTTAATTTATAAATACCGGTGGTTCCATCAGGATTAATATTATCTTTATCACTGCGAATGCGTTTGAAAATATTTTGATTGGGTTTTATGGGGATTTTGATATTTTTCTTTGCTGCTTCATTTGTGATTTTTAGTGCCACTCCCCTGCAGTAGGGAATGACATTGGTAAATTTTAGTTTCGGATTTTGATAGTTATTAATTTGCTCCAGCTTTTTGATTCTTTTTTTGAAAAGGTTTTTTACTATTGATTTTGGGTACCCTGCGTTTTTACATTGTGCTTTAATAAACTGGAGTTCTTCATTGAGTAGTTTTTCGTTTGAGCATACTGTAATTGCACGATTGACATAGGATCGTATGGCGGCTATTTTGAATTTGTATGGAGTTTTTGAATTAAAATGTACTATTTCGTTATTATTGGTGGCTTTTCTAAACACTGTAGTATTAATATTATTCTTCATCCCAGCAAACACACAATTGTCCGCAAAATGACGGCCGGGTACCCGTCGTGCTGGCGAAGTGCCGTATACCGGAAGCAAGGTAGATTGCCATCGTCTGGAAGTCACTGGAGTATCAGTGCCTGAAAAGTGCATATGCACCGGTACATAACTAGTAACGGCGAACTGCTATGTGTCTATGACATGCACAAAAAAGTTAACGGCGTGGTACTGCTTAAAATGTACCGGGCCAACACTATTTGGCAGTAATAGGCCTGTATATATTTCGTAGTGTTGGCATAAAACTTCGTTATTTTAATTAAATAATATTGTTTCACATTCATACGGTGTAGAAGTGTTAGGGGATATAAGTTCCGGGCACCCAAAGGCAGGGTCACTGCAAAGATTTTTTTTTTGAGGGGGGGGGGGATGTAAGGGGAGAAGTTCATATTGTGCCTTCAAATATTTTAGTACTAAAAACTAAAATAATACAAACGAGTTCAGTATGCTATAAAAATGTTTACTACACAGACAGTGGAACCTCCACTCTGTATATGACAGTATATAACCCCCACTTTGTACAGAATTATGAATTTTAATCTTAGTATTTTTATAATTTATATTAATTTTTTACAATTTTGCTAAACTTTTCCTGAAAAACATATTTGGAGACTTTTTTCTACGTTAAGCCCCTTTTTAAAATCTACCAAATTAGGGTGCAGAAATATGTTAGAGAGTATTACACGAAGACCAGTCAGGGTTTTGCATGAGAGCTCAGCTCCTGTAGTCTTTTTTTCTTCAGAGAATGGTAAAACAAAAGATTACTTAATTTTTAAATATAAATTAGGTAATTAATGCTCAAATCTACAATAAAACAAATTAGAGCTCCTGCAGCTATTTGTTAGAAATTCAGCAAGCAATGAACCAGTATTTACATATTATTTCCTTCAATCTATTTCGCTCTTTGTGGTTTATGACCACAGCTTTGCTAATTCTTATTCTGTACATTTAAAAGAATTTCTTTTGCAGCTGCTCTCTTTGGGCGAGGCTGTTAATTTTTGCTTTGTTTACTTATGTCTCCCAGAGATGTCATGGTCGAGTTGTTCTTCACTGACACGTCTTGGTAGCCCTTTTAAATTTCTGCGCCTAATTGTTTTTGTTTACTAAATTAAATACATTGATTTATGCTTAACCGCTGTGGTTGCGTTTGCCTATTTTTGTATATTGGCATATTTTTGTTAGCGCTGCACTGCCAATTTTGTAAATAAGGCTTTTTGTTTCACTACGTGAGAACATCACTTTAGCTCCAGTTCTTATTTTTGGTAGGTCGCACAAAATCGGCAGTCTTGATGTTTCATTTCGTTTTGCAAATCTTGAAATGTTGAGCGGGAAGCCAGTTATGAAATATGCTTTTTAGGATACAGTTTTTCCGGTTGTTGCAGACTTTCGAGAAGGTTATTGCTGACTAGTAAGATATCTCTGTTAGGAGCAATAATAATTATAATAAGATTTGCTTCTGCAGTGATATCTTGCTGGTTATGGATACAGAAAATGGATTTCAATTGGAAGTTTTACATTTCATTGGATTTTACAGTGGATTTCATTGGATTTTACATTTTTTAAACAGTCTGGAAAATATTACAGGTAAATTTTTACTTTTACTGTTTTTATGTACACACGGTATCCACCGGTGAATTTAGCAACTAATTTAAAGATTAGGCGACTTTTTCAACCAAAAAATGCATTTTCATACTATTTTCAAGTTTTGGCTACTTGTACCATACTCCAGGCGACTCATTTGAAATTGGGTGTTGGTTTTTATCAACTCCCCTTTTTTTTAAAGCTGCTACTGAGCTTTCAGCAAACATTCTAATCTGTTTTTTAATTGTGCTATAAAAATAAATGTATTATATGTTCTGTTATATATATATGAAGTTTTTAAATTTATCATTTTATTCAATCCTTCTTAAATGAAGCTAAATTAAGCATGTTTATTTCTTAACTACAAAATCATTCAAAAATGTTACTATTTTGGGAACTAAAATTGAGAAAATAGCTACTAAACTGGTGACTTTTTTTAAGTCGGTGATGTTACTAATGATACTTATTTTAGTGTATAAAAGTACTTTCCTCCATAAAATTTGAATCATGCAGTATACAACAGATATAGATACAGAAAATTTCTTTTCAGAATAGCTAAGATTTAAAAAATAATTTGATCTAAACAAAATGTACAATTAAGCAAAATGTTACCCTAAAGTTATGTGTGTAATCATAGTACAATTTTATTTATTATTACTTCCTGTAAGCTTTTCATTAGTACACACACACACACACATATATATATATATGTATATATATATATATATATATATATATATATATATATATGTATATATATATATATATATATATATATATATATATCAACCATAAAGTATTATAACTCATTTATAAAATCTCTAACTATGAAATATTGTAATTAAACTGTTTATAAATGATTTTATGTTGGTTCTGAAATGTGTTAACGCCTCTCTCACAAAAAAAAAAAAAAAAAAATCTTTTGCGACTGCAAATTTGTAAGAAAATTGCAGTTTATGAAAACTGCACACAATTCACTAATGATAGGCGCACATAATTTGCAAACGATTGACCAACAGATTTTGCTGTTTTTTATCTTTCATTTTTTTGAGGGGTGGGGGTTGATGAATAAGCCCCCTACCCCGCATCCGCCACTGGCTCGTATTTTAGTTATGGCAGCATTACTGTAAATAGGTATAATCCGGTACCGTGCCATTACATTGTAGCCACTGTTAAGGTACCAGGCCAGTGCCTTTATTTTTAATAATAGCCGGCACCCGGCCGTTTCATTTTGGGCGTTATAAACTTAATGGGCCAGTGCCTTTATTGTGAGTAACGGCCGGCACAAGCAGTATGCCAGCAGAGTGCCGTTGCCTTCCCGGGCTTCTGGCAAGGTACTTCTCGGGCGACCACTTTTGGTACGATTCAGTTACTTTTTACTTCGCTGGGCCGGTACTGGACGTAAAGGCAGAAAGGCACTGGCAAGGTACTCCGCTAGCAGGTGTGTGTTTGCTGGGATATCTCTATTGATTTCAATCAATAGAGATATGAAGAATAATAATAATCAATAGAGAATCAATAATGAAATCAATAGAGATATGAAGAATAATATTAATACTACAGTGTTTAGAAAAGCCACCAATAATAACGAAATAGTACAAAATCAATAGAGATATGAAGAATAATATTAATACTACAGTGTTTAGAAAAACCATCAATAATAACGAAATAGTACATTTTAATTCAAAAACTCCATAAAAATTCAAAATAGCCGCCATACGATCCTATGTCAATCGCGCAATTACAGTATGCTCAAACGAAAAACTACTCAGTGAAGAACTCCAGTTTATTAAAACACAATGTAAAAACGCAGGGTACCCAAAATCAATAGTAAAAAACCTTTTCAAAAAGAGAATCAAAAAGCTGGAGCAAATTAATAACTATCAAAATCCGAAACTAAAATTTACCAATGCCATTCCCTACTGCAGGGGAGCCGCCCTAAAAATCACAAATGAAGCAGCAAAGAAAAATATCAAAATCCCCAAAAAACCCAATCAAAATATTTTCAAACGCATTCGCAGTGATAAAGATAATATTAATCCTGATGAAACCGCCGGTATTTATAAATTAAGCTTTACAGACAACAGTACTAATAAACCAGGATGCTATATTGGCATGACAAAACAAAAAATCAAAGACCGAAAAAAGGAACATCAATCTGACATTAAATTCAATAAAACCACTACTGCACTCGCAAAAATAGCCCAAGAACGCCCCATAGAAATCAACTTTAACAACAGCCAAAAACTCACCAATTACAAAAATAGTTATTATGCCCTAAATATGGAAGCCTTGCAGATTATAACCACAGATGGCGCTATAAATGATATGACGCATGCACAGATAGATCCTGGGTGGAACGCCTTGCTGAGGAAGAGAGCTGGCCATTTAGAACTAAGACCTGTGCTGAAGAAGGTGGTGGCTGCCACCGATAGTGCTACATAACGGATTTTAATGCGTTTTTAAATGATTTTATACTATCCGTAATTTTACTTTTATAATGAACTGTTTATGATTTTCATCGAGAATTTTCATTGAATTTTGGCCTGTGGAAGTATTTTGCTGTGTATGAAATGCAGCATCTGAGAAAACTTTTGTGTTAAGCTGACTGTTCCAATTACTGCTTATTAATTCCTATGAATTTTCTGCAGCAGATTGTTTGACAAAGTTCTAGAAACAATGAAATATGTGTTTTCTCTTGTCAAGTAGACTGTTCACTAGAACTTTCCACATACACTGGACTTTCAAACAATGAACTCGAAAACTAAGCAGAGTTTTCTGCAACAATATGTACATACAGATGTCACCCAAAAACTTGCCAAAATGGATTCATAGTCGGTCAAAATAGATCAACCACGAATCAAAGTACAATTCCTGAATGAAAGCACATGCATAAGTTTTTACCATATGCACGAGAATTCAGGCTTCGTACAGAAACTTGTCAAAGTTAATTTAGAAATGGTCAATTTTTTTTTTTTTTTTTTTTAATTTTTTTTTGTCAAAATCTTGATACCTAAATTGTGATTACAGTACTTCCTTTACTTTGCATGAGGAAGTAAATCTAAACAGCAAACAAGAAATTCATGTTGTGTACACAACTGTCTATACAGTTTTATATTTTACACGACTATTTCTTATACAGTTTTATTTGCGTGCATGCTTCTGCATACTGAATAGTTAACCTGTTCACTTCCTGGCATTGGTCTGGGAAGCAACGCTGTGCACAGCTGTCAATAAGGGTGGTGAGTGGAAGCAGGCTTATTTTAGCCTTAATGCAAAAATTACACTTATAGTGAAACAATTTGACAAATTTTTTAGATTCCGATTCAATAAAACTAGATCCCAGGGGCTATTCCCAGCTAAAATTATTCTATTTGTGACACACTTTCTGGTTGGAGGATGCACTGTCATGTTTCTGATGCAATTCATGACATCAAAATGACGTCGATTTCACTTGCGATTTGAGCTGGGAATAACTTCCATTGCATTTTTAAGCATTCCGGCATGTGCATTTAGTTTTTAAATGAGGGAATTTTACGAACACTAATTTTTTTTCCTTTATTCTAGTGCAGCAGGCACAAAAGACATTATCCTTAGCCAAAATACAAAACAAAAGACAGAATTAACCAGAAATAGACATAAGTTCTCTAGCTTTCAAACAGCAGGAAAAAACCGAGGAACTATGAAGCGCTGGACACTTAAGCAGGTGGTCAGCAACCATCAGCTCGGTGCCATTGCAGAGAGAGCACAAGGGACTAATCAAGACATTGATTCTATGCAGATGAGCAGTGAGGTAATGGTGTCCCATCAGTCTAAAAGCTGCAACTGCCAACTCTTGGGTGTTCGGGTAACCGGAGAATGGGGAGTTGCCATGGTTTATTTTTGTCCAGTTCTTCCAGCTCTGGCTTTTGAAGATGTTTCGTTTTCAAATTTATGAAATGTGCACCCGTTGTCAACTGACCTGCACAAAGCTTGGGTGACATCAGTGGCTTTCTTTGCCAACTCATCTGCAACCTTGTTACCATAAATCCCACTGTGGGATAAATCCACTGGAGAACTGTTTTCTTAGACCTTAGCAATTCCATACGAATGAGTCGACAATCCACAACAGTGCTAGGAGTAAATGTTTGGACAGAATTTACAATTGCTGGAGTGGCAGCCTGGAAGTTGGAGAGAATTACAGCCAGAGCAAAATCAAAAAAGCTTCATCCCAAAAGCAAGGTCTAAGGTCTGCGAAGAATTGGATGCCGACCCAAGCGGGTTTACAGCATTGTTTGCCAATCTCCAACTGTAAAGCTACTGTCCGGTGAAACCACCTACAGGATCCAGGCCCAGCACCTCTGTGAGTCACCGACCCGTTTTTGCTTACAAAGTACAGAAGGTTTACAAATTTTTGTCAATTTACAAATTGCAGTTCAAGCTTTCGAGGTCTGAGCAGTTACAAGTATACACTTCAATGTGAAGTTAACAGTTTTTACAATTGTTATATATATATATTTTAAATAACACATTGTTTTGTTTTAACAGTGTGAATAGCTTGGTTAGAAAAAATAAGAATCTATATAAATTTTTGTGATAAAATTAATCATCTATATTCCAAAACGGTGAAGGTAGTCGAACCCAGGGAGCTCTGTTGTATTATTAAACAATAGCAAGGTTGAGCTTGAAAGTTTTATACATTTGTGATAAAAAAGTTAAAAAAAGAAATTTAGAAATAGATAATAACTTGGGTAAATTAATAAAAGGAGTAAAATATAGTGCTGAGATAAATTGAGATTATACAAATACCAATGGGTGTCCAGTGCTAACGGTGCCCACTGGCTGTTCCTTTAACTGTTGGTCAGAGACACATAGTTCCAATCTCAAAAATGCTTTTAATTGTATAATCTAGTATGTCAAACAATCGAAGTCAGTAAATCAATTCTTATAAAAATTACAAAATTTAAATTTTTATACGGTCCCCAGATCTACCAGTTATATTTAGAAAAATTTCTTAATGCTGTTTCATGCACAATTAAAAAAAAAAAATGTTTTTCTGCGACCAAAATTGACTGAGTTACAGCTGTTTAAAGTTAGAGCACTTTTCGAGCAGCGAAATGGGGGTATACAAAACGAATTTGAGAAAAATTAATGTACATGGTTTTGAGCCTTGTAACATTTATTAGCAATTTCATTAATTATTTTATGAATGTACACTGCAATAAAGAAGACTAACGTTTAACTATGTGTATCCAATAAATTAAAAAAAATATATAGCTTATACTGAAAATAGAATTTTTTTAAAGCGTTTTTTAAATGAACTGGTGTTCAATAACTTAAAAAAAACCACAACAAGGAAATAAAATGCTTCGTTAAACATTAAATTAGAAATTGAAACATTTTAGATTACAAATATATGCATTTTAGAAACTTAAAATAATATTACAAATTCTGTTAGTGTAACATTTGCTCAAAAGTAGCTTCTATCGGCTGCAATATAAATACACACCTGTGTAGAAAACTCTTCCTGTACTTTGCATTGCATACTTGGTGCTACACATATACGATTTAGTGTCTGACCCCGGATAGATGTTTATAGAGCCTGACTATAACCTTCTGTTTAAAGATTAGTATTCTAAAATTAGTTTTGCTTCTTTCACCGCATTATGCCAAAAAATAAAATTAAAACCTATAATTTAAAATTTCAATTTTTATAGGTTTCCCGTAATGGAACATTTTCAAGCCCGGGAAAGTGATTTAAGTCAAAATATTTGCTAGTTTATAAATCCTTAAATTTTGATCTTAGAAGGACGAATTTTTTTTTTTTTTTCATTGTGCTTCAAATTGTATAAAGAAAATATTTCTAAATTTAACTGATGGGACTAGGGGACCGAATAAAAATTTAAATTCCGTAATTTTTATAAGGATTGATTTACTGACTTCGATTGTTTCTGAAAAAAATAGATTATACAATTTAAAGCATTTTTGCAATTGGAACTAAGTGTCTCTGACTAACGGTATAGGAAATGACCATTGGGCACCGTTAGCACTGGACACCCTAACAAGGTGAGAACAAAATCAAGCCTGAGAGAATCTGGATCCAAATCTGACTGCGAAGATAAGTAGTGTATTTTGAAAAGATAATTGGTCGTTTTTTTAAGAAAGGATAAACATTTTACTATCTTTTTTTTGTAAACTATGAAAACGTAGAATGAGTCTGACCAGGCCGGTTGAGATTGGGAAAATGATTCTTTTAAGTGGTAACGTGTCGTAAGAGGGCATGATAATACAGAGTGTAGAGAATTAGATTTTTTGTTACAAACACATAGTGGGGAAGGAGCCCTTCCTATTTTGTATAGACATTAATTGAAAGGACCATAGTTTGTGAAAAATACACAAATCAGTTGAGACTTTGGGGAAGGATTTAAAAGTATATCATCTACCTGTGCTGCTCAAAGACCAGTCCTGTTGCCAGTCATTAAGAGAGTTTTGTATTAAGGTCTGTTTTATAATGTCGATAAAGAAAATTTGCAATTTATTTTGTTGAGAGGAGCCAAAGATAGCGTTGCCTGCTTTGCTAGACAGTCTACCAGTTCATTCCCCAGAACACCTTCGTGTGCTTTAACCCAAAGAATTTTAACCTGTGATGTTAAACTATTGTAAGGAGTTAGTATTTCTTGTGCGAATAAGTTTTTAGTTTTAGTGTCTTGTAAAATCTGTAATGCTATAAAACTGTTTGTAAGTACAGAGTTACCGAAATGAATGTGTTTGAATGCAGCTATTTTAGTGCTTCTGAAATTGCAATTAATTTAGCTTGAAAAGGGGTGTTTAAAGTGTGAAGTTTTGCAGACCATTTATATATGACTTCGTTATTCTGTAATACGCAAAAAGCAGATCCCACCCCATTTGAATATTTAGATCCATCTGTAAAAATATTTGTGTCTGTGAGAGCAAACGTTTTTGATATGCTGAAGATCTTAATTGTTGGGTGTAAGTTCCATTTAGATTGTTTTAGCTCGTACAATGATGGATCACGTGTTTAATTGCTTATTGTTATTTTTATGATTCTTTTTGTAGAGTATGTTGAAGTGGTGGCATTCCTGTTAATACTTGTAGTGCGTTCATTGGTGCTTTCTTGTAAGCCCTAGATATGAGCAGTAAGACTGGTCTCTGTAGTTGATTTAAGAATTTAGCTTTGGTTGTATTTGATAACATTGGATACCAACATGGACTCGCGTAGACTAACATTCTTTCAATTATAGTTTTATACCAGATTTTATGATGTTATTATTGAAACCACCATTGCATGAAGTAAATTTTAAAAAGGTTCTGGGCCAATAGTAATGCTTGTTGCTTTTAGTTTTTAAGATGTTTAGTCCATGTTAATGAAGAATCTGAAGTAATGCCTGGATATTCCATTCTTTTGCTATGTTTAATTGAGTGTGTGTTTATCTTGATTGTGGGCGGTCTGCTGTGTAGGTTTCTTGGAATGATACTCATAGGGCCTTGTCCAGGTTTTGAAAACCATATGACACTGCACTTGTCCGGCTGCATTTGAAATCCAAATTGAGCAGGTCCATGAATTTATTTTTGATAGTGCATCGTTTGTTATTTTCTCCAGATCTCGATGACTTGTGCCTGCGGTTATTAGTCTTAAGTCATTAGCGTATACAATTAATGTTAAATTCTGAGAAGGGGGGGGGAATAAATTTTGAAGCGCGTTTGATAAAATGTACCATAAGGAGGGACACAGACAAGAGCCCGTTGGGCAACCCTTTGTAAATATACATTTTTCTTCCAGAAATCTCCAATCGAAAATTGCAGATCTGTTATTTAAGAATGAGGTAATACGGTCAAGTAAGTATTGGGGGATTAAAAGATTTGCTAATGTGTTGATTCTTAAGGACCATGGTAAGTTGTCAAACGCGCCCCTAAAATCCGCTGACACTGCACAAGTACTTATTGTTATTTTGATTGGATTTTATTGTATCTAAAACTTTTAGTATAGCTAAGTCTGTAGACTTGCCCTCCCTAAATCCGTATTGTTGATCATTTAATAGGTGCTTTGTATGTAAATAATGCTCTAGTCTGTTTAATATAATTTTTTCATAAATTTCGCTTGAGGTGGGCAGTACGAGCTATTGGCCGAAATGAAAAGGGAAATTGTGGATTCTTTCCTTGTTTTATGAACTAGAATAGTTCTCCTGTTTTCCAAGGGTTTGGGCAGGGGCGTAGCCAGAAATTTTTCATGGAGGGGGTTACGACTACTACAACTCATATATATGTATACGTGGGTGTGACAATGTAGTGAAGAATATACATTTTGTATGGCAAAAAATTCCTCATGGGGGGCGGTTATGACCCCCCTAACCCCCCCTTGGCTACGCCCCTGGGCCTGGGAAGTAGTTGTTCGATAGAAGCATACGGTAGCGTTTTATTAACTTATGTTTGTGTGTAAATATTCCCCTTATTATAAAATAAAGAGATCTATTTCGTCCGATACTGGAGCCTTGTTTGGATTTAATGAGTATATAGCAAATATGAGTTCTTATATGTAATTTGAAAATCGGGAGGAGAAACTGAAAAATTTGTGTGAATACTTGAGGTGTTACTTAACTACCACCAACTGTGTTTGAATATTATGTGTACCGAAAATTTCTGCTGTGATGTGTTCTATTGCAGTTAGCCTTTTAAAACTTTTCATGGATTGGGGTAAAACTAACCTCGATTTCAGATGTTAAGAATTTGTTAAAGGCTATTTTACATGCTGGACCATATGCTTTCCAAGTTCGTTCACAATATGTGTACCATGATTGAGCCTTATCTCTGGAGATAATCTTTTTGTAAATAGCCCTTTTCTTCTTGTAATCCAGTCGAAGGAGAGATAGAGAAAGTGCTTTCTGTTTCCTATAAAGGGCATTGACTTTATTTCGTTGAACCGTTAATTGGGGAGACCACCACTTAATTTTAGGAGTTGGATTTGCATTGCGTTTTTTAAGGTTTTTGTTGCAGGTGGATTGTAGAATTGAAGCAAAAATATTTATTTCTTCTTTGATAATGTCTGGGGATGTAAACACATCCCAAAAGCAGTAAGGAGTCCCTAATTGCCCTTACCTATCCCCGTTAAATTGCAGAGTAAAAAATGCCCAGTGGGATATAGAAAGTAAAAAGTTCTCTATAGATCTTGTAAATACGAATACTAAATTTAGTGAGAACCATGGAGATATACTAAAGGAATGGACATGCTCCATGTCTGCTTGCTAGGATCACTCATACCCGCATTGGAAATCTAGTAACGTGCAGCTATCCTAGCGATAAAAGAATAAAACATTTCCCAAGTTGGTTTTTAGTTTCCCAACATAGCATGTGAATAAGATTATGAATACAAGCATTAAATTTTAATTATTTTTTAATTATATTTTAATATGGGTTTAAGTTTAACGGGAATTTAAAGCTGTGCTAAAGCTTGTCGCCGCATGAAATAAATTTAAATACTGTTTGTTTGAGTGTGATCGTCATTATAAACAAACACTTTTTAAATATCTTCTCCTCGATGGCTACACCAGCAGTTACCGAGTGAGGTGTTGCACTATCTATATGCAACAAGCGCGTTTACCACTGTCTTAAGGGAAGTGTCCCCTCCTAAAGATTGAACTTCGTGGTAAGAGCTAAAAACCCACGAGCGTAATAAGTGCGGCAGTTACGAACACAGCGATTATTAAATTTTAAACACGACTAGTTTCTTATTTTACATAATTATACTTCCTGCAAAAGAAAATGAGCATCAATTAAAACGAAAAGAAAAAAAAACCCTCTCGCTCTAAAGATGGAAAGAACATAGCTTTACAAATTTCATCTTCAAGTGAGATAATTTTTTTCCTATCATGTTTAGGTGAATTACGAATGAAGTAATTCAACGACGAACGAACGCCGCAGCACGTTCCAACCTTTGATTAAATTTATCTTGAAATGGGCACTGACAAAAGGTTATCGTCTTGGTATCTCTTTAATTGCTTCTTTTTTTTCGGAATTTTTTCAAGTGGCAACGAAAAGAGAACAAAACGGCATTCGAGTAGATTAATGATGTTTAGTCATTGAATTCAATCTTAAAAATATGATTTTTGTTGAGTTTTTTTTCTGAGTTTAAAAAGAGCATCTTTTATTTTTATACATCAAGATTCGTCACTCAACTCCTAAAGTACACATCAATAAAAAAAAAAAAGATTTAATGTAGGGGAAAGGTGGGCAAAATAGGGTACTTTAGGCTTTTCTGGCCAGTAACCCTGTAAATAAATTAAAATACGTAATTAAGTACAAATAAATAAGTAATATTTATTTCAGTTTTACAATCTTAGTTGTTATTCTGCAATATTGAAACTTGAAATACGCTGCCTATTTCGGGATCTGTATCTCAATTTATTCAAAGCTGGAAACTACCCCATTTTGCTTTGTCCCATAGGGCAATATGTTGTACTAACACAGTTCTCATGGTACATAATTTACATAGCACACGGTTCGCATGTAAACTTATCATCATCCTCGTCAACACCAACGCACAAGTCATCAGCCCATTTGCTGCATACACTGCACTTGGTCCACCCGTCTCCTTGTGCTGATATATCGCTACAGTACAAGCATGTAACATCTACATCATCTGGGTCACTGTCTGATGATGTGTCGTCTGTTGGTAGAGTAGCAATGCGACTTCTTTAAGCTTGTGAAGTGTCCGACATCCGAGTTGGGGGTAGTGCCCTATTTTGCCTTACCTCGAGATACCCCGTTTTGCCTTACAAAAGCCATTCAAAACAACTAGGTCTAACTAAGAAATCGCATTAAATGTAGTTCCACTTCTCATGCAGTTTACTTTAAAAATATAACTTTCAGCAAGTAAACTGTCAGCTTAGTATCTGCATGCGAACCTCAACAAAAAGATATCCTAACGTTACACTTACCTTAGATCAGAGTAATGAAAAAAGTAATAAACCTTAGGAGCATATCTGTCTGTGACTCCGCAAGCAGCATCTCACATGGAATTGAAACATAGACACGTTATGCACAAGCCCCTATAGCAATGACATAGAGATGGCAGAACTTGATAAGCGGGAAAATCAAAAACCTCGTTTTGCCCCACCACACCATTTTGTCCATCCTTCCCTTGTATACATGCAGTATAATAGAACTTCTCCAATTCAGAATCACTGGGACTTTGCGGATTACAGATTATAGAAATCCTGTAATATAAATTGTAAAAAAAAAAAAAAAAATCGTAAAAGTCAGGTAAAATAGTTTTAAAAGAAACAAAAGACTTACCTTTCATGAAGACAAAATAAATAAATAAATAAATAAAATATCAATATAAACGAAAAATAAAATACATTTATTGATAAATTATGCACAACAGAAAGATATATATATATTTAAAAACATACCTGATAAAGTATGTTTTTTATTGCTATATTATATCTGCTTATTATTATTATTATTATTTTACAGTTTAAAATTGATACGTAGGGAATGGATACTATGGAACTTTTATATTATTGTTATTATTATTTGTGTTAATAGTTGATGTAGTGTAAATTAAAGAGAATGTTAAAAAAGTTTTTGAAATATTTATATTAGGTATATGGGGAAAGTAATTTTTTTACGTAAAATTCAAACAATTAAATTTTTAGCAAGAATTGAATTACAGACAAACTGGGTCTAGGTATAAGACTCATATTTGTTACATTTTAAAGCGAGATTTTTTTTGAGACTTTTTTTTTAATGGCCACCCTCCCCCTTTTTTTTTATCACGTCTACCTTCCTTGGAGGATTCTATTCGAACTATTCTGAAATCCGTTTTTAGGTATTCGTGAGTGTTGTATTTTACAGCAAGAATTTTACGAATATCTCTTTTCTTCTTTGAGATCACGCAAGATATGTGAAAAGGACATTTTGGCCCCCTATTCCCCATAAGTTGCGAATTATGGAAAATGCTCTCCAATATAGCATCTATGCTAAAAAACTCACGCACACGCCAAATTTCATATTATTGGCTTCAATAGTTTTAGCTAGGCAAAATACTGACTTACGAAAAACGACAAAACTTTCCCTGAGACCTAATATATCAAAATTTGTTTAAATATTAAATTTGAGATTGAAAAAAATAATTCAATTTAGTTGATGCAATAATTAATTAATATAATTGTTACGAATTATCGCGACTTGAAAGTACTTTTATACTTCATCTTGGAACTTTTAGTATATTCAAGTAATAAGTATTATCTTACATTCGTATTTGCTATGTATAAACTCGATTACAGCGACAATTTGCTTATAACTAGCCAAAATATATAATACCCCTATTCAAACGCTTGTCCAATTTCAGAAACTTAATCCTTAACGATGTTGTTCGAAAAAATCATGTGATTTTTGGTGCATAATTACAAATAAACTAATTATGCCAAGCACTTCAAAATTTTGGAACTGTCTCTTTACAAGCTGTACTACATACTGCAATAAACGGTCAATCTGTATCCGTTTCAAAACTTTTAGAAAAAATTCTTAAAAATCGGAAATTTTCGCAAAGCGTGTCACTTTTCGAAAAATCTTGCAGCTCAGATCCATGTTTAAGATTTTTTTCTGAAAATTTCACAAACGCCACTTTTTCGCTTATTGCAATGTGTAAAGCAGCTTATGAAGAACCATCTGGAATTTTTTGGAGACTATGGTGCTATTAGTTTATTTCAATTTGTGTACCAAGTCTAAAAACAGAGTTCTTTTTTTTCGACATATACCCTTAATAAGTTACTCCGTTATAGCACCATAAAGACTATAGTCCCTCCAATGGCGTTATAATCGAGAGAGAAAAAGTGAGAGAAACAAAATAAAAATTTAGTATTTGGGTGTAGTAAGAAGTTTTAACGCGAGTTTTGTATGAAGCGTATTGCAAAATAGCGTACCAATCAGTACACTGCATTTGCTTCATGGGATGCAAATCAGTTATGAGTTATCAAACCGAGGCAGAAGCTGGGAGAAAAGTTAAAGTTGAAATGAAATTTGAAGGTCAAAAATGTCATACGATAAGGCGTTTATTCGTCGATGCATTCTTTAAGAATTTCAACGACAAAAAAGTGCTGCCAAAGCATGTGAATCAATCTGTTCTGTTTTGCGGAAGAAAGTTGTGTCATAAAGTACATGCGAGGTTTTAAAGAGGGCGATTTTGATGCTAGCAATCGAGAACATTGAAGATTAGCCATGTGGATTTGCAAATACTGCTCGATGAAGAAGCATCTAAAACACAAAATAAATTTGCTGAACAATTAGAAGTGTCAAAAAATACAGTTACTAATCGTTTACATGCTGCAATGGGAAAGATTAAGAAGGCCGGAAGATGCGTTCCATGTGCATTGAGCCAGAGGAAAAACAATGAGCGAGTTCTAAAGTGCATGAATCTTCTAATAGGACAATACAGAACAGCTTTCTTGGGGAAAATCATGACAGGAGATGAAAAATGGATATATTATGCGTGTGCAAAACGCAAAAAATTTTGGGTGGATTCCGATAAAGCAAGAACATCAAATTGGAAACGGAACAATCACTTCAAAAAAGTTCTCCCTTGCATCTGGTGGGGTATGAAGGGTGTACTGTACTACGAACTACTAAAATCTCGTGGAAGGGCAACTGCTGAACGCTATAAACAACGATTCCTGCGACTGAAGCAGGAAATCGAACGTAAACGTCCATTTACTGGCAAAGGTTTACCGTCAGTCAAATCGCTCCATGACAATGCAAGGCCTCATGCTGGAAAACCGGACAAGAACACATTAGTAAAGTTTGACTGGGAAGTTTTGGAACACCCGGCATATAGCCCTGGCACAGCCCCTTCGGACCCCAATCTATTTCGGTCGATGAACAATGCCTTGTGTTCTGTACGATTCCACACATTGGACGAAGTACGAAAATGGATTGATGACTTCATCGCATCATGGAAAGCATTCTTCTACGCGGCATCCGTGTTACTATCAGACAGATAGCGGAAGGTGGTGGAAAATAATGGAGATTACTTTGAGGACTGACGGTATTATTTTAAGTTCTAAATTGCACATTCATCTCTTTGACATGTGCTTAAAAATTTTTAACTAGACTCAATACTAAAATTAACAAATTTCGGGTTTAGTTTCTCATCTCCTCTTTCTGTCTACGTTAATGTTGATCACCGATTTTCTGAACTCGCCACAAAAGTTTCAATTGAACTTGTAATTGCAAAAGTTTTTTTATTTGTAAGATTTTTCTACAGTATGATTATGCTTCCGAAGGCAGGTCTCAAGGTCGCAGTTGTTCGATATCCTTATTTGACTTCTGTAATCGAATGGATGACTTTAGTTCATCAGATGGTAAGTGGGATATTTTGTTACCCTCATGCAGGAACGGACACTTAGGGTTTACGGCCGCGTACCCTCCTGTGGAAGAGATATCCTAATAAACCAATTTCAGATAAAAGATCTTTACTTGGATTGACACCCCCAGATATATTATTTCAGCATGGAGAACACTGTAGCGACGCAGAGATTTTACGTGCACCAGCGTCCTTTAGTGCACACGGTCCTTCCAGGGGCGGCTCTATGTACGTGGCGCCTCCTTGCAAATGTAAAAGAGGAGCCCCTTTTATGCTCTAGATCATGTTTTTCTTAGTTTTTGAGTTCGAAATGGCGCCCCGATGCGATGCTTACTTTGCTTACCGTGTCAGACTGCTTTAGGTCTCACAGCAGTCCAGTCGAGTGAGGTAGTCTCCCTCTCAAAGCGCTGACTGGAGCCAACGCTGACTACACTTTCGGTGTTTTAATGGAAACCGACGCTTCTTCAACTAGGCCAGTGCGGGACATAGTGTGTGGGTGGGTTTTATTCCTGATTCGTAATAGAGATATAAGTGAGTATGTTATAACTGTTCAGTTTTTAAACTCAAATGTAATTACAAGTGTATTTAACCCCAATTTTTGTTTCTAATAGCCGGGTCAGCGGCCCACTGGAGGCTTGAACCTAACGAGGGCCACAGATGTTGATTATTTCATTATGGGGCGCCTATTACCCTGACCAACGTTACCCCTTATGAGTGGTCTCCTAATTCTGCACACATTTCAGATGGGAGAATTAGCACCTGATATCGCCCCCTCCCCCCCAGAGGTATAGTTTGAACAGGGAGGACATCGGATTCACGAACAGATTTTACGTGCGCCAGCTCCCATCAGCGTACACGGTCCCACAGCAGTCCAGCCGAGAGAGGAGTTCACCCTCCCAAGCACTGGCCAAGCCGGTGCTGCTTCCCTTACCGTGTTCTACCGGGAACGGAGCTTACCGACTAGGCCACTGCGGGACTTTAACCCCAAAGCTGAAAGAGAGAGAGAAAAAAAAATGGGCGCCACAAAACCAAAAGCCTTAACATTTCTAGCTGACACGAACAAGCAATACCTTCAGAAAGCACAGAGCGATATTTCAGGGAAATAAAACTCCCTATTCTTACGTGGCTGTAAGGATGCATTGGAAGTATTCCAAATGCATTAAAGAAAAGCGAAAGAGGAAAAACGTTAGCCGTCTGAAAAAAAAAAAAAAAAAAAGTAGAAAAAGGTCAATCAGCAGTTTTATTCCCCCCTCCCCCCTTTTCACAAATCACGTTCATGCTGATGCGGTGGAAAATTCCTGGTACGAGAATCGCCAGATTTGCGTAGACTTTTAATAAATTATTGCATGAAAGAATGACGAAAGTATAGGATCCACGGAAATTTTCGGATCTTGTGTATTAAATGTCAGGGGACACTTAGTTTTCTTAAATTTGTGGGTCCAGTTATTCGTATAAGATTAAAGGGGGCAAAAAATTGAAATGTTCAAAAATTATTTAGAATTTTTTTAATACGTTGACTTAATTGTATACTAGTTCAAGTTGTTTGGTAGCACTGTAAATTTTACAGTGTTACCGTCAACATTACTTAACAGTGAGCATTACTTAAAGTTTACAGTACATTTTAAAAATTATTTTTGACTAGTTACGTTAGTGACCAATACTGTGTAACGTAAGTGACTCAATACTAATTTTTTTTTGCCGAGTCTATTGAAATCTCATTAAATAGATAAAAATGTTTTTTAATCCTACTGTATTAGTTGTTCTGATCCCTGACTCACTGACTCACTCTGTAACCATTCCGGGCAACCACTTCAATATAAATATATTACCGCCATTAATCCAAGAAGATTAAAAAGTTCAAAAAGATTAAAAAGCAGAAAAAGCGTCATACTATCTACACCGTTTAAATGATCCGCAGGAAAGTTTTCATAATTATGTATAAAAATATAAAAATCAATCTGTGCTACTTTAAAAATATGATAATCCACCCGTTCCCTCATTTTAAACCGATTTTTCGCTCTTTTCAGCTCCCTTTTATTTCCGAGAGTCAAAAAAGTGAATCATTCGAGTGACAAAATGAGCTGTTGAAATCGATAGGACGTCCTATTCATCACCGTCATCAAGCTTTGAAAGGGAATTGGGTGTGATTCCAGTTCGTTTAAAATAGTTTTTCCAGACTGCATAGTTTAAGTTTTTCCCCCAAAAATAAATCGTCTGCATGGATATAAGAAAGGCTGTGTACACAAAACGAAGTCTTTCGAATGCCAAAAGTTTCCGCGCGAAAGAGCATGAAATTCGATTGGGTACATAATAAAAATTGAATGTAATTTTTTTTTTTTTTTGTGGACAAAATATATTGAGTGTAGACATATTTTCGTTCAATGTTTTTTCTAGCACCCGTTGTAATTACCTCCACAACAGGCTTTGACTTCTTGTTCTCTGAATAGTTGTCCATCATATTTAAAAGTTATGGATTTAAAATCTGAATAACAGAACAGAAATAAAAGAACAAGTTTCAGTTAAAAAAAAAAAAAAAAAAACTCTCTTTTTTGTGTGCGTAACGTAAGTGACCGTGACATTTAATTTTTTTCTGTGTATGTATACACATTTAAAAATCCAAAACCTCAGTAGATATAAAAGATTTGATTCATTTTACTAAATTTATCTTAACATACAACCACGTTGGTCACATAGTCAGCACATCGAGTGTTAAACAGTAAAAATGACCGTGGAATGACTCAAATATTTATGATCCCTTGTTGCATTATCTGTATCCTTTTTCAATAAAATTTGAAAGTAAAGGACTCCTATAAATAGAAATTTAACAAACATAATATCAAAATATTTTAGTGCTAAGTTTACGTAAAATAATTGCATTTATACTGGAGCATGAGTGGATTGGAGTGGGTTTTATCCCGGGGGCCAGCTTGCAGAAGCAGAAGTGAAAGGGGGAGGGCATGCGCTTTTTCAAATGATTGTATTCATTTGCATATTTTGTATTTTAGAAAGGTTATATATATTGTACCATGAGAAAAATCACTCAATATAGCTGCAAGCAAATTTAATTTTAAATTCATGCTAATGAGACAAAAGCAACCTATCACAATTCTCTACTTTTTTTTTTTTTTTAATCGGGTTATAATCTTGTTTGTTGAGATTCTCATCACAGGTTGCATGTTAATATCTGTCATCGAGCATCTGTATTTACTCTTGTTCATCTTCAAGGGGGAAAAAAAATGTATGTAGATCTATCTCACAAGTATGCCGTCCAGGTGGTGCGGTGGTTTAAGAAGCATTCTATCACGACTTCGGTCCGGGTTCGAATACCGGGTTGGGCATGGATGTTAACTTGTCCGTCCCTTCACAGGTGGTAACGTTGGCCGCTCACTGAATGCCCTCATAATAAAATGGCCACAATACCCTCAAGCAAATAGTTGTAGGGGACAGTGTGAAATCGGCAAATGCCTGCCTTAAAAAAAAAAAAATTAAAAATAAAAAAATAAAAAAAATCTGGAGTGACTCCACTCGACTTTCCGAACTCTTAAGATCATTTCCAAGCATTTAAATAAATTTTAATCGATGAATAATTCAAACATACATACCAAATTAAAGCTCAATTGAATAAATACACCGTTTAAACGCTAGCGCACTTTCAAGAATGTCTCCTCCATATGCCATAATGCAAAAGAAATCTTTGTCGTAGCCCTGTAAAAAAACTATAAGTCCTATACACACTAAAATCGATACCGGTCTTACGATGGTGTTTTATAACATATATACCCAATTTGAGCTCAATCGAATGCCCCGTTCAGGAGCTATCGTGTTCACTCACATACACACAAACACACACACACATACATACATACATATATACATCTCGTAAAAAAAGCATAAATGAATTATTCAAAAGACCTCAAAACGTGTCAATACACCAAAATCTCGAAGTCGAATTTTTTCACGATTACAATACTTTCCTTACATGGTACATGTAAGGTTTGCTTCGGAAAGTCAAAATCCCGCAAATATATGTATAAATATATAACGATTTTCGAAGCTCTGCAATCCCCCCCCCCCCTCGTGACGATCCTGTTACTGACTACATTATACGATGCATAATGCAGTCAGTAAGTCAATCACGACACATACCTCATATAATTTATCCATACGTAAATAAATATTACATAAAATGTACCTAAAGGCCTTTATCAATTGCCTCCATTACAGCCTTTATCTATCTGGTCTGTATATTAAACTAGAAGAAAAAGCCCGTTGTGGAGGCAATTACAACGGGCGCTAGAAAAAACATTGAACGAAAATATGTCTACACTCAATATATTTAATCTTCGTGCGCCTGAAATAAATAACTTCATATTCAATTTTTATTATGTACTCAAATCGAACATCATGCTCTTCTGGAAGCGCGCGGAATCTTTTCCCATTCGAATGAACGAAATCGTTCGAATGCGAAAAGTTTCCGTGTTCTCTCCACCTCTTATGTTAATGCTTCAGCAGACGATTACTTTAAGGGGAAAAAAATTAAACCATGTTACCTGGAAAAACTGTTTTAAACGAATCGGAATCCCAATTGTGTGACGTCACTTTCACTTGAAAAAGATAATTTTGTCACGCAAATGATTAACTTTTTTGACTCTCGCAGATTGTTTTCTATATTTTTATACATGATTGCGAAAAATTTCAAGCGGATCGTACAAACGGTGCGAATTTTATGATTGTTTTAGATCATAACTTTTTAATCTGCTTGGATGAATGGCAGCAAAAGTTTTGTTTTGAAGTGGTCGGACCGGAATTGTTAGTGAGTGACTGCGTCAGGGATCAGCGTAACTATATAGTAGGATTTGGTTTTATTTCATTCATTCGTTTTAGCTGCAGGTGTCTTCAAACTGGAAAAAGCACTTTAGGTGCACCCGGTACTTGATTACCGTGACTGTGTTCATTATTTCAGACCGAACAAATCTCTACTAAATACGCAGTAATGGCGGGATAAGAGTTACACCCAGACATTATTTCTGTGAAGACATGAAGAATTCAAGGAGCGATTTTCAAATAACGGTTTATTGCCATCTCAGTCTCTAACGAATACACAGTTTCATTTTGTTTCTTTTGTAATACATTTAGAATATATTACGTAATAGAGAGCATATTTATCACGAAGTTATTAAGAAATTTCACGGATAATTAACGTCTCAGAAACTCTCGTCTTTTTTTAATCAAAAATAAATTTGCAAAGGTGCTTAATTATGTTAGGTTTCTTAATGTAAGAATCGATATTTCAAGGAAATATAATGGGATGTTCAGAGGATATGAATATTTTCATGTAATTCCGTTAATTTAATATTTGATATTACACATTCTTTGCTTCTGAGAAAGCTTCTGTTGCTGTGATAGAATGCGGGGACATAAAAACATAATTAGACAGCTTCTAAAACGCTCTTTCTAAAGGAACGGTAGTCAACGGAAATCTGGGCGAAGTATATGCCGGCAGTTTTACTCTCTTGGTTCCGTCTTATTCTTCATTAATTGATTAGAACGGTAGAAAAGAAGTCGAAGGAAATACTAAATAAAGAACTATTAAAGACAGTTCATGTGCCTTTGATAAATTACTCCTTAATAGATCTTAAGAAACATATCGTGCAGCGTGCAAAACTAATAAGACTGGAGCAATTTAAAGCAAACAAAAAACCAATTTTTTTTATTAGCACCTCTAGAGATTTGTTTAATATTTTCTGCCTTTTATATGCATCGCTGCTTCCATTTAAAGCAATTAAGTAGTAAGGCTGCAAAATCACAAACAAATAAATCACAAATATCATTTTGCCGTTGAACGGTTAGTTTATTTCTGTAGCTCGAATTGTATCGGTGTAACTGGCGCACGTATGAATTTAATAAGCGTTAAGCCTTATTTCGATGCATAGAGGTGCATTTTTAATCCAGAAAAACAAATGAAAATGGCATGTAAAGTATATAATATAAATATATATATAAGAAGTTATTTACCAGCTTTGATTTTCACAAACAATAAATTTATTTAATTTCATTCCGACGAATAGAATAAACTTATTGAACTTCGGGTTTATTTCATTTTGATAGTATTCAAAATGAAATAAACTTCTTGTTGATTATTGACCAATACAATATCAACAAAAAGTACTGAAATTCTTTAAGAAATATAATGTAAATTTATCCAACTTCGTTGGTAATAATGTCATTAGAAAATCGATTCTTATTTTAACTCTCATTTTATTATAACTGTTCAGTAGGGTGGAGCGAAAAACACTTTTTCCCGAAAATCACATTGCCTGAGTCATTAAATAGTGCGGAAATGACAAGAACAAATTGTCTCCAAATTTCAGCTCAAAATATTGCTATCTTCAGGTTCCACACCTCAAGCGAATATATTCCCAGTGTCTTTTTTAGTCTTTTATGAATTTCTATTGAGATAATTACTTTTAATTAAATAATTAATACTCCCATACACCAACTCTATCAAGAACAATGGCTAGTTCGGGCATTTGGTCTGTCTAGGAAATTTAGGGAATCTCATCGTGAGTCGTTTTCTGACATTTGGCTTCCTGACTAACGAAATCGTCATCATTTTCTGAGGTCTATTCCATTTCTGAATCAGATCCTAAGTGGACGCTTGCTTCTAAATCTATGATTTCCAGCAGTGACATGTGATAATAAGGTATTTATAAAGCAATTTAATGCTGAAAACATAACTAATTATTCAATTAAGGGACACTATTTTAGAATGAAAATGTAGAAATTTATTCATTTCGAATAAAAATAATGAATGCATGCAGAAACACAATTTTTTTTCAGTTAACTACTATGACATTACTCATTGATTAAAAATATTATTGTAGTTTATTATAAAGGTGATAATTTAAAAAATATTATTTTACCACACAATATTGTAAAAACAATTCAAGGGTACTTTCCCACTGCGCGCAAGATATCTCAATTAGAATTCCTTTGATCCTCATAATTTTTTTCTAAATTAAACAAAACATTATAATTAACAATCTAAACTAAAATGGTTTAATTATTTTCATAATTTAAATTAAAAAAAATATTTAATCTAAAAGTTTAAATTATCATAAAAATTTTGATAGTTTTACAATCATAACTTTTTTTATATGAAACACAACCATTTCATTTTAGTTCATTTTGTTCATTATATTAAAATAAATGCCTGAGAAAAATTTCAAGTTGATATCTTAAATAGTTTTTAAAATATCATGCGCGCAAACTTGAAAAACAGTGTTTTGAGAAAACGCCAATTAAAGTTCAAATTGTAGTTTTGGAACATAAATTTAATTTTTAAAAATTAAAAACATTTTCTATTGAAACATTTACTATTTAAAAATAATTTTACTGAGTATTTAAAATGATTAACCCAAAATATGTTTTAATATGGCTTAAGAAACATCAATCTAAAGAAAAGCTCGACAATTGTAAATATGAAAAAATATGTACATACCTTAACAAAAGATACATTTTTAGGATATAAAGGCACGAATATTGGTAAAGTACATTATTTGAAGTTATTTTAATAATTATATCCATGTATATATTTTTTTTACTATGCAACATAAAAATTTGATTTTATTTCACTTTATGAACTTTTCGATTTAAAATTTTCCGCTTTCATGCACATTGCCTTCGTTTTATTTTATTGCCTCAAACTGAGAACTGTTGAGCATTTTTCTGGCTCTTCGAGTTTCTAAATTAAATTCTGTACATTTCTTTTCTGCCTCTTTTATGCTTTTAGTGTCAACATTAGTTGCAGCTTCTACAGCATGCTGCCCAACTTGCGTTTACATTTTCCTTTTTATCTCAATAAATAATTGTCATACAGAAAAATGGTTGGTATCAATCTTTTTAGAATAAAGTAATACTATTTATGAGATAAAAATCTCAAATCATTTTTGGGGATTTTAAATATAGGGTGGCTCAGCCCTTAATTCAACAATTTATTGGAGGGGCATTGAGCCCACGGACCATATAATCTCTAGTCGGCCTGATGGATGACACTATTTTGAGCTGAAATTTGGAAATAATTTGTTCTTATCAGTTTCGCACCATGTAATGACTCAGGCAGTGTGAATTTTGAAATAATTTTTTTTTAGCTCCACCCTACTGTTCAGGTTCCTTTCTTTAAGGTATGAGACTTCCCAAAAAATCCTTGTTTTCTGAAAAAAAAACAAACAAACAATAATAATGTTTCGCCTATTTTATAGGCCACACGATTGTAGGATTCCAAAACTGTTTTATTTACGTTTCTACGATAACTAGAAGATAAGTTATAGGAGAAATAATGAACCAGAAGTGAAGAGCATTTTGTACAGTATTCAAATCTTTAAACGCGTTTTCTGAAAAAAAGTGTGTTTTCTGTAGATTTACTTTACGATAAATGCAATATCTCATAACGTGTTTAAGATGTTGACACGAAACTATGAAACGTTTCCAGGATATTTTTATAATTACTAGCTGTGTTATGAAGCGGAATATGATATTTCTGTGCTTATTTATCGATTTTATAACCATTCTTTTCTTAGAATTTTCTTTTTTTTTAAAATTACTGAGTTTTCTTATAAAAATTGAAATATTTTCATAATTATTAGAACTTTTTGAAATCTTTTGATTCATAACACAGATAAATACGTTAATTATGTGCTGTATAAATGTTATCAACCCCTTAAGCCTCACTCCCGTCAATGTCAACGTGTTAAGCTTTCTCCCTCTATTTATTGTGCCCGTGATATTTCCGGGCAAGAGTGTTCAAATGTTATGCGTCAAAATGATAAGAGCATTTTGATTCTTTTGCACTGATGTTTTTTGTATATCATTTTAAACAACAGATGACAATGTCAGACTATTTTTAAGTTAAGTCGGAGATAGTTTACTTTTTAAAAGAGGGTAGCTGTACTCAAACACGCGCATTTGTGATATGCATCATGGAATCTCAGATTACTTTTTTTACTTATGTTTAAAGAAAGCTTTAAAAATATTTATTTATTTTATGAAGTAAGTTTAATAAAATTCTCCTTTAGTGTTTAAAACATGCATTTTAAATGATTTCTTGCTCACTACAAACACAAATTCAGTCACAATAGCCCTGAATGTCGTTTTTTTCTAGAATTTTTTTTTTTTTTTTTTTTTTTTTTTGTCTTTCGAGCTAAAAAAATGTCTAAAACTTTAAAATAAGAGCATATATTGTACTGTTTATGTTCCTTATTTTTGTACTATTTTCTAGAATAAAAGAATAGGAACATTCATGACCGTTTTCTTGAAAACAGTTCGACCGTTGAGGGGTTAAAAAGTATTTATTAGAATTGGGTATATGAGGTAATTTTTTTAATCAAAATTTCACCTAAATATGGCCATGTTTCAAACTTTACAGTGAATTTCATTAAAACGGCATTTAAGTTTTTAGTTTTATACCCATTTTGTTTAAAATCATGGATTTCCCATTAAAATTTTACTTTTTTTTAAAAAGTGCCCCAAAGGTAGACACATACCTTAAAATATATCTTGTGCAAATGAGCATATAAGTGTAAATCTAGAACAATCGAGCCTCGCTATAGTGAATCCGGTATGCAATGAACTCTCGGTTAAAGTAAACTTTTTCAGCAGTGCCCGATGAATACCTATTAAACTGAACTGATGTTGCTTTAAATGTAGTAAACAGACGAGAAAACTAAGGTCAGCTTATAATGAACTGAAATGTCTCTTTAGCCGATTTTTTTTTTTTTTCATTTCAAGCATAAGCAAACTCTTCTGAAATGCAACTTTTCTTGACATCCGCATACAGAGCATTCCTTTTTTATCCTCTTAATTATCTAGGAATTCACTGGTCCACTACAACACCCCACTCTTTTCGAACCATTCTTTGAACGTTAATGGAACGTTCTAGAAGCATCTGATAACTCTTTTGAGAGTATTTCTTGTCGAGTTTTTTCATATCCATTTGTCCACCTTCTGGAACAACATATATTCTGCTTCTTCGACAGTATCGCTTAACCCTTTGAAGCGCAACCATTTCCCAATGCTGAAAAAAAAGGGCAGCCGTTGCCATAGCTCGATTTAACTACCGGCAAGATGGTGGTCGATCGAATTGTTCATCGCGTGCCACAAATCTAGAGACCATTTCTGACACAGTTGGCTGTGTTGTGCTGTGTCAAAAAATGTCTTTAAATCTGTGGCACGTGATGAACGATTCGATCGACCACCATCCCTCTGGTAGTTAAATCGAGCGATGGCAACGGCTGCCCTTTTTTTCAGCATTGAGCAGTCTGTATCCAGTTGTTCTTTATATCAATGTATTTCCATCGTATTCTTCCAGTTTTCAGCAGATGCCAGCGCTGTTAAAAATAATCCTGACAATTTTACAAATAATCGACAATTTTTACGGAAATGATGTGCTAAAAAGTAAAGGATTCTCGTGTAACTATGTCACCCTCCAGTATTTTTATAGAAATCAAATTTATTCTTCGTGACTGACAATAGTCAAAACGTCAGAGTTGTGTGTCCTCACGGCGAGGACACCGCGCGTTAAGGGGTTAAAAATACCCCCCACCTCCCCCTTCAAAAAATGGTGGAGGGGGTTGCATTCTGTAAAGAGGAGAGCATTTGCAATTGATAATAAAATCAGAATCAACAGGATTTTTAATAATTTTCATTTTATATATGATTAACAACTTATTGGTAAATTTGGTTTTATTGCAGTAAATGTTTTTGACACAATCACACATTTTGTCATCAGTGCTCCAGCAAGTTTGATGACAGAGAGCCTTCGGTGAAGAGTCTGCAGACTTCAGCAACATCTTCACCGAATTTGATCGACGAACTCAATAAAAAGTGATAGATATTGTTTCATGGGGTCCAAAGACGGTTCACTATAACGTGTATACTGTATAATCTAAAATGACTGCTGACTTTAGTCCAGGGGTGGCATTTCAACTTTTCATTTGGGGGGGGGGGGTACGAAACTTGATGTGGGGTTCCACAATATGAAAAATTCTGGAGTGACTCCATTCGTCTATTCGACCACTTGACATTTCCCAAGCGTTTAAATAAATTTCATTCAACTCAATAGGATCTAGTGTTCCGGATCTAGTGCACTTAAAATTATTTGAGTGCGTAGGCCGCAATGTATAAGAATATTTTTTTGTAGCCATGTAAAAAACAGTAGGGCGTATACTCACTAAAATTTATGCCGTATGTAATATGCGTACCTAAGCTGTCAATCAAATGCACCATTTTGACACTAGCTCACTTTAAATGATTCGTTATAACGAATGATTTGTTATAATGAATGATTTTCCATAGGCCGTAGTGTATAAGAATTATTTTTTGCAATCCCGTGAACAAACTACCAACTCTACACACTCAAAAATCTATACAGATCATGTGGCCATGACCTTTTATATACATGCCCAAATTGTGCTTAATCGAATTAACCGTTTAGACGTTAGCGCACTTCAAGAATTTCCGTCTATAGGCCGTAATATAAAAGAAATCTTTTTATAGCCCTATAAAAAAAAACCTATAAGTCCTATACACACCAAAATCAATACCAATACCGGTCTTGCGAAGGTGGTTTATAAAATATATACCAAATTTGATATTAATCGAATGAACCGTTTAGGAGCTATCGTGTTCACTCGCATACACAAAACTACACATACATACATACATACACCTCGTAAAAATAGCATAAATGAATTCCGAAGACCTCAAAACGTGTAAGTACACCAATATTTCAAAGTCGAATTTTTTCATGATTTTACAATACTTTCCCTACATGGTGCATGTTCAGAAAGTAATAAATGAAATTTTTGTTAACGGGGAGAGAGGGGGAAGGGGGTTGATAAAACTGAATTGATACTGAGAAAAATAACTATTCTTGAGATAAGTTTTTCATCAGCAAAAAAATCTCCAGTTTTTCATCTGAAAATGTCAGTTGGGCGTGAAACTGCTAACCAGTTCTTCGCCCTCTCCTAGCTCCCCCCCCCCCCCTCCAAAGAAAAAGGAAAAGAAAAAAAGAAAAAACCAAATCACTAACTATCTGGGGGTTCGACCGCACCCTCTCGTGCCCCGTATTTGCCGCCCCTGCTTTAGTCACCAAGTAGATGTGACTGTGTAATCTTAATAAAGCTACCCACAAAGTTTTTAAATTTACAAAAGTAAGATCTTTTTGAAGAAGAAGCACAGAAAAAAAAGAGATTTTCCCTCTCTTGCGACTTTCCGACGTTAGCGAACAGGTTAAACGAGTTTCAAATTTAAAAGAAAAATTATAATGAAAATGAAAGAAGAAGCGAAAGTCTCTTGGGAAGGATACTGCGGATGCTACTGAGTTCGAACAGCATTAACTACATTAAAATTTACATTAAATTACATTAAAATGTCTTATCTATATTAAACATCTTCATAAAAATTTCTTAAAGGTGCTTAAGAGCAACCATAATTTGAGAAAACATGCTCCAAATACTACTACCATATATGCATTCATTTTATCAACAAACAAACGTGAGTTATAGCAGAGAAAATGGGTGTTTAGTGAACGGAATATCTTCTTCAGCTGCTCAGAGTGTTTTTTTAAAGACTCAAAATAAAAAATAAAATCCTAAAAATTTTTATTTCCTTTTCAAGCGGTTACATTGTTTCTTAAAAAAAGAAAAAACGCTGTATTTTTTCATATTTCAAAACATTAACAGGAGCTTTTTTGACAAATGCAAACAATATAATCACACAAGAAGTTACACATCACTGAAATTCTGAAACACATGATACAAATTTCGCAACAAATTTTAATGGACCATAGTGGGCAAAATACTTATTTTGCATATCACCATGCACTGTTCTTTAATCAGCTATTATAAATAGACAAAATACTCCTTTTCGCAGAGAAGTTCATTGAGCACTATTCTTTAATCAGCCATTTCAGTGGGCAAAATATTTATTTTGGCATATCACCGTGCACTGTTCTTTAATCAGCCATTATGACTAGACAAAATACTCAATATCGCAGAGAAGATCATTGAGCACTGTTTTTTAATCAGCCATTATCAAGGGATAAAATACTCACTATCGTAGAGATCACTGAGCACAGTTTTTTAATAAGTCATTTCAGTGGGCAAAATATTCGTTTTTGCATATCACCGTGCACTGTTCTTTAATCAAATATTTCAGTGGGCAAAATATTCCTTTTTGCATATCACCATGCACTGTTCTTTAATCAGCCATTTCAGTGGGCAAAACATTCCTTTTTGCATATCACCATGTGTTGTTCTTTAATCAGCCATTATCGGTGGGCAAAAGGCACATTTTTGCAGAGATCATCGTGAACATTTCCTTCACAGCCTTGCGGTTTTCATCAGTTTTAATCAATGAATCTGTAGCTTGTTGGTAAATATGGAATTAAACTTACCTGCCTCCCCCCCCCCAGAAAAATAAGCGAGTTGCGAAATAATCATTTCGATTTTTTTTTTTTTAATGCTTTCTGCTCGGATTGCACCAACAAGATAACGTATTTGTGTGCGCGAAATTCTTTCGTAAATCAGTGCATTTGATAGGATTTATCATTCACGTTTTTTTTTTTTTCCTTTTCTTTAGAATTTCAAGCTAGAACCACAACAGGGCGAAAAACTGCCGTCTTCACCCGTGGGATGAAGGGAAGTATGCTCGGCGAGATGCTAACAATACATCCCAAACAAGAGGAGTTCTTTTCCTTCATTTGCATGTTTTCATTCATAGCGACACACCTTGAGGCAAAAATCAGTAAATAAATATGCAACCGCCCCAAACAGCTTCCACTGCGACTGACGAAGGGGGGGGGGGACCAGAGGGAACCAAAAAAAAAAAAAATGAATGACATATTAGCATAATTTTCGCTGCAACCGTGTCTTGCTAAATACTCCATGTTTTGCCAGTAATTAGAAAAATTAAGTGAAGAGCAATTACTATGATTCAAAAATGCCGTTCTTGTAAAAAGGAGGGGGAAGGAGGGAAGGGGAGAAAAAAGGAAAAGTGGAACAGAGAACATGCCAGAACAAGAAAGAGGGTTTTACTCTCTGAGGATAATTTAATTCCTTTTGTTCGTTTACACTCATTTTGAAAAGAGACTGTCTTTTTCAAATTAAGATTGGCTCTTCAGAATTCAAGCTTTTCAACCAATTAGTGCAAGTGTCTATGTCTTTTCTCTCATTTAACCCAAGGCATTCTCATATTTCATAGAGGGAGTAGTTTCTTATCATTTTTTTTTTTCTCCACACTCTCTGTTTTTCTAAGTATAAATCTTAAAGCTCAGTAATTGTCTTCTCACTGGCTTGACATTTTTTTTTAACCCTACTTATTTTAAACTAAAACAATTCTGTGAATAGTGTCTTTTAATTTGGCTGACTCAGACAGTTTAAAGTTATGTTTGGAAAGTAAGGTATGTTTGGAAATGAAAACCGTAATATCGCGTTAAAAAATCAGGAATTCTTCTTAAAAGCAGCGGTTTTAACGTTTAAAAGACGGGAACTACGTAATGCAGTTGATGTTTCACTTACTTATTATTCCTTTTCTTAGCTTCTTTCTTAATTATTCATAAATTTCTCCTTTTAAATCTCTCGTGATTTTTATTTATTTATTTATTTCTTGACTTCCTTTTTTTAAAAAAAAATTCATAAATACTGAATCATTTTATGCATTTATGTTACAGTTTGCGTTTTATATTTAAAGTCGAGTGATTTAATTTTATGCTAGCAGTATACCTTTGTAAAATTTAAAACAAGATTTTCAAGTACAGTGCAGTACAGTGAAACCTGCCTCCAGTGCCGTAACTTGGGTTTACGAGGCCCAGGGGTGAGAGTGAATATGGGGCCCTTTTAATCCTATATATATATATATATATATATACATTTATCCACCACTATCAAATGTATATATATATATACATTTGATCGTGGTGGTTCTCTTTAAATTAAATTGGTGATATAGTACATGCATAACATTTCTATCAATTTTAAAGTTTCCTATTGAAGTTTGCTTCATACAAAATGTATGTTCTTCACTCCCTTACCACACACTATACATTCATGTGAGTTGCAGTAGGCGTACACCCCCCCCCCCCCCAGTTAAAATTTTCTGGCTACGCCACTGCACTTATTACGATGAATTTCTTTACCTTGTTAATTATTAAGTCCTTGATTTGTCTTCCTTTATAATTTTTGAAAAAGGATGTTTTTCCTTTCTAATTTCAGAAAACTCAGTTGCTGCTCAAAGTTTCATATATATATATATATATATATATATATATATATATATATATGTGTGTGTGTGTATATATATATATATATGTATATATATATATATATATATGTATATATATATATATATATATATATATATATATATTCTTTTTTAATAGTTAACCGTATGTATTTCCAATATGAAAGAAAAGTCGCGTTTTGGAATCTGTTTCAAAAATTTTTCATTTAAAGACACCCCTCAAAATAAATTATGTGTATACTTCTCTCTTTCTCTTTTATGTATGTATGTATGTATACATATATATATATATATATATAATAAAAGATCACGAATAAAGAAAAGAGAAATTGAATAATACAAAAGCTCATCTTAATTTAACGAATTTAAAAAAACTAGTTAACTAGATGAAGTTCATCAACAAGGTTTTAAAGTTCTTAGTGATGTTAAAAATTTTTTAAACTAAAATCAAATAAATATAATCTAAAATCAAATCATAAATAGTTATCGCAAGGCTAGAATATAATTTTGCGATTATAGACCTGTTGCCTTTTATCAAGATTATACTAAATTTTTCATTAATTTACTCAGAAAAGAGGAAAGCACAAAAGAAATAAAACACTTGCCTTTAAAAAACTGTAATCGGATAATAGCAATATTTATATGTTGCAAATTTCATTCATATTAAAATTCGTTATTTATCAATAATAATATATTCAGAGTAAAAGTTTACTAAACTATAACTTTCCAATCCCTGTTCTTTTTTTTTCCATTCGAGATCTAAAAACCTTTGTTTTTTGAAATTTTAAGAAAGAACGGGCAAAAGTGTATATACTTGTCATAAATAAGTAACTGATTAGAAGTAGATTAGTTCCAAAACTTTCCTTACGCTTCTTCCCTTTTCTCATGGAACTTTATGCTCTCTCCAACTTAAATAATTACAAAATTATATTACTTGATAAAAACTTAATAAATTATGCCCCACTATGGACGAGTGGATAAAACACTCAACATACAACATAGTAAGATGGCTGAAGTGTGAAGATCCAAGGTCCAAGGAAAACATCCTGCCGTTCGATGTTTTGGACGGTTTTCTCCATTGCACTCCTTCTAAGCAGATAACTCTTGTGTAGCTTTACTTTAACACAATGCAAGACAACACAAGAGCATTAATAAACACCAAAATAACTCTTATGTGTTCGTGATATAAGTAGAATTATTTCTAACTAGCTGAAGTACCCGTCCTTGACGGGTTAGTGAATGCAAATTTCCAAAAAGCAAGCACTTTCGTCAGCATTGTAGGAGTACACAGAATGGATGGAGTATGTTGCCAAAGTAAAGAAAGCGAAGTTATAATTTTTATGTATTGTTAAAATATTACAGGTTAAGAGAGTCATTAAGTAATATCATTTCATTCGCTTTAGTCGTAATTATGTAATGCGCGAACGAATATTTACGAATATAGAAATAATTTTCGCAAAATCTCAAAATCTAATCAACATCAATCTTTGAAAAATTGGAAGCCTAGAATTTAAGTTCAGTGACAACCTATCATGTCACCCAATTTCGTTTCATTCCCTGCAGTCTTTATTTCGTGATGCTGGAACAAAATTTCAGCATTTTAAAACGATTTTCGCAAAATCTCCAAATGTAATCAAAATATTTTAAAAATTCAACGCCTATAAATTAAGATTAGCAACTACCTATCATATCACTAAATTTCGTATCATTCGTATTAGTTGTTATTACGTGATGTTTGAAGAAATATAAACGTATTTTGAGAGAATTTTCACAAAATCTCAAATCTAATGAAAATGTTTAAAAAATTGGACTCCTATAGTTTATGTTGAGCAACCATCTATCGTGTGACCAAATTTCATATCATTCGCTTTAGTCGTTATTACGTAATGCGGGAACAAAGATTCACTCAGTTTTAAACGATTTTCACAAAATCTCGAAATCTGATCGATTTTTTTAATTAGATGCTTATAGTTTAAGTTGAGTGACCACCTATCATGACACCCAATTTCATATCATTCGCTACAGTCGTTTTTACGTGATGCTTGAACACAAATTTACGCAGTTTGAAACGATTTTCTCAAAATCTCAAAATCCAATGAGGATTTTTTAAAAATTGGACGCCTATGTTTTAAATTGAGGGACCACCTATCATGACACCCAATTTCATATTGTTGCGGAATTACTCTGCTACTCCTGGGGTTCGTCGTTCTAAAGTCGAGTTCGTGTAAAAAGTTCAAGTAAAAAGTCACTTGTCAGGATGGAACACAAACTTTATTGCTTCTAGAACTTCGTAGAACAATCAGCTGTACACAATTCACAAGCACAATCTAGCAGTAACGTGCTTTTAACAATCCGCTTGGATCAGAAGCTCTCACAAATGCTGTATTTCTCACACAAAATAAGTCACTTTTACAGGCTAAAATTCCATGGAAATATTCAAGGGATATAGTACAGTATCCCTTAAGACACAGCAATGAAGAATTTACACACAGCACTTTAAAAACAGCTTCACAAAGCAAGCTAAAACACAGCTTCTATAACACTATCAGTTCACACAAAACAAGCGTACTCAGAGTTCTTCGCACATTGAATGTTCAACTCGCAACTGACTCTCGGGGCGACGCGCTCTTCTATAAATAGCCGGCGCAGGAGGTACAAGTGGTTTCCAGAAAAGTCAATTTCTCGAGGGTTCTACATAAAGCGTGAATTTTGATTACGTCATAGAAGATAAATGTTAGGTTATTATGCGTTTTTAATGCAGGAAAAACAACTTCCAAGCCCCATTGGGAAAATCGCGCCAAATGACCAAAAAGTCGCCAAGCTTGGCGACTTTTGGCGAAATATCACCAAATTTGGCGCCAAAAATAAGTCCTCAAAAGTGAAGAGATCTAAGCTCTAGGACTAATATTTCTCGAGATTTCTAGAAGTCCATAGAAAAACATATGGGAAAGCGAAACCTCCGTATCTCCGGTTCTAATTGGCCGATTTTGATGCAACAAAAAGCAAAATTTATCTATTTGAAGCGTAGAATACGAATTTTAAACCATTTTAAGCCCCAGAGCAGCGGGTTGCCCCGAAAATTCGTAACATTGCCCCCTTCCCAAGGACTGCACGTCCCGGGCAGCACAATCCCTAGTTAGGAGGTCACACAGGTACCTACACTGTATAACACTTAACAAGATCTTAACAACATAATTCAAGCAATTAATCAATAGCACAATAAGGAAATACACATTAATAAATAAATAATCATCATAATAAATAATTACACTGTAATAAGTAATCAATGTAATAACAAATACACATTAATAAAATCCAATATATTACAAATATGTACACTAAACATGGCGTAAGTAGTGAGAGAAAGAGAGTTGAAGAAAGAGGAATAGAAGAGAAAGACAGGAAAGGAATGAGAGATGAAAGAAAAGAGGAATTACGCCATAGTGACCATAGTCTGAGCTAATTACAACCGCGGTAGATGGCTAGCCGATCGCAATGTACAACTCTTGGCTTCGAGTTTGGTGGCTTACGAATCCGTACGATGACGTCATTCAGCCGGTTTAGGACTGTGTAAGGACCGTCCCACGGCGATTGCAGCTTGGGAGACAGGCCTTTCCGTCGAGTAGGATTCCATAGCCAAACTTTGTCACCTGCGTTGAACTCGTGTCCCGTAGCCTTCGTGTCGTAGCGAGTCTTCATCTTTTCCCTGTTCAGGTTGATCCGCTCCCGAGCAAAATGATGCACATCTTCAAACCGTGCCCGAAGGTTTTCCACGTACTCCTCTGGCGATGAAGGCGCATCTGGAGGGCGGCCGAACACTAGATCGGCGGGAAGACGAAGATCTCTGCCAAACAGCATCTGGGAAGGTGTGAAGCCGGTAGTCTCATGGACGGCACTCCTATAGGCCAGCAGGAACAGGGGGAGTTTCTTGTCCCAGTCCTCTTGATTCCTAGATACCAGGAGCGAGAGGTTGTTCAAAATTGTACGATTAAACCTCTCCACCATGCCGTCGGATTGTGGGTGTAAAGGCGTAGTCTGGGTTTTGTCCATTCCGAGAAGTTGGCATAGTCCTTTAAAGACTGCAGAGGTAAAGTTCGTTCCTTGGTTGGAATGAAGTTACAGAGGGGTTCCATATCTGGAAATCCATTCTTGCACCAGTACCTCTGCTACGGTCGTAGCTTCTTGATCGGGAATAGGAAACGCTTCGGGCCATTTAGAGAAGTAGTCAATGACAACTAGGATGTATTTGTTGCCATCCGAAGTTCGCGGAAGAGGTCCCAGGATGTCGAGGGCAATCCTCTCAAAAGGCGCTCCTACATTATAACGATGTAGTCTTCCACGGCTTCGTTTCTTCGGGCCTTTACGGGCGGCACAGGCGTCACAAGCTTGACACCACTTTTCGACGTCGCCTCGAGCCCTAACCCAGTAGAAGCGCTCGCGAACTTTCTGCAGGGTCTTCATTACGCCAAAATGGCCCCCAGTTAAGCCATTATGAAGTTCTTCTAGAACCTTCGGAATCCTCGAGCGAGGGAGTACCAACTGCCATCGGAGCATCTTGCCGTCGTCCGACTCCCATTTACGATACAGGACTCCATTTCTCAGGCGAAGCGAATCCCATAAAGCCCAGTACTGTTTTGTTGCCGGACTGTAAGATGATATTTCTTGCCAACTGGGCTTAGCGCTGGATTTTTCCATAAATTCCACAATAGGTTTGATGTCGCTGTCTGTTAATTGGTCCGCCCGAACATTTTCGTCACTCCAGGGATCTTGAGATGATGCCGATGATGTAACTTGGCGGACAGCGGGATGTTTCAGATGGTAATTTTTCTCTGCCCTGGAGCAATAGCGACAACTGTCTATGCAGGGCCTTCTCGACAAAGCATCTGCATTTCCATGAGATGACCCTTTCCGATGACGTATCTCGATGTCATATTCTTGTAGTCGCTGTATCCACCTGGCTATTTGGCCCTCCGGATTCTTGAAATTTAGAAGCCAGGTTAAAGAGGCATGGTCCGTTCGGAGCAGGAACTTTCGGCCGTACAGGTAATGATGGAAGTGCTCCACGGCCTTAATGATAGCAAGGAGTTCCTTTCTCGTAACACAATAGTTACGTTCTGCCTTTGAAAGGCATTTGCTCCAGTAAGCAATGACGTGTTCTTGGCCATCTATCTCCTGGGACAAAACTGCTCCGACACTCTCCTTACTTGCGTCTGTGTCCAGGATAAATGGCTTGTCAGGGTGAGGATACCACAAGATCGGCGAAGATGTTAAAGCCGTCTTCAGTTCGTTGAATGCGTCCTCACATTCCTCAGTCCATAGAAATTTCTGTCCAGTCTCGGTCAATTTGTGAAGAGGTCTTGCAATTTGAGAAAAGCCCTTCACGAATTTTCGATAGTAAGTACACAGACCGAGAAAACTTCTTAAGTCGTGGATATTCTCGGGACGACTCCAGTTCTGGACTGCGGACGTCTTTTCGGGATCGGTTCGGACTCCGTGGGCGGATATTATGTGCCCGAGGTAACGTACTTCCCGACGAAACAAATTGCACTTCGATGGACTCAGTTTCAAGTTCGCCTCCTTTAATTTCTGCAGCACCTTTCGGATGTTCTCTAGATGCTCTTCGAAAGTCCTTCCGACGATGATGATATCGTCCAAATAAACGAGACATGCTTCGTAGGAAAGTCCTCTCAACACTGTCTCCATTAGTCGCTCGAATGTAGCAGGTGCGTTGCAGAGTCCAAAAGGCATAACTTTGAACTGCCATAATCCTTGTCCCGTGGTGAACGCAGTCTTTTCACGGTCGTCGGGATGAATTTCCACTTGCCAGTAACCACTTTTCAGATCCATAGTGGAAAACCATTCGTTTCCCGATAAAGTGTCCAAAGTGTCGTCTATCCTGGGAAGAGGGTAGCTGTCTTTCTTGGTAATGTCATTCAGACGTCTGTAGTCAACACAGAACCGGGTGGAACCATCCTTCTTTCGGACCAAAACAATTGGCGAGGCCCAGGGACTAGTCGATGGCTCGATGACGTCATCACGCTTCATCTCCTCTAAAAGTCTGCTCACCTCTTCTTGCTTAGCAAACGGCAGCCGCCTAGGATGTTGCTTGATGGGAGAATGGCTGCCTGTATCTATCCTATGTTGAGTTAAGCTCGTACGGCCAAAGTCACCCGAAGTACGGGAGAAGAGGTCTTCAAATTCAGCTATTACTTTCTCCGCAGCGCTTCTCTGTTCTGCCGTTAACTCCACGTCTTGTATTAATTCCTTCGTCAGGCACTCGGAAGATTTAGCTGTCGTTTATCTGATGTTCTTATTAATGCAGGTAACAGGAGTGCATGTCGCCAACACTTCATTTTTCTTTATCACCTTCGACTTGTCCGTCACATTTACTACTCTAACTGGAATTTCTGTTCTCGACAAGTCCACAAGTGTTGCTCCCACAAGTACTCCTCTGATGGAATCACTATTACTTGGGTGTTCGATTAATCCAAAACGGAATTTATTGCTTTCTTTTACTGTTCCAGAAATTATTGAATCAGTTCTGGGAGGTAGAGTGATATCAGTCTGGGCTATTATTTGCTGAACAGGCAAAACAGTTTCATTTCTAATATCGAACGCAGCTATTTCTTCTGAGTCTGAACGAAGCTCATTATTCTTAAAGTCCAAATTAAATTTGTGTGATTTTAAAAAGTCGAGTCCGAGAATAAAAGAGTCTGTAATATTGGCGACATATACCACATGGTCGTATCTGGCATTTCCAAACGTGATTTCTACTTGCGCTTTTCCGCCCACTTCGATCTTGTCAACTGTCACAGTCTGGAGGGTCAGCGAGGGCGGAGTCCAGATAATCTTCAAATTTAATTTCTTGGCCAGATCCGTCCTTATGATGGTTACGTTCGCGCCAGTATCAATCACCATGTGGCATGGAGAACCATTAACGTATCCCAGTACGAAGAGTCCATTACTGCCGCCATTCGCCAATGAAATCTGCAAGACTTTTAGGTGGGGCTTTTGACTATATGGCAACCTCCGCCCCGCGAGATGGCCACCTCCTAGTTTCCCTCTTTCATGTTCTTAGATTTCTCTTGCTGGTCTTGAGACTTTCGACCACAATGCTTTTGTACATGGCCTTCGACGCCACACTTCCAGCATTTTACTTTCTTTGGGCCATCTCTCGTTCTATAGGATCTTAATTTTCGTTCTATGAGATCTTCAATTCTCTTCAATCTGTTCTCGACGCTCTCTGTGTCTTTGTCAGCTTCCTCTTGGACCGTGACCGCTCTGACAGCATGCCGATCTTTTCTCACGGCCCGCTGGGCTGCCTCTAGCTTCATTGCAAACACCAGAGCAGACTTCAAATCCTGATAATCCTCCAACATGAGTGCCTTTTGGGTTTCTGGATCACGGATGGCTTCAATAAAATGACGCACCGCCATTTCTTCTCGGACATTATCAAGGTGGTCCATGTAGGCTAGACGACACAGCCTATCTATGTCCGAAGCCAGCTCTTGAAGGGTCTCGCCAGATCTCTGCATCCTTGACTTAAGTTGGATTCTACTATATTCTTTCTGGCACTTCTCTCCGAATTTCATCTCCAAGGCACTGGCAAGGGCGTCAAAATCTCCTATCTTCGTCGCTCCGATAGTTTGCAATACATTAATTGCATCTCCGCTAAGGGAAGCGGCCAGTTGATTAGCTTTCTCGGACTCGCTCCAACCATTGGCTCTGGCGACGATCGAAAATTGGGTCTTGTAAGCTTCCCAGGGAGTCTTTCCGTCATAGGCAGTAAGTTTCACTGCTGGGCGGTGTGAAGATAACCTGATGTTTTCGGGTAACTTTCCCAGCTTTACGAGAGAGTCCAATTTTTCTTCAATTTTAGCTTCACATTCTTCCCGTATTTTCGAAACTATATTTTCTTTCCAATCCAATTTGTCCCCGATTTTATTATTAAATTCTTCACGTAATTCTATCAAGTTTCTTGCTTGGCTTTCTTCTAGTATCGACATTCTTTTCTCCATATTTTCTTGATTTGTCTGTATTTTTTCCTCCAGTCCGGATTTCATTTCTTCCAGTCCGGCTTCTATTTTCCGCTCCAGTCCGGATTTCATCACGTCGTGTGCGGCTCTTAATTCTTCCAGTCCGGTCTTCACATCGTCGTGTGCGGCTCTTAACTCCTCCAGTCCGGTTTTCACTTCATTGTGCGCTGTCTTTAACTCGTCCAATCCGGATTTCATTTCGCCTTGTACAGCTTTTATCTCATCTTGTCCGGCTTTCATCTCATCTTGTCCGGCTTTCATATCTTTTTTTATCTCATCTTGTCCGGATTTCTTTTCGTCTTGTCCGGATTTCATTTCCTGCATCATATTCATGAGCTTTTGAAGTTGTTCTTCCATTTTTTTGTCTAGTCAAAACCATAAACTGGAAAATTAAAGTCTTTCTTTAGAACCCCGATTCTGACACCAAATGTTGCGGAATTACTCTGCTACTCCTGGGGTTCGTCGTTCTAAAGTCGAGTTCGTGTAAAAAGTTCAAGTAAAAAGTCACTTGTCAGGATGGAACACAAACTTTATTGCTTCTAGAACTTCGTAGAACAATCAGCTGTACACAATTCACAAGCACAATCTAGCAGTAACGTGCTTTTAACAATCCGCTTGGATCAGAAGCTCTCACAAATGCTGTATTTCTCACACAAAATAAGTCACTTTTACAGGCTAAAATTCCATGGAAATATTCAAGGGATATAGTACAGTATCCCTTAAGACACAGCAATGAAGAATTTACACACAGCACTTTAAAAACAGCTTCACAAAGCAAGCTAAAACACAGCTTCTATAGCACTATCAGTTCACACAAAACAAGCGTACTCAGAGCTCTTCGCACATTGAATGTTCAACTCGCAACTGACTCTCGGGGCGACGCGCTCTTCTATAAATAGCCGGCGCAGGAGGTACAAGAGGTTTCCAGAAAAGTCAATTTCTCGAGGGTTCTACATAAAGCGTGAATTTTGATTACGTCATAGAAGATAAATGTTAGGTTATTATGCGTTTTTAATGCAGGAAAAACAACTTCCAGGCCCCATTGGGAAAATCGCGCCAAATGACCAAAAAGTCGCCAAGCTTGGCGACTTTTGGCGAAATATCGCCAAATTTGGCGCCAAAAATAAGTCCTCAAAAGTGAAGAGATCTAAGCTCTAGGGCTAATATTTCTCGAGATTTCTTGAAGTCCATAGAAAAACATATGGGAAAGCGAAACCTCCGTATCTCCGGTTCTAATTGGCCGATTTTGATGCAACAAAAAGCAAAATTTATCTATTTGAAGCGTAGAATACGAATTTTAAACCATTTTAAGCACCACAGCAGCGGGTTGCCCCGAAAATTCGTAACAATATCATTAGCTTTAGTCGTTTTTACGTGATGCTTGAACACAAATTTACGCAGTTTGAAAGGATTTTCGCAAAATCTCAAACTCCAATCAAGATTTTTTTAAAATTGGACGCCTATGTTTTAAGTTGAGTGAATACCTATCATGACACCCAATTTCATATCATTCGCTTCAGTCGTTTTTGCGTGATGCTTGAACACAAATTTACGCAGTTTGAAACGATTTTCGCAAAATCGGAAAATCTAATCAAGATTTTTTAAAAATTCGACGCCTATGTTTTAAGTTGAGTGACCACCTATCATGACACCCAATTTCATATCATTCGCTACAGTCGTTTTTACGTGATGCTTGAACACAAATTTACGCAGTTTGAAACGATTTTCTCAAAATCTCAAAATCCAATGAGGATTTTTTAAAAATTGGACGCCTATGTTTTAAGTTGAGGGACCACCTATCATGACACCCAATTTCATATCATTCGCTTTAGTCGTTTTTACGTGATGCTTGAACACAAATTTACGCAGTTTGAAAGGATTTTCGCAAAATCTCAAACTCCAATCAAGATTTTTTTAAAATTGGACGCCTATGTTTTAAGTTGAGTGAATACCTATCATGACACCCAATTTCATATCATTCGCTTCAGTCGTTTTTGCGTGATGCTTGAACACAAATTTACGCAGTTTGAAACGATTTTCGCAAAATCGGAAAATCTAATCAAGATTTTTTAAAAATTCGACGCCTATGTTTTAAGTTGAGTGACCACCTATCATGACGCAAAATTTCATATCATTCGCTTCAGTCGTTTTTACGTGATGCTTAAACAAAAAAAGCGTCACGGACAGAATGACAGAATGACAGAATCAGACAGAATGACAGACAGACAAACTTTTTTTTGAGGGTCGCATCGGAATCCCGGGTGCTTGAAACGGATAGAAATTGTAAAATTTTTGAATTCCAAGAAATGTACAGACAAAAGTCTAATTTTATTTATATAGATTCGAAACTAATAATTCGAAAAATAAAGTACGAGATAGAAAAATGTAGAAATATTGAAAAATTAAGACATGATTTATTGATACAATTAATTATATATTTTCTGTTGTACATACAATGCCATGCTATATGAAATGATATGATAAAAAGTAATAAAATATGAATTAACCTTTTAAGAATTCCATATTTTGTTGCAAAGTGTTTTCATCTTCTGATGTTGTATTTCCAGACGCTGAATTTTCTGCATTATGCACAGAGTCAAACAATCAACTAAATTAATATTGTCGCTGGATTTTACTTCCGAATCATTTACAATGTTTTAATCTGATGTCGCAAGACAATTTATTTATACTGCCGAAAAGCATCCGTTTTAAAAAGCCACAAAAGCCTTGGGTGGGGAACAACCGGATTTCAATGTCAAACAACGAAAGATAATTGCTGTCCAGTCCACTAATGATTTGTGGAAGTGGAAGGGGGAATCGGGAGTCGCTCCCGTTTCACTATGGAAGACACTGGTAAACGCATGTTTCTAACCTGTTATCCCCTAACCTGTATCATCAAAATTGTCGGCACAGCTTTTGCTAGTCGACAGCCTCGACGAAACTAATAGTAATCGTGGGTGCTCAGCTGTTGATCAGTACACAGGCAGCGGAAGGGGTTGTCACCACATAATGAATGACCAATTTCGTAAGGTCGGAAAACTTTCTTTTAGATGGCCATTTGCGTACCGTTAACAACTTTTTTAACAGGTGTTTTCTATTTTGAGTATCTGTGATCTGTGTTACAGATGCACCGAACCGCCAAAAGAACAGATTTTCAGACCTTGTTAATTACATCGTCTGAGTAGCCTTCATATGTAATAAGAACCAGATACAAAAAACAACAAATTTATGTTTGACAAAAATTCCCTTACGTTTGTTAAAACGATGGATCGTTTTACAGGTTTACCTTGAAAAGCGTTAAAAAGATTTTCTATCAATCTATCTTATATGTGATAAATAAAAATCTTTAGTCTAGTCATGTGGGAATATCATGAAATAAATCGAATTAAAAAAAAAGCTATTGAAATAGAAGCTAATGAAAATTCTCTCAATTCGGACACAAGTTTTAATGTTTAAAAGATGTTAGCTATAATTCATACTGAATCACAATCACAGTACTTAAATGTAGGTTTTATGCAGTGGAACACAGCATGGGTGTCTATAAGATAAGAATAATTTTAGAGAGGGCTCTTGCATTTGTGGAAAGGGACTCATCTCAGGCTTTGAAATATTTTAGAATGAAAACAATACAAAACTACAAAAGAATTCATAACGCAGTAAAAATGCTCATTTTGCAATCCCCACAATTCTGAATGAATTATTTTTTAAATGACATGAAGTACTTTCCAATCCCTGTTCTCTTTTTTTCCATTTGAGAACTAAAAACCTTTGTTTTTTTGAAATTTTATACAAAGAACGGGCAAAGGTGTATATACTTGTCATAAATAAGTCACTGATTAGAAGTAGATTAGTTCCAAAACTTTCCTTACGCTTCTTCCCTTTTCTCATGGAACTTTATGCTCTCTCCAACTTAAATAATTACAAAATTATATTACTTGATAAAAACTTAATAAATTATGCCCCACCATGGACGAGTGGATAAAACGCTCAACATACAACATAGTAAGATGGCTGAAGCAGGGATGTTAACTCCAACACTCGATTTGGGAGCACCCCGGGAGCAGAAAAAATTTCATTTGGGAGCACCTCGGGAGCAGAAAAATTCCATTTGGGAGCAGAAAAATTCTATTTGGGAGCAGAAAAATTCCATTTGGGAGCAGAAAAATTCCATTTGGGAGCAGAAAAATTCCATTTGGGAGCACCTCGGGAGCACAAAAAAAAATAGTTTCCGAGAGGCAAACTAAGATTCGAGATCAGAATTAACATGATTTTGGAGCTTAAAATTGGAGATTTAGGAACACAATAAATGCATACAAGAAAAGCAAAGTTTGCAAGCAAACACCATTTGCTAAAAGCAAAACACTATTTGAAAGCACTTTAGGAAAGCTCTGGAAAAAAAAAGGGTGTATAAAGGCTATGCTATCAGCAACTTGGTAAAAACAATACATGGATTTACATGGACGGAAGGAATTTTTTTTTGTGTGTGTGTGTGAAACTGCTCTTTTTAATGGTTTTCATATAAATGCTAAATGGAAAGAGAGTGGGAGGGAAGTATTTCTTATATGCAATGGTACTTTTAATGCATGTTCGAAGGTTGTAAAAATACTAATATTTAAATGGTAGAATTAACATTTCTGCCGTTTATATCATTCTAGAATTATGTATTCAAAATTTAGTCTATTTTAAAATAAAGATTTTAATTACGGATCTATAAATGAAATTCGTAACACATTCTGAAAAATTTGCGGACGCACTTTGGCTGAACACGGGCCCAGGGGCATCGCCCCGTCTGCCCCCTCTCGTAGAGCCTGCACACACACAAAAAGAAAAACAGTGGTGTAGTTTTAAGAAAAAAGGTTTAGGAACACTCGCAACTGAAGACTGAAAAATCATGCGTCCATGATGAAAAGTGAAGAACGCTTACTTTTGCTGACATAAGCTCGAATGAAAAAGTAGTGAGACGGCATCTCCCCGCTCATGATCTTCACGGGCCGAAAATGTCTAGCCCGGCCCGGCATTTAATCGAAATAAAAAATTCAGACCCGGTCCAGCTCGTATATTAATCATGATTTAAGGAAGGGGGGGGGGATCACAAGCCAATCGTTTGGTCTTGTCCAAATTTTAGGAGAGCAAAAATTTCCGGAAAGGCTCGATTTTGCAAGCGCAGAGGACCGTCTTTAAGAGTATACGCTTGTTCCGGTCCATTCTAGAAAATGCTGAGGTCAGCCCGTGCCTTGAATGAATCGTGCTGCAAAAGCCTGGGCCCGCACAGATCTCTACCCCCCGCGACTACACCACTGGCAGCGGATTTCCGGATTATTTTGAAATGAAATATTCTATTAATTCAGACAGGCTAGATTCTGATTTCTAAACCGGTCATGCTTCCAATTTTCATTCTTGCTACGGGCCGGGTCATAAACCGTGATTTTTTAGGGGCTGGGACGTCACCGTAATATACTGTTTTCTTTACGGACCGGTCTGGTTTAGATCAGGGGCGGCCCTGCGGTACATGACACCCACTCCACCCTGCAAACGTAGAAAAAGACGTCCCTTTTACTTTTTTCAAAATTGCTTTTATGATTTTAAGTTGGAAATCGTGCCCCTTCATAAACAAAAAACGGTGTCCGTTGCGATGATTACTTGTTTGCCTATCTGGCCGGCCCTGATTGAGGTGACTAACAAAGCCCGACTGGTCCGATCCGGGGCGGGTAGAATGGCTTCAGAATGCAGCTTTCGTACGCACTTTGAATCTTGCTTTACTGCTAACTAGCTTTCCATACACGCTTTAAAAGATAAATGAGCGTGGCAAAAATTTAACTCGACTGGCCGTCAGAAGAGTGAAAATGACGTATTCGGCGCAGACCGGCTAAAAAAAGCGCAGTTCGGCGCAATATTTGTGTTTCGGCGCACCCTGAAAGAGTCAAAATGACGTATTCGGCGCAGACCGGCGCAAAAATCGGCTAAAAGCGCAGTTCGGCGCAAGAATTTGTGTTTCGGCGCAGCTCGGCGCAATCGGCGCAGAATTAACATCCCTGCTGAAGTGTGAAGATCCGAGGTCCAAGGTTCTGTCCTGCCGTTCGATGTTTTGGACGGTTTTCTCCATTGCACTCCTTCTAAGCAGATAACTTTTGTGTAACTTTACTTTAACACAACGCAAGACAACACAAGAGCATTAATAAACACCAATATAACTGTTATGTGTTCGTGATATAAGTAGAATTATTTCTAATAAAAGCGTTTTCAGCCATTAATGGAGCACTTGATTTGTAAAAAATAAAGGTATTTTTTTATTTCATATATTGAAGTAATTAATGGATTTTACATTCCAGCTGAAATGCAGCATTTATTTTCATCTTTAGTTGAGTGTTTATACAAATAATTATTGAATCATTTGTATAATGAATTTAAAATAATATACAAATCGCTGATTATTACTCAAGTAGAAGAAAAGGAGGGCCAAAAAATATTAAGATATTTTGCTAGAGGGTCTCAGACCATTGGTTTTTACAGGGGAAAATTTAAAGGACATAGTGCCAATTTAAGTAGTTTAATTTTAAGATTTGCAAGAGGGGCTCAGAGCATTAGTTTTTAGAGGGAAAAATTTAAAGGACATAGTGTCAATTTAAGTCGTTTAATTTTGAGTTTTAAGATATGTGAGAAAAAGCAGCTCATGCCATTTAGCATTTGGAGTTTTGTATGTCATGCCACGCCATTCCTAATTTAGATCCTCATAAAAGGGAACAAAAAAATCGAGTATTGACTTACTACAGACTTAGTCGAGTACCCTTTTCTAGAAAAGGGTGGAAGAAAACTTCATATCTGTACTATGCGCAGTGGCTTACAAAAATAGTATGTGGGAGATTCAACTTCCCCCGACCTTTGTCCATGCATTTTTAACATATTGTCGAAACACTTTTAACATAACATTACTTCCATACTCCCTTCTTTTACAGGAAGTCAGTGGACACCAGTGATTATGCATCAGCACATTCTTTGGAAGTGCATAAAATGTTTGTAAGTAATAATTACAACAAAAGGAAAAAACAGGCGTTTTGCTTGAAATTACTTAAGTGATATGATAATTTTAAGAAATAAGAGGGGGGCCCCCAAAAGGGATGTTTGCTTCAGAGTGGCTTTTTGAGGCCCAGATCATGTTTATCTAGAATACAAATAAAGGGAACTCAAGGTCATTAGTTAAAGAACTTTGACTCTTAAAAATACTGGCATATAAATTTAACTGGTACATATGTGCTGTATATAGTACATATCGTAATACAGCGGATCTGTTTGTGAGCTGTTAGTAGCGAGCTGTAGTTTGCGGGCTGTTTTGTAAGCAGTAAGCAGCTTATTTGTTTTCAGCTTAAACAGTGCTAGATGATCCGTTTAGAATATTAGATGCGCAAATCTGAAAAGATAAAAAAAAAAAGAGGTTGGGAAAATAGCTGTATGGATTTTGAGGCCCCTACGTGTGGGGGCCCCGGACATTCGCCCCGCCATGCCTCCCTATTTTTACGGCACTGCCTGCCTCCTGCAGACCATTTATTAGACGAAAACTTGTTTTAAATGTAAAATTTTCCTGTGCCCATGGATTTCTCATCTGTCTTATTACAACGGACATCCAGTTTCAGTGTGATAAATTATTCAGTTGCGATTCCGTTTTATTGTAATCTGTTTCTAGGTTGTAAACCATATAGACATAGTTTTAGCATGCCCATTGTAATAATGAAAATGAGAAATCCAAGGGCAAAGAAAATTTTCCGTTTTAAAACAGTTTTCGTCTAATAAATGGTCTGCTGGAGGATTTTATAAAGTTACACTAGGGCGTCACTCAAAATTTGATATAATTATTTTAAAGGCCCATATTTAAAATTCGTATAGCTATAAAGTAAAATGCTGCGTCACAAACTTTTAACCCGTTAAGGGTTTTTATATGGGGATATCATTACTTTTTAGGGGTATGATCAGAAGATAATAAATTAGTTTCACGGACGAATTTCAGAAGTTTGCTTGACACTAAGTTATGCAAATAAATATACAAATCTGTTTTCATGCAGTATCAGAGTATATCATTAAAAAAGTCACAAGCTTTATATGTGTATAGAACAAAGGAAAACATCGCATCACTTGAGTCGGTTATCAAACATTTATCCTTATGTATTTGGTAATTAACCATATTTTAAAAAGTATATGAAAGATCATCCATCTTTGGAGGCGTCGGCTACTTAATTTCTTTTTGGTATTATTTCAAATCACATTTTTTTTAGATACTTTTTTTTTAGAAAAGTATTTGATAATTTGATAATGGAATATCTATATAAATAAAATTAGACTTTTGTCTGTACATTTCTTGGAATTCAAAAATTTTGCGATTTCTATCCGTTTCAAGCACCCGGGAATCCGATGCCACCCTCAAAAAAAAGTTTGTCTGTCTGTCATTCTGTCATTCTGTCCGTGACGCTTTTTTTGTTTAAGCATCACGCAAAAACGACTGAAGCGAATGATATGAAATTGGGTGTCATGATAGGTGGTCACTCAACTTAAAACATAGGCGTCCAATTTTTAAAAAATCTTGTTTAGATTTTCAGATTTTGCGAAAATCGTTTCAAACTGCGTAAATTTGTGTTCAAGCATCACGCAAAAACGACTGAAGCGAATGATATGAAATTGGGTGTCATGATAGGTGGTCACTCAACTTAAAACATGGGCGTTCAATTTTTAAAAAATTCTGATTGGATTTTGAGATTTTGTGAAAATCCTTTCAAACTGCGTAAATTTGTTTTCAAGCATCACGTAAAAACGACTGAAGCGAATGATATGAAATTGAGTGACATGATAGGTGGTCACTCAACTTAAAATATAGGCGTCGAATTAAAAAAAATCTTGATTAGATTTTGAAATTTTGCGAAAATCATTTCAAACTGCGTAAATTTGTGTTCGCACATCACGTAATAATTGCAAAGGTGAAAAAATGATATTTGGTGAAATGATAGGTGGTCACTCACCTTAAACTATAAGCATGTAATTAAAAAAAGTCCATCAGATTTCGAGATTTTGTGAAAATCGTTTAAAACTCAGTGAATCTTTGTTCCCGTATTACGTAATAACGACTAAAGCGAATGATATGAAATTGGGTCACAGGATAGATGGTTGCTCAACATAAACTATAGGAGTCCAATTTTTTAAACATTTTTATTAGATTTTGAGATTTTGTGAAAATTCTCTCAAAATACGTTTATATTTCTTCAAACATCACGTAATAACGACTAATACGAATGATACGAAATTGAGTGATATGATAGGTAGTTGGTAATCTTAATTTATAGGCGTTGAATTTTAAAAATATTTTGCTTACATTTTGAGATTTTTCGAAAATCGTTTTAAAATGCTGAAAATTTGTTCCGGCATCACGAAATAAAGACTGCAGGGAATCAAACGAATTTGGGTGACATAATACGTTGTCACTCAACTTAAATTCTAGGCTTCAAATTTTTCAAAAATGTTGATTAAATTTTGAGATTTTGCGAAAATTATTTCAATATGCGTAAATATTCGTTCGCGCATCACATAATTACGACTAAAGCGAATGAAATGATATTACTTAGTGACTCTCTAACCTGTAATATTTTAACAATACATGAAAATTATAACTTCGCTTTCTTTACTTTGGCAACATACTACATCCATTCTGTGTACTCCTACAATGCTGACGAAAGTTCTTGCTTTTTGGAAATTTTCATTCACTAACCCGTCGAGGACGGGTACTTACGCTAGTAAATAAATAAATTGGATAAACTAAAATAAATATATGAAGCTTAAATTTGTATTTTCTAATGTGCTATCGCTAAATTTTTCGTTGTATATAAAATACTAGGGGCCAATGCCCCTATACTCGCTTCGCTTTTCGTATGAGGCATAAGGCTTACACGTAAAAAAAGGCATAATTTCAACAAACAAAACCAAAAGGTTGGATCAGATAGAATGATACCGAGCTACACATTGCTTTGTTCTTGCATGTTGCTTGGAACATAAAAATTTTCATAATTTGGCGACTTGCGTATATGTATAGTTAATAATTAGCTCTAAGAAAACAGTACTTCATATGTTTTCTTTGACAAAAACTACGAAACAGCTAGGATAGCTTGCTACCAATGGTGACTTTTCATTATTTGGCGACTTACACATGGCCACAACCTATAATTACTTATCATTTAAGGTTCCCGGAAAACCGTTATCCATATTTTCATATATATAATTCTTTGCAGATTGGCGTATTTAGCACCACGAATTATATCATCTCGCCGTGCTGGCAAATATCCAAAGTGTACTATAATTGTTATAATGGCATAGTTAACGCCACCAAATATTTCTACTGGTTGCAAATACTTCAGCTGGACCGAACCGGCTTTAAAATACTCTGCATTTTAATTATTTTTCATTTTCAAGATATTGGATTCTAACATTTTTGAACTCGCGGTTTAGATCCCTTCACTTGGAAATATACCCCTTTGCCAAATCGTACCTAATGCCAAGATGACGGTTTTAAAATCAGTTACAATTAGTTATTCTGTTTTAGAAAAACGAATAATCGTTAATTCTAAACTCCTGTTGTTTAAGTGAACTTACTATTTGAAAATTCTCAACTTTGTGTAACACACTTTAAGTTATTTATTTCATACACTTTTTAATTTGGCGTAAAATGGGTGTAATTCTACTTCATGTTTGTGAATTTCAAGCGATTCTACATACTTGGAATTGGTTTGTCGCAAAGAAATGAATGGTTTTATGCCAAATCTAGCAACCATTATGTTTTATTTTTTCAGTTTTTTATTGATATCTTCTAAAATAAGTCGATTTTTGAAATTGAAGCGAGCTTAGAAGGTTCCTCGGAATTTTATGAATCCGTGGACACGTTTCACGAAATTTAAATTAGTCCAGGAGAAGATAGCCGAACAAGTTCTTGACAGCGGCCGTTACTTTTTTTAGAATAGAGAGATACTTTTTTTAACGATTTAAAAATTATGATTACACTAATTCGTGTCTCGATAAGCACCACGTCTATTAAATCAAAAATACTATCGGCGCACTTCATCTGAGTTTATTTTGTTTGAAAAAGATGAAATACTGCAGTAATACTAAGGTTTAGTGATTTCTAGCCAAATAATTCCGATATCGTCAAGCTGGGTTCATTTTGACAGATTTGTTTCTGACACTTAATTTGGCGATATTTCGCCAAAATCCGACAAGCGTGAGATAGTTTGGGAGATTTTTGGGATAGCCAAAGTTTTAATTGACCACAGACTTTCAATGAATTGAATGTATCCATACACCTTAATGTACTTAAAGTCATTTGGCTGACTCTGTAAATAAATTACCCAATCGATTGGAATAAAAAAAGGGATGCACAGTTAGATGTTACAATAGTTCTAAATACAAAATTTCAACATTCTACGTTTAAAAGTTTTAGAGTTATGCAAAATTATTTTTGGCACCAAATTTGGCGATATTTCAACAAAACTCGCCAAGTTCGACGACAGATGGCGAGATTTGGGGCATGGACCAAACAATGATGCGCCAAATAGCATAAATAAACAAAGATGCGCCAAATAGCATCATGGATAAACAATGATGCGCCAAACTATCGCCAAATTTGGCGATATTTTGCCAAAACTCGCCAAGGACGATGACAAATTGCGATCTTTTGGGCATGGACCAAATAACTGACTATCACCAAATTTGGCAGTATTTCGGTAAAACTCGCCAAGGTCGATGACAAATAGCGAGATTTTGGACATGAAACAAACAATCACTGACTACAGATGTAATATATTGAAGATGTCCATAGGCGTTAATGTATTGATACTATTTTGGGTGATCCTGAAAATACACTCTCCAGCAGATTGGAACGAAAAATTGAGATGGACAACTAGATGTTAGAACAATCTTATATATGAAATTTCAACATTCTACGACTAATAGTTTTTCAGATTTGACAGTTAAATACATACACACGTACACCAAAAGTCTCCAAGCTTGGCGACTTTTGGTGTACTTGGACCTAACAGACTCGCAAACAGCAATTCTCCTTTTGTGTTAATAGATGAGGTTTTCTGAAGTATTTCTTTGATTAAGACAATCGCGACAAACGTTCAGCATATACCGCAGAGTCAACTGCGGTGTATTCATAAATTCATATCGTATTGTTGCAGAATACTTTGCTTGTTTCCTGGGTTCGTCGTTCTAAAGTCCAGTTGGTGTAGAAAGTTCTAGCAAAGAGTAAACTTGTCAGGATGGAACACAACTTTATTGCTTCTAGAACTTAGTCGAACAATCAGCTGTACAAAATTCACAGGCACTAACGGCCAGTATCTCGTTTAAAACAGTCCACTCAGTACCGAAGCTCTCACAAATGCTGTAATTCTCACACAAAATAAAACACTTCCACAGGCGAAATTCAGTGGAAATATGCAAGGGATATCGTACACAATCCCTTAAGACACACCAATGAAGAATTTACACACAGCACTTAAAAATCAGCTTCGAAAAGAAAGTGGAAACACCGCTTCTATAGCGTAACACAGCAAACTCACTCGACGGGAGCTCAATGAACACTGAACTCGAACCTCTGACATGCTTGTATTTATAGGTATCGCAGATGCTACAAGAAGCTTCCAGAAGAATGTATTTCTCGAAGATTCCACATAAAGCGGGAATTTTGACTACGTCGTAGAAGAGAAATATTAGGCTGTTATTCATGGTAATGCAGAAAAACTATCATTACAGAACCCATTGGGAAAATCGCTCAAAATGACCAAAATATAGCCAAGCTTGGCGACATTTTGGCGAAATATCTCCAAATTTGGCGCAAAAAATAAGTCCGCAAAAGTGAGGTTACCGAAGGTCTAAGACCAATATTTCTCGAGATTTCTAGAATTTACAATAGAAATCATGGGAAAACCCAAACCTCCGTATCTCCGGTTCTAGTTGAGCGATTTTGATGCAACAAAAAGCAAAATTTAACTATTTGACGCGTATAGTTCGAATTTTAAACTATTTTAAACCCCAGAACAGCGGGTTGCCCCGAAAATTCGCAACATTATCGTGTCTAATCACTACTCAAATGGAGCTGGTTCAGTATTAATGCGACAGACTTAAATTGTCCCATCTTCAAACTGGATTTTAAAATAAAAGAATTTTCCTAAATAAACCGGTAACGTAACTCCCCATTGTAGCATCCATTAACATCATATACTAATTTTTAAAAAGTCGTTAGAGCGCATTTAGGTAAAAAAGTTGGACACCAAAATTTCCAGAAAACTAGCTGTATACAAAGAGTGCCATGTTGGTTAAACGGTTGGTTGGTTGTTGTAGGCTGCGTCACTCGTAGAACTGTCGTTCTGAATGCTAATAATTTCACTTGAGTTCCGAAACGCAGTTCTGGCTCGCAAAAAAATACCGCAAAGTCGTTCTGGTGCGTTCCGGCCCCACTGCACCTCTGAGAAATAGATAAAAAATAGGAAAGTTTAAGGTGTCAGGTGCCTTTGAGCAGGCCCGTGCTGGCCCGGGAGGACAGGGGGACGTGTCCCCCTGCGCCCTCTGCTTGAGGCGCCCTTTGCACCTTAAGCCAATGAAAGAAATTGAGAAAGAATTACATTTTCATGTACAAGAAATTAACGTTGAAAAATTATTTTAAACTAAAATATTTTTTTTCCTCCAATGCAAGGGCGGATTAAAGGGAGTGGGGCGACCGCCCTCCCTCTCCGGAGAGAAAGGAAATTAATGTAAAAGATCCTATTTTACTACCATAAAATAGATGCATATGTCAATCTTCTAACTTACAGCCCCCCCCCCCCCGACAAAATAGTATTAATCCACCACTGTTCCAGTGTCCTAGTTTTTAAAATACAAAATATAGACTTACTACACTATTACGAAGAAGAATGAAATGTACAAAAAATTTAACATTTTAAATATTTATTAACTGTAATATTCCCTTACTCGATTTCCACCTGCATGAAGGACTAATAGTCTGTGGTTTCTGAATGGCATCGACCCTCAGTCTGCTTTTACTTATATCAGTAAGTGGAATTTTCCGGTTGTCGATTGTAAAATGCGATGTCTAAAAATATTCGCGAAATTTCATATTGATTGTGTAATTTTCTTTGTTTCTCACAAAGTCGTAGCTAGGGGTCATGAGGGCCCAGCGACGTACTATTGCAATTGTGTGTGTGTGGGGGTGTTAGTTGGAAGATTCACATACACATCCATTTTAAGGAAGTAAAATAGGATATTAGGCAAGTTGCAGTGTTTAGGATGATTAATTTTTACCAACTATGCGAAAAATTCCAGAGCTGGGGGTCGAACCCAGGACTACCGCTTAACGTGCGGGTGCTCTACCACTGAGCTACTCTGGGACGATTCCCAGACGAAATTTCTCGCTTTTGAACCGTTGGCATTTATCATCTTCCCCTGCAAACCACAGATAGAACAGATGAGACAATTAATTCGCGACAACTCCACTACGCCGCGGAAGTTATACATATTTTTTTTCCCCCTCAATAATATTTTTTTTTTTTTTATCCTCATGGTAATTCCAGAAATAATCTAATTTTATACTCTCTCCCCATAGAGTTCCTTTTCTTTTCTTTTTCTTTTCCCAGCTCTGGAATTTTTCGCATAGTTGGTAAAAATTAATCAACCTAAACTCTCCAACTTGCCTAATATACTTGAAAGGTTGATACAATAACTTTCTAAAAAATATGCATAAAATAGGATATTTTACATTTTTTTTCTTGGGAGGGGCGATCTCTCCTTCTACCCCTTTTAATCCTTCCTTATGAGGGCCATTGTCGAGATTTGAATTTTGTACCTCTGAGACTTCTTCTTACTTACAATTATGCAGGAAAAGACTACCAAGTCCGCCCTTCTGTGGCTTGCGACACTGGCACCTGCCAACCTGGCCAGCTCCTAGCTAAGGCACATATTTTGCAAATTAATACTATGGAAGGTCCCCCCCCCCGCCCCTCCAAAATAAAATAAAATAGAATGGAAATAGGGATGGAACGGATATCCGGCTTATCCGACTGATTTTTCAATATCCGAAATACCATCGGATATCCGAATCCGGCTATATACTACTAACGTTCTATCTGTAATATGCATGGGACAGGATGGAAAATTATAATATTCTTGATAAAGTGATACATAAAACAGGGATATATTTTTTAACTGAAAAAAAAACTAATTTAACACTGGAAATGGATCATTCAAAATAAACATAACAATTTCAACATTTGTTCAGTAGTTTTTGAGCACATTTATAACTGATCTTCTCATCCTTTTCAGCTGCAGACTGCTGTTTACAGGGGAAGTTTAATTATAAGTACGGTGCAGAATATCATTTGAAAAATAAGTATATTCAGTATATGCGATTTCTCTCATGGTAATCCCAGAAATAATCTAATTTTACACTCTCTCCATAGAGTTTCTCCGATATTTTTAATTTGCTCCGGAACTCTGATAATTAACAAACAAGAAAGATAAATCATGCCAAAACCGTTGATTATAAAACACTTTGCAACACATCAATATTTTTGCGCCAAATTTGGCAATGTATTTTCCTTACATCTGGCGAGATTTCGGATGATGGAAGATAATGTTGTATTATCACTATAAATGCAATTTTATGAGACCTTTAAAGGAGTTTAAAAAAAAACTCCATCGTTTAACTGGAGAATCTAAAAATTTTATACTCATTGTCTTGTACTAGAAATGTATTAGTGTCTCTCAAATGCCACAGATTGTAATGTATTGGAATTCTTTTGAGTGTTCCTGTAGAAGAAATATTAATAATACAGACACTATTTTCAATGGAGAGCATTACTTTGAAGGCCTTAATATTCTGTATGCCAACATTGTTTTCTTTCAAAAAAGCGAATCTCTAAAATAAGTTTTCAAGAAGGACTTTCCATAGAGTGCGATGTATTTGTTTGTTTTTCTCCTGTAAAAGAACTGTAATGCTACTTACAATACTTTCAATAGGATACATGATACTGTACATAGAAAAAAAAATTCGCACATATTTTTACGACAGTTACAACACTGGATGGGTGGACAACAGAACGGACAAACAAACTGAAATTATTAAAATTTGTTGTTAAGTTAAAAATATAAATATTCATTTTATATAACATAGCGGTATCGGACGAACACGGAGAACAAGAATCTTGTTAACGAATTTTCGTCGGTCGGAGAAATTCCACTTACGTAACCCCCCCCCCCTCCCACTCCTACGCAGATAGCCCTTAACCATTCCTTAACAAAACACAACACACTAAATCGGTTGATTACAGCGCGAGTAACGAATTTTCAAAATTCCCAATAAAATCGTCATAGCTTAATATTACCACATTAAATATTTTTCGATTTACCGCCAAATGATGAAAATATCGATAACATCGGTTCATTTTTCAAAGCATTTTATTCGTACCATATTTAGCGATTTATGGCAAAAGTCGCCAACATTGGCGAATTTCGGCACAATTTGAGGATGCACACATATGCTGTCGGATTATTAGCTAATTATATTGTAGTTTATAGTATTACTAGCGGCTACCCGCGACTTCGTCCGCGTCGGCTTTAGAATTAGGTCCCTAGAGAAACGAAGCATGTGTGAATAACAAATATGTTTGCGACTAAAGAAACTGCATTTAAATATTATTTGCTTTTTACTTATTTTAAATGAAGTAAAATGCATGGTAGTATACTTCATTTAAAATAACAGAGTATGTAAAATTACTAAATTTAGATTTTTTTCAGGCATTTAGCGAATAGAGGGAGTTACGACAGTATTTGCGAACTATTTTGAGTGTTCTTTCAAAAGAAGTATTCATGCTATATGCATGAATTTTAGCCTATGTTAATCAGGAATAGTGCAGCTTTCTATTAGCGAAAAAGTTTTAGAATCGGTTCTATAGTTACAGAGATACCCATAGAGCGTAATGTATTAGAATTATTTTGAGTGTTCCTGTAAAGGAACTATTTGCGCTGCATGCATTAATTTTAGCCTATAATACTCAAGAATAGTGTAGTTTACTATCAGTGAAAAAAGTTTTGGAATCGGTTCAATACTTACAGAGATACACATAGAGCGTAATGTAATTCTTATGAGTATCCCTGTAAAAGAACTATTTGTGATATATGCATAAAAGGTAGCCTATAACACTCAGGGTCCCCCCAGTGTCTAAGAGGGTCTGCTCTCAAACTTGGAAGGCGGGAGGTGCCAGGTTCAAACACCGGTCGCGCCTGTCGACCTAGCTGCTCGCAGTTTTCCGTGTTTTTTCAAAAACCTCGCGAAAATACGGGCTAGGATCCCTTAGAAAATTCCACACAGAGGAATTCTCCATATACGCCTAGGACCCTATAGGCCTAGGACTTTCAATCAGTGAAGAAAGTTTTAAAATCGGTTTAGTTGCTACAAAATTTCCATAGAGCGCAATGCATTAGCATTATTTTGAGTGTCTTTGTAAAAGAATTATTTATGCTATATGCTTGAAAGGTTGCCTGTATGTTAATCCAGGGCATAAGCTATCTTCATTACAAATTTTTCCAACCATTTTTGTGTGATTCAGTCAAAAACATCCAAACACATAAACGTACACATTTATATTATTTGTAGGATTTGGAAATTTACGAACTTTAAGAAACACATCTGGACTTTTCTTGGTACTTACCTATTATCCCGGCGGTCATTCCCGCCAAACTGTTTTTTCGTCAAATGAGTTAGCAAACTGTTGCCAATCGTATTCAAAACCATTAATAATTTTATGTGCCCGGCATTTATCTCGGCAAAAAATCGCTCGTCTTGGCGGACCGCCGGGATAATACGTAAGTACACTTTTCTTTATTTATGCTTTTTAATTTGGCGTAAAATCAACATAATTTCCATACTTATTTATGTTTTTCAAATGCGTGCGATTTTGCAAATAGAATTTCTGCTTTATTTCAAAAGCATAAATCATTTTGTGCGGGCGATAAAACGGTTTTTAATTAATAGTTAGAAAAGTAATTAAAATTCCGAGCCTCAGGTACACTTTACCGAAGTCATGGGTCCAGGCATGCTCAAATTTTCAAAACTCTGCTTTCTGTAGATTTGTCTGGAGAACATTCATTTTTATTATTAGAGATAGATATATTTGGCATAAAACTGGCATAATTTCCGTATTATTTAATGTTTTTCAGATGCACGTGCTTCTTTATTGATGTAATAGCATTCTTGTTAGCTCAAAACATTAATCATATGATACGGGCGAAACTCGCCAAGCATGGCAACGTAAAAACGGTTTTTAATTAATAATTAAAAAAGTAATTAAAAATCTAAAACTCTAAGTAGCCTATAATCAACTCCAGGGTCCCATCTCTATCTAAACCGAAATGCATCCTAATCGATTCAGCGGTTTAGGCGTGAAAGCGTCATAAACAAACAAACAAACAAACAAACAAACTCACTTTCGCATTTATAATATTAGTTAGGATATGCTGTAAATAGATGCCTGTCTCTAAATTGCCATTGGCCGTATTGTATTGGAAATATTTTGATTGCTCTTGTAGAAGAACTATTTAACTATACAGGCACTATTTTCGATGGAAAGCTTTATCTTGTAATCCTTAACAACATATATTAATTTTGTTTCATTTCAAATAGCAGAATATCGCTAAAACTAGAAGTCAAAGCTCCCAGTGAAGGCAACTGCAACGGGCTCTAGAAAAGAACGTTTGACGAAAGTGTGTCTACACTTAATATATTTAATCTTCGTCCACCTAAAATAAAAAAACTTCATATTCAGTCAATAGTTTTTGAACATTTATTTGCTGATGTGCGTTGTTTGTTGATCTGAAATCACCCTTTTTCCAAGCAAAGCACCACCTACTGGAAGCCTTTTAAACTAAACTTTTTACTAAACTTCCTTGAGCGCATTTTGTGTACAGTAATTATGCAAAAAGTTGGTGTCAATCATCTTATCAGTTTCATCTGCTTAATTATAACTAACTACCTTGTATGAAGAAAAGCAATTTTTATGTATCCGTCGTTGCTTCCCGAAATGGATTCTCAACTCTGCTTTAGGTGTTAATGATGCTGATTTAAAGGATTTCTGGTTAAGATTAGAGGCTTTTGGCTGTTGGTAATTTTTCTATTTTGGTATTAGTGACTTTTCTTTCAATTTTTTGGAGATAAGTGTGCAATGTAAAATAAAAAATGTTCAAAATAAGGTCGTAAAAAGGCTTGTTATAAAAAAAACTTCCTCTCGTTAATTTTAAAAAAATGCAAATTTTAAATTTGCATATGAACCCCGTACAAAAAAAATCTCGATTAGGAAAATGTGCCCGATACACTCATGAGATGATGCAAAAAATTTCAGCCTTTAATCATAAAAGCCTCAGCGATATCTTTAAAAAAAGGATGATCAGGGGCTGTACATGATTTTGAATTTGAACGTTTATTGCTAGAGTGGAAAAAATAGTTTTATTTCGTAATTTCTGTACGGCCCCTGAAATGCAATCATTCGACGTGATTTTTTCCCCTTCGAGAGCCATTGAAAAGTGGTTTAAGTCGGCCTATATTTAACTTCATATCTCTGACACTTTTTAGAATATAATTCTCGAAATTTGTAAGCAACCGCAACAGTGCATGAGGAACATTCTACTCATTGGGGAATTTTTTTTTTATACGAGGGTCGTACGCAAATTTAAAAAGTGTAACTTTTTGAAAATTAATGAAAAGAATTTTTCCTTGATGGAGTCTTATTTACGACCTTTTTTTGAACATTTTTTTCAGTTTACATTGTTCACTTATCTTTAACAGATAAAGAATTCAAGGTCGTTACCACACCAATATACCGTAACCTATCGCACATCGAATGTATTTTGTATGTCTCTGTAAAAAGTTGATCGATTTTGCGGTTTACCATTCTAAATGGCAAGCAAGTAGTTATACACCTCACGATTAAACATGTACTTTCTTATGTCCCGCAATTACCATCAAAAGACCGTAACGTATCGAAAATATTTAGTGTGTCCCTGTAAAAAGTATATTAACTTACGTCAGAGGCGAGCCTGCAGTTATGTACCTTTAATTTGTTATGTTCCAGTACTACCTCCTACAGGCCGTAAATTTAGCATGTCGGTAGGCTTTTGTGCAGCCCTGTAAAAAGCATTAATTTTGCGTTTAGCATTTTTAAGGGCAATTGTGTAATTATAACCTCAGTATTAAATATTTATTTATTGTCTATTACTAACAATAGACCAGAACGTATCGGAAATATTTTACTGAAATATTAATCATTTCGAGGTATCGAAAATATTTTACTAAAATATTTATCAATTCGAGGTATCGAAAATATTTTACTAAAATATTTATCAATTCGAGGTATCGAAAATATTTATCATTTCATCTGTGAGCGTGTATACGCCATAATAATAAATATTTATTTTGTTATGTTGCATTATTACTGTCGGTAGATCGCAAAATTAACAATCGTAAATCTCTAGTGTAACCCTGTAAATAGTATATCATTTATACGCTAACTAGTTCAGTAGCAAACAAGTAGTTGTACAACTCAACAATAATTATTAATTTTGTATGAATCACGACTAATTCACTAGAAAATAACATGTAGGAAGGGTTTTGTATGTCCTTTTAAAATGTATATTTATGTGTGTTATGTCCCCATCTTAACAAGTGCAGAGTAGAGCGCCAATCCAAGAAAAATATTAGTCAATCCCACGGAAGAGTGCTTCAAAATCAATGGTTGCAGCGCGATTTTTTTTTTCATCTTCTAGAATCATAAATAGTTAGGAAACCATATTCCATAATTGTAGCGGAGAGGAACGGGAACTGGTGGACCTGCGTTTGAATGAAATGCGCTTCATAATCAATACGTATCACATAATATAATGATTACCGTTTCAATAACTTAATCCGTGGAATGGGAAGGTGCTTCAAAATGAATGCGTGTAGCATGATTTTTGTGTCTTGCCTTTAGACTACTCCAATCGTAGAAACTTCTAAATCAATGGTTGCAGCGCGATTTTTTTTCATCTTCTAGAATCATAAATAGTTAGGAAACCATATTCCATAATTATAGCGGAGAGGAACGGGAACTGGTGGACCTGCGTTTGAATGAAATGCCTTTCATAATCAATGCGTATCACATATAATATAATGATTACCGTTTCAATAATTTAATCAGTGGAATGGAAAAGTGCTTCGAAATGAATGTGTGTAGCATGATTTTTGTGCCTTGCCTTTAGACTACTCCAATGGGAGAAACTTCTAGAAGGAGTGTCGGAAAATAGAACCGCAAATATCGGAATAACTTCCTCAGAAATCGGAAATTGTTGAATAAAAAATGTGTAAAATATGATGTTTGTTTACCGAGGTTTTAGAGAGGAATAAGTTAGAATGTGTTTCAAAAGCAATGCGTCGCACAAAATTTTCGTGTCTAGCTTTTCCCATTGCATTACAAAGGTAGGGATCCTTGCAGTAAAAAAAATCCCGAAGGGAAAAATTATTGAAAAATCGAACAAATGACCTCCAAAAAAACGACCTGATATTCCCTAAGCAACAGGTAATGGTAAAGAAAAATCCCCATATCTTCCAGTCTCCCAACCCGAGAACAACAATTAACTGCCTACTCTGCAGAAAACCAAATAATCTTAGGGCTGCCTTTAAAAATCTGCTGGTGTCATATTCGAAATCGGTTCGCCTTTTCAGGTGCCGAAGAAAAATGCATGTTGAAACACCAGAAACAAACAGTCCATTGATTCTGAGACAGATGAAATTATTTTTATACCTCAAGTTTAGTAAATATTTTCTGTATTTTACCCCAGTGTAATGTGAAAATGTAGGAAGAGTTTTTTAACGCAGTCTATTAAAATTTAGGGTTCCTGAATAGTGCGCAATAGTTTGACTTTAGAAAAGAAATTTTGCATTCCTAAATTGTTCGCGGCGGGGTAACTAAAGGCGTTTTTATAAACGCAACATACGGCTTTCTCAGCTCTAATCCAAAAAAACTGCAAAACCCGAATATGCTTCCAGTACATTTTGAAAAGGAATTAGCAATTATATTCCATTTCCTTTGCTACTTTTCCTAATGAAGATCTATAGGTTAACAGGGAGTGGTGTAGGGATTTTGTTTCTGGGATATTTAAATTGGGGAAAATGAGGATCCGTTTTTTGGTTGCCATTTGTTCGAATGTCCCTAAAAATTATCTCTTTTCCCTTCAGCAGGGATTTTTAGGCTAACCAGGTAGTGGTAAAGAAACCCCTCTGTGGATCGTTTGCTTTCAGGAACCTATAACCAGTTTGTTTGGATTAAAAGGATTGCATAAGTTTTATGCTCAGTGTAGTGATTGAGTATGAGAAATCACGCAGAAAAGCGAGTAAACCCTTTGTGATTATGAAGCGTTTTCCAACGCAATAATATCCGGCTGAAAACTATTATGTGAATATGAGAATTGCAGCCAGTTAAGTATTACGAGACAGGAAAATCTTTCGAAGTGGATTGATTATGAGAAACTTTCAATTGTAAATGTTTGAAACATGCGTTTTTACACCCTTGCACGAAGTAAGAGTCGTGTGATTGCAAAAAAAAAAAAATCGGTATTCAGATTTTGCCAAAGAAAGAGATTATTTTGACCATTTTAAAAATTAACTTTGTTAAGTTACTGCGTAACATTTCAAGATATGTATTGATAAACGTAAGACAATGTACATACTGTTACGAATTTTCGGGGTAACCCGCTGTTCTGGGGCTTAAAATAGTTTAAAATTCGTATTCTACGTTTCAAATAGTTAAATTTTGCATTGCATCAAAATCAGTCCACTAGAACCGGAGATACGGAGGTTTCGGTTTTCCCCTTGTTTTTCTATGGAGTTTGTAGAAATCTCGGGAAATATTCATCCTAGGACTTCGGTGACTTCACTTTTGGGGACTTATTTTTGGCGCCAAATTTGGCGATATTTCGCCAAAAGTCGCCAAGCTAGGCGACATTTTGGTCATTTGGCGCGTTTTTCTCTATGGGGTCTGTAAAGCTGCTTTTGCTGCTTTAAAATTACATAATAACCTAACATTTCTCTTCTATGACGTAATCAAAATTCCGGCTTTATGTAGAACCCTCGAGAAATAGACTCTTCGGGAAGTTTCTCGTAGCTTCTGCGCCACCTATATATATATATGAGCGTTTCATCGGTTGAGCTTCCAGTGTGTGAGTTGAGCTCTGAGAGTGAGTACGCTTGCTTTGCTCTGTGAATTAATAGTGCTATAGGAGCATTACTTTCGCTTGTTTTTCGAAGCTGTTTCTAAAGTGCTGTTTGTCAATTCTTCATTGCTGTGTCTTGGGATTGTGTACGATATCCCTTGAATATTTTCAGTGAATTTTTGCCTGTGAAAGTGATTTATTTTGTGTGAGGAATACAGCATTTGTGAAAGCTTCAGATCTAAGCGGACTGTTAAAAGCACATTACTGTTTGTTTGTGCTTGTGATTTTTGTACAGCTGATTGTTCGGCGAAGTTCTAGAAGCAATAAAGTTCGTGTTCTATCCTGACAAGTGGACTTTTTACTAGAACTTTCTACACCAACTGGACTTCAGAACGTCGAACCCAGGAAATAAGCAGAGTATTCTGCAACAATACGTATTCATGCATGTACGATATATTTTTCCTGACCACGGATCCATTTTGACTGTGATAACGTCTGTACATACGTATAAACGTAACTCGTATAACTTATCCGTACAATGTTGATATTTTGCATTTAGATTATTGCAACATCTAATTGTGTCTCTCCTTTTTCGATTGCAATAGACTGGATAGTTTACTACAGGTCACCCTAAAGACAGTAAGGTCTATGGACACCTTCAATACATTAAAAACAACGAACACCATCAATACATTAAAAGTATGTGAGCTGTTATTATTTGGGACGTGATCAAAATATTTTCAAATGTCGCCAGTACTGCGAGTTTTGCTGAAATATTGCCAAATTTGTCGCCAAAAACAAATACGTAACTCTCATAACTCAAAAACAATTAGACAAATTATGTTGAAATTTCGCATGGGATGTAACATCTAGTTTTTACTGTATACTAGCTGCGTGCCTGCGTACTAGCTTCGTACGGTAGAAAACGAATATTTTACTAAAATATAATCGTAACTATGTATGCGAAAACAAAATATCAAAAAGTTCAATTAGTCCTTTTGTCGAAACTACCGCGGGATATATTACGCAACGTAGGATTATGGTTTAGTTAGTTGTAAGACGGTCGTTGAAAAATAATCAATATAACACTTTTAATTTCACAAAATAGTTATTAATGTGGTATACTGTGCTATTTAATCCATATTGTCCAAACAAATGTACTATTACTACCAGAGAAAAAAATGAAATTACTATCCATTACTGATATTAATATCATCCATCTTTGTTTCTCCGTCTTTAATGCTCAATTTAAAGAAAGAGATTAGATATTTTAAACCAATGTTGCCTTTTTACTTTTTGGTGATTCTGTGGAACTTATGCATTGCCATTAAAACAGATCTCCAAATATTTTTAAGCATAATTCTTGTCTGATTAGCGTATTTAGCACAGCAAAATATGTCATCTCGTGGTGGTGGAAAACATCCAAGCTTTACCAATTTAAATAGTATTTAATTTCACCATGGTTAAGGCTCGTAAAAACATTAAACTGTGTAATCTCTAGGAACTACACTGCTGGCCACCCAAATTGCAACACCAAGAAAAACAAGAGATATCACAACAAAATTTATTGTGTAGATAACATGTTGACCAAGTAACAAATGATTAAATTTACAGCATTCTATGAAGCGTGGTTCCTGCCAAAATCAGTACCCAGAGTAGCCGCCGTTGTTGGAGATCACAGCTGCCACACGCCTCGGCATTGATTCAAAGAGACTTTGAATGTGTTCTTGGGGTACAGCAGACCAAGCAGCTTCCACACGTTGCCAAAGTTGATCTGGTGTGACAGCTGGGGATGAACTCTGGGTCAGTCGTTGAGCAACCATGGACCACATGTTTTCTATCGGCGAAAGATCCGGAGAGCGCGACGGCCAGGGAAGCAATTCAATCTGGTGATTGACGAAGAACCCTTGGACAATGCGTGCCACGTGTGGCCGTGCATTATCCTGCTGAAATATGGCTGTTGGCAAGCCCTGAAGGTAAGAAAGGACAACTGGCTCCAACACCTCGGAGATGTAGCGCTGGCTGGTTAAAGTACCGGCAATGCGTACTAGAGGAGTGCGAGAGAGATATCCGATACCGCCCCATACCATAATACCCGGTGCAGGACCAGTGTGACGGTGCATAATGCAGCTGTTCAGCATCCTCTCTCCACGGTGTCTCCAGACTCGAATCCGACCGTCGTGGTGTTGCATACAGAAGCGTGACTCGTCAGTAAAGAGAATTTCATTCCATTCTGTCGTCCACATCCTTCTTTCATCGCACCATTGGCGGCGGAGACGTCTGTGGTTCCGCGTCAGAGGTAGACAAAGCAACGGACGTCTTGCGGACAGACCATTCTGCTGTAAACGACGTCGAATGGTACGCGCAGACACTGGATGATGCGTTACAGACTGAATCTGCTGTGATATGGTTCGTGATGTGACTGAGCGGTCCGTCACTGCCATGCGTACAATCTGCCTGTCATCACGTGACGTGGTGCACTGAGGTCGATGCGGTCGATCACGTCTGTCCGTCGTACCCTCCTGCACCCAACGATCACATATCTGCATCACAGTTGTTTGGTTTCGTCCAATACGACGACCGATTTCCCTGAAAGATAACCCACAATCTCGGTATGCCACTATCCTTCCTCTGTCAAACTCGGATACTTGATCAAAAGATGATCGTTGTTTCCTACGAGGCATAATTTATCGTTTTTTTGAAAAAAAAGCAAGAAAAACACAATTGCTGTACTTGAAACCGTCGAAATCTCCAAGCCTTAAATAGCGCTTTGAGGTGGCGCCACAGGCGCGCTTGATGTGCGTCTGCGCTGAAATTCTAATCATTTGCATATCTCACCTCAGCTAATGCATGTTGTAAATTTCATATTATTTGCATGCTTCCTTCAGGGTGTTGCATTTACGATGGCCAGCAGTGTATTTGGAATCGCTCAAATTGCGAATAGGGCGTTAAATTGTGTTGCAAGTTTACGAATTTTGTTTGCCAGGAAAGGACAGCTCGCGTCACTGAATGTGTCGCTTAGTGCTACAAATACGTCCTTCCCGGAATTTCCCGCCACAATTTGGAACCTCATCAGAAGGTGGGGGACTTCTGAATATTTGCACCCCTCGGAAACTGCTAGCGACCGCCGGGAGGACTTTCGGAACCACGGATTTAATGTGACGTACACCGCATGTACACGGTGGTCTTTAGTGGTACGCCGGTATCGAACCCGCAACCTTTCGGTTACAAGTCCAACGCCTTTAACCACTGGAGTACCACGGCCCCTTACGAATTTTTAGACAATTTTTAATCTATGATGTCACGCTCTGATAAGGGTAGTGAATTTTTTTTTTCGCTATTAGTTATTTCGCGCAGTAGTTTTCAAACGGAGTAATATTGAAACATACTACGTTGAAAAACTCTCGCTTGCAACAGAACTTTATTAAAGTTAATTTGAGAGATATTGATTGGGATTATTCCTAGCTAATCGGTATTTCAAATATTTTCCGGAGCTATTTTGCTAATGATGTAACATTTGTGCAAGAGCTTGTTAAGTTTAAAAAATTTAACCAAAAAAAAGTATATCTAATATACATAATATACCGCCAAACGTCGTCCAAACTTGGCGACATTTTGCACGATTTTTGGGAATGCATACAACGACCGTCGTCAAACCGATAGCGAATACTATGCATTATGTTAATTAGTATTTTGCATCTTGTGACAACATTTGAATTTCCCACGATTTAAAAAAATGCAAGTTTCCTTTCGTTATTATAGTTGCTGAAAATTCACACAGCTCAAAAATCGCTAAGGGTAACACGCGCATTAAACAAAATGCTTTGAATTTTATTAATAGTAAATTTTTGCGTCAAAGTCTTTTAATGTAATTAGATTTCTAACTCCTTTTTAAACTCATGATGTCAAAATGACATCATTCTCAGTTGCGATATCTAACATGGATTAGTGAAAGAAGGAAAAGAAAAAAAAAAGTTTTATTTTCTACAGCATCTTATAATCTGAATGGAAGTTTATTATTTCGGTCGTGGTGTAATTTTTTGTCAAAACTTGATAACCTCATTAGGATTTTTAATTCTTTTTAATACTCGTGACATTAAAATGACGTCAGTTTCACTTGAATTATTGAAAGTAATAAATATATAAATCTAACTTTGTTAGCTATGCTCACGAATGTGCTGAAATCGATCATTTGAGTAGCTTTCTAACCTGAAAAATGCGGCGAAAAATCGTTAAAAATTATTGAAAGGGTGGATTTCCAGAATTTTAAAGCAGCCTACGGACTATTCTATGTTGTTTTACGTGTATGTGCAAAATTTCAAGCCGATCGGTCGAACGGTGTGGGAGGAGTTCCCGGACGAACAAACAGACAAACAAACTTTCACATTTATATAATAAATACTAAAATCGATTCGATACTAAAATCGAATCGAGGATTTGGAAATTTATGAACTTTAAGAAACACATCTGTACTCTTCTTTCTAATGCTTTTTAATTTGGCATAAAATCAACATAATTTAAATACCATTTCATGTTGTTCAAATGCATGTGAACCTGCAAATAGAATTTCTGCTTTATTTCAAAAGCATAAATCATTTTGTGCGATCGATAAAACTGTTTTTAATTAATAATTAGAAAAGTTATTAAAATTCCAAAATTTTGAGTCTCAGGTGCACTTTACCGAAGTCATGGGCTTATATGCTCAAATTTTCAAAGCTCTGCTTTCTGTAATTTGTCTGGAGAACATTAATTTTTATTATTATAGATAGATAGATTTGGAATAAAACTGGCATAATTTCCGTGGTATTTAATGTTTTTCAGATGCACGCGCTTCTTCATTGAAGTAAAAGCATTCCTGTTAGCTCAAAACATGAATCATTTGATACGGGCGAAACTCGCCAAGCATGGCAACGTAAAAACGGTTTTTAATTAATAAGTAAAAAAGTAATTAAAAATCTAAAATTCTAAATTACCTATAACCTTCTCCAGGGTCCCATTTATATCTAAAACAAAATTCATCCTAATCGATTCAGCGGTTTAGGTGTAAAAGCGTCATAAACAAACAAACAAACAAACTCACTTTCGCATTTATAGTATTACTTAGAATAGAATTAATACATGTGTCATAGTTAAAATTTATTCTCTTCTGCCAGTAGTACACACATAAAAAGAATATTTTAACTTTTTACATTTTAAGTAACATTTTTTTATGTACATATATGTAAAAATATTTAATTTTTGTAAATTATTATTCAATTATTAAAAAATACTTTTATGATGTGTAAAACATGTTTGCAATTTATTGTTTTGATGTCATTATATAAAAAAATGAAAAAATACACTTGATAACTAAATACATGTTTAGTGCCGGATATCCGATATCCGGCAAAATCACTATTCGTTACATCCCTAAATGGAAGTCATTTCCCAGAAACTTGAAAGCAATGGCGTTGCTAGGGGAGGGGACAGCAGTTGCTCCCCTTAACCCATTTATGCCTAGCGTCCCTTTTTTGGGACGGCATTTTCGCTATCAGTCGAAAACGTTATTTATTCTTCCTAGCCTTTATTCGCGAGTATTGAACCTCAATTCCACAAAATATTTTAATATGGCCAAGTAGGATGTTGACATTTCAATTTTTATACGTAATGATTTTAAATGAAATCATCCCTTGTTCAGATAGTTGACATCAGAAATTTATCAATTACTGCTGGTGTTAGCAAAAATATAAGAAAGTCGCAAAAATATCCAGGCACGAATGGGTTAACCCATTTGTGCTTAGATATTTTTGCTACTTTCTTCGATTTTCGCCAATATCAGCAGTAATAGATACATTTCTGATGTCAACTTCTTGAACAAGGGACGATTTCTTTTAAAATCTTTATGTATAAAAATTGAAGTGTCAACATCCTACTAAGTCATGTTAACATATTTTGTGGAGTTGAGGTTCAATACTCATGAATAAAGGCTAGGAAAAATAAATAACGTTTTCGACTGATAGCGATAATGCCGTCCCAAAAAAGGGACGCTAGGCATAAATGGGTTAAGTCTTTAATTCGCTGATTGGCTCAGTCGCATACAACGCGAAAGTTTTTTTTTACTCCTGTACAAAAATAAATAACTAATTAAGCCTTATAATTTTTTAACCTTCAGAAAAGAGGTAGTGTTCCTTTCTAAAGACAACTTTGCTAGTCGAACTTTTTTTTGTTTTGTTTTTAAAGAAAAAAAAAACCTTATTAGTAATATTATCATTTAATAAACTTTACAAGTTAGTAATTTTTTCAAAGTAATTTTAACGACGTGTAATGAAACACAAACACACCTATTTTATCCCAGACTCTCATAATTTTATACTCCTTTAACGTGTTACACAGCCTCGCTCAGTAACAAGATTTGTAAGCACCCTTTTTTGTCTTTCTCTACATTTCGCGCACTTTTAGGCAACAAGACGAGATAACCTCCATTCATATGGGTCGGATCGCAATCTGTAAACGGGGTTTTTTGGCTGCTCTCTTTGATATCTTAGGCCAAAATTTAGAGAAAGATTCCAATTCATCAGTTAATTTTCCTTTATTTAAGTTTGGTATCAACTCACGTATTTTGTTAAATGCTCTGGGAATCCTGTTTTGTTGCAGTTTTGAGAATTGCCGTAGATCGAAATAAGATAAATATAAATAAGGTTCTTTATGCATAGAAAATCTATTAATCAAGCTTTGATTAATAGTGTCAGTTACAGCATTGAATACATATATTCTAAAACATTCTTCGGCGTTTTTCTATGACTTCTTAAGGGGCTATTTCGCCACTCATTTTCTTATTTTTTTGAATGAGAGGCAGCAGAATGACGAAACTTAGGAAGAATGAAGCGACAAACTAAAAGTGGAAGAAAGAGGATTGGCAAAATGTCCAAAACTTAAAATCTAGAAAAGCATCGTGTTATCATTTCATTATTCAAGAACTTTGAACGATGTTAGCATTTTATTTATATTAGTATTACATAATTTTAATCGAAATAAAACGTTTAGGTCATTTTGTATTAAATACACCTTATTACCTCTTAAATCGCTTTGCTTATATTTTCATATAATTCTTCATTTATATGTTTCTTAACGATACATATACATGTACATATTGTTAATTGTTGTCAGTAAAATTAAATAGATTCATGGCAGTAAAAATTATTAAAAATATAATTGGTGCAAATATTGTCCAAGATCAATGTGTCAATCATTTTATTTCTGCTACATACAGCATCACAAAAAAGTATTCGAGTATAAGCGAAATTTCCTATTTTGGTTTTGTGAAAAAATATAATTATGCATAACCCAACTTCTATTTTACGATAAATAATTTTTAATATATGAAACCAACGAAGGAAGTTTCACTTTTAATCGAATACTTTTTTGAAAGGGTGTACACAATACAAGCAGACGGCCAGGAAAATATCACCAGATACACTCATATGTTAAAAATAATGCTATTTACAGTTCACTCTTGCTAATCTGGCGCTCTTGGGAAACATGTCATATTCTGTTTCGATCCGCGGACCACCTCGGATGTAAACAAGCATGCCCGCTCCTGTGCTCGCCTCCCTCTTTCGTCATTGTTTTCTAGAACCTAATGATTTTTTTTTTCAGCAAATTTATCTAGGGTATTACAGTGTCGATCGAACGAAAGCACATGATATAAAGTTTGTGACAAAAAAAAAAAGACATCTTGATAATCCAGAATTTTTCCATAATCCGGCGGTTGCCTGGTCCCATGCATGTCGGATTATCAAGATTGTACTGTACTTTATAAAAGTTTTGCATATGAAAACAAAAAGAGGAGAGCTTAACGATAAATGCTATTTCATTATTATTATGAAAGCGCTATGGGTGTAAACAGAATATTTTCTCCGGTGTGTGTGTGTGGAGGGGGGAGGGTTGGCTTTGAGCAAAGAAAATCTCAACGAAACTTGAAGATTACTTCATTTGTAATAGCTCTAAAGTAATAATTTTTTTTTACGGACAATTTCTACCAGTTATTTTGCCGTTAAGTTTTTATTAGCCTTTTGCAGCTCTTGGTACATCTTATCCGTTAAATTAAATTTTATTAAAGTATTCGAGCTCATTTTTTGCCTCTAAATGGTTTAGCGCTCAGCATTTTATGTATAATATATATCGCAGTATCATAAAAATTGCAATACATATAGAAAAATATTCTTTCATTAAAATGACGAAAAATAATTTTGTTCGGATACATTTAACGTTATAATTTTCGTATTTATTCGCGGAATTATGCACATGACACTAATAAAAATTGCAATTATTAATTTTTTTAAAGGAAAATAAATCTGGAGTGACTCCCCTCGACTTTCCAAACACTTACGATTAAGATCATTACTAAGCATTTAAATACATTTTAATTGATGAATAATTCAGTAAAAGTTCTTAGTTTTTTCAATTTGAGCTCAACCGAATGTACCGTTTAAACGCTAGCGCACTTTCAAGAATCCCCCCCCCCACATGCCTAACGTAAAAGAAATCTTTGTCGTAGCTCTGTAGAAAAACTATATGTCCTATACACATCAAAATCAATACCGGTCTTACGATGGTGGTTTATAACATATATACCCAATTTGAGCTCAATCGATTGTACCGTTTAAACGCTGGCGCACTTTCAAGAATTTCCTCCCGTAGGCCACAATGTAAAAGAAATATTTGTCGTAGCCCTGTAGAAAAACAGTAAGTCCTATACACACCAACATCAATACCGGTCTTGCGACGGTGGTTTATAAAATATATGTATCCAATTTGAGCTCAATCGAATGCCCCGTTTAGGAGCTATCGTGTTCACTCGCATACACAAAACTACATATATACACACATACATACACCTCGTAAAAATAGCATAAATGAACACACACACACACACACACATCTCGTAAAAATAGCACCAATGAATTCAGAAGACCTTAAAACGTGTCAATATACCAAAATCTCGAAGTCGAATTTTTTTCATGATTACAATTCTTTCTTTACATGGTACATGTTCGGAAAGTAAAATGAGTCTCATAAAAATTATTGTTTGTCATTTTAATAACTAGCAGACCCGCACGGCGTTGCCCGTGAACCCCTTAAATTATGCGATTTACAAAATCTGACATGTAAACTGCAACTCCAGATTAGTACTCTAGGCCGCAATTATATAACAGAATGTGCAGATAATGGTTTCAGAGTTTCAGGTACGTACTTACAAACGCACCACTAAAAACAACTCACTGCTGTGACGTCACACATTTCTCCCATTTGAAAAAACGGAAGGGGAGTTTCGCATAGTATTCGAATGGCAGAACAATTTTTCACAAAATAATTTTTTAAACCACAGTTTTTAAGTAATTTTTTTTAAAAATTGGCCAGGTATTGTAAAAGGAATAGATATAGATGAAGAAAAATAAACATATAATTTGCTTTAAAATTGCTGGAGTTATTAAATATTTCATCCAATTAAACAAATTATCATGTAAAATCCGCAATTTTCGATTTAAATTTCTGAAAATTAGGAAATGTTAGGTCATTAAACGTATTAAATACCATAAAAAAATTTCATGAAAAGGCCCCATTAGGAAAAACGCGCCAAATAAAGAAATATCGCCAAATTTGGCGCTAAAAATAAGTCCCCAAAATTAGGTTTTCGAAGACCTACGACCCATAGAACCCGAGATTTCCAGAACATTACATATCAATGCAACAAAAAGCAAAATTTAACTATTTAACGCATAGAATACGAATTTTAAACTATTTTAAACCCCAGAACAGCGGGTTGCTCCCAAAATTCGTAACACAGGGTAAGAAAATTTCCGTTTTAGAACGGTTTTTAATTAATAATTAAAAAAAGTAATTAAAATTTTAAAATTCTGATTCTCAGGTGCACATTATCGGCATTCATGGGCTTATATATTCAAATTTTCAGAGTTCTGTGTGCAGTAGATTTGTCTGGAGACCGCACACAGACAGATTTACAAACATTCATTTTTATTATTATAGAGATAGATAGATTTGGCGTAAACCTGATGAAATTTTCGTGCCATTTCATGCTTCTCAAATGCAAACGATTTGTTTTATAGTAGCATTCGGGCGAAACTCGCCAAGCATGGCAACGTAAAAAACGGTTTTTTACTTTTGCGGTTACCACTCACTTCAAGCATAAATCTTTTCATGAGGCCAAAGTTCGCCAAACATGACGATCTAAAATCGGCTTTTAATTAATAATTTAAAAAGTAATTAAAATTTCAAAATTCTGAGCCTCAGGTGTACATTACCGAAGGAATGGGCTCATATGTTCGAATTTTCAGAGTTCTGCGTCCAGTAGTTTTTTCTGGACATCGCACGCATGCAGATTTTCAGACATTTTTTTATTGATATAGATTGGCGCAAAACTGACTAAATTTCCGTGCCATTTCATGTTTTCCAATGCATGCGATTTTGTTTCCCAGTATCATGCTGGCGAAACTCGCCGAGCATGGCATCCTGAAAACGGTTTTTAATTAATAATTAAAAAAGTAATTAAAATTTTAAAATTCTGATTCTCAGGTGCACATTATCAGACTCGTGGGCTTATATATTCAAATTTTCAGAGTTCTGCGTGCACTAGGTTTGTCTGGAGACCGCACACATACAGACAGACAGATTTACAAACATTAATTTTTATTATTATAAACTATGTTTGTATAATAGATAGTTTATATTACAGTTTGTATTATATATAGATAAGCTATGTTTGTCTATAGCGATTTTTAAGTTAATGTGATAGATATTTTAAATGAAATGCTGCATGCAAGACTATATACAAGCAAAAATGTATCTCTAATATTTTTAATAAAAAAAAATAATTTAATATGTAGAATTGTTCTAGGCACTATAAAAGACTACCAAAAGCTTTCTAAATAACTGTTAAAAATTGCCGGTTTCAAAAATTATTATTTTTGAAGCCATTAAAGTCATGAACTTTTTTCGTTGATATCCTTATTGTTGAAAGGTACCCGACCCCCCTTAAATAGGATAAATATAAAAGTCAAAATTCTTTATAAATTATCATCATTATGACAATGATAATTAATAAGAAAAGCATCCATTAGCATAGGGATGCTCATTTTACATTCAATGTAACATTCTTTACATTCATGTGACATTCTTTACATTCATGTGACATTCATTTCAACGTAGCACGAACTCTTGGAAGAAGTCAGCCTTAGAATTAAAAAATAACTAGACCGTTTTTGGTATGTGGTGGCTAACAAGTCACCTTCGCTACATTGTTATGTTCCTATAAGCTTTCACCGATAATGATACAACATCCTTCGTCACAATAAACAGAGGATTTCTTCAGTTTTTGCAGATTTTGCATGGAACCTTAATTTCAGAAAATAGGATATACACTGTATATTCCTGTTTATATTTTCTTTCCTGGAATAAGACTGATTTGTAATTCAAATAAAATAATATGTAGAAGTGAATAAACATTATCAACGGATTTTAACAATTTACACTTTACAAATATAAATTAGGTTAATTATTTTAAGTAATTTATAATTATAAAATGAAAATTGTGGTACATTTAAATACAAGTTAGAAAATAAATATCAAATACTTCTTTAAGCGAAGTTTTATCGAAAATCAATAAAAAATTGTGTTATGGTTTTGTTTTCACGTGCCAAAATCACATATGAAGTAAAGTATATGATTGAAATTTAGAAAATATTTGTTTGTTTAAAAATGCTAATGACCTCCTAAGTAAAATTTACACACACTGAAAGAGAATATATAGCGAAATTCGCAGTCAAACGATATAGGAAATTCATGTATTGTATTTTCGACGTTTGACAGAAAATTAAACAAGCTAATGAAACATTGAAGAATACTGTTCATATTAAAAAGTTTACATTTTGCATTGTTGTTAGAAAATCAAACGTATCAAACAATGATTAAATAACGCAACAAACAATTATTTCTAATACATTATTATTAAACGCTTTCATTGTTACGCAAGTAATTCTTATAAAAAAGCTCTGTTTTATACAATTCATAACAAAACTGCGATTTTGAGTATCGTTACTGAGTTATCATTGCAAAGAATTTTGTATTTTATCAGAGTTTTGATTGGATTGAATTGAAAAGTTGGAATTTCTAACTAAATAAGATAATGAGCTGGTTAAAAGCTCTAGGCAGAAAATTCTTATCTGCACTGTAAGTATATCTCAAGAAAAACACATGTATTCATTCAACCTGTAATTTACACACGTTTTCACAACCTCGCGCATTGTGTAGAAGTAGCTTCCCTTTTATATTAATTGCATACGCTCTCCTTTATAAGTATTTAAATGTCCGGATGTAATTCATACAAAAATTTTATAAATAAATAAATGTCTTCGTATTAACTGCATATTTAGGCTATGGATGTTTCTTGTATAACATGGTTATTCATTTCAGCTACAGTACACCTAAAGCAATCGCTTAAAAAACGAGAAATAATTCGCTTCGAAAGATTGAAAATCGGGACGTTTGTCTCGATTTAATCTTCGGAGCTAAATTAGTTCTTTTGCAGTGAATTTAGTTCTTCTTTTTTTAAAGCTTGTACAGCTATTAAATGCATGTATTTTAAATCATATTTGAAATCAGATGTATTTTAAATCATATTTTGTCTTCTAATTTGTAGACATGTTAGTGACTAAAATGACCAAAACATTTTATAAAAATTATTTATTAGAAAGTATTTCGCTAGGAAACCTAGATTTAATTTATTTTATCTAAGTAGGAATTAAAAATAGAAGATAAAATACTTATCTAGCTTTTTACAGTTCAAAGTGCCTTGCAAGAAAATATATATTTAATAAGTAATAATTTTTTAGTTTTATATGAAAGATAAAAAAAGGTCGAAAAACTTGCCAACAAATGGTAAATTTGTCGAAATGAGAAAAAAAATGAAAAACTGTACAATTTCTTTTTCTTTCAGATGCTGTGCTAGAGTTGTGGAAAAGAATTATGATGATTTTGATGACATTGACATAAAAGAAATTAGAAAAACTTGGGCTGCTCAAAGGGATTTTATAGATCGGTAAGTATGCAGTGGAGTTCGAAATTCATATTTAATTTTATTCTATCGGTGCACTTCATAGATTTTTATCAGTATCCTGTATTTTATGTTATAGTTGAGCTATTCATTGACAAGATACGAATAAGACATTCATAACAGTAGAGGAAAATGTAAATTTATGTAAAATACTTAAAATAATGTCTACCATTTAAAATCGAAATTTTTTTTTTGAAACTTGTTAATATTAAAGGTTAATTTTATGTGCCTTTAAATGTGATGTACGCAAGAACTAAGCTTCCTAATAGATACATAAGTTGTTAATAAGTATTAACAATAACGGAAGTAAATAAGCACGAATTAAGTATTTAATGATTACATTTTTAAAAGACTTCCCAGTTACTTTATGCCATATGAGTATCGACTGAGGGTTTCACTTCCTTACAAATAAGTCCCAGAGTATCATTCCGAATATTTCCGAAACATTCTCATATATTTCTAGTTATATATATATATATATATATAATAGCTAACTTACGTAAAGTGAAATCCCAAGATAATCCATTGATAAAGTGAAAAAAATATAAAAATAAAAAAGCAGATAGCACATGGTGCCAATTAACGAGCTTATACCGAATACAGTGTTTAAATATAGCCTTTTAAGGCAATGAAAGAGTGGATAAACTGGATATAAAGCTCCAAATGAGACCAGGTGGGCTTTTAAGCCTAATCACATGTATCCACAATAGTCGGATATGGAAAGGATAATTGAAATGGTGTGCTCTATCATCAGGCGCCACCGCACACACATTTCAATTTAAACCAAAAAAAAAAAAAAAAACAATAATAGCTAGGTTTCTGCAAGTTACCTGACCAAAATTAGGGTTCTTTTGTAACTTGGAGGCGCGACCGTAGCTATTAGAAATAAACAACGAGGAAGTGGACCAGACAAGAAGATCGAAACTCAGTAATGGAGGCAGTATTAGTGCATGTTGCCATCAGAGAAGACTTAATGCCATCATTAGACAAGTAATGCCATGGAGTGGGGAAGAAAATGATATATTATTAATAATTTGGAAGTATGGAAAGGAAAGGAAAATAAAAAAGTAATAATTAAATGAATAAATAATAAAAAAGTAATAATTATATACATATAATATTTGTTTCTTTTTCTAGTCTTATGGATGAATGTCTAGAAATGGCCGAAACCACCTTGAAAGAAATAAAGGTTAAAGAGGGCAGCTTCTTCGACCAGGAATTCGTCAAGTTCTGGTTCCGAACTCGAGTCGAGACGTGCAAGTCTGCGTGGTGGCCCTCACTTTATCCACTCAAGTATCAGAAGTTCGTAGACGCCGGGATCATCGCTCCCTACGTCATGAAGTGTCTCGAACAGTTCCTCCGCAGCGTCCGTGCAAGAGTGGCATCGTCTGGCCGCTTCCGTCCAGAAGCAGCGAGTGGATTTTTATAACTTGCGGCCATGTTAGGCGCACATTTAAAAGGACGTCTGTTAGCGCCCTTTCACGGATTGTGACAATTTTTACCTGGACTTGACACTTTTTCAGCGGACTTGTCTCTTTTCATACCTAATTGTGACATTTCGTACCTCATTGTGACTTTTTCACCCCGATGACGTGTTACTTGAATGGCTTCATGAACATCTTCTGGAAACAAATGATCTGATACGCTTCTCCTCTTCACCACCACCTTCTATGTAACCACATCACCACCTCCTTGATTGTAACCACATCTCCATCTCTTTGTATGTAACCACATCACCATCTCTTATGTAATCACATCTTCATCTCCTTGTATGTAACCTCATCACCCTCTCCTTGTATGTAACCTCATCACCCTCTTCTTGTATCTAACCTTATCACACTCTCCTTGTAAATAAAACAATAGTCAATAGAATATCAGTTTACCTTACATTGTGTCTTCATTTGAGTCAGCACTACTAATTCCTTCAGAATCTTAATGCGATTGGTTAAAGTGAATAAAACGACATGTGCATTTCAAAACCACACATTACATTACGCAAATTCAATTTTGTTCTCCATTATCAATTATGTACGTACATGTATTGTATTGTGCATAAGTAACATAAGATTCCATATCATAGTGCATATGAGCCTCACCATGGCACAGTGGTTATGCCACTGAAAATGGTAGATGGCCGAAGTGGGAAGCTCCCGGGATGGGACCCATCGCGCGGCTTTCGGTCTAACGGTCTGGAGTTTTGGTAGGTTTTCTCCAGACGTAACGTGAATACGCGTTAGAACCCCTTAGAAAGTCCTCCTACCAAGGCACCCCCCTTGGCAGATCGCCCTAGTTTAGCGTTGCCATAATTACACATACACATACATACACACATGGTCAGTGGCGGCTTGTGACCTGTTCCAGTGGTGGGGCCCGAAAAAAAAAAATAGTGCCAATTAAAATCGCGAAAATATATATACATGTAGAACAACCTGTCCCCACGTGCACACAGCGTAAGTATTTAAAATTTCTCAAATGACAAATGATTATCAAAATTACTATACAACTTTTGCTATTTTTTACTTAATTATGTTAAATTGAAAAGTTTACTTTATTACTAAACAAAAAGCCACATTTAATTATTTAATATTTATGTTCTTTATAGCTGCCTGTTTGTAATTTTTAGATGATTTATTTATTTTAAAATCAATTTCAACATATACAAAAAGACATTTATACATCGCTTTTCGTAAATCAAGAAAACAAAACAGAAAAGTATCTGACTGCACTGCAAAAATACCATCACGCAAATAAAAAATGATTTCCTCCTAAGCGGAAAATTTTGCCAATAGCTAGCGATTGCCGAAATTTCCCCGTACAGTCGTGTAGATCAGCATATGAGGGTCCGATGATCTGGGCCCAGCAGTGCCGGATTAACAATATAGCAGATTTAGCAAATGCTACGGGCCCCGCGCTTTTGGGGGCCCCGCGCCTTTACCTTGAAAGTTTTCGTCTTTCCCTCTCAAGATCTAGCTTTTTTGACACTTTCCAACAAGGTAGAAAAGTGTTTAAGATTTCGGTTTCTCTGTCTGTCCGTCCTTGACTCGAGTGTATAGGCATTGATTTCTACGAAATTTATATATGTTATTCTTATCTTCAGTACCATGTACCCTATTGTAAAGGATCTATGTAGCATTTATTGATTTTTTTCTACAGGAGCACTCAAAATAGTCCCAATACATTGCGCTCTATGGGAAGTTATTCTTTAAAGCGCATCATCCTGCTAACTACAAGGGGTGATCAAATGAAAAGGTAAGAACGGTGGGTACAAATGTAGACTTTATTCAAAATATACACCATAGGCCTGAGCACAACGATCCCACTGACGAACAAGCCGCAGGATTCCTTGTTCCCAGAATTCCTGTGGCCGTGACGAGACCCAGTCCGTCACAGCGTCCTTGAGTACGTCGTCCGAGTTGAAGCGCTTCCCTTTCAGGTGGTTTCTTCAGTGGAACCAACATATGGAAATCGCAGGGTGACATGTCCGGACTGTAGGGCGGATGGTCCAACGTCTCCCACTTGAACGTGACCAGTTTCTTGGCGAAAACGGACATTCCATTTTCTCATTGACTTGTGGGACACACAGCCTTCCCAGTATACGATCATCATCCTGCGATGAATAATGGCCGGTTTAACACCTTCCGCTGTCAGAAATCGGATAACGCCTCGCTGTCCCTAAATCGTCGAATTTTGCAATGTGAACACCATCCTGTCCTCACACGCACTGCCGCGTCAATTGGACGTAGTAGGGTGCTTTTTACAAGAGTTTCTGCTCTCTCCTGCGGGCCCCCGCCTGTTCCTATCCACACAAAAGGCTCCAATCGCGTTCCTGGATGTCTCGATACGTGCTCTTATAGCTGCATGGACAAATATGATAACGGTTAGGTTGTTGCGACGTTTGGTACCTTTTCATTTGATCACCCCTTGTAGTTGCGCTGAACCCCAACTTCAAGATAAAACTTTTTCCTCTATGACTGCAAAAAGATTACAAAGTCAAGGACAAAAAGCCTAACAACTTCTTCATCGTTTGTACGATCCGCTTGAAATTTTTCACAAGTTTGTAAAAAAATATAGAAAACAATCTGTCAATTTTAAAATCTAAAAATCCACCCGTTCCTTCATTTTTAAGCGATTTTTCGCTATTTTCAGCACCATTTCGTTTCCGAGAGTCAAAAAATTGAATCATTTGCGTGACAAAATAACCTATTTTAAGTGAAAATGACGTCATACAATTGGGGGGATTCCAACACGTTAAAAATAATTTCTCCCGATTACACAGTTTATTATTATTTTTTTCCCCCACAAATAAATCGTCTATTGGATATTCGAATGTTTATGTATGCAAAACGAAAGCTTTCGACTGCGAAAAGATTCCGCGCGTTTCCAGATGAGCATTAAATTCAATTTGGGTCTGTAATAAAAATTGAATATGAACTTATTTATTTTAGGTGGATGAAAATTAAATATATTGAATGAAAGACAAATTTCCTTAAAATGTTTTTTCTCTCGCCCGTTGTAATTGCCTTCACAAAAGGCTTTGACTTCTAGTTTTAGAGATATTCTGCTCTTTGAAATGAAACAAAATTGGATGTTATGAAGGATTACAAAATGAAGCTTTGCATCGAAAATAGTGTCTGTATAGTTAAAAGTTTTTCTATACGGGAGCACTCAAAATAATTTCTATACAATACGGTCAATGGCAGTTTAGAGACAGGCATCTATTTTAAGCATATAATACTATCCTACAATATGATTAGCTAATAATCCGACGACGATCGTGTGCCTCCTTCAAAATTTGAGCCAAAAGCCGGCAATGTTGGCGACTTTTGCGATAAATTGCCAAACAGGGTACGAAAAAAATGCTTTGAAAAATGAACCAAACTTGGCGATATTTTTATTATTTTACGATAAATCGAAAAAGGTATTTACGTATTATCTCGGCGGTCATTAACGCCAAACTATTTTTCCCTCAAATTTCCTGGCAAACTGTTGGCAATCGTATTCCGAACCATCAATAATTTCATGTGTCCGGCATTTATCTTGGCGAAAAAGTTGCTCGTCTTGGCGGATCGCCTGGATAATAATGTAGTACCTCGAAAAATGTCTAATGTAATTATATTAAGCTATGTCGATTTCTTTGGAAATTTTGAAAATTCGTTACTCGCACTTTAATTAACTGATTTTATTGTATTGTGTTTTGTTAAGGGCTATCTGCCTTGGAGTATGAGGGGGTCTCCGACCGACGAAAATTTGTTAATGTATTAGAACCCAAAACGGGTTAACGTCCTTATGATTTCGATTATTTGTCTATTCTGATGTCCACCCATCCAGTGTTCTAACTGCTGTGGATATACATCAATTTTTGCGAAATTTATGTTTTTTCTATGTACAGTACCACGTACCATATTGAAAATGGTGTATGTAGCATTTATAGTTCTTTTACAGGAGAAAAAAATCCAATGTATAGCACAGTCTAAAAAACATAACTAAAAGGGGGGGTTCGGGGGGGGGTCTCCCCCTGTTGATACAGGAATGTATCTGTTGATACAGGAATGACTGAATCAGCAGTCATTCTTGAAAACCTATTTTAGAGATATTCGATTTTTGAAAGAAAACAAAGTTGGCATATATATTACTAAGGCTCTCAAAATGATGCTCTCCATTGAGAATAACGTCCGTATTATTAATAGTTCTACAGGAGCACTCAAAAGAATTCCCATTGCAGTCTGTGGCATTTGAGAGACACTAATACATTTCTAGCACAAGACAATGAGTATAAAATTTTTATATTCTTCAGTTAAACGCTAAAAAAAATTAATGGTCTTTTACAGGGTCTCATAAAATTGCATTTACAGTGATAATACAACATTTTTTTATCTACGAAATCTCGCCAGTTTTAACTAAAATACATAGCAGATTTGGCGCAAAAATATTTTGTATTGGAAAGTGTTTTATAATCTATGAGCTTGACATGATTTATCTTTCTTGATTTTTTAAGGCAACAGATAAATCTTGTAAATCTTTTTTTCTTTCGTTCTTTCTTTCTTTTCATTTTTATTTATTTATTTATTTATTTATTTATTTATTGGATAAGACAATTTCTGAAGATCTATATAGTGGAACTGTAAATCAATTGTAGACAACTCATTGAAAGAATATATGTATAACTCGGCTGTTCGAGCCTCATCAATGGGAGACCCCCCTAACCCCCCCTAATTTTTTAGTTTCATGATTGTCATATTAAAACGATATTAATGGACTATGTCATTTTATTTCTCATCTATCGTGTATTTCACTGGTAACCCCATGTTGAAATTTTTAGGATTGTAACCTATTTATAGAAAAATACATGTGATGCACATTCTACAGCTCAGTAAATATTGTAACAATAGATTAAAGCTGTTGTGAACTAATAGTATTTAAATAAACGGATGAAATTTTTAAGCAATCATTTTATCAAATAAATGCAACCTTACGGAGCTTATAGAAATCGGTGGTTTACGTAACACATACTAACATTTTCAGCGGACATTTATTCTTACTTTTATGTCGCGTTTTCGTAACGCATTTTCGTGTCTCATTTTTATGTCCCATTTTCAAAAGGGGGTGAGCGATAAAATGACATAGTCATTAATATATTTAATGTGGCTGTTGCATGCCTGCATTATTTAGTCAACTCATTACCTAGACGAAACTGAATGAGTATTCTAGTCAGCAATAAGGACACACACAAGAGTATATCCAACAATACTGTGGAACAAAAACACGGTTCTCAGAAAAAATTTTCAGGGAGCATCCAAAAGGGGGGAAATAAAAGAAAGACAGAAAGAAAGGCTGTATCATTATCTTTTCGTTCACTAAAAGCGAAACTCGGACAAACGGAGGAGGGGTATCCAGATCCTTGCACCACCCACCTATGGCCTTTAGAAAATGGATTCCTTACCAATAATGTTACTTTTTTGTCTTTATTTGAAGACTGAATCCAGAAATAAACAAAATATAGAAAGAAAACTAAGTGCCGAAACAAAAAAAACAGACTCAGGGTCTGATCAAGGGCGGATTAAAGGGAGGGGGTCGGAGAAGGTGACCGCCCCTCCCGAGAAAAATGAAATTAACGTAAACAATCCCAACTTACTTCCGTAAAATTTATATATATATATATATGTGTGAATCTTCCATCCAAGCCTCCACCCACAAAATTGTATTAATCCGTCAGTGAGCCGGATTATTCATTAGTCTGTAGTCTATCTGTCCCGATCACTTCAGGGACTTTTCAGTAACAAGTCGAATGAATTTTTTAATGAAGTTGTAATCAAACTTTTCAAAATGACTCAATAGAACGGAAATATTTTGTCTATTTCTGAAGATGTTCTCTGGAACGCGAGTTGATCTTCTGCATTTTCCCGAGAGCTGAGATCCATAGGATTAAGATTGTAGGAAAAACGCGCCCCATAATCAATAATAATCCCCCACGAAACAATAATTTTTATTTAAATATTGGACATAAAGTTATTTTGTTTTGCAGTAAATATGGGGATGGTATTTTAAACGGATATTGGGCAGCCCCAAAGTTCTTTTATTTTGCAGTAAAGGCGGGTGGCTTTGGCGAAATTCGAAGGTGTACTAGGATGTAAACCATCTTAGAAGGCTTTTGGTAGTTGGCTTGCTTTGTTTTTACTTAATTATTTATTTTACATTTTACAGTATTTAAACAAAGGCGAATTATTTTTTGAAACAATAATAATATATAGAATGTAAGTCATTTTTTTATAGTTGGGGAATCCACTATTACGATAAATTATCTTATTAATCTCGGAAATTAACCACGTTAAATATGAAAGAATTCATTTTTGGCCGGTCGAAACCACAGGTCAAGAGCGCGCATGCCAGTACGTTCGTTCAAATAAAATAATTAGAACCGAGAGGATCTTCGCACGGTCGGGGTATCCGAGAAGCCATAACCTCAGGCAAACTGAAAACAAAAAGAATTTTCGGATACTCTTGACCCACAAAGAAACTCACAAATTACTTGTCACATTTAAGATTATTATGTCTTGCAAAAACATTTGAACGTAATACGATAATGAATGTTTTATCCGAATTTTTTATTATTTATTATATAGATTATTGTATTCCTCTTATAAAGATTTTTTTGAGCAAAATATTTTATATCATTTTAACGAGGATAAGTTGAAAAGTAATGTACATATGCTTGTAGAACACTAACGAAATGACCTTTAGAAGTGTCCCAAGCGGTATGTGGAAGTAACAGTCCCCCTGTACAAGCATGTACAGTTTAAATGCCTTCCGTGTATGCAGTATATTTTGAATGGTGGAGGTATTGTGCTAGATCTATCTATCCTCAGTTCGATTTCTTATGAATTAACCCATTAAATAAATTAAGAGAAGTTAAAAATATGTAACCTATAATTAGTAAAGACCGTCCAGATATATAATGAAATAATTTTACAAGCATGTATTTTTATAGGGGAAAAAATAGTGTTTAAAGGCACAGTTTAAAATACATATTGATTTCGAAGGTTCTAAAAATTTTACAGAAACAATTATTATTTTATGTGTGTAAACTTGTCTAGTTATATGTTTGCATATGGGAAAGGTGGGAAGTGTTAGAAATTCCAAATATATATCCATGAACATTAACATTCATTAAAAAAAAACCTGAGTTGTACGAATAAATAACTTTAAACATAGCTAGTCTCACTATCTATTTACTCACTCTCTATGTCTTGCGGTATTTTATCCGCACACTATTTTAACTCAAATTTTTTCATTTTGAATCCAGAAAATTCGTAAAAGTTGTGTTTTATTTTATTATCGCACAAAACCTACAGATTAGCTCACCTAAGGTGGAGGAAGGGCTGGGATAAACCTCTCGCAAATATAACACGCGTGACCTTTTAGTTTTGTTTACATCTAATTAGCATTAGTAATACCATTAATTAGCACTAAACATAAATTGTGATATAATTAGCACTATTTATTTTCTCATTTAATTTAGCTTTATTACTTTAATGTGAGGGTGAACTCCTCCCCCTAAATATATATATATATATATGTATGTGCGTCACTGAGCAGGGGGCCCCTTGGTAACATTTGCTACGGGCCCCGAGCTGTCTTAATCCGGCACTGGGGCCCAGAAGGCAGTGCCAAATAATCCGTTTGGAAGCCAAGTTAATTCCGCGTCAATATGGCTTTTGTGCTCAATGCCAAATATGTCAATCCGTCGAACGGAGAAAAGACGCCAAATTCAGGGCAAGCCCGCCCGTGGCCCATGCATGGTTTAGATAGGAGGAAAATCGTATAACTCGCTTTTTTAAGTGCTTTTTTTTAATGGATAGTATTAAAATAGAGTAAAATGTGTGCATTTTTTCAATGAAGGTAAATTATTGAAAGACCTAATAGGAAGATACTTTGATTTAGACGGTGGTTTGTCGGTGGGGCCAGGCCCCTCTGGCCCTTAATGACGAGCCGCCACTGCACATGGTGCATATGACAATGAAGGAAGAAGACAGGAACAAATGCACACACCCATACAGATTCATGGATGCGGAATCAAGTTGAAACACAATACGGGGCGTTTAATTCAGGTATGGGAGTTCAAATCACAGGATAGATCGGTTCGCGGGCGTCCATTCCCCCAATGGCCGTTCTTCCGGGTGATTTAATATTAATAATTACGCAAATTGCCATTTCCACATTTCTAATATTGAGCACACAACCACAGTAATGGTCACTTATCGCTTGAGATCTTAATGAACTACTTTCACCGAAAATGATTTCTTCTCTTCCTGTGATGGGGGAGACCATAACAAAGATTGTATCATGAAGGCGGAAGACAATTGAATCGGTGAGTGCGGATACCACCTCAGTCACAAAAAGGAAATTTTTCAGGAGAAAAAACTTCATAACTCCTCCAAATTTTCAAATATTTAAACTTTTTTTTTCCTCTGTCATAACATGCATTTATGTTTCTGTTATGCAAATATTACCTAGCAAGACATCCATTGGGCTCAGGAAAATTTAAAATTGGGTTCGGACTTATGCTGTTTCTGCACTCAACTGGTTTTTTGTCAGCTGAAAACTTGGAAAAAGGTAATCATTCAAATCAAATCAAAGCAAATCAAATCACCATTTATTGTCTACCCATATTTATGGTATACGAAAGTCAAGAACATGAATTTAGGAGAAAAAAGTGCTTTGCTTGCAGAAAATGATGGAGATGAAAATCTAACATTGAAGCTGGAATAACTATTTTTTAGAAAACCCACCCTAGGGCAGGTCAGGTGGCCAATAATAGTGTTAAAATAGATCATTCTCGACCATTGATTCATTGTCGTGTGTCGACCATTGATCATTGTCCCCCATCGTTCGAAAAAGAAGCCCCGTATCTACGAAACTACTCAACAGACTAACGTCGTTCTTGCCCCCAACCAGCATCTTGCCTTTCTAAGCTTATTTTCATCGAAAACGATTTTTCGCATTTTTGTGAATGAAGTGGTTTCTCCACTCACCGATTCAATTGCTGTATGCGTTATTCGAAACAAACTGAGTGATGTCCACATAAACGATTTTTATTAGACTGTTATCTAAACACCGTCCATGCATCGTTTTGAAATGTTTGTGGAAAAGCGCATGAATTGGGAAAACTGATGAATACTGTGTTTGGACATTGTCCACGTTGAATGTACGCGAACGCATATTTATGGGTGAGGAGGAACAGTCATTGATTGTTCAGAAGCACCTGAGTAATACAAGTTTCTGTGAATGAGATTCATAATTGAATTTATATTTCACTAGCTGCTACCAGCGACTTCGTCCGCGTCGGCTTTAGATTTAGGTCCAGAGAAAAATGAAGCTTGTGTGAATAATAAATATGTTCGCACTATTGACAAAAGTGACTGTATTTAACTATTATTTACTTTTTACTTATTTAAAATGAAGTATAATACATGATAGTATACTTCAATAAAAATGAGAAAGTATGCAGAGTTACAAAAATTTAGATTTTTTTTTACACATTTGAGAAATAGAGACAGTTAGGACAATAATTGCGAACTATTTTTAGTGTTCTTGTAAAAGAAATACATATTTATGCTTTTTGCGTGCATTTTAGCCAACATTAATCAGGAATACTGCAGTTTCCTATTAGTTAAAAAGTTTTAGAATCGCTTCTGTAGTTACAGAAATACCCATAGAGCGCAATGTGTTAGAATTATTTTGAGTGCTCCTGTAAAAGAACTATTTATGATGCATGCATGAATTTTAGCCTATAATACTCAGGAATAGTGTAGCTTTCTATCCCAGAAAAAAGTTTTGGAATCGGTTCAGTAGTTACAGAGATACACATAGAGCGTAATGTAATTCTTATGAGTATCCCTGTAAAAGAACTATTTGTGATATACGCATAAAAAGTAGCCTGTAATACTCAGGGCCCCACCAGTAGCTGAGAGGTTCTGCTCTTGAAACTGGAAGGCGGGAGGTGCCAGGATCAAACTCCGGTCGCGCCTGTCTACCTAGCCGTTCGGAATTTTCCGTGGTTTTCTCCGAAACCTCGCGTGAAAACTGGCTAGGATCCCTTAGAAAGTCCCCTACACAGGGCACTCCCTGTATAGGCCTAGGACCCTAGTGCAGCCAATCGACCTTAATCCACAGACAAACAAACAATAATACTCAGGAATAATGTAACTTTCAATCTGTGAAAAAAACTTCTAGAATCGGTTCAGTAGCTGCAAACTGCCCATAGAGCGTAATGTATTAAAATTATTTTGAGTGTCTTTATAAAAGAATTATATATGCTATATGCATGAAAGGTTGCCTGTGCACTCTAATGCAGGATATAATTTATCTTCGTTCCATATTTTATCCAAATCCATTACGCCATTTTTGTGTGATTCAGTCACAAACACACAAACGTACACGTTTATATTATTAGTAGGATTTGGAATTCTATGAACTTTAAGAAACACATTTGGACTTTTCTTTCTTATGCTTTTTAATATCTATTCTAAATCTAAAAATTTTTAATATCTATTCTAATATCTATCTATGCTTTTTAATCTCTATTCTAAAAAAGTAACGCCCGCCGCCGCCGAAGCTTGTTCTGATATCTCTTCCGAAACCGTGGGGATTTGAGTTTCGACGAAAAAAAAAACGGGTACTTACGTATTAAAAAGAAAGTTTAATTTCCGCTCGGTAACTGACTTAAATTTCGAAATTCCAATTATTTTAGAAGATATTAATAAAAAACTGAAGAGATAAGCATAATGGTTAACAGGCTTGGCAATTTTTGCCCGATTAAAATCATTCATGCCTTTGCAACAAAGCAATTTCTGTGGAAAATTAACATACATGAAGTAGAGAATCACACCATTTTTACACCAAATCCAAAAGTAAGTGAAATAAGTAAGTCAAAGTGTGTTACACAAAGTTCACAATTTTTGAAGTAGTAAGTTCTCTTAGATAACAGAAGTTTAAAATTGACGTCAAGTCGTTTATCGGTACTTACGTATTATCCCGGCGATCATCCCTGCCAAACTATTTTTGCGTCAAATATGCTGGCAAACTGCTACCAATCGTATTCTGAAATATCAATAGTTTCATGCGTCAAGGCATTTATCTTGGCGTAAAATCGCTCATCTTGGCGGACCGCCGGAATAATACGTAAGTACCCGTTTTTCTAATACTTTTTCTAATAATAATTGTAACTGATTTAAAAAGCGTCATTTTGGCATCAGGTACGATCTGTAAAAACGCTATCTCAATCAGGGTAAATCTAAATACTGAGTCTGTTCCAAAATGTTAGCACCAAGTATTTTAAAAATGTAAAATAATTCAAATGCATATTATAGTAATGTCGGTTAAGTTCAGCTTGGGTATTTGCCACTCGTAGAAATATTTGTCGGCGTTAATTATGCCATTATAGCTAGTACAGCTTGGATATTTGCCCGAGCGGCGAGATGATATATTTCGCGGTGCTAAATAAGCCAATCTGCAAAGGATTATGTATATATGAATGTATGGACAACGGTTTCACCGGTACCCTTACATGAGCAGTAATTATAGGTTGTGAGCATGTGTAAATCGCCAAATAATGAAAAGTCGCTATTAGTAGCAAGATATAATAGCTGTTCCGTAGTTTTTACAAAGAAAACATATGAAACCCTGTTTTCTTAGAAATAATTATTAACTATAGGTAAACGTGAGTTGCCAAATTATGAAAAATCGCCGTGGATTGCAAATACGCAAGGTGTTCCATAGGTTTTACACAATTAAAAATAGTGTGAAGTTTTTCTAAGGAACACGCAAGAAACAAGGAATGTGTAGGTCAATAACATTCTATCAGATCAATCTTTGGGTTCTGTCAATTATGCCTTTTTTACGAATAAGCCGTAAGGCTTATACGCCGTAAGGCATAGGGGCCGAATGCCTTGTACGAAAAGCGAGTCTACGGGCTTCTGCCCCTAGCTACGTAAAACAAAACTAACCTAATTTACATGCAAGTTCACGTTTTTCAAATGCAAATAGAATTTCTGCTTTATTTTAAAGCATAAACCATTTTGTGTGGGCGAAACTCGCCAAGCATGACCACCTACAAACGATTTTTAGTTAATAGTTAAAAAAGTAATTTAAAATTCAATATTCTGAGCCTCAGGTGAACATTACCAAAGTCATGGGCTTATATGTTCAAATTTTCAAAGCTCTGCTTTCTGTAGATTTGTCTGGAGAATATTCATTTTTAAGATTATAGGTAGATAGATAGATTTTGGCGTAAAACTGGCATAATTTCCGTGGGATTTCATGATTTTCAAATGCACGCGATACTTCATGGAAGTAATAGCATTTCTTTTAGCTCAAAGCACGAATCATTTTATACGGGCGAAACTCGCCAAGCATGGCAACGTAAAAATGGTTTTTAATTAATAATTAAAAAAGTAATTAAAAATTCTATTTACAATTCTAAATAGCCTATAACCGTCTCCATGGTCCCATATATCTCTATACCACAATTCATCATAATCGATTCAGCGGTGTAGGCGTGAAAGCGTCATAAAAAAACAAACAAACAAACAAACTCACTTTCGCATTTATAATATTAAGTTAGGATTAGGATGATACATGAAAATAATGATACTACAAAATCATTTTTAGGTTTGCCTTTTACGGTAAGAATAATCTGTTGTTAAAAAAATCGTATTTAAGATGTTTTAATTTGCATTCCCTCCCCGACACGCTACATTTTGACTCCTCGGGAGGTTTATCTGGTGAACGCAACTCTCAATAAATAATTCGAAGTACTCATGTATCATGGAACAAAAAAAAAAAATGTAAAAATAATAATAATTTGGCAATTTGAAAACAAAAATAGAGAAAGAAAAAAGTACCACAGCAACTTCAATCAAACGATTAATTATTTAGTATTCGTATCCACGACAGCAATTTAAGGAAAATCAGTTTATATAAAAGTACGCCTCAAGGTTTACGGAATAAGAAAAGAACAAAACAAAACGAAGAAAAAAAAGAAGAAGATTTCAATTCTAAAACGCTGAATCCCCGTAGAAACCTTTGTTAAAAAAATACATGCGAGCTAATTGGTCTGAAACATTTTGAAAAGCAAACCTTGATAGGAAGTAACTCCGATACATGTAATTTTCTCATTGAGGAGAATTTAATTGGTTAATTACGAGAAGAATTTGAACTTAGACGTATAATCCTTCAAAAGTGGTTTTTGACTTCGATGAATTATTTATGTTTTTTTTTCTTTTCTAAATTCCTAATAAAGCTTTTTAAAACACTCTAATTTCGAAAAAGAAATGAGGAATGTTCTCTTTTGTTGAGTTGCTTTTAGCCTGCGGCATTTTGTGGAATGGGAACAGGGTGATTATTAAAGAAATTCTCTGTAATGATTTTTATTGATTCGTGCATTTAATTGAGATTTATATATATATATATGTATGTATATATAATAAAATAGCCTTTGAGACAATTTTATTTTAAGTCATCTGAAAAACCATATTTAATCTCTGAAACAGAGTACTTTCACTGTAAGGTTTTTTTCTCGGCCAGACAAATATTACTTTCAGAGACAATTTCTGTGAACACTTAAGAATCAAAAGGGTGAAGTAAGCTAAATTTTCAGGCGTTTGAGGTTTGTGGTTGCCCAACCTGAAATTCTTGGGCTAAGTAAGTAAATGACATCACTTTTGAGAACCAATCAGAGAAAAGGCAACGCCCTTTTCGCCTAGCGACAAGTTGAAAAACTAGAGGGTAGGTAGGTCAGGAGCGAAAAATTTGAGACTTTCGATATAGTAACTGCCTAGAAAACACGCAAGGAGTGTGTGGGTAGGTCGCCGGCCCTTCTTCATCAAAGTATGAAAAATAATAAAGATCCAGATTAACTTCAAACAGCCTCGACTGCAATTATTTCAGGGAGAGGCGAAGGCATCACCGAGAGAGGTGGCGAACTTTCTTTACACACACACATACACGCACACGCACGCACACATATATAAATCCACACATATATATATGTGTGTGTGTGTGGTTCGTGTCAGTGAAAATTTCGAGTTGTGAAATAGGGTAATATATATACCAGGTGGCTATAAAATAAGTATCTCTATTTAGAGCTGTCTGTAGGTTAAAGGAATAATCCGAATGAAACCAAAATCGGTACACTTATTAAGCGAGAAGGGAAAAGAAGAATGAAATCGTAAAAAAATTAGTTACAGAAACAGCCAACAGATGGCGCTTTCGAATGTATAGTGTGTGTATTGTATAATTTGTGCAACAAAGAATGAAATCGACAACCGGATGGCCTACCTAATTTATTCAAAAAGAATATCCCAGATGATGTGATTACACTTGCGTATGGCGGTTCCGATCAAGTTCAGGGTCCACATAACCATTGGGGCTAGAGGACACAATCCAGGCGGCGCGTGAAGTGCCCAGCTTTAGAAGGTAATGCATCAGGTGTGATGTTTTGCACATGCTATGATATGCGATCTTTTAGTTCATTAAGGTTTGCGACACCTTCGCAGCACACGTTAGATTTTAAATACCCCCAAAGCCAAAAACCACTTGTTGTCAGATCAAGAGCTTGAGGAGGCCATGCCATGCAAAGATACTGACTTATAACTCTATCATCCGTAAAATCTAGCCACTAGAAGTGTTGTATTGCTCTTCCAGTATAGGGTGGGGCTCCATCTTGCCTAAAATCCATTTCAGTAAGGCACTGTCTTTACAACAATTGAGGAGTTATTGCTTGCAACATCTGCAGGTACGTTGTGCAGTAACCGAACATGTTGCAGGTCCTGATGGCCGTAATTTCCCCCCCCCCCCTCAAAGAAAAGGACTAGGAGTGAATTTTGTACCACGTTACTGGCAGAAATGACCGCTTCTTGATTTTACCGCTGATGATTATAATGGCGTTTGCACAGTCAGTGCCATCTGTCGGTGATTGTTGCAAATATTTCTTTTTATCATTCCATTGTTACTCCCCCTTCTTGATTAGTTAGCCTACCGATTTTGGTTTCATTCGGTTTATTCCTTCAAGCTCCTGGCAGCTCCAGGTACAGATACTTATAAAAAAGCCCAGTATACGACTTTTTGAAACACACAATTATAAACATCCCTCAAACTCTTTTAAGCCACTACCTAATTATATATTACTATTTCCCACATAAAGTAATGAAAAAAGAATGCACCAAATAAAAGGCAGTGTTATTCAGCATAATACTGCACAGTACCGTACAGTATTGTATTGTAAATGTACAAAATGTATGACCTGTAGAAGAGAGAGACATAAAGTACAGTACTGTACGCACAGTATGCAGTCATAATAACAAAGTGCAACACTTTAATAATAATACTGTACCGTACAGTCATAATTGTTATTGTACTGTGCTGTAATAATAATAATTACTATACAGTATATAACACAGTATTGTAATAATAATTATAACTGTACTAGTACATGTTTCGTGAACTGGAATTTTTTCCTTTCATGTAAAACTTCTTTTTCTGCACAAAGAGTAACAATGAAGTGAATGAATAATAGTAATTTGAAAACCGCTTTTCAAACGTGAAAGCTTTGATTTTATTCACATAGCCTTCATTCACTGTTTTTTTTCGTGATTTTTTCAGAAGATTTTTCGTGAACTGGACTTTTCCGCTTTTCTGCACAACCATCTTTTTTGCATAAAGAGTAATAATGCAGTGAATGAATAAAGATACTTTGACAAATGGTTTTCAAACTTAGACGTTCTGATTATTCATGCAGCCGACTTTTCTCGAACTGGAATTTTTCCCTTTCCTGTAAAACTACTTTTTTTTTGCATGAAGAGTAATAATGCAGTGAATGAATAACGATACTTTGACAACCGATTTTCAAACTTAGGAGTTCTGATTATTCATGTAGACTTAAAAGACTTTTCGCGAACTGGAATTTTCCCCTTTCCTGCAAAACCATCTGTTTTTGCATAAAGAATAATAATGCAGTGAATGAATAAAGATACTTTGACAACCGGTTTTCAAACGTAGACGTTCTGCTTATTCATGTAGCCTTAGAAGACTTTTCGCGATCTGGAATTTTTCACTTTCCTGTAAAACTACTTTTTTTGCGTAGAGAGTAGTAATGCAGCGAATTTAAAAGGAGCAGTGACCTTTTCCCCTCAAATGACGTCGACTTTTCTTTTTATGTTTTCTGCCACAGACATGACTTTTCAAAATTGCTCATATTACACATTCTAAACTGATATAGTTCCTGAAAACTACAAATAAGTTAGAGAGAGAGGGAAAGAACGATATTGTAAACTGAACACATCCATTATAAAGCACCTTCTAACACATTCGATCCCGTTCCCACTGCAGTGATTCTCAACCTTTTTAAAACTGCCACCTCCCTAAGAAGCGAAATACAGTCGAATGCTGAAGTCCATAACAGCGGAAATCTCATTAAAGCGAAGTGCTGTGATGATACACATGACTCTCACAGCTGTGTCAAAAAAGGGTCTCTAGATCTGTGGCACGGGATGAAAGATACGGTCGACCTCCATCTTGCTGGTAGTTAAATCGAGCGATGGCAACGACGGCCCTTTTTTTCAGCACTGGGCAATCTATCCAGTTGGTCTTCTATATCATTGTATTTCCATCGTATTCTACCAGTTCTCAGCGCGATGCCAGCGCTGTTAAAAATAATCCTGACAATTTTACAAATAATCCTTACAATTTTTACTGGAAATTATGTGCTAAAAAGTAAAGGATTCTCGTGTCACTATGCCACCCTAAAATATTTTTGTAGAAATCAAATGTATTCTTCGTAACTGACAACAGTCAAAGCTTTAGAGTTTATGTCCTCACGGTGAGGACACCATTGTGTTAAAAGTTTAAGTAAGGGACAAATTTCAATAAATTTCATGTTTGTTTGATCTGAATGGTTGGGTTATAACTTTAAAATACGTGTAACTTCACTGATCTGTGAAAATTTCGCTAAAAGAAATTTTATTTTGGCTATCGTAAACATTCGCAATATCGGAAAAAACACTCAAAATACTGGTGTTAACCCTTTGAGGCGCAACCCTTTCCCAATGCTGAAAAAAGGGCAGCCGTTGCCATCGACGTTTCGATCGTCCGCCATCTTGCTGGTAGTTAAGTCAAGCGATGGCAACGGCTGCCCTTTTTTCAGCACTGGGCAATCTATTCAGCTGTTCAGTGCTGTTAAAAATAATCGTGACCATTTTTTATACGGGAAATGACGTGCTAAAAAGTAAAGGATTCGCTTGGAGCTATGTCACTCGCAACTATTTTTATGGAAATCAAATCTATTCTTCGTGACTGGCAACAGTCAAAACGTTAGAGTTTGGTGTTCCCAGACCGGGAACACTGCGCGTTAAAGGGTTAAATGATAAAATAAATAAAAAACTTTGTGAAAAAACACACATACTGATGCTGAACTTACAAGTAACATTTTATGTGTGCTTTTTTACAAAGTTTTTTATTTATTTTATTCGTAACTAGCTGCGTGCCCGCTCTTCGCACGGTAGGAAACGAAAATGTTCCTTACATGTGTAATTCCACTTAATTCCAGTGATGTGAAATCTAAAATAAAAGCGAAATTATTTGACTTATAATGTAAAGTTTGCGTCATGAGTACTAACTTGGCATCATTGCAATATCATGACTCAAAAAACTACATCAGTGTCATTCGCGATCAGAAAAGTGAAAAGCTTAGCGGTTTGCAGAGAACTCCTGACTTTCAAAATGTGTTATTTCTATATCATACTGTTTTGAGGTTCAAGTTGTAGCATTAAATACCTCAGACACTACATGAAATGAACAACTATTTATTTTAAAATAGCTGCGAATTTCATTTTTAAAAAGTTCAAGTAATCTCCTCTGTCGAAATTACTGCGGTATATATCAACGCAAATTAGAATTACTTATCGTTCAGTTGGTTGTAAAACAACCCTTGAAAAAGGATTAACAGAACACTTTTAATTTCATGAAATATTTATTAACGTTGTATATTGGGATTTATTCATATCATCCTTACAAATCTACCAATACTACCTATTACGCATATTAATACTATCTATCTTCGCTTCTCTCTCTTTAATGCTCAATTTAACGATACAGCTTACATTATTTGGCACAAATGGGACCTTTATATTCTATGGCGATTCTTTAGCAATTTACGCATTACCATAAACATTATTCATTTCCCATAATAGTTGCTATTAAGGAGGCTCTCCATATAAATTTAATTTATGCATAGTTTTGTAGGATTGGCGTATTTAGCACCGCAAAACATTTAATCTCACCGTGGCGAAAAATATTCAAGCGGTGCCAACTTAAATATCCATGTATCCAATATAAAGATATCTTATAAATCCTCCATAGTTCTGTCTACTGAAAACATCAAACTGTGCCATCTCGAGGAGCTATTTAGAATCGCTATAACTGTGACAGGACGTTAGAGTTGCAGAGTTTACAAATTTCACGCATTTTTAAAAATTTATGACGTCACTGTTTAACTACCGTAAAAGATACCCCGGTTGGCATCATGAATTGCTCAGTTTATTTCTAAAGTAAGTTTTAATCAAAATATCGCCTCCTTGTGTTAAAAAAAGAGCAGGGATAAATGAGTTAAATTTGTGGCGTAATTTTTACGTATTTTAAAGCATTTGACGTCATAGATCCTCACTTGCGCATTGAAATTCCGATATCCCATTTAAAAAATCGATTGGTTGGAAAAAGAACATTTTTTTCTAATCCTTTTTGTGGCAACGCAATTAAATTATCACGTGCCATGATCAATTAATGTAATCCCGTAAGCTCTCCTTTATGGAGGAACGTAATACAACGTTAAAATAAAACTATACTCGCAACCTGCATGCATACGCTAGGCAACGCCTGCGCCATAATTAAATGCCAAAAATAAAAATAGTAAATAGAAAAATTTTAATATATCGCGCTTTGAAACGAACTTTGTAACTTTTAAAATGAACATTTTCAGCACCGTGAAGACATTTCAATTTTTAAATAAGCACCGGATTAAAATACCACTTCTAATAATAATAATCGTGAATTTATTAGTTTATTTCTACAGTAAATTTTATTCAAAATATCGTCTCCATGTGTTGAAAATAGAGAAGGAATAAATGAGTTAAAATTATGGCGTATTTTTCACGTATCTTAAAGCATTTGACGTCATAGATCCTCACTTGCGAATTGAAATTCTGATATCCCATTTCAAATCTCGATTGGTTGAAAAAACCCTTTTTTGTAATCCTTTCTGTGGCAACAACCGAACATAAGTTCTCGTGCCGCGATCGCAATGTAATGAATGGCGTAATATCGTGTTGATGCTATTAAATTCTAAACATTAGGCTGCATTAAAATTCGTAAAAAATCATCTAATTTACATAATTTTTTCGTTTTTATTTTAAAAGAGGGAGAAAAGAATGTTTCACGATTTGTCAAAATATCAAAAAGTTATGACGGATAGAATTCAAGATGGCGACAATTTTAAAATTATTTTACGAAAAATTCGCCGAAGTCGATGCTTAGTAAAAAAATTCCTAAAAATCGGTAAATTATGTTACGTATTCAGAACAAACTGTTTTTAAAAGAAAAATGTCTCCTCTATCCGATGATACAAATGCCGTTTTGCTGCGAGCGTAATTTCTGCCGTTATTACGAATTAGGTGAGAAAAAATGCCAAAAATCGCATAAAACATAAAATAAAAAAAATTCTAGGTCGAATTTTGAAAAAATCGCTTCGAGGTGCACAACTTCATGTTTAGATCTTCCCGAGTGCCAAATTTGGTGTTTCTAGGTGTAGCCGTTTGTCCGTAACGCCGCCGACACACAGACCCACACACAGATCCACACACAGACATCTTCTTTTATAATAAGTAGAGAGTAGAGATAGAGAAGAGAAGAGAATCGTCTCCATGTGTTGAAAATAGAGAAGGAATAAATGAGTTAAAATTATGGCGTATTTTTCACGTATCTTAAAGCATTTGACGTCATAGATCCTTACTTGCGAATTGAAATTCTGATATCCCATTTCAAATCTCGATTGGTTGAAAAAACCCTTTTTTGTAATCCTTTCTGTGGCAACAACCGAACATAAGTTCTCGTGCCGCGATCGCAATGTAATGAATGGCGTAATATCGTGTTGATGCTATTAAATTCTAAACATTAGGCTGCATTAAAATTCGTAAAAAATCATCTAATTTACATAATTTTTTCGTTTTTATTGTAAAAGAGGGAGAAAAGAATGTTTCACGATTTGACAAAATATCAAAAAGTTATGACGGATAGAATTCAAGATGGCGACAATTTTAAAATTATTTTACGAAAAATTCGCCGAAGTCGATGCTTAGTAAAAAAATTCCTAAAGATCGGTAAATTATGTTACGTATTCAAAACAAACTGTTTTTAAAAGAAAAATGTCTCCTCTATCCGATGATACAAATGGCGTTTTGCTGCGAGCGTAATTTCTGCCGTTATTACGAATTAGGTGAGAAAAAATGCCAAAAATCGCATAAAACATAAAATAAAAAAAATTCTAGGTCGAATTTTGAAAAAATCGCTTCGAGGTGCACAACTTCATGTTTAGATCTTCCCGAGTGCCAAATTTGGTGTTTCTAGGTGTAGCCGTTTGTCCGTAACGCCGCCGACACACAGACCCACACACAGATCCACACACAGACATCTTCTTTTATAATAAGTATAAATAAATAGAGAGTAGAGATATCGGTTATAACGAAGTATCGCCATCAAAAAACAATTTTGCGGATCCCTTGGACTTTGTTAAAACGGAATTCGACAGTATTTTTTAACAGAACCTATACAGTGTGTTTTCCAGGTGATCTAGCCCTAACGATCTTGCACTTCTACTTTAAAAGAACAGAAATTCAAGATCGCTGGGAGTTACGGCCGACCGCGTGATGAAAACGCATCAGAAAAATCATCATTTACTGTGCAGATTGATAAGCACTCTGATGCTAACAGTAAATTTTAGGCAAGTGTTTAGAATTTTTGAGGGAAGGAAACAGTCAAAAAATTGAAGATCAACTCCTCCTTACTTTCTTGTTTAGGAATTATTTGCATCGTCAACAAAAACTTTTGATTATATTTATTTATTTATTTATTTATTGTGTGTGTGGGGGGGGGAGGAGGGGAAGAGGGCAAAAACAATTTTCAAAGCTTTGAAAAATAGTATCTTGAGTTTTAAAAGCAAGATCTTTTAGGGATGTGTTAGTCTAAAATGTATACATGAAAGCATAAAAGAAATATAGATGTTACATCAATTTACGAAATTCATCATAGTTTTTATGCGATATATATTTTAATTTATGTTTAGAAATTATTAATACTCAGCGTACTTTGTGAAATAAAATATTTTACAAATTAACTGCCTTAGTTTTATGCAAAATTGCATCTCATTCATATCAACCAAAAATGCCACTGGCTTTAATAAAATGGAAATATGTATTTCTGAATGCCTGAATACGTGCATTTTTTTTCTCTACAAATCTTCAATTATAATAATGCTTAAAATACTTCTCATTGGTTTTAATATAAACAGCAAATATCTTTTTTTTTCTGAAAGAGCATTGTAATTAGAGATAGGGAACGTGTTCAATTAAAACCCAGCTTTTCCAACCTTTTGAAACCAATTAACAACACACCCTTTTTACGGAATATTCATTTCTCCACAAGAATTTATCACAAGGGTTTTGCTTTTTAATAAACCCCGAGGCTGGTTGAGTGAATTAGCATTTTATACAATGTCTAATTGCATGTATATAGGGGCAAAATAAGAATAAAAGCGGAAAATTTTCCCGAAGTATTTATTAAATCGGTTTTTACTGTCGTGGAATGATTTTTATTTATTGTTTTACTTATCTCTGATTAGTTTTGCGAAATATGAGAGAACATTTTAACATTTTTCAACTCTGAGATTTGAATGTTTCCATTTTTGTGTGTGTTATGTTACGGTGAATGTTCCTGATTGAACTGAGCCACATAGCTGGTTATTTATGTGTCTTTTTTTTTCAGAAACCTCTAAGCTATGAAAGTTGTATTACGAAGGGAAAACTAAGACTTTTCTATGACATAAGATTTTTGTCTTCAGAAAACATTAATTAATTTCTGCGTCTTTTATTTTGGACGTTGATTATTTCAAAGTGCTGCAAAAACAATTCTTTGAAGTATTTGCCTCAGAAAAGTTTGAATGAAAATTTAATTGTATGGTGCATTGGAGGACTAATTTGAAATCCTACTGTAACCGAAAGATCATTTTGAACATCCGTGTACTTTTATTAAATTATTTTACGCAGAACATTATTTTAATCTTATTCATGTCCTATTGAGTGTTATTTTTGTTATTTTCCTTACAGTTGTTCGCAATAATTACCTACAAACCAATCAGTCTACATTAAAACAAAGCTTGCTTTTGTAGATATTAGTGCTTATATTAAAAAGTGTAGAGTTAGATAATTTAACATAAAGAAAATGTACATCTAGAAGCTAAATTTAAAATTTTGATTTTGTTTTCATTTAACACTCATTTAACTCTAGACCCATTTTTGAATCGTAGAAAAACGGTGTTACATCATACGGTAAACGGTGAAAATGTTTTAAGCCGAACAAAGTTTATTCAAACTTACAGTAAATTTGAAGGGAAATAAGTGTTTTTGAAATGGTTTAAATAAGCACCGTGCACATAAATTTCCTTTAAAAATATAAAGAAAAATAATTTTCTTTTCTTAAAACTATTATTAAGAGAGAATTATCTAATTTGAGAGTTCATTTATAATTTTCTGTTATACATGGGACCTTTAAGAACTCACATTAACGCAGTATTTTAAAACTTATGTAAAAAGATGTATCTGTAGATAAGTAGTGTAATACAGAGTGATAGTGTTTAATTGATAAAGAAAAAAGTTTTGCTTCTTGGCATTACAAGAGGGTGCTTGTCTGCCTTATTACTAATAATAAAATGAAATTAAAATAAACATATCATCATTGAGGCAGTTATTTATCAGTTAACAAACATATCGTCCCACAGTGGCGCTAAACTCCGTTCCCAGAAGAAAAAGGCAAGTGAAGCAGCATCTGGCTTGGCCAGTGCTTGGGAGGGACTTCCCCCTCTCGGCCCGTCCGCTGTGGAACCGTGTACGCTAATGGGAGCTGGTGCACGTAAAATCCGTCGTGGCTCCAAAGTCCTCCAAGTTGTTAAACGATACATTTGGGGGTGCCGAATTCAGGGGGGTGGTCCCTCCTCTGGAATGGGTTCAAAATTACGGGACCCCGAGCTAAGACGGACTTCCTCCCACTGGGGCTCATTGAAATGGAAGCCGCTCCTTCGGCCCTTCGCCTGCCTACATAGGGGGATCTGTCACCGCAACGCGGTTGCCAGAGGGCATTAGCAACAACAACAATAACAACAACAACAACAAACATATCCTGTAACATAAAAACAACAATTGTTCACGTATTATGTAAACAAGTACCATGACATGTCAAAGTATTACCACGTCCATTCTGTTTTCCTCGATGGGAAAAAAAAAAGAGATTGTACAAATTCTTGTTTAATGCAGTCTTTGGAAAAAACACTCAACACACTGGTGTTAAACGATAAAATAAATAAAAACTGTGTGAAAAAACACACATAAAATGTTACTTCTCAGAAGATGCGATCGTTTCGACTGAAAATTCTTTCAGTCTTCATCAGTCAAAGCCCTTTGTCTTACAAAACAGAGGGAACTGAAAAAGATAAACAAAAAAGCATGGGTAATGCTCTCTTACCTCTCTTATGTGATATTTATATGCATTATTTTGAAGAGAAGCTCTTCAAGGTCTTTAATTTTCCTCGCTGGATCAGGTATGTTGACGCTACTTTCGTTCTAGTGGATTCCAATTGTGATATTTCAAATTTACTTTTGATTGTTTATTCTGTTGATCCGTGTATCCAGTTTAATCTAGAAGAGGAGTGCAACAGTTCTTTACTTTTTTGGATGTTCTTGTTTCTAGGAATCTTCACTGTTTCTCTGCTTCTGTTTTCCGCAAACCCTTTTCTATTTCTTTACCTCCTCATGCCCTATCTAATCATGCATACCAGCAAAAACTTTCTGCTTTCTACACTTATGTGTTTCGTGCTATCAACATTTGCTCTGACTCTTCATATCTTAATAATGAGATTAATTATTTAAAATCCGTAGCTGTCTTCCGCGGTTTTAGCCCCTCTATTATTGATAAAGCTCTATCTAAATTTAATAACCCTAATACTTCTACTACTATTATTAATTTTCATAATGAATTAATTGTACTACCTTTCTTTTCACTTTTATGCTACAAAATTTCCAAACTTCTCAAGAATTGTTTCAAAGTCATTTTTAAACCTCTTAATAAACTTAAATTTTCTTCCCTTAAAGATCTTATTCCTACTGAGAACCCTTGGGGTGTTATTATATTCCTTGTGGATCTTGTGATTTGGGCAATATTGGTCGGAACAGAAGAGCTCTCAATTTAGCCTCAAAGAGGATGAAAGATATGTTTCTAAGCACGAGCTTTCCAAATGTTCTGTTGCCTCACATTGTTGGAATTCTAATCATCGTTTTCAGTTTTCTAAGGCTAAGATATTGTGCACTCCTCAGTCTTTGTCCCATCTTGATTTTTTGGAAGGTTTTTCCATTACCCAGCACTTGGAATGTCTTGTGAACGATGGTTCTTTCGTTCCTTGCGTTCATTCTGCTTGGAAACTGCTGTTGTAAGGTTCTATTCCCTTTCTTCCCCTTTTCTTCTGCTACCAGTTTTCTTTTTCTTTCTTTCTCTTTTTTTCCCTAATCTACTATTTTGTTTGTCCTTTTAATTTCATTTTGTTTTAGTTTTTGTGTGTAGGTTCCTGTCTTTCCTTTATTTTTTTATTATTTTTATTAATTAATTAAAAAAATTATATAATGTGCTGTCCTGTATGTGTATTTATAAAAACCAGAATTATTATTTGTGTTTTATGTTATTTTTGTTTTTTTGTTTTTTTGTTGTTTTCTTTTGTTTTTCTTTTTGTGTCTGTGCTCGTGTGTTCTTTTTTATTATTATTGTTATTATTATTTATTTATATATTTTCATTTGCCTTTATTTTCTTTTCTTTTTATCCCATCCCCATCTTCCCCCTTCCTTTAATCTTCTTGGTTTTGTCGCCTTTTCTTTTTTCCAAGTGGCAACTGCTTGTTTGTTTAACTTTTTCAGTTCGCTCTGTTTTGTGAGACGAAAGACTTTGATGAAGACTGAAAAAATTTTCAGTCGAAACGATCGTATCTTCTGATAAGTAACATTTTATGTGTGTTTTTTCAAAAAGTTTTCATTTATTTTAATGCAGTCTTTGTTGCTGTGACGCGAGGCCTTGACTGTACTTCAAATGTAACTGTAACGAAGCTCAAGGATTCGAACGCACGTTTCTCTGTTATTAGCACAGAATGAAGTCAGCATGTAGTGTGTATAATTTGATATACTTGTTGTGTATTTGTGGCCGCGTAGAAATTAAAACAAAGAAAGAATGCTAAAGATATTGTGTACTTATCATTCGCCTCTAAACCAATACGCTACACTCTAGCAAACGCTTCCGTTACTACGTTTTATCACATCTGTGTTTATTAATGTATCATAACAAAAAATAAAATACATCCGAGTTTATCGAGATATTCATTACTGACAGCTACGGATTACTGAAAACTCGGATTATGCAGACTACATTATAAAATCGAAGATAAAAAATTCAGTTTCACATTCACTAAGTGCAGAGATATTAACCCTTTGAGGCGCAACCCTTTCCCAATGCTGAAAAAAGGGCAGCCGTTGCCATCGCTCGACTTAACTACCAGCAAGATGGCGGACGATCGAAACGTTCATCGCGTGCCGCAGATCTAGAGACCCTTTTTTTTACGACAGCTGGCTGTGCCACAGTTGCACGAGAATCCTTTACTTTTTAGCACATCATTTCCCGTATAGAAATTGTCACGATTATTTTTAACAGCACTGACATCTGTTGAAAAATGGAAGAATGCGAGAACAGCTGGATAGATTGCCCAATGCTGAAAAATGGGCAGCCGTGGCCATCGCTCGACTTAGCTATGTCACCCGCAGCTATTTTTATAGAAATCAAATCTATTTTTCGTGACTGGCAACAGTCAAAACGCCAGTTTTTGGTGTTCCCAGAGCGGGAACACTGAGCGTTAAAGGGTTAAGTAGCGAACAAAATAGAAAGCATGCAGATTTGTAAATATATAAAAATGTATTTAAATACCATCCCATTTACTTTATTTACTGCTTGAAAAATGAATCTAAAGTTGTTTATTTTTAAACAGAAAGATTAGCTCTACCTCGGATTAAGAGGAATTGGATTAGCAAGACTCTATAATACAATAAAGAAATAAATAAAAAATCCGTGTATTATGGAATATAGGGGAAATATTAATAACAAGTTTTGAAAATGATGCATGTGCAATAATAACACTATAATGAAAAAAACAGAAGGAGAGAAGAGCTGCGCATCTGAGATTTACTTGTCAGTTCACCAATGTTACCCAATAATTTTACACAAAAAATCATAATTCTTTAATGTTCACTACATATAAGTCGATATAATCGCTTTTTTCTACTAATATTGAAAAATAATTACTGACACGACAATCACTATGGCAGCTTCAACGGCCCAAAATTTTGCAATAAACTTACAAGCAATTCACAAAAAATGTTTCATATTACTTTCCGTTTCTAGCAATTTGCTTAGCCTTCCTTCTGATTGAAAATGACCGAAATTTTTTTAGCCTTATTAGAAATATCTGACTCAGGAAATTCTATGTGAAGTTTTACACTTTAAACTTTAATAGCATCTCAAAATTACCCTTTTAAAACACAATTAAAACTGGTTGATGCTATGCACTCAAAAGTGAAATATTTACACGATATTCAAAAACCTGTACAAGCTGGTGATGTATTCTCCCCTTTTTAAATCAATGTTTGTCCGCATACCTGTAAAATATTCTGAACTTATTGGTTGAGTAGTTTAAAAAGAAGTGTTGAGCATGTATTTGTGCAACTCAAAACTGTCAAACCAGTAATTAGACTGTGTTAACAACAACAGGACTCTGTCACGAATTTCGAACTGTAAATTTCATGAAAAGTAGTTACACTATCACCATGACACGTAGAAAATTCTATGTAAATTGATCAGTATGAAAAGTTGGAAGATTTATATCGGTATTTGGGAAGTTACAATGCAATGTTTTCTAAACATTAAAATAAGTAATTTACAATAATTATAGTAGGGGAAGTTGGGGTACAGTGAAACAAAATTTACTATTTTTTTCCTGTTCAGAAATTTGCTTGTACAAAAATAAAAGTAATGTATACTTTTAAACTACTTTTCACCCCATCTAAATGAATTTTCATGAGTATGTAAATAGATTTTTCATATTTAAAAAATTGCAAAAGGTAAATGTCTGTCCGTGTTTCATTGTACCCCATACACCGGGGTTCAATGGAACACTTAATAACATTTCACAAACACTCAAATAATATGAGTCAAAATTCAAATTTCAGCATATATGTTTTATGTACAATAAACATTAATAAACATAAATATGAAATTTAAATGGATAGAAACCAAATTTAATTAAACTATTATAGATTGATATGGAAACATAATGCTTTTATTAGTCTATAGTTTTTTTTCTATTTTCTATTAAATTTACTTAAATAAAACTCAAAATTAGCATTTTTGCTTTCCTTTCTGTACTACCTGAAGGAACAGGAACTGGTAGTTTTGATACAATTAGAGTTTTTTCCAAAAATAAATATTTCCAAGGAACGCACAAATTTCAAGTTTGGACTTGGGCCGTTTTGCGTACAGAACTTCGTATTCCGTTTGATTTAAATTTATTATATCCCCAAAGAGTACATTTCTTTATATTTAAGTTCATCATCCTTGATTAAAGCATAACCATTTGGGGCAATACTACATGTTATGTGAAAATAGATCCTAATCTGTACTGTTTGAATTGTTAGTTGAAAGACAATCTGGATTGTCACCATCTTCAGAGTCTGAAGAAGGTAGAGTGCGATTTAAAATCAATTACTTGCTAACTTTATGTGCTCTATGGGGATCTCAATATTTAACTGTAACATCTTTATTTTAATTGAATGCATTCACCCTGCATTCAATTAAAATAAAGATGTTACAGTTAAATATTGAGATGAGAATGAAACATGTTTCATTGTACCCCATCTACAAGAGTTTCATTGTACCCCAAATTGAGGCTACAGGCTAAATAAATTTATACTAATTACTCATAGTTATTTCCATGATTCTAGCTTAGGGAGTATGATGTCAGCACCACAGTGAACACAATATTTGAAAAATAAATAATTACACATATGAAAACATGGAGGTAGAAACAAAATTACTTTTAGTAACGAAATTTACTTTCAATGGTGAAAATCCAATATTTTTCTACATTTCTTGTTGTAAAAATAAGATTGTCTCTAAATCATGTCAGTAACTGGAACATATATCATGTTGTAACGAAAGTTTTCCGCCATATCTGCCTGAAAAACTAACTTCTAACTCCTTAGATAACTGTTTTTAAACTTTCGGTACCAAACCTGCACAGTGTCACATGATACAAGAATAGTACTTAAAGCTGTACTCATAATTCGTTGATATTATGTAGCTGACGTTTTGCAACACAACTGGAAGTAAAGGATGGTTCTAATCCTCTAGAGTGATAATTCCATTTGAGACACCTTATACTTAATGATAACTATATTTTTTACAGATTTCACAGCACAGTGTTATAAAGTAAACCTCTTTCTTTCAAATGCCAAAAATCGTTTGACAAAATAGGAGCAAATACGCCAACGAGAACTGTGTGCTGACGAAGTTTGCGGTGGCGGGAAACTTTCGTTACAACCTAATAATTGTACAACATGTGTGGGAGTTTCAATTTTTTGTGACAAATCTTATTGATTTTAGATAACATGTTTCTTTGTACCCCAACTTATATGTGGAATTGAAATCCAGAACCTTATGAGACTTTCAACATTTTATTATCTCTCCCATCTGCTTTATCTGGCATACACATTTGAAAAGATCTTCGTCCTGACAGTTCATGTCTACAAAACCTGTCTACAAATCATGTCTACAGAATCACGCAGACAAAAACCTTTGACTTAACGAAATAGTACCTTAGTGCTAAAAAAAAATCATTAGAAATAACCTATTTTTAAATTCTGAAAACCGAGAAAAGAAAATACATAAAGTCATATATTTTTGGTAGAAATTTGTTACGAGTGCGTATAAAAAAGATCAGGGTCATAGTTAATAATTTTTTTTTGCGTATATTAAAAAAATGATTTCTCTCTTAATTTACCAAACGTAGTAACTTCATCACGTGCTCATTTTCAATCGTTTAATTCAACCGAATAAAAAGTAATTGAATTCTTTTTCAAAACATGTTACTCTTGATAATGAATATACAAATCTGCTCGGAAAAAAGGGAAAATTAAAATAAAGAAAAAAAAAACCCTCTCCTCTCCCTGAGGATGATTTTTTCCCCCATGCAACTTCAGATTTTTTCAGTTGAAAAAAAAAAAACCGTTTCCTCGAAATGTTTTAGAAAAGATCCGAATTAGATCCTATTTAGGGGTTATTATGTGGTATTTATTGCTTTACAGGTTAAGTAAAAAAAAAACACTTTTTTTTTTTTCACTTTTAAGAATTTGTTTAGCTTATCACGATTATGTCACGTAGGAACAGGATTTGAATGAAATTTCTTTTTCTTTTTTTACCGTAACACTGTTCAAAATTATTACAAGATCCAGAATTGAGATTTATTTTTGATTTCAGATTCAACTAAGTGAAAATAAACCACGTTAACAGATAATAAAATCGCTTTGAAATAAATATTTTTATTGAAGGTACAACTTTACACACACATGCACATGTAGACCAGTCTTCATCAGAGATTGAAAGAGACTTCAGAAACCAGGATGACGTTTAAACTGCTTTACAAAATGGGTGTCATTTTATTGAGCTGATCTGTTTTGGAAATTTTGTGGAAATTAGAGAGAGGTTTTTAGTAAAAGTAATGTCCAGCCTAATTTTTTTTTAAACTGCAGTTGAAAAAAATCTTTAAATTTCTTTCAGATTTCAATATTGTATATTCGGGTCGGCGACTATAACTACGCAGTTATTATTACTATTTTTTGTTTGTTTTTTTGTGATAGAAATTAGATAATTTTCTTATTGGATAAATACCTGGTCCTATGAACTTTAGATCGCTTTACGATAGTACTGGTTCCATATAAGACAATTGCTTTGTGATGTGTTATTCGAATGAATTCGATAATCTATCGCTACTGGTCGAATAGAAGCAATAATCGATTAATCGAACATTGAATCATTCGAATAGCAGTCAGAAAATAGTGAATAGTATTCGCGATTTCGAATGCTATGTGTTGAGTGCTTAAATGGAATTTTAAAATAAGTTATCTCTAATGAATATATAATCAATAAATATATAACAATCTAGAATATCAAGAAATTTGAACATCTGTCGGAATAGAAACATATCACGGCATTCTTACTAAGGTTATAATAATTAAGAAAATCTTATTAAGAAAAGTTAAACTTTGGAGCAACAGGAATAAAACTGTTTACCCAAAAAATCCTGGAAAAGTTTTGCAGGTGGGACAGTTGCGTAAACACTATGCAACATTTGTATCGAACAATATAAATCAGTCTTAATCAAATGATACTATTTATTATGATCCTAAGGGTGCATGAAAACGTTATAATTTTAAATAAAATCAAACTATTTCAGCAAAATATAAGAGACATTCAAAAAAGTCCTAGTGTATATACATACATACATATTTGCAGTATATTTTGTGCTTATATGTATATATATATTTAAATATACGAATGCACTTTTTTTATTCCGATGACAAACACCTAGATTTTTCATATTTCAAAAATTGAACTCATTTTAACCCAAGAAACCAATTTTCAATACATTCGAACTAAAAATGAATTAATTATGAGATTCCAAAATCTGCCTTTTCCTATATTAAAAAATTTTTTCACACTACTTTAATTTATATCTCATTTAATATCGGCATTAAGAAGTCTATTTTTAATCGTACTATTAGAACTAAACGGCCCAAGGATAATTCTGTTATTATAATTTTTTAATAAAATGTATTAATATGAATTATGAATCAATAAATTAATATTTGAAAATAAAATGAATAGTGACCCAGAAAAATTTCGGAGGAAATCGATGCAGGAAGCAATTTTACATGGGTGTGCAAAATTTCATTTTTACGTTCTGTGGTTGATTTTTTACATTAGTTAAAAAGTCTTACTTTTATAAAAATATTAAGGTATTAAAAGTAGCAAATTTTGAAGTAAATAAATTACAGATCAGTAAAATTTGATAATGCTTTGATCATGTTAATTTTGTTCCGCAGATATTTTACCTGTTTTGAAAAAAATAGCATTCAAGACTCACTTTTGTATGTTTATTATAGGGAAATAGGTACTGATAAATTTCATATATTGCATGAAATCGATCTTCATCTCCGGCTATTGGTAAGTAAAGTTTCATTTTCATATAGGTCAGGTGATAAAAGGACTACCTGTTACTCTGAGCAATGTTTCTGGAAAGATTTCACTTTTCTAAGAGAAACTTTAAAATACTTAATAATAATTTCAAAACGAATTAGAAAGTGTTCATATGTTTATGCAAAAGTTTTAAAAGAAACGTCAGCCCATTTAGAAAAATACCACTGTCTTAAAGTTCAATAATGCCATAACTAAAGTAAGCTATATTAGGATGAAAAACATGAATTTATCAATAAAACTCTAAAATATTCAATGGTTTATTAGATCAGTAAAACAATACTGCATTCTGTAATGCTGCGCTAACAATTTTAATTACTAATATTATACAGAATGCTTAAAGGTCAGCTGATTAAATTAGAATCAGATAAATTATAACTATAAAAGTTTTTTATTGTAAATAAATCACAAGTAAGGTATATGCCTTCAGTTTGATTGAAACTAATTAATATATTAGATTCGTAATGTAATTAACAGCTAACGAAAATTATCGAAATAATAATTTTAAATTTAAAATTTTTCAAGACTTAAAAATTATCTTACAAGTTATTTGTATAAATTATTGCACTACTTTAATCGTTTTGAAAACTCAAATATTAAATTGCCGATTTGAAATTAGACGAAACGATAAATGATACTATTTTTTATATTCTCACTGTAAGAAATTTTAAGACTACAAACATTTTTTTTCTCTTAAATAATAATTCTTTTAATTATCGCAAGAAAAATTGATATAAAGTGAAATTGGAACCTTCATATACTAGAAAAGGTATTTATTTCAATATGGAGATACCTAATCTAAAATCGCGCAAAAAAGAAGTCACAATATCTCCGGAAATTACCGTAGAAAATTGGTGAAAATGTATATATAGGGTAATTTTAAAGTTTTATTTCATTTAATGAAGTCAAAATAGGGCGTTGCCATAAAAAGACCGAAGTTGGTGCAGAATTAAATATGAAGATGGCCGCCTATGCTAATTGTAAGAACGGGATATTAAAGTACACCTTATTTGTATACGAATGATATATATAACTTTCTGTACGACAAACGACGGTTAAATAAAGAAAAATTGGGACTTTTTTCTGGATTTTACATGTCAAATTTCTCATTAGGTTCAGTAGCTTTTACGTGACGAAATAGTAACATACGAAAAAACGACATTATTTTAGGATCCCCCTAATAAATCGATATAATTTAATAGGGGAAGGGTGGGAAAATAGCTCAAATAGAAATAAATTAAATGAGTAATATTTATTTCAGTTTTACGATCTTAGTTATTATTCTGCATTATTGAAACTTGAAATACCCTGCATATTCTGGGATCTGCATCTAAAAATATCCAAAGCTACAGACTACCCCATTTTGCTATATGTGGGATAGGGCGAGATGGGGTACCATAACAGTTCGCACTGTGCACAGTTCACAGTACACAGTTTTTATGTAAACTTATCATCATCCACACACACCAAAGCGCAAGTCATGAGCCCATTAGTTGCATGCACTGCACTTGGTCCACCCTTCTTCTTGTGCTGATATATCACTACAGTACAAGCATGTAACATCTATCTTACATCATTGGATCCCAATCTGACCATGTGTCGTCTGTTTGTTTGAGTAGCAACGCGACGTGTTTTAGCTTGTGAATTGTCCGGCATCCGACGTTCTTGCCTTTTTCTCTTCGTCACAGGCGCAGACAAGGTCTCATCTCAAAATAACCCGTTTTGCCTTACAAGCAGCCACTCAAAAAAACAAGCACTAACTAACAAATAACACTGAATGTAGTTCCACTTTTTCATGCAATTTACTCAAAAAAAAAAAAAAACCACTACTTTTAGCAAATGTAAATTGTCATGTTAGTATCTGCATGCGAATCTAACGAAAACACATCCTAACCCTATGCTTTCCTTATATCTTGGTATGTGAAAAAGTAATAAATCTTATAAGCGTATCTGTCTGTGACTCTACAATCAGTATGCCACGTGGAACCAGGGTGCGAATTGACGAGGGGGCATGCCGGAGATAGACCCCAGCTGAAGAATGTACTATCCCTGTCTAGAGAAATATTAATTGATCCCTGCAAGGGATACTATTGATCCCCTGCTGGAGAAATTACTCTCTGTCCCTACAAGTCCAACAGCACCTAACGATTTTAAGTATTGAGAATAGAAATTATTATTATTTTTTTGTTTATTGGACAAAGGAAAAAGCTACACAAATCCCTTTGAAGTAGATATATTCATGCCTGATGCTACTTCTTATTCTGTAACTAGGGTGAGGTTTCAAAGAATGTCTGCGAAATGAAGAAACAAGCACTGCTCTGCCGCGAGCCGAATTTAAGGATAGACGTACAATCGACATAGGCAGGAAATTATATGCATATAACCGACTTTTTGACTTTTGTTTGAATGTAAGTCACTTCCTAGACATGTTGGCAACTGCATTTGTCATGTAATACCTAATCTATTATGCGAGGAGCATTTACACCTTCCCTCCCTTTTTCTTTTTTTTTTCAAATGCCCCCCCCCCCCCCTCTGGAGAAAATGTTCAATTCGCACCCTGCGTGGAACTGAAAAACAGACACGTTATGCACAACCCATAGCAATGGCATAGAGATCGAAACACTTGCCAAGCGGGAGAATCCAAAAACCCCGTTTTGACCTACCACCCCATTTTACCCACCCTTCTCCTACAGATGAAATAAATTATTTATAACCTAACTCAACTAAATACATGTTATTGAGTATCGTAATGTTAAAATAAGATTTCCCTTTTAATAACACGTATCACAAACCTTAAACGTATGCACCCTTCACAATTATCTTCTCCGATCAATTTCCGCAAAATAGAATAAAATACAAAACGGGAAGGGAAAAAAAATCCCCATCTTTTCCCCGTGTCTTAAAAAAAAAAAAAAAAAATTAAAGAACATGGCTGCATTACAGCATAATCCTAAAACATAATTCAATCGTGTCACGAAAGTGGGATGTAGCGTATTTCTATCCGAAAAGAGAATTAAAAAAATCGTATTAAAACTACTTTAATTTAAAAAAAAATGTTTGAAATGTTAAAAAAATAAAATTCCTTAATTTCAGGCGCAATCACAAAATCATTAATTCTGACTTCGACGATTAAAATCAATTCGCTTCTGATGCCACTTAAAGAATTCTAAAATTGATTAAAATTACTGTTTGTGGGGTCGTCATATTTTCCGGCAGTAACTGAGATATGTGTGTAAAAAATATTTAATGATGCTGTGATTCATTCCGTTTCATGTTTTCAATAAATGTTTCTTTTTAAATTAACTCATACGTTTATTAATATTTTCTTTAGACTTCAGTTTTTTTTTTCCCGTCGAAAGTGCGTTCGCTCGAATGAGAATCACTTTAATAGGAGTTCACAAATTTCTCATAATGAGAATAGGTTTTTTAACAAGCAGGTTTTCTATTACTTTTGTCTCATTAGACAGTGTTTTCGATTTTTAATTTTCGATTTTTAATTTCATTTTTTTTTCGAAAAGTTTTATGTCTAAAACTTTTTGGTTTAGGAAATATTCTATACAAATGTTATATGAAGTATTCATTTTAGAACACACTGTTGCTGAAAAATGTTTAAATCAATGTCGGAGTTACAGACATATTTTATCTTAAAAAGAGACTGATTTAAAAAAAAAATCTTTGAACTCGTTATCAATATTTGCTATGTCTGTGTTTTGAATAAAAGATCTTTGGACTCGAAATCCTCTAAATTTTTTTTATTTTATTTATTTATTTTTTTAATGACTATGTTATTTTATCTCTTACCGATTTTATTGAAAATTGTCCGAAAAATGTGTCCCAAAAATGCGACATAAAAATGCGGCGTAATTTTACATATATTATTATTTAAATACTATTAGTTCACAACAGCTTTAATCTATTGTTACACTATTTCGTAAGCTATAGAATATGAGTCACATGTATTTTTCTATAAATAGGTTACAATCCTAAAAATTTCAACATAGTGTTACCAGACGAAATACACGAAAGATGAGAGATAAAATGACATAGTCAATTAATATCTTTTTAATATGGTAATAACGAAACTAAAAAATTAGGGGGTTTCAGGGGATCTCCCCCTGACGAGGCTCGAAGAACCGAGTTTTTTTTTTTTTTTTTTTTTTTTTTTTTTTTTTGTGAGTGTATGTGCGTGTGTTTGATAATGATGATGAAAGATGAAGTGTGGTTTTCTCCAAAACTTGGCATAAATATGGGTTAAGGGTGATCCCTTAGAAGGTCCCACCCTCGGTTTAGATCCCTCGAGCAGATAATTGGCCATAACACCACATTTCAAAAATGCAGTGTTTTGCTGTTTGAATTTCTAACTTTAAAGCACTAAAAGTATAAAATGTGATCCGCTGCGTTTGCTGATAATAACCATGTAAGGATTATTTTATGTCAAAGCAATCCCGGCCACTTTGTAGGTCTAAACACCTAGTCACATAAATTATAATCCGGTACAACAGTACCACTGTAAATGATGCAAGAACGGAGCTTCAACATTTTTATTATGCGACAATCTGGAAAAAAGAATTGTAATATGTTGTATTTGTAGAACGGTTGTTCATCTTTAATAAATAATAGGATTTCTGGCTTTTGACAAAAACTACACAGTAAAACATCATAATGTCGCAGAAACTTATCCCCAACTCTTTTTTTTATTCCGAAAGAAGAAAAATAACATTCAACGCTATCAATCTGATTTCAAGCTGCAGCCATTTTTATGTCGTACATAACGCAGGGAATAACTTTTAAAAAGCCATCTTTTCCCCTTAATAAAACATGTTACAGCTCATTTATTAGTCAGAACTGAATCCGTATATATAAGAAGTTTGAACTCAAACTACCTCTAAGCTAATTAATTGTTTGCACGATCACTTGAGGAAAAAAAAAAAGCTTTACCTGTATTAGGAAGGAAAAAAAGTTAACAAAGAATCAATGCCAAGGATTATTCTTATCGTTCATGAAAGAGAACTAAAGAGGGGGGGGGTGAACTGTAAAAATAATTATTTTAAAATGCCGTGCTCGGTTTCTAATATTTTTTTTTTATACCCCAGCCAATCATAAAAATAAGACATAGAAGAGTGAGAGAAGAGAAGGGGTTGCAGCTCTCAATTAATTAAAAATCCTTCAGGTTCGTAATTAAGGAAAAGTTTGTGCCCGAACACAAAGCAAGAGGGTTACACCCCCCTTTTTATTTTATTTTTTTAATTGTAATATTTGCCTCGTTTTAAGGTGAAATTTGAAGCCCTTCCCTCCCTCTCCATACACTTACGGCTTGTCATGGCGTTTGTTAATAGGCGGTTTTCTTAAAAATGCGGCCGATGATATGGGATGAACGCTAAATAAGTGGAAGTTTGCTTGCGGAAGCCGCTAAGAGAGACGCTACTATGTGCAGTGTCTTTGTCCTTACTTTAATAGAGAAGGAACTGTGAGAGAAAACAGGAAGAAAGAAATAGGATTAAAAAAAAAAAAAAACGTATTTATGTTCAAACTTCCTAACCCAAGCGACTATTATTACCCAATGAAAATGACAAAATATGCATTGTGCAAATTTCATTTTTTAAAAAAAATGGATTGTTTAAAACTGATGGTTTGAAGCATATACATTTTCTCTGACGAGATAGCCTCTATTTTTCCATAAAAATATACATCGTATTCCCAAAAGTTGGTGAACGGGCTTTACTTCTTTATCTATTACAGATAAATGGGCAATGTTACATGAAAAAAAAATGTTATAAAACAAGGCTGGAAATAAGATTCCATTAACCCTTTGAGGCGCAACCCTTTCCCAATGCTGAAAAAAGGGCAGCCGTTGCCATCGCTCGACTTAACAACCAGAAAGATGGCGGACGATCGAAACGTTCATCGCGTTCATCGAGAGAAACTTTTTTGACGACAGCTGGCTGTGCCGGCACAGCCAGCTGTCGTCAAAAAAAGGAGTCTCTAGATCTGTGGCACGCGATGAACGTTTCAATCGTCCGCCATATTGCTGGTAGTTAAGTCGAGCGATGGCAACGGCTGCCCCTTTTTCAGCATTGGGCAATCTATCCGGCTGTTCTCGCACTCTTCCATTTTCAGCAGATGTCAGTGCTGTTAAAAAGAATCGTGACCATTTTTTTTACGGGGAATGACGTGCTAAAAAGTAAAAGATTCTCGTGGAGCTATGTCACCCGCAACTGTTTTTATAGAAATCAAATCTATTCCTCGTGACTGGCAACAGTCAAGACGTCAGATTTTGGTGTTTCCAGAGCGGGAACACCGCGCGTTAAAGGGTTAAGAAAAAATTCCTTTCGCTCATTTACAAACCGACACCTTTTTAATTTGCATACGACATCCGCAAAAAAAAAATGCAAATTAGTAAAAGGCGCTCCGTACACTAATGAGGTGATGTACAAAATTTGAGAACTGTGTCCTAAAAACTGTCAGAAGTATGACGATAAATATATGCGGATTTAAACCACTTCTCAGTAGCTTTAGAAGGGAAAAAGGTCACATTAGATCATAATGTTTCAGGGATCGAAAATGACGAAATAATATAATTTTTATTGTACTCTAGCAATGACCGTTTACATTCAAATGCATGTATATCCCCTGATCCTCTATGTTTAAAGATATCTCTGAGACGTTCTATAATGCAAGCTCGAAATTTTGTGAATCACCTCATGAGTGTATGGGGCACATTTTGCTAATTGAGAAATTTTTTTGTACAGCAGTCGTATACAAATTTAAAAATGTGTTACTTTTTAAAAATGTAGCATTCCTGAAATTTATTCCTAAATTCAGCGGCTTTTAACCGCATTTTTGAAGTTTGTCGCTAAGTTTAAAGACTTTCCATCGTATTTCATGATAGTACTATAAAAATTACACAATACAAATTCCAAGCAACTTTTTCAATTGAATTTGGTGATTTTTGAAAGTGCCTCTTTCAACAGTGCAGCTTATGGCACCACCGAGAAGAGACAAAATAGAGGTTGTCGAATCCCAGACATTATTCGTTTATTTTAAATTATGTTCATACATGAATCCACCCACAGACAGAAGAAGCTAATGGGCTATATCTCCTCTCCCGATATAAAGGCAAAGCAATAAAAGTGAAGATTCTTGTTAATAAATATAGTTTTAAAAAAAACTAAAAAATACGCTTTACTGATAAATTGAACTAACTAAAATGTGAAAAATAATTCTTAATATAGAAATAAATTAATGAACGATAAATAGTATTGTTGTGAAAAAAGTGTGGGGCGCTTTGTGCTATATTTTTTGTACTAACCGTACCGATCGAATATTCTCAAGAACTGATATATGGAGCAGCCCACGCTTTTTTCACAATAATAATATTTTTCGTTCATTAATTTATTTCTATATTAAGAATTATTTTTCGCTTTTTGGTTAGTTCAATTTATCATTAAAGCGTGTTTTTTGGTTTTTTAAACTATATTTTTATTTTTCACTTTTTAGTTCGATTTGCTATAAAAGTGTGTTTTTTAGTTTTTTTTTAAACTCTATGTATTTAAAATTTGGGTATTTCTTAATATATAGTTAGTGGTCAATTAGCTCATATGCCGACATTTTATTAAGTAAATTGAGAATTTTCATATTAAAAGCCTCACGTTTTTTCACATCAGGATTCTACTTGCATCCTCTGTTAGGATTTATTCCAAGCAAACACCTAGAAACAAAATAATTTACTTCAGTGAATTAAACACATTTAAAAAATCACATTTTACTTTTGACTCATTTATAAACTGAAATGTGTTAGCAAAAGGTAGGAGCATAATAATTTTACTTTTCAGCAGCACTTGCTGTAATTCCCCCTCGACAAGCACGTAGCCAGGGAAGGGGAGGCTTGAGGAGCTACACCCCCCCCCCCCCGAAAGTTCAAATATGTATGTTTATATACACGGGCGGATTTAGGGAAACAGACTCTGCAGCCCCGCGACCTCTACAAGAGAGGGGCACCCAAGAGGCCCCATTACCAAAATCCACCCAGTATTCTAGGGAAGGCTTATATTCTAGAGAAGACCCTTATTCTAGAGAAGGCTTATTTCAGTATTTCAGACACTTCAGTACTAAAATACAAAAAAATATAGTTTAAAAAACCAAAAAACACGCTTTAATGATAAATTGAACTAACCAAAAAACGAAAAATAATTCTTAATATAGAAATAAATTAATGAACGAAAAATAATAATATTGTGAAAAAAGCGTGGGGCGCTTTGTGCTATATTTTTTATATCATTTTTGTACTCATCGTACCGATCGAATATTCTCAAGAACTGATATAGGGAGCAGCCCACGCTTCTTTCACAATAATACTATTTTTCATTCATTAATTTATTTCTATATTAAGAGTTATTTTTCACTTTTTAGTTAGTTCAATTTATCACTAAAGCGTGTTTTTTAGTTTTTAAAACTATATTTATTTTTCACTTTTTAGTTCGATTTGCTATAAAAGCGTGTTTTCGCATTTCGGGGGGGAGCAGCCCCCTCAGCCCCACCGCTGGCTACGCCGTTGCTGTGCACAAAGTATTAATTAACCTGCAGTTAAATGCTACCTTCCTCACTAAAAAGGGAAAATAGGTCTCTAATCAACAAACAAGTTTCATAACGACTACAACATACACAAACATCCATGTAGTAGAATACAATATTGAGGTAAAATTTTTAGATTTGCCATCTGGATTTCGAAAACGTAACTACCCAAACTTACCACTGAATACAGTTACAAATAGCAAGGGAGGTTCTACTCCACTGTGCTGAGCCGAGTGCCGAAATGGTACGCATGCGTAGACCGAGCGCTTGATCCATCTCTCTCGCTCTCACGCAAAGGATCTCTAAGAAAATGACTAATCCTGACGATCCTGATCAGGATAACGGGATAAATTTATTTATTATTGTATTGACATCGGTCCTTGATAAGTCTACAAAGTTTAAATTAAATCTGACCGTATAAAGTGGGTCAAAATCGAGTTCAAAGGAGTCGGTTACAAACAAACAAACATACAGGCGAAACTAATAAAAGCGTGTTAAAAACAGAGAATTGTCAATGAGTGAATGAATTGAATGCATCTTCAAATTTGTTTCGAAGGAAGCTTACTGGGAAAAAAAAGAATGGGTAGTAAATAAGTAATAACAGATAATATATGTAAATTTGACTTCGATTATAACGTAATTGAATAGCAAATTTCGAAAAGGGCCTAGCTCAAAATTTTTTCAAAATTGAATTTTTCGCTTCTTTTTTTTTTAATGTACACGTGCAGATATAGTATATTTTTTGAGAGAGATGCACAGACTAGAGATGAGACGGGCTCAGCCCGAGCCCGAGCCCGGGCTCCGGCTCTGTAATTCACAATTGCATTCGGGCTCGGGCGGGCTCGGGCTCGTGAAAAATTTCTCCTCTGTTGAACATACTCCTTGAAACAGATTTTAAAAAGTGATTCACGAGGAAAATAAAAGTACAGTCAACTCCCGTTATAGTGAACCTCTGGGGACCATCCAATTTCGTCCACTATATCAGAAGTTCACTAAACCCAAGTGTCTTCATGATGGATAAAGATACTATGTGTGAATCGAGACTAATGGTTTGCGTTCACTATAGCCGATGGTTCACTATATCCGGGTTCACTATAACCGGAGTTGACTACTTATAAAAAGAAAATAGCGGCACTAGAGCCTAGAAGGTGCGAGAAGCTCTTTGGATATTTCACAACGGCGGCTTATATTGATTAGTTAGTCATGAGATCCGACATTATTGGATAAACATGGACATAATAAAGAATTAGAAAATGCTTGAGAGTTTGCAACTGTATTTGTCTTTAATTTGCACAAACGGCAAAATTCATTGTATTCTGTGAATGAAGTAGGTAATCGGATTTTTTTAATCTTTAGCTGAAATTTCGGGCTCGGGCTCCGACTTATATAATATTGCTCGGGCTCGGGCGGGCTCGGATTAAAAGTCCTCGGGCTCGGGCTTCAAAAAATGAGCCCAAACTCATCTCTAGCACAGACATCTGGTTTCCATCCTGGTGAAAAAACACACGACTTTCGGCAATAAATTTCGAAAAGCTGTCATCTCACCTACATGAGACCGAGATAAGTTGAATACAGTATAAACCAGGGTATGACCACTTCTATGAAGGCATTCTGCAGTGGCGGACAGATGCTGCATCACAGCTGAACGTCGAAGAAGATTTTGAATGAAAACATTATGGGGAGGGGGGATATGTTTGTAATTTTAACCCTTTAACGGGCAGTGTTCCCACTCTGGAAACACCAAACTCTGACGTTTTGACTGTTCCCAGTCACGAAGAACAGATTTGATTTCTGTAAAAAGGAGTTGCGGGTGACATAGCTCTACGAGAATCCTTTACTTTTTTAGCACGTCATTTCCCGTAAAAAAATGGTCATGATTATTTTGAACAGCACTGACATCTGCTGAAAAATGGAAGCATGCGAGAACAGCTGGATAGATTGCCCAATGCTGAAAAAAGGGCAGCCGTTGCCATCGCTCGACTTAACGACCAGCAAGATGGCGGACGATCGAAACGTTCATCGCGTGCCACAGATCTAGAGACAGATGGCAACGGCTGCCCTTTTTTCAGCATTGGGAAAGGGTTTCGCCTCAAAGAGTTAAAGACAATGTAATTATAATAATAAGACATAAAAATATAGTGAAATGTAAAACTTTTGTATTTTTGTTCTTTTAAAAAACAAGCGTTGTAAAATATTGACGTTTTACTACTAAAACCATCCAAATCCTCGGACGGATTTCAAGAAAGACTCATCTCAGAAAATTGTAACAATCATTTTCTTTTCCAAAAAGTTTCCTTCAAGGATACTATTTTGCCTTGTTATGACGTACACAGTTTTTGATAGTATTACAAAAGGAACACTGCTTCAACCAGTCAAATGGTTCAACAGAAAATATTTTTTTTCTTGTGTCTCCTGTAAAATTTTAATTTTCAGACTTGAGCCCTTTTCGAAATTTGGAAATTAATTGTCGGAACCAAATTATACTTAGTAGCCTGTTGTAACTACAATGGCGTACACGTTTTTCTTTTATGTTGGGAGAGGGGTCTTAGACGTAATCTTTAAGTTAAAAGGCGTAATCGTTAAGCTAAAATTTAAAAAGTGTGATTCTCAGTCACCTCGGAAAAAATTCTTGGCTATGCTACTGCTTCCACAAAATTAATTTCTGGAACAAACAATTGTAATTTAAATGTCAATTTCATTGATTTTAACTGTTGTTTCAGGAATATTTAACGGAAGGAGAAACTTAAAATGTCAGTATCATACAGAATTTTGCTAAGTGTTACCATACCCCCCAGTTCACCCAACCTCAGAAGAAAAGATTTAAAAAAAAAACAATTACAATTTAGACTTATTTTTTTAATATTATTCAGTTCTTTTGAAGACTCAATCTATCTATCTATATAAATAAAGCAATGTGTAAACTGTCCGTTAGTTAGTTAGTTAGTTAGTTTGTCTGCACCTCGCGTAGCTCGCAGACGGGTGATCGTAGACCTACCAAATTTTGCATGGAAATTCTCCAGCACGGGTCCCGACATACCTCGAAGCGATTTTTTCGAAATTCGAATTTTATTTTAGGAGATATCGATAAAAAACGTGTCGCAAAAGGCTCATTTTTTCCGCTTCGCCATTTCGCAATTGTAACAGTGCAGTGGAATGAGTGAGAATTTAAGCATATCTAGGTTGCCATATTTGGCATGTTTATTAAATGATTCAGACTCTTGAAGTAAAAATAAAAGAATAACGATTTTTTTAGATTAAATTATTTGTAAAGTTATGTTTTAATTAAAATATCGTGTGCATGTGAAATCAGAGCAGGAATGAAATGTTTTATACTCAAAAGAAAAATAGGATTCGGAAATTTTCGGAGACTAAAACGTTCAACTTTTTAATTTGGCAACAAATAAAATGGTTAATATGCGATTTTGAGAAGATGTGATTATAGCGCCAAGCGCTATTTATCGTCTGCTTCTGCTACTTGGATTATGATTACACCTGAATGAGTTTTTAAACTTTATTTCAGTTCGAATTGTGCATTTTTCTGCGCAGCTTTTCCCCATCTATTTCTAAATGTTAGAAATATCAATTTTAATTGTGTTTAATCACACTCATGAATAATGATATACTTTCCAACTTAATGGAATAAGGGAAGAAAATAGGGAAGACCCATGGATTATACTACGCTTTTAATACATAGCACTTTAGTGCGTTTTTAAAATCTGAAAGTGTTTCAGATTTTCTTAGTTTTTTTCTTTTCCATTTTTGATAAAGGCCAATATATCCAGAAGCTCTTCAGAATTAATATAGGATGAAAATAATTTTTACCTTTTTGTAGGTTTTTACTATTTAACCCCGACACGGTAAGCATTGCATCGAGGCACCGGCTCCGAAGGGCCGTCATTTCGAACTCAAAAACTAAGTAGAGCATTAAAGGGGTGTCTTTTTTGCATTAGCAAGGGGCGTCACTTACCCTAGGGCCGCTCCTATTTGTAACGATCTTAATTTTAAATTCCATTCAGAATCTGAGAGATTTTAGTGCCAAGGAAGCCGGTGAGGAACAGGATTTTCTCCGAACAAGATTTATTAAAATGGCGAACCAAGTGGTCGCCGGAGGCGGCTAGTATTAATATGCATCAAAATATAAATGCCTTATCTAAGTATAAGGGATCTAGAAGAAAGTTTTTCAATATCACTTGTTAATAGGCATTCTGTTTAGAGCAAAACCAAGAAGTTTTGCACACATCAATATTATTGAAATATCCCAAAACTTCCTTAGAAGTATTTGTTATGTTGTTAAAGTCATTGAAAAAAAAATGTTGAAACATCTCATTTTTTGTGTGTGAAAAAAAGGGTATTTTTCAATATACCCCCATTTCCCCCCACCTGACCCTACTTAGTCTGTGGTCCAAAGGGCCAGTAACACCATGACTTCCCTGGTCCGTAATATTTATCACTGGTCCGTATCCGTATACATGATTTTAAAAAAATGCAAAATAAATGAAATTATATGAGCAATAATTTTCGTTAAGAGCTAAAAAAAAAATGTTAAATGGATCAAATTAGGTGACGTGCATTGGTAAAATTGGATGCCATGCACTGTAGAACTAAATGAGGAAAGTTTACCAGAGAAAAATGTAAATAAAACGGTGCTGGTCCGACGGACCAACCAATTTCGTATTCTACAGGTCCACTATATCTTTTAATGGTGTCGGACCAGCGGACCACGTTCGTTAATTTCAAGTCCTGATATAAGCCGAGTGATGGTGTGAGATTCTGGACTAAAATCGAGTGATTGATCAGTACAGACTCAGGGCCGTAATCAGGGTGAAATGCTAGGTAGGGCTTAGAATCTAGTTCGGGGGGGGGGGGCTGACTGAATATAATATTAGTAATCGAGGGGGCGGGGGAAGAGACTGTTTTTCAATTTGTATATTTCATGCGAGAGTATTTGTTTCGAAAAACGACGTATTTTTAAAATATTTAACATTCATTATGTTAATAATTTTTTCATTGAGATTCCATGAAAAATATTCAAGCGATATTTTGAGAGAATGCAGTACTGGATACATCAACTGGAGCAACTTTTCTGCAACAATAATTTATAAAATATAGTCACAAAAAAAAAAAAAAAAAAAAAAAAAAAATGAACAATCAAATTTTGGAATGAAAATTTACTGAAAAAATGCATTTATGTTTCATTTTAAACATGTATGATTAACCAAAATATAAATATTATGCAGAGCATTGTTGGATTGTTACAACTTTTATGTGTGAGGGAAAACAGAAACGGAGACACACGCTACTTAATCCTGTGATCATTTTATTTTCCAAAAAGGTAGTTGAATTCCGTTTTTTACATCATCAGTCCTCACAGCAAATGTCGAAAATGTTCGCCGCCATTTTGAATTCAAACATGAACACGTTGAAAGTTTTAAGTTTTTACTCTCCCTCGAAATCGTTGAGCGGCAGTTTTGTTTTCTTGGAAAAATACAAGACCCGGTGCTATACGCAACCCAGAGCAGCAAAATAATTAACTACATATAGAGAAATCTAGCAATTGTGATAAGAAAATTTCCCAAAACAATGGTTATTTTTAAAGATGTAAAATTTAAGGATTGTTAAAAATCATTCGTTTCTAAACTATAGTATATATCTATAAATTTGCAATTTATTTTTCAAATCAGGGAGGGGGGGTGAAAGCCTGCTAGGTAGGGCTCAGCCCCCATAGCACACCCCCCCCCCCCCGGTTACGGTCCTATACCAGTGGCTGATATTTTTTCTCACATTTTCTTAGAGAATCGCTTAGATTTGCAAAGCAAGTCAATCTTCTATAGGGCAAACTTCATTCATCTGGGGGGGGGGCACGTCCCCTGTGCCCCCCTCTGGATCAACCAATGCCCTGTATAGACTACATTCTGACTTTATAAGAGACTTATCACTGTAAAACGAAAGGAAAGTGTCAAGGAAGGGGCCTAATGTTCTTGGAGCGTCACTGTGTTCGTAAAGAACGATTTTTGATTAGTCCGCTTCGCGAATCTGACCAGTAGTGGCAGACGAAATATACAGGCTACGGTTGGAAAATATCACGTGATCCAATGCGGTTGAAGTTCGAATTTTTAATCGCGGGAGTTAGTCTGAAATGTGTTTTGAAATGTACTAGTTTGTCCATGTTTTTAATCTTTGTGCATACAAATTGTGTTTTCTACAATTTACATTTGAAAGATGTGTTTATTTAAAACATTCAACTGCTTTCTTGTAAAATTCCTCGGATGTGCAGTGTGTAATCGCGGTATAGTTGCTCTAGAAATCTGTTTGTGTTCTGAAATGATCAGTGTTAATCTTTGTGCATACGAAGTTTGCCGTTCTATGTCCGGTGGGATCTGTTAAAAAAAGGTATTATTTTATTGTGTATTCTACAATTTACATTTGAAAGCTGTGTAAAGAAGGTTATCTGCTTGGGGTATTTTAAACTATTGAATTGCGTTGTGATACATGATAATCCAGGTTCGAATGCACTTATGTTGCAATAAAATAAAAAGACGTTAAATACTGAAAAACCATTTTATTAAACATATGCTATTGAAATATTATTATAACGGCGGTGGTGGCTCAGCGAAAATAAAAATACGTCCTATATGGACAGTGAAATTAAGGTGGAATAATTTAAAAATTACGCCAGCACAGAATTACACATTGGCGAGAACAATAACTTGGCTGAGATTAATAGCGCCAATTCCAGAGCAACCCTAACAGTTAATCCAATAAAATTACAATGACGTAATGGCGAGCAAATAATTTAAAAGTCGTCGCAGGGGAACAACCAAATAACTTACGCCAGCAGGATGCCAAGAGGAAACTCAAAAAGGCCGTTGATTTTGCAAACGGACGCAATATAGTCTATTTTTGGCACACCGGTCTGAAGAGACGAAACAATTAAGAACAAAAAGAATAGTGCATACAGGGAAAAGTAAATATACAGATTTAAAAGCCGAGATGGCAGAAAATGAAAACAAAAGTGATTTAGAATTCTTGAATTTTGGATAGATTGCATTAAAGAAAACCAAATTAAATGATTATTAAATTAGATATGTGATCTTCATCACAAGCTGTGTTCATTTAAAACATTCATCTGCTTTGAAAATTCCTCGGATGTGCAGTGTGTAATCACGGTATACTTGCTCTTGAAATCTCTTTGTGTTCTGAAGTGTTCAGTGTTATGTTTTTAATCTTTGTGCATACAAAGTTTGTCGATCTGTGTACGGTGAGATTTGTTAGGAAAATATATTATTTTATTGTGTTTTCTACAATTTACATTTAAAAGCTGTGTTCATTTAAAATATTCATCTACTTTGAAATTGACTCGCCATTCCTACCGAATTAATACTTTTGAAATCGACCCCAATATGCTTTAAACATTTCCACAAAAACGAATTATTCGTGCTGACAATGTAATCTCCAAAGGTGAGATGAAAGAGTATCGAAATTAAAGGCCAGAACTTTCTGAAAATGCTGTGCTTAGCATTTCCCCGAATACTCCCAAATATTGAACAAACAGTAGCAACACTTGCAGACAACAAGTTTTGAGAATCGCGCCTCTAATATGAAGAGAAATACATTATCCTGTTTAGATGGCATTTGTGATTCCCCTGAAGAAAATGGATAATTATCACAAACGATGGAATATAAAGGATAACGCTAAAGTAACTATTTGTTTTGTAAATTTTAATGATAATCCCTCATATGTTAATGATTCTATTGTTATATTTTTGAATATTTGGTTTATAACATGTTTAATAATAATGTTAAAGTGTCTAATGTTGATAAAATTTTAAAATGCAATTGTATTGATTACATTTTAAAATTTCTTAGAAAAAGTGTATTTTCAAAAATGCAATTGAGAGCAAACTACTGAAATATTACCTGGGTTTAAATATGGGTCATAAATTTTGCTTGTCTAATAATTATCTGAATTTCAATCTTTCTAGATTTTTTTTTTGATGATTGATTAAAAATAGAAATTACTAGAGGTAGCATAATTTACATTACATAACGCATATGAACCAAATGTTTTTTAACAAACTAAAATTTTAATATTATGTATATGCACTTTCAAGAAGGAATAGAATAAAATTTAATTATCTCTGGAAAATGTGTGAAAGTGTCTCCATGATCATAACATTAATAGGCATACAAAAAGTATACCTGCTTTGTATTTACCGAATTGTTTTTAAAATATGCTTGCAATTAATTTTGTAGTATTCTTCTAAAAGATATTGATAGCAATAGCATCCATTATTTATTTAGTCATATAAAAGTTGCATTATTTTATTTGTACTTAAAAATAATTTATGTACTTCATTAGAAATAGATGCAGAGATTCTTATTGCGGAGTCATTATTGCTGATATGCTCCTTAAATTTATTAATATTGAAACTTGATTTAAGAAGAAAAAATGTGTTATATATTAATTTTAACAAGTTTCTATGGGTATTAGTAATGAAAGTGAAGAAAATGTAAGTGATTGTTTTTTTTTTTATATAGAATAAGAAAATGTAATTTTTATTAATATATTTTGTGTTTTCCTTCCTTCCTTCTTTCTTCTCTCTGTATCAAATATTTAAGCTATTTTGTATTTACAGCAAGTTTTAGCTAAAATATTTCTTTCTAAAAATGGGACAATCAACAAATGAATGTTGGGATATTTTCAAGAATGTAGTTTGGGAATATTTTCAAATAATTGAAAAAAGAAGTGTTCATTGATTAGGGAGATTAGATAGTCTTTATTCTTACAAAAATATGAATGTTTTATCAAAGGTGAGTCTAAAAATAAATTGTTTTGTAGCATTATCTGAGTGTGTATATATTTCTCTGAGTAAGCGCTAGCGTATCAAAAGAGGAGATCTTCACTGTCTTAGAGTCACGTGACTTCAAAAGTAGGCATGACCACCGGGGGCCAGTCTATTTCGTTAGCCACGGACCAGTGCCTGATTTTTTTTTTTTCTTCGCATTTAGTTTTATAAAGTTTTGGATTTGGCAGGAGGTAAAGAGGTGCGCAAAGCTGCGGATAGATGGCTCCACCGTTGCGCTCTCGACAGAGAGAGAGTAGATTTCGGGAGTGAAAACTTCATCGATCAGCGAGTTGTTAGAGCCTGCGATTAGCGGGGGCCAAGTAGAAAACGACATTGACAGATGGATTTGTAATGTAACCCGGGGCACAAACGTCTACACAAATACTTCTCCTCGATAACAAGCGACGCGGTTACGGGATTTTTTTCTCTCTCTCTCTCGCTCTTCCACCGACATCATTTATTTATTTATTTCGCAAGTGGATTGTTAAAAGGGAGAAAGATTTGTGCGCCCCAGGTGCAAGGGGGTTGGGGGGGGAGAGAAAAAGGGGATTGAAAGGGGTAGGAGGGGGGGCTGGCTCAATACTGGCTAAGTTTGAAACTCGTGAAAATACTCCCTGACATTCTGGGGCGCTTTTAAATGGTTTTAAATAATTTTAAAACGGGCGCAAGAAAAATTTTTCTCCACGGAGAAAGTACTACTACTTCTACTCCCGATAGCTCTGGGCTAGGGTTTAGGGATCTCGACGCTTGACGCGCAGTTTTCCAAATTGGATGAAATGAGAACAGATACTTAAGTAATATGGTTCATAATGACAGATGGCGGAGGGAGGGGAGGGGGGGGGAATAAAAAGTAAATAATAAGTAAAGCGATCCAGCCTGCGTTGGCAAAGGGTTAGAACGGACCCGCCATCGCGCATTCTCTGATGAAAAGCATTATTGGTCTTTTTAACAATAATCTTCAGGAATGGGATTAAATGTTTAGGCTGCTGTTGAAGCTGGAAGAAAACCTGACTCCGGGGCTTCTCGGAGGTCTTGACTTGACTTGACTTCACTGAGTGTTTTAAAAGCGCATTAACACGGGCGACCCCCCCCCCCCTTCCTCGAAAAGAGGCGCGAAGTTTGAAGTAATCACTGTTAATGAGGTTTTAAAAAGTCCATTTCAGGGGTGTGGATGCTACCGGAGTATTTTGCCTTGGAAATTCTTCGATTTGGATTAAGGCCAGGCCTCGAGCGAAAGTTCTAGATGTCAGTGAGAGTTCGTTGGGTTGTGCGTACGAGGAAGTTTTAATTCGTTTTGAAAAGAAAAGGTGGAGTATAGATAACGCTCCCTTCCCCCTCCCTTTCGCAATGCATGAGAGTCAAAAATCTCAAAATGAATTACGAAGAGGTGGTGAAGAACCATATTAAGCTTTTGATTGGTGGAAGGTGAATTTTTAAATAGTTCGGTTGTGTTGCTAAGAGGATTAATTGGGAAAGGAGAAAAGGACACATTTTTCTTCAGTTTAGTAAATTAAGTTGTTGAGTTTAATTGCGAAGATTTAAAAAAAAGGAAGCTTTCTGTCGATAATTGAAAGTGTCGATAATTATTGTACTCGCCACAGCGTTAAACTTTGATGAGGAAAGTATATATTTGTGTTTTATTAAGAGTTCTGCTATTTTTCTTTTTTTCAAAGACACGCTTTTAGTACAAATTCTCTTACAGTAATAAATGTAAGCATAAACGCCTATAGTGATAAGTTGATACACTCGCTCAGTGTAGATGCACTTTTGAAAAAGGAAAAATTAAAATACTTTTTTCAATTTCATTTGATTTATGTTGGAAAATACACCACTTTTATAAATAAAATGTTTGTTTTTAAAATTGTTGTACAGATGGAGTTTTTTTTCTTTAAGAAAAAGTATTTTGGCGTACTCTCAATTTAACTGAAAAAATTTCGCTGTCAGAATCCTGTCGTCTTTCTGAGAGTCACAAAGTGTTTAGAGGTGCGCATTCCACTCCTCCAGAAAAAAAGCAAGGTATATATATTAGAAAGGAAATGCTTAAATTCAGTTCAAAGGTTGTTGAGCGGAATCAGCTAAGTTATGAATGAATTGGTTGGCTTATACTCTACATGAAGGGTTATCTAGTGGCGCTTTGCCACCTAACTGCCTACAGCAAAATTATCACTTCTAACAGAATTATAGTTCTGAATTAAAGAACTATAACTAGAGAATTAAAGTTAGTATAAATATCAAGTAAACACCTGATTGACACCTGAAACACACACTGCATTAAATCAAAATACCTGATTCTGTTTGCATGGTTTTAAAAGATACGCTGAATTGCGAACTATTATGACCGCAAAAAATTATATAAATAAATGAACAAAACTAAAACAAAAGAAGCAAACGCTCATAAAGTCAGCTTGATGATTAAAAAAGGATCAAACAGGAGAACACTACAAAAAAAAATGAAACATTTCACATTCAATTTATGCACGTTTCCTCAGTTGAGAGATTGCGAGACAAAACAGCAGTAATTTTCCTGAGAAGTTAATTATTGATTTATTAATATCATGCTTTTAAAAAATGAAATTTCTTGCAAATGACTTTCAATGTTCGGGCTTCATTTCTATCATTGAAATTTTCGTGTACAAGGTAGCTCAAAAAACTTTTTTTCCCCCTGTTTCTTTAGATATACTGCTCCATATAAAATAAATCTCATATCCATTAACTGCATGCTAGAAAAGTCTTTTCTAAGTATTGTACTAATATAAATAGTTTAAAAAGTGCCACAATCATTAAATAGTTGAAACATCTCACATATCGATGCAATTATATTTGCATTACTTTTTTTCCCATTTATTTGATTTTATAGTTCTAATTTAATGCTTATAAATGAAATTCCTTCATAGTTTACATAAAAATAAAGTTCAGTGCGTGAAACGCCTTTCTCCCATCCTAGGCAGGTAGGCAGCTTTGCCTCGACACAGTAGCAACAATAGTATTTAGTCAATGTAAAATCATATAATATTAATAGTACCAGGTTACCGAGCCATGCTCAGAATCTAAAGGCTCCTTAAGTGTAAAATAATGAGTGCGTAAATGCCTTGGCACGTATCAATAATCTTTATGGTTGCAAAAGATTTTCATCGCTGTCGGATCACCCATACATTATCAGGTAAGCTTTGGTCGGCATTCAATGTTACAATGGCATATACTTTGGTTTGAAGAGGGATGCTAAATATTCGATGGTCGGTGCCATCAGAGTTGAGCAAAAAGTAGTTTAACGTAAGGTGCCTCCTTTCCTTCTGTAACAGATCAGCGAGGGTATCAGCGAAGATCTTGGGCGATGCATTCACTAACAGCGTCTTCATTACTTCAGAAATATATCTGTCCATATTGAGAACATTCAAATTCAGCATCAAGAATTTGAGTTGGTTGAACTGTCAGATGAATGAGTTTATAAAAAAAATTCATCAAGTCTGTTATACACTGTTCGCAACGTAGCAGTACACACCAAAATCGTTAATAGTTTCATTCGTCATATACTGTGAACAAAGCCATCGTAAAGTATGCTTTCAAATTTCGAATTCTTTGAAATGTGGGTGACATCGAAGAAACAACCACACCCATTCATTAGGAAATTCGGAATGTCCTACATATATCTTACAGTCCCCAAAATGGTTTCGGTTAATTTTTGTTTTTACTCTTCAGAAAAATGCAAAGCTCCAGGGTGAATGCAATCCATGTTAAAAAGTTTTAAACTATGATAATAAGTACCCACATTTGTGGCAGCTTTGTAGATACTTAGACTGTTTACCCGAAGTATTTGTCGACGTCTAGCTGTTCCATGTCGTTCTCCTTCCAAATACTAATCATCTGTTTCATCTGCTTGTGTTTGAACTGCACGTTCACACATTTGGGCTAAGTGCTGCTGTCGGTGATCATATGTTTCCACAGCTCGTTTTTGAGCTACACTTTCATGCATTTACGTCTTTATAATACATCTATGATGATAATTCTTTACGATTGAAATTGTAAATTTCTCTATAGTGCTTCAATTCAAACATAAAATACTTATTTTTTTTTAATTCAAAGAAAATACATCATGCATAAACAAATTCTACAAACGTAAATTCAATCTTATAGATACATAAATATAGATGCCATACAAGTATAATCTTACATAAATATGCTTTAAACATAATTTTATTTTATAAACTCACGCTTAAGAAAATAAAAAGTGTAACACAATTTAAATTATTAGTACAAAAGAACACTTCGAAATCATGAAATCAAAAACAGAATAGATCAAAAATATTCTTTTATAATAACCCTAACAACTATTTAAACGTTGACAATAATAGAACAAACGAATGGACTGAAGAAAATGGACTTCTAACATCGAATAATAAAAAATAATCGCTCCTATATAGTTACGCTGATCCCTGACTCTGTCACAATTCCAGTTCAACCACTCAAAATAAAACTTTTACCATCCAAACAGATTAAAAATGTATTGTCTAATAACTTAAAATTTACACGCTTCGTTGGTGCGATCAGCCTGAAAATTATCATAATTATGTAAAAATAAAGAAAAAATCTGATAATCCACCCGTTCCCAGATTTTTAAGTGGTTTTTTTTTATTTTTAGCTCTATTTCATTTAATAGAATAAAAAAAGCTAATCATTTGAGTGTCAGAAATATCTATTGCAAGTGACATTGACGTTACATTGAAGTCACGGTTATCAGGCTTTGGAGGAAAAATTACGATTCCAATTCGCTTAAGATAGCTTTTCTAAATTACTACTCAGTTTAACTTTTTTTCAAAAATAAAACGGTTTTCTATGCATTAAGCATGGATATAGGAGAGGATGTTGATACCAAACGAAATGTTTCGAATACGAAATGTTTCTGCAGATTATACAATTTCGATGTATAATAAAAATTGAATATGAAGTTATTTGATTTTAAGTGGGTAAATATTAAATATTCTGAGTGTAGACATTCTATCGCCCGCTGTAATTGTCTCCACAAAGGGCTTTATCCTTTAGTTTAATGATAGTACACAGCACAAAACAACACAGTCTAATCCACGTCTAAATAATAATTGAAAATTTATTAGAAAAAATCTTAGTAACCAGATTTCAGCCTCCCAATTTACTGCTTCCCCATATGGACAACTCCCAGCCTGCGGCCGGATGGGGCCCACCATGGCTTTTGGACCAGCCCTCAGAACAAGTCAAAACCCTGTATAAAACCTATATAAAACATTCAAACTCCCATATAAATCCGAATTATACGACCTGCGATTTCGCTAACATCCTGAATTCAGGCCCAGGAGGCCACTATCGTAAAGTTCTGCCCGCAACTTTTAAAAGGTTGTCCATACGATGATAAAATAAATGAGTTGAAAACTGCAGTGAATGAAAACTAAACTGATGGCTGATCATCTGCAAAATTAATTTGAATATCGGCTGCGAGCCCAATTTAGGAATCGATCGTATCATTTTTTCATCGGAGTTTCGAACATCGTTTCATTATAAACGGTTGACCCATTACAAAAAAAAAAAAAAAAAAATCGTCAGGGTAACTACATTTAAATATTTATCGTCAACTTGGCGGAATAAAGCAGTTAAAATAGAATTCAACCTAGTGCCGTTATTTAAAAAAAAAAAATGGAATTTTCATGTTACGTCACAGGATCTTTTTTCATACTGTGAATGACTGAAAAGGGTGTCATTTTCATTTAAATTATTCGGCTAAGCTGAAACTTTTATGCACTTTTGAAATTCGCATCATATGGATCAATAAAATACATGAAAAATATTTATTGTTTTAGTATATACGCGAAAATACATTTAGCTTTACGTTAGTTACAAAAGGACAATTGTAATAAATTCAGGCAATTTTTCACATAAGATTTACGAGTAGTTTTGTATTAATAACTATGAATTAAGAATAATTAAATTATTTACGTATATTACATCAAGGTGCTTGCGGGGATGGCAACGAAGACTCTTTGCTTTTTCTTTCGCTGGTTGCTAGGACGATATTTTGAAATAAAAATAACTTTTTTATTCTAAACAAATTTATGTAGCTGAATGGTGTAATATATCTAGTTACTAAAATATTTATTTGTCTGTGTACTGAACATCAAGTTCCATTTATTTTGTTTCTTTGCGAAATTAATTTTTACTATTATATATCGATGGCGTGTCTTTTTTAATCCGCCCAAACTTATTTGAGCGTCCCTTTTAGGAAGATTGCATCAATTGTGTTTTTCAAACGCTCAATAGATGGCGCTACCGTCCAAAAATTTTTAAATTTTAAATTTTGAGCGTTTTAGAGTTTTTTCAATCAATTGACCTCGCTCAATCGTTTCAGGGGCCCAAAAAACCCCCAGGTACGAAATTTAAAAAGAATCCTTAGAGCAGTTTTCGAGATCGTTCGGACATACACACCCACACACACACACACACACACAAACATTCCTCGTTTAATATAAGAGCGGATTTTGCAAAGTAACAGTTTTTTTGAGTCATTTTATAATCTTTATCAAGTTGTTCCACCCCTTTTTCACAAAGATAATTTTCTAAAATTATTAACTGTATATGTAACGTGAATATACGTTAGAACCCCTTAAAAAGTCTTCCGCCGAAGACATTACCCCCCCTATCCTTACGCAGATAGCCCTTGTGTGGCGTTGTCTTAATCAAAACTTAACTAAATAATTATCTAAAATAATCAAGATGATTTGCATATTCGGATGTGCCCTTTTTATGAAAGCAGATTTAACAAGAACAGCAACAAAAAGTTTGGGTCGAGCATTTTATTAACGATCCATATAGTGAATGTTTAATTCCTTCAAAAATAATGCTTCATTTTATTTATTTTAATATTTTTCAAATTTTATCTTAAGAGCTGACGCTTTGCCGTTGACAATAATGTTTGTCACGAAATGCTGAAGTGGTTTCATTTCTGCGACAGTAAGATGGAATCCCTGTTATTGCTTGGCTTAACTATATGTATAAACACGTCCTTCTTTTTCAACAAGGAATCAAGCAAATAAAATGCGTTATGCCAAATGCTAGAATAAATTTTAGATAACTAGAAGAATGTGTCATTATATGAATAAATGCTGTAAAGTTTATTCATTAACATTATTATTCATGGAACTGTATTTCTGTATCTAAATATTTTGGAGAACATCGAATAAACAAATTTTTGCAACTAATCGGTTCATTGAATCAGAAATAAAAATTCTGACAGATTTCACCTGTAAATATAAATGTAGGTTTTACAAAATTCTGTTTCATTTCTATTTTAATTTAAATGTGGTTGATATGCCAGCCTCACACCAAATGCATATTCTAGTATAATGTATTTTATTTTTAAGGCATTTCTTAATGCCAGCTACTTCTTCACAATATTATGTATTTTATAAAGAACTTTTGAAATTTAAGATTGAATATGAAATTTGTTATTATGATAGGAGTATAGTATTGTGGTTTGACGCCACAAAATGAAATACGTGTACTATCATCAGGTATAATTCTTTAGAACCATATAGTTTAAATTTGAAATAACGTATATTTGCAGAAAAACACATTATTGAAATGAAACGATCAACAATTTGAATATATGTGAGATTCTGTTATTTTAAAATAAATATTTTAAACTTGAGATTAGAGGAAACTGGAGTTGTAAAATTTATTTATTAAGATATTGCAACTGATTTAACATTGATAAAGATAGATAGGAGAAAAGAAAAAATAATTTTACATAAAATTTTATCAATTATTTAAAAGTAATTTTATCATGAAACAACTACAATAAAAGTTTCCAACAAATTATTTCCGTAAAAAGTTAGATGAATTAACTAGATTTTAATCTCGTAGTCTTTAAAATGATATCCCGGAAATTTCAGTAGCGAAAAACAGTGTTAAATAATATCTTTTAAAGAAGAATGTGGTTCAGCTGTTTAAAGGTTTAAAAAAAAAACGGAAAAATTAGAAAACTTGGAAAAGCACATTTAATAGTTGAGATATCTATCTACTTAAATATATAAAATCTATTATTGTTATTATTATTTTAATAAAATATCTGGAGAAATACTATATAAGTATTGTTCATGCATTTTTTATTAATTCTGAAATGTTATATTTTATGCATCTTAATATTTGTCTATTCTTACTGAATTACTTTAAGCAGATATATTAATGATGTAATAATAGGATTACTTCATGATTATAAAATTTGTTTTCTTTAAAACTTTAAAAGGTTAAAAATACACAAATTTGTTTTCTTTCTTAATGTAATTGTTTTATTTGAGGAATTTTTTTATGATAGGAATTCATCATCATCCTTGAGGGGCGTTAACGATTCTTTTTCATAAATTTTGGTCTACTTTACTGAAAGTTTTTTAAATATTCTAGATTTGTTTGTTGATAAAGCCCAAAATGTCCTACCGAGACACTCGAGTTAATTTTTTTTTTTCGTATATTATTAAAAAAAAAAACAAAAAAAAAAAAACAGGACCACTTTTAATATATCAGGACATTTTAGAACAATATTTCTAAGGATCAGAGTTTTAGCAAATACAAAATCCGCACGAACCCTGCAACAGATGATTAAAATGCCGTTTTGCCTCACCATGGCACAGTGGTTATGTCACTGAAAATGGTAGACGGCCGAAGTGTAAAGGTCCCGGGTTCGGGTCCCGACAGGCGGGCGTCGATCTAACGGTCTGGAGTTTTGGGAGGTTTTCTCCAGGTGTAACGTGAATATGCTTTAGAACCCCTTAGAAAGTCCTCTTACCAAGGCACCCCCATCCTTGGCAGATCGCCCTTGCGTAGCGTTGCGATAATCACACAAACAAACAATAAAATGCCGTTTTGACCCTACTTTGCGATGTGACTCTGATACCTCATTATGAACCCAACCTCCCTTTAAAGTTTATCCCAATCATTACCCTGTATAGATGGAAGTTACACCCTGTATAGATGGAAGATGCGTGGAAAATATATGTGATATACAGCGAGTATTATTTGTATATAGCTACAGAAATAAGAGTAATTCTCAAATAAATGACAAACTTGCATGCTCTGTTTAGCCTGAGCTTAAAATGACGGTAACGAAAGAATAACCGACACTTGCAAACCACCAAAATGCACTTTCACGCCATTTTACACGTTTTGACACATTCATTTTTCTATGCTCGTTCAGCGATGATTTACTCGGTATTCCTGCGTGGTATCACATCTCTGAAATAATCTGTCTCGCTCATGTCATCTTTGGTATGTGTTTATGTTTCTCGGGGATTTTCTCGCCCACATCAGAGAGAATCGCTGATAAATTTGAATGCAACCGAAACCATTACGTCTACCGTAAAAAAAAAAAAAAGTTTTTAGACATATCGAGAGTCAGAAATTGTATTCGCTGTGTCTTCTTCGCTATCGTTTAGGTAGATATCAAAGAGCGGGAGATCTCGCGAAATATAAATATATATCGTACTTTAAAAAAAAAAAAGCAGTCTTCAATGTGCTTATTTTTTTTTAATTTTTAAAATGAATTGACGTCCAGAGCTCTTTTCGGAGAAGTGAGGGGCTCAGGAATATTGGCGGGGGCTCTCTAAAGATTCCCCCAGGGAATCAAACTCCCCCCTCACTTTTATATAGCCCTGCACGCTTAAAGAAATGACTCTGTCATAATATTCGAAAAGAGATACACTTGGAGGAGAGAGGTTTTTTTTTTTTTTTTAGGGGGATCATATAAAAAGCTACGCATTTAATTGTGCATTTATTTTTAAAGCAGGTGCTATTCATGGGGAAACAAAAAACCAAGATAATAAATCATGCAAATGCATTGATTATAAAACACTTTCTAATTTCTGTACGAGAAATATAAGTGCCACACGCGCAAATTTCTATGCGTAGCATTATTTTTTAAAGCTTAATAACAAAAATTACTTATATATCTTGTCTGGAATTGATGAATGCCTCTAAAATGCACTTTAAACCGTAAATATCCGTAGAGGTAATGTATTGAAATTATTTTGTGTTCTCCTTAAAAAAAAAAAAAACACCTTTAAACAATTTAGAAAATTTTTGGCTATAAGCGCAATTTGGGATGGGTGCTCCGGCGTGAAATTTTCAAAATTCGCTGCCCCCTCACACACACACAACCCCCCCCTCATGGATGATTGTAAAAATACCATTTTACCAATAATCGGTTATTTTAAGCGTAGAAGTCTAAAACATTATGAAAAAGCAACACAGCATGTCAACGTCATTGCTGTTAAAAGAAGGGAAAAAACTCATTAGTAGTTTTTTCTTTTAAAATAAGAAAATTGGGGTACCCTAGACTCGGCCCTACCAAACCGAATGTAAAATCAGAGCGTGACTTCATGCACCCTTTTCAATATAACATGTGATACGCTACATAGAAATAACGTATATAAGTTTTATAGTAATGTGGACATACGGACGGACAGACAGACAGATAAATCCAAATCATAAACAGTTTTCAACTTAGCCTTTGAAACAATGTAATAATTTTTAGAGGTAATTTTTTTTTAATTTTTAAGTTGCCAAACATCACGAAACATGAAATTATTTTTTTTTTTCGCCGACTATTTGTCTTCTTTGCTTCAATATGTTGGAAAGTGTATCATAATCCGTGATTAAATCCTATTTGCCTTTAATGCTTCTTTTTGTTGGAAAATGTATCATTATCCCTGCGTCTGTCCTATTTTGTCTTTCATATTTTATTATATTGGAAAGAGCATCATAATCCAGGCGTGATCTCTATTTGTTTTTCTTGTTTCATTATTTTGGGAAGTGTATCATAATCCACGCGTCGATCCTTTGTCTTTCTTACAAAATTAATTACAGAATTCAAAAAATAAATTGAAAAATAAGACTGAAAATTGTCCATACATTTTCTAGGTTTGAAATAAATAGCACTCTTACGCTAAACATTACTTCAGTTTGCTTTGTAGCCATTTGGAGAAATTTGATTCTTGAGCTTCTTACAGCTCCAGGATAACGAATAAGAACAACGTTTTTTGGATGTCAGATTCCAGAAAACAAACGGAAACCGTGCATAGTAAACGGAAATTAAAAATTGTGATTTTCAGCTTTTGCTATCCTGCAGACGATATTTTGAAATGTGGAGATAAATAGTATTCTAGAGGACTTTTTGACCCGAAAAATTAAGGTAGATTTAAAAGGAAACTTTCCTGAAATACTTAACGACTGGCATAACTTTTGTCCCACAACCTGCTGCCATCACTAACTTTCTAAATGCATTTAAAACTTGTGGGTTAAAAGCATACGGGCAATAAGCTCCCTGAAATCACTTCATGCAAAATTCTGTTCGACGGTACAACTAAAATTTCAATTTTAGATATCGGAAGGTGTAATCATTTGGAATACCGATTCTTCATCGTTTATACAAGTAAAAACAATACATATATAGGGTGATTCAAAATTAGAGAGACAAAGCTCTAGGAGAGGTGGATAACAACAAGATGGTTCCGAATCACATAGTGATGGTGGAGTCGGAAACGTTGTCTTCATGTAACTGTTAATAATCAGTTTAAGAGAAGCGTTCAAGAGTGATGGTGAACTTTCCGACCACAGGTTTTCAAAAACTAATGCATCTTTCACAGATTGCACTTGATAACATTGGGTGCAATTTAATTGAAGTGCACAGATCAAAATTTAGAAATTTCAACTTAAACTGGCATTTTTTCAAAAGTATTTTGCAAGAGAAGTTCAAATTTCGCTTATAACGGTTTAAATCAACTTCAGTCTCAACACTAAAATATGCATTTTTGAATTTACTAAATTGAAAATACAAGAAAATGATAACCTTTGAAAAATTATGTACCTTCGTAGCAGTTTCTAACGTATGCATGAATTTCCTCATTCATGCATGAAAAAATACGCATGAAAAAAAAATATTTGCAGCTTCAGCAATCGTAAAATACTTTTCATAACAGCACACTTTTCCATAACAACGGACACCATTTGAAAACAGCAACAACGTGCAGCAAGTGTATCTTCTCAACAGCTGAACGAACCTGATTTGTGTTCAGTTTACTTCGTTTGAAACTAATCGCACTCAGTCTTGTATACGAACGCTCTAGTTGAATGCACTCAGTTTCATTTACGAACACCTTAGATGGAAACTTGTTTCACGAGTGTAACTCGTTTGGCGTTTACGAATGCAGCCAATCTTAATTCAGAATTTATTTTTCATTACATTGATGAAATATTCGGAGGAGAGCCCTCTCTTTATGAAAGTAGGTTTAGAAATTAGACGCACACTTCAACATTTCTTCCAAAATGATTATTAACAGCTAAAGACGGCGTTTCCGATTCCACACTGCTAGGTGATTCTTACTCTTTATTATGAGCCCTATCTAACCTTAAATTTTTAAACCAATAGTTATAGATCACCCTGTATATATTTTTTACAAGTCCCACGGCTTAACGACAAAATCCCACAAGGAATTAAAAAGGAAAGCAGCACTATCCCTAGATAAATGGTAAGAGATCTCCACGTTACTAAAAAAGCCTCTCTTCTAAAATCCCAGTACTTTAGTGTCTCTGCAGATAAACAGCTCCCTTTCGCATCTGGACAGATATATATTCAGTTCGTTCTAAGCAACGCTCCCCTTCTTTTACTTCGGAGCAATTGATCTGTCAGTGCGTCAGGCTATTTAGAGTGACTGCCTTACATTTCATGCATCGCAGGTAAAACGGTTTATACCCTGAATGTTCAATTTTTTATCTCCTGGTGTTTGGAAAGTTTCGAAAACAGACAACCTCGTAAGAGGAGAAAAAAAAAACTGTTAAGGCATTTAGATTGGGTTTTTAAAAGGATAGGCTGTCTATACTTGAGTTTTAGATTTTGTCGTTACTTAACCCTTTGACGCGCAAACATTTTCACATTTATAACTAGTCCAAAAAACGTACAAAAGTTACGTTCACAGAACGTTCGAAAACGTTCAAAGAACATCCTCTGAACGTTTTTTAAACGTTTTTCTGAACGTTTCCTAAACGTTTTTTCTGAAAAGATCACAATGGCCTCACCATGGCACAGTGGTTATGCCACTGAAAATGATAGATGGCCGAAGTGTGAAGGTCCCGGGTTCGGGTCCCATCGCGCGGCTGGCGATCTAACGGTCTGGAGTTTTGGTAGGTTTTCTCCAGATGTGACGTGAATACGCGTTAGAACCCCTTAGAAAGTCCAAGGCACCCCCCCCCCCTTGGCAGATCGCCCTAGTGTTGCGTTGCCGTAATCACACACAACCAACCAACCAACCCAGATCAAACTGTCTCCCGAAATATCGGTTCAAAAAATATGAAACTTTTTGCAAAGCCAAATAGATACCGCTCAGTCTACCATTATCACTTCGGGCTTTGGCCAAGGATTCCTAGCCACTTCGCGAAATGGCCAGCCAAAGTAGAATATACAATATTAATAACAAGTACTTCGGACTTAGGCCAAACCTCTTGGCCAAAACGCGAATCGGCCAGCCAAATCGCGAACTGGCCGAACTTCGGGCTTTGGCCGTAACATATGTTAGCATAAAGTAAATACCTTTCTTCTAGAAATAAATATTTACTTTTTCCCACATAGTGAAAGAAATATTGCATAAAGTAAAATAATTACTGAGCCGTGTACACTCGAAAAACTTTAACGCTTCAAACAGGAAGCAAAGTATCGATTATTATAATTAATCCTGCATTAATACTCCCACAACCAACCTAACGGCAAAGAAATGAATTTCATTCTTCATTTCTTATTACAAATTTTTAAAAGAAATGAAGTTTTAGTTTAAAAAAAAACAATCATAATGCCTGACAACTGTAAGAATGGGAGAAAGTTTTGCCATTTTTTTTTTAAACATAAGACAGGTTTTTCACATCGAAAGAAATGTCTGCTGGAAGTAAAAATTGTAAGGTTCAGGAAATGCAAGCTTGCTTGCGAAATAGGTTTTTCGTGCAAGGGAGTGTGTTCTGTGGAAGACAAACCATAAATTACGAAAAAAACACTCAAAATACTGGTGTTAAACGTTAAAAAAAACTTTGTAAAAAAACACACATAAAATGATACTTATAACAATATACGATCGTTTCGACTGAAAATTTATTCAGTCTTCATCAGTCAAACAACGTAGAGTCGACTCAACGTAGAGTCGTAAGCTCAAACGATCGTAGAGTTCCCACTGTTTCGTGAGACGAAGAACTTTGACTGATGAAGACTGAATAAATTTTCAGTCGAAACGATCGTATCTTGTATAAGTATAATTTTATGTGTGTTTTTTTCACAAAATTTTTATTTATTTAAACCATAATGTTATTCAATAGAAATTTTAGATATTTATAATTTGCACTCTAACTAACCAGTTTACATTCAACGAAAGGAAAATAGATTATTTTACGTATAGAATATTAATTTTAGACTAAATTTAGGTCTTAGAAAAACAGATCCCTCCCGGGCACAGATGTAATTAAAAATACGTGCATTTATAAAAAACAAAATAGATCAATACATCAGTGATTGACATTAGCTGACAATTTCTTTCTGCAAATTACGCCTGAATACCTAAAGCACCTACGCTACGTTGACGGTATCCTATACAGGGTGTCCGTAATTATTGGTACAAAATTTAAGGGGAGATAGGGCACATAATAAGAAATCAGACTCACATAGCAATGTGCGATCGAAAACGCCGGTTTCACTTACCTGTTAATAACCACTCTGGGAAAAGTGTTGAAGCGTTCGTCTAATTAGTTAACCAAGCATCATAAACAATGGGCTTGTCTCCAAAATTTTTATCCATGAAATGAAATAGAACTTTTAAACTATCCATTTTAGTCACGTGTTTTCTGTGAAATAGACATTATATTTGGATGAAAAAGGGTCATAAAGTTCACTATTATTTCAGCACTTGCTCCAAAATGATTATTAACAGATACATGAAGACGACGTTTCAGGCCCCACATTGCTTTGTAATTCTCATCCCTTGCTATGTGCCCTACATCCCCTTAAATTTTGCCCCAATCATTATGGGACAACCTGTATATTGAATTACATTAATGAAAAAAAGCTAGTCTCCAAGAGATATATTTTAGTCGCCTAGGCGACCGTTCAACTGACCCTGGTCCATTATCGAGCCCTGGCCTTATATAACAGCTATATACAGTTATAAATGGAAAAAACAAGTAAATATAATTAAAAATCTGGAGTGACTCCACTCGACTTTCCGATCACTTACGATTAAGATCATTAACAAGTATTTAAATAAATTTTAATCGATGAATCATTCAAACATATATACCGAATTGGAGTTCAATCGAATGCGCCGTTTAAACGCTAGCGCACTTTCAAGAATTTCTCCCCATACGCCATAATGTAAAAGAAATCTTTATCGTAGCCCTGTAGAAAAACTATAAGACCTATACACATCAAAATTAATGCCGGTGGTGGTTAGTAACATATATACTCAATTTGAGCTCAATCGAATGTATCGTTTAAACGATAGCGCACTTTCAAGAATTCCCCCCATAGGCCATAATGTAAAAGAAATCTTTGTCGTAGCCCTGTAGAAAAACTATAAGTCCTATACACATCAAAATCAATACCGGTCTTGCGACGGTGGTTTGTAACATATATACCCAATTTGAGCTCAATCGAATGCCCCGTTTAGGAGCTATCGTGTTCACTCACATACACACACACAAACATACATACACACATCACACATACACACATCGTAAAAATAGCATCAATGAATTCAGAAGACCTCAAAACGTGTCAACACACCAAAATCTCGAAGTCGAATTTTTTCATGATTACAATACTTTCCTTACATGGTACATGTTCGGAAAGTAAAAAATACGTGCATTATTGAAAAACAAAATAGATAAATGCATCAGTAATTGGCATTTGCCGTCATTTCCTCTCGGCAAATTCTGCCTCATCATCTAATGCACCCGCACATCTCCAGACTACGCTTCCAGCAACCTATATCAATTTCATATCAATCGACTGGTCTATTTAGCAACAGTGATAAAAAAAAAATATCTCTACCCTGCAACTTCTTTTTCGCGCTGTACAAATTTCGAGCAAGGTCCCCTCCTTTTTTTTTTTTTTTTTTTTTTTCGCCGATAGCTCCTCCGCCAAGATAGGTAGACAGCTCTCTCTTTCCCACTCCTTTTTAGAATGATATATCAGCTCTCTATCTCCATAAGCGGTTCTCTCCCGGCTGCAGCGAAACGATCCCTCTCCCTTGTCGAGGAGATCAAGGCGTTTATTTTAGCTTTGATAGTTCATTATTTGTTGAGGAGGAACATTCATGTGTGCTGGAGGGAGAGAAGATTTTTATGTGTGTGTTAGGTCTCTCTCTCTCTATCTATCTCTCTTTTTTTTTAGTGGCCGAGCTGTCTTATTGGAAGGAAGCGATTTGGCATTGTGACTGTGTTTTTTTTTTTTTTTTCCACCACGTCTTTGTTTCAAAAACCGTGTCAGAAAGCAAGTCCTTTTTGCAGATCTTAGATTTGGGGAGAAATTTTATGATTTTCTAATTATAGAAAACATACTAATTGAAACACCCTAATACTAATAAACATACTAATTGAACGCCCCACATTTCTCCGTGATTCTAATACCTTATTATGTGCTCTACATCCCTTTAAATTTTGTATTAATAGTTATGGGAACGCTGTATTTAAAATAGTGAAATATTATATGTATTTAAAATATGAAATTTATATAGAAAACTGATGCTAATTGAAAACACTGACTGCTTGAATTCTTGTAAGATGGTGAAAATTTGTATTTTTAGCATTTGGGCTTTTCTAAAATTCTTTTTTTTTTTTTCTCAATTTCAAAGGCACGACAGCCCCAAGTGCGCATTCCATTGATTTTCGTTCTATGTCAATGCGTGTCAATATTTTGTCTTTTTCAGCCTTTAGTTCTTTTTTACAGTAGAACAGTGAATTTTACAAATAAACTTTCAGTTTAAGTAATCTGTAAAAGCGAGAGTTATAAATTCCAAAGAAAGAGTTATATCTAATCTTGGAAAAGATCTGAGAGATGAAAAAGACGAAATATTGACAAGCATGGCACGGAATGAAAATCTGTGGAATGCCCACTCGGGACAGTCGTGTTATTGAAAAATAGAAAAAATTGAATTTCAGACAAGCCCAAATGCTGAAAATACAAATTTTCACCATTTTATAAGAATTCAAGCAGTCAGTGCTTTCAATTAGCATCGGTTTTCTATATAAATTTCATATTTTAAATACTTAATATATATATAATATTTCACTATTGTAAATACAGCGTTCCCATAACTATTAGTACAAAATTTAAAGGGAGGTAGAGCACGTAATAAGGTATTAGAATCACAGAGCAATGTGGGGCAGGAAACGTTTTCTTCATGTAGCTGTTAATAATCACTTTTGAATAAGTGTTGAAATAATATAGAACTTTCCCACCACTGTTCGTCAAAAACTAATGTATTTTTCGCAGACAACACGAAACTAAATTTAGCGATTTAAAATTTTTTATTTCATTCCATGTATGAAATTTTTGGATACAGACTAGGTTAAGAAATTAGGCGAACATTGCAACGCTTCATTCAAAGTGATTATTAACAGGTAAATGAAAACGGCATTTTTGATCCCACAATTTTATGTGATCTTGGTTTTTTATTGTGTGACCTATTTCCCCTTAAATTTTGTATCTATAGTTATGAGACACCCTGTATATTTTGATAGCATACCTGACAGATTTGAATCTTTGAACAATAATAAAAATTACCACCCCAATACTTAAAAGGTGTAAAATTCATGGTGGTCACTTTTACGCCATGTTAGTTTTGTGAAATATTTGTAATAATCGTGAATTAAACCACCCATAGGTTGTATTTGTAGACTATGATTGGCATTCACAAAACACTTTACCGTTCTTTTTATATGTTCAAACTATGCAGTATAACAAATATCAGATTACAATTATCTGCCGCTAGTGAAAAATTTTGCTTTAATATGTGAATTAGCTCCAGATCTCTTCCTGAACCACGATACACTTAATGAGAACAAATTTTGCGTTGAACTTTCTAGAAATACTGTCTATTGTTGCTACTTTTATTCTTGCGTAAATTTACAATATGTAGGCAAAAATACTCGTTTTTAAGTGGTTTAATCCAGTCAGAAAGTTTTGGTCAGAAAAGGTTTGAATTTGAAGACATTAACACGCTAAACATCACTGCAAAAAGAATGCATGCAATGTAAAATTGTTGATGAAGAACCACTGTATGACTGATTAAACGAAGACAACAAGTTAACGGGCTATGGAAATTGGATGGGGATAAAAAATCTTATAATTCGCAGCTGGATGTGCCGCACAGCAAGCTGTGTCAAAAAGGGGTCTCTAGATCTGTGGCACGCGATGAATGTTTCGATCGTCTGCCATCTTGCTGGTAGTTAAGTCGAGCGATGGCAACGGCTGCCCTTTTTTCAGCATTGGGCAATCTATCCAGCTGTTCTCGCATTCTACCATTTTTCAGCAGATGTCAGTGCTATTAAAAATAATCGTGACCATTTTTTTACGGGAAATGACGTGCTTAAAAGTAAAGGATTCTCGTGGAGCTATGTCCCCGCAACTATTTTTATAGAAATCAAATCTATTCTTCGTGACTGGCAACAGTCAAAACGTCAGACTTTGGTGGTCCCAGAGCGGGATCACTTCGCCTCAAAGCGTTAAAAAAAAACCTATCTAGGAAAATGAATTTATTTACTCCATAGATAATATTACTTAATACTTCTCTCTATCATCCATATTACAGTATAAACAAACTGAATCGGTAACTTATTTGCATTCAGTCTACTCCGTTTGTTTAAAAAATTCACGTTAAAGCAATATCCAATCCTGAAAAAAAAAAGAAAAAATAGGAAACATCACAGCTGATAAATACATAAAGCGCACAGGTTTTCCTCGATTTCGCGCCATTCGTTTTGGCTGTATCTTTTGCAACTCCCCGATAAGGACCGGGTGGAAAACGAATTGACAATAAATTACTTCTCCCTGAAAAATAAACTCGTGTTTTCCGAACAATGGAAGAGCTTGTTCCTTGCAATCTTGAGTCCGAGATCCCATAAAGCGATTTATTCCAGTTTTTAAGCCCACTCCTGAAGAGATTCCGGGGGAAAAAGAACGTTTTAGGGAATAGATTTTGTGATTTGTTTTCGAGAAAAGTAGGGTGTTTTAGAATGTCCGCTGTCCCCTGTCGCTGGTTCTTTGTTTCTGGTTCTTTTTTAGGGGGAAAGAAACGGGAGAGGTTTATGGCAAAAAGGTAAAGATTCAGATTTCACCCACAGTTACATGTGACAGATAGTGAATCTGTTTTTTATTATAATACATCAAACAAATTTAAAAGCCAATTGTAATTATATTAGTGTTCGTTAAAGATTTCCATTTACCTTGAGTAAAAAACGTTCTATTTTCAAAAGAGTAAATTATAAGGAATTGTAGCTACGGGGTTTCCCGTCGCCGGGTAACGACGCACGCCAGATCCCTTTTCTGATGTCATGTAGACTCTATTTATTCAATGGACAGACAGGTGATGCTGTCAATCAAAGTATAAGTCAATTAAAATTGATGCATCTCCCTTGGCCCTCTAGCGGTGAACTTTAGAAACAGGGCTATTTAACCTAGAACTCGAGGGAAACGGTAGCTTTTCCTGGAACATCGATGTAATGTGAAACGAAATAAACCTTAATCCTAAATTCAGCAGCGGGTCTGTGACGAAGATAATTAGTTAGGCTGTTTTAAATTATTAAGACTGCGTTGTGACGGTTAAAACTCAGGTTCGATGCACTTAGCTGCAGCAAAGGAAAATACATTGAATGCTTAAAACTATTTTATTTAAACGATACTATTGAAACATAAACTTATTACAACGGATGGCGGCTCAGCGAAATAAAAATACGTTCTATATGGACAGTGGAATTAAGATGGAATGAATTAAAAATTACGCCAGCAGAGAATTACACATTGGCGAGAACAACAACTTGGCTGAGATAAATAACGCCAATTCCAGAGAAACCCTAAAACTTAATCCAATAAAATTAAAATGACGTAATCGCTAGCAAATAATTTTAAAGATGTCGCAGGGCAACAAATAATAACTTACGCCAGCAGGATGCCAAGAGGGGAAGCAAAAAATGTTCGTTGCGATTGCAAACGGACGTAATATAATCTATTTTTAGCACAGAACGACGCCACCAGGTCTGATGTAGAGAAATAAACAATTAAGAATAATGCATACGGGAAAAGCGAATATACAGATTTAAAAGCCGAAATGGCAGAAAAATGAGAACAGAAAAGATTTAGAATTCTTGATTTTGGATAGATTACATTAAAGAAAACCAAATTAAATGATTATTAAATTAGATATGTGATTTCCATCACAGGGTCTAATGGTCTCAGGCTCCTCCGTGACTTCGTCGAATGCTACTGTACACGGAAGGGCTAATAAAGAACTTGATAAATTAGTGATTAGTGTTTTTCGCCAATAAAGAACTGTTGAACATCATACCTGCCACCACTCTAGACCCCATTACACCCAGAGAATCATCTTTAGCCATCTACCATATCCAGTGTCTTATTCACTCTGCCATGGTGGGACTGTTTATGCAGGAATATGCATATGTGGCGTTATGCGGTGAATCAGCAAAAAGCAAAACCACCAGGTTTCGTTAATTACTGCTCATCATCATCAACATTGGCACGACAGCCTCTTGTGGGCCCTGGCCTTCTTCAGAAGTCTTTCCCATTCCACCCTCTTCCCTGCAATGGACAACCAGTTTCTTATTTTCAGTTTGGCAAAATCCTCATCCAGGCTGTTCCTCGATATTTTCTTAGGTCTTCCTCTAGGTCTTTTACAAAAAGGAGTGGCATTGAAGACCTTAAGAGCAGTCCTCTCAGCACTCATTCTCAGAAGGTGACCTGCCCATCTCATTCTATTCAGTTTTATGTATTTAATAATGTCGTCATCTTTATAGATTTTATAGATTTCAAAGTTATATGTTTTCCTCCAAGTATTATTTTCTAAAACAGCACCAAAAATAGTTCTTAGAACCTTTCTTCGAAGATTGCCAGTGCTAGATTGAGAAAATATCAGAAGATGGGAACACTAATCTGAAGAGTGCGAATCCCCACAGCTAAAAATAACCAGAAAGATCTGAATTTTATCCTCAAGAAGCACATTTCATTCAATAAAACCGTAAGCTTTCGTGAGGGGAGATAACGGCGACATATTAGCAATTGCAAAAGTCCACTCTCCTCTCTGTAAATCAGCTTTTTCCATCGTCCATCTTCTGCTGACGGTCGTCGGTAACAACTAATGGTGCTTTTCTCCTCGGTAAACGATTCCCCAATGATCGGCCGAGGTGGGGGGGGGGAAACGATAACGGTTAGAGGTCATACCTAAGCGATCAGCGATAACTGATTCTAAAAGTTAGCCCTATTCTCGGGACTGGAATTCGTAATGCTTCACTAATCTCGCGTTTTTGGTCTCATGGTAAGTTGCTTTCTTGCTAACTCGACTTTCAATCTGCAAAAAAGCTTGTTTCGTGTATGTTTCTGAAGAATCATTGCTTTTTTGATAAAGAAGTTTATATGGATTCGCATATAAAAAAAGTTCTGCTGGTGGATCCACAAACTTTAAAGAGAGATAAAGCCCATAAATAGGAGTCGGTAGCTGACAGGTTAAAGGCTTAGCCTTCTCACCGCTAAGCGCATGGTCGTAGGTTCGATTCCCACCTATCCTCTGGTTGTTTGTACTTGCACCTGAACTTTAAATTCCCTTCCTCTGTGCTATAATAAAAACTGTCATACTGTTGTCCACTTTATTCGAAAAAGATTTATAAGCGAGAACGCTTATGTATGTTAGAACTTCTTAAAAAGTCCTCCACCCAAGGCAGATAGTCCTGGAAAAGCATTGCCTTAATACAAAGTGCAATATAAGATGTATTTTTGAATTCAAGCAAACGTTCCAAACACAAGAAGAAGAACAACAAGGCACATAAAAGGATGGAGAAATACATATCATTGCAAGGTCAAAATTGTTGTTTTCATATAACAGGTTGTAAGGTTCCTCTTGGCATCACGTTGACAGCCTTGTGAGGACTCCTCCGACCGCCGTGCTCAAGATAGTAAGCGAGCTTGGTGCGTTCTTGAGTGAGAACTGTTTGTGAACCATCACCCGAATGAATTCGCTGTTGCGATTGAACTGAAGAGAATATACTTCTGTTGTCTCCCTACAAAAACTGAGTTGGACACGAGGAGCGGGCGGTGCGTCCAGCACGTGAAGAGACGACCCATGCGGGGGTTGTTATTTTAATTGCTAATGAAATCCTCCGAGCAAGGAGTTTTTGTGATTTTATTTTATTTTGTTTAATAAAGTGTCAGTGTGAAATTTATGTAATTATTGTAAATGGCTGGAATAAACATATGTTAACCCAGAATGACTGATTATCTGGTGGCCGTGTCCTGAAGACGTTACAGCCATTTATAACTGGTGTCAGAAGTCGGATCGTGTCTACGGGGAGAGCTTTGCTTGATTACGCAAGTTCGTAAACTCGCCCACCGAGTTGTGTCAACAAGTGGAGACAGTTGGGGAGTTTTTCATCCTAGCGGAAGCTGTGATTTGTGAGTTTGTGTCTACAAAGTGAAGACGAACATTTTCATCGTGGCAGATTTGTGAGATATATACTATCGAATTCACGTAAAATTCCAAGGTAATTTGAGAGTTCCATCCGGGTAAAAGAAATGTGTGAGTGATTATCGACGAGGAGTGAATTTGTGTACCACCGGATGTACGTAGATTTTCAGAGTTACGGATCATATTTATTGGAGGAAATCGTGCCTTTCGCGTGTGGAATGACCATGCTAAGGTAGGCTTGTTAAGAATGTATTTCGTGTTGATGTTTTAAATTCGGGCATTGAACTGTGTTGTTTTGGAGTTTTTAAATGGGTGTAAGGTGTTATGTATGAATTTTATGATACATTTTAGTAAGGGTTGACTTATGCACAGGTGCACTCATAGTCAGTTGTGTTGTATAGATATATATTTCATTGTATGGAATAAGTTTGTAAAATTGGGAATTTTTATATATATATATACATATAGGATAAGAAACATGGCCTACCTTGCAAAAAAGCGCAAAGCCGATTTGGTAACTTTGGCTTTTGAATTGGGAGTAGATGCCGATCAGACTGATAGGGTTAAAGACATTATAACGAAAATTACAACGTCCGTGGATTACAAGGAAGAGTATGTCAAAAATATGATTGAGCAGATTGAGGATGAGCAAAGAGAGAGGGCGGAAAATCTAAAGGCGGAGCGCGAATATGAGCTAGAACGTCTGAAATTGACAAATGTAGATATGAGTAGTTTGACCTCGTCGCGTGACGAGCTGGGCAGAGTTACGCGGGAATTCAAAAACTTCATGCAGGGAGTTTGACCCGAACACCTCGGACATTTCCTTATATTTAGTTATGTTTGAGCGGCAGGCTAAAAAGGCTCAGGTAGACAAGTCTGATTATGTCTCTCACCTTATACCGCTTTTGCCCATAGAAATCGCGGAAATTATTATTAGGGAACCCGAAGAAAAGGCTGAGGACTATCAGTATATAAAGAAAGTGTTGTTGGAGCGCTTTAAATTAAAGCCTGAGACCTTCAGAATTAAATTTACCCAGCACCAAAGACGCGTGGGGGCATTGTGGAAGGATCTGGTATTTGAGCTCGGAACCTTTTTGGACGGCTGGTTGGATGGAGTGGGGGTGGACACGTTTGGAAAGTTAAAAGAGCTGATGATTGCTGATCAGATAAAAAACCGTGTCTCACCGGAAGTAAGGGAACACTTCATTGATAACTGGGGAGACCTGGTCAGTCCGTCGGAGTTGGCAAATAAATTAGATCAATATGAGGCAGTTAGAGAAACTTCGCGGAAACAAGTAATTTCAAGGGCGTCTGATCGGAGGGAAATGGATAAAGAGAATTTTTTGTCAGCAGGAAAGGAATCCCCTGAAAAAAAAATCGAACGGTCGGAAGCACTCCTCCCTGGAGAAGCCCCGAGTTTAGACGTAAGAATTCGGAAAATGTTGCATTTGACCGTAGAAAGAGTTTTAGATGTTTTTTGTGTGGCTCGCCAAACCATTTAAAACCAAGTTGCCCGAAATTAAAGGAAAACCGTGCTTTTGAGCAGGTAAATAATGTGAGAACGGGGGAGTCTGGTGAAACTTTATTTGAGCCCTATATGAGCGAGGCAAAAATTAACGGAAAATTAATGCGAGTGTTGCGAGACACGGGAGCAAATATGGATATGGTATCCTTGAACCATATCAGTCCTGGTGATTTGCTGGGTGAAACGGTGTGGGTAAAACAACCGCTAGATAAAAACTTTACTTGTTTACCTCTTGCAAAAATTGAAATGGAAAGTGCGAAATTTGGAAATGTTGTGACTAAGGCAGCTGTGATTGATTCTTCCCTTGATCAGGGTTTTTATCTGTTATCAAATAAAACTGTAAAATTAATTGAAGATCAAAAAAGAAACCCATCGCTAGTTAACGCAGTTGTTACTCGTAGTCAAAAGCGAGAAGAAATACGTCGGAACCCTGAGGATCGTGACAGTACACAGGGGGAAAATCTAGAACAACCCTGTATGACGGGCAGTTTTGAGTTGGAGGAAGCGGAAAAAATGCAATTGCCGGAGGGGGGAGATTCTGCCATTCGAGCCCTTTTATCGGTGGACTCGCAAAACTTCGCTCGCGAACAGAGAGATTGCCCCACTCTTAAGCCATGTTTTTCAAGCGTGCAGGAGAGGGGAGGAAAATCAGAGTTTAAAATGGAGAAAGGGTTATTGTTTAGAAAATCTGTGGATCGCCTCAAGAACGAGCGTAAGCAGCTTCTTGTTCCGAAAAAATTTAGGGAGAGGACTAAAGCTATCTGTCATGAGGAGACATCGGGGCGTGTGATTGTTGCGAAATCGAGGGATAGATTACTACGTTACTATTTTTGGCCTAACTGCATTAAAGAGGTAGAAAATTATGTTCGTACTTGTGATCTGTGTCAGCGGGTTGGAAAGGCTCGATATACAAAAAAAGCCCCGTTAAAGCTTGTACCGATCATTAGGGAGGTTTCCTCAAAAATAAATATTGATACGGTCGGCCCTTTGCCATCTAGTGCAAATGGAATTCGGTATTTAGTAACGGCTATCTGTATGTCATCGAGGTATTCCGAAGGACACGCATTGAGAGATATTGGTTCGGTTTCGGTGATTGAGGCGTTGTTAATGACTTTCAGTGGACTGGGATTTCCACGGGAGGTACAGTGCGACTTGGGAACCTCATTCACTAGCCATCTCACCACAAAATTTTCTGACAGGTTTGGAATAAAGGTTACTCTTAGTTCGGTTCATCACCCCAAATCAGATCCTGTTCAAAGGTTTCATAGGACTATTAAACGGTTAATTAAGGTATTTTGTTTAGAATCTGGAGAGGATTGGGAGAAAATTTACACTCAGCATTACTGGCCCTACAGCCATTCAAATATAGGATTGTGCATAGGACAGGCTCCGCCGGCAAGGATGCTGACGGCCTTAGTCGAGGGAATTAAATGTATTTTGTGGGAATTGATAATAGGACTTTCACTTGTGCATGGAATGTTGAAATTGAGTCACACTTGTGTGTGGCAGTATTGGTGTTTTTATATCATTTAAATTGTTAGACTATCAGATTTGTAAAATTTTGAAATATATTTTGTGTAGCTATGGGTTAGATTAATTCTGTTTTATTTTATGAATAGTGGGAAATTTGCCTCAGATTTTGTGGCGAGATCAGGTTATCTACATGGAAAGTTGAAATTAAATTTTTTCTCTGATGCATCGAAAAAAAATTTCTAAGGGGGGAGGAGCTGTAAGGTTCCTCTTGGCATCACGTTGACAGCCTTGTGAGGACTCCTCCGACCGCCGTGCTCAAGATAGTAAGCGAGCTTGGTGCGTTCTTGAGTGAGAACTGTTTGTGAACAATCACCCGAATGAATTCGCTGTTGCGATTGAACTGAAGAGAATATACTTCTGTTGTCTCCCTACAAAAACTGAGTTGGACACGAGGAGCGGGCGGTGCGTCCAGCACGTGAAGAGACGACCCATGCGGGGGTTGTTATTTTAATTGCTAATGAAATCCTCCGAGCAAGGAGTTTTTGTGATTTTATTTTATTTTGTTTAATAAAGTGTCAGTGTGAAATTTATGTAATTATTGTAAATGGCTGGAATAAACATATGTTAACCCAGAATGACTGATTATCTGGTGGCCGTGTCCTGAAGACGTTACAGCCATTTATAACTGGTGTCAGAAGTGGGATCGTGTCTACGGGGAGAGCTTTGCTTGATTACGCAAGTTCGTAAACTCGCCCACCGAGTTGTGTCAACAAGTGGAGACAGTTGGAGAGTTTTTCATCCTAGCGGAAGCTGTGATTTGTGAGTTTGTGTCTACAAAGTGAAGACGAACAATTTCATCATGGCAGATTTGTGAGATATATACTATCGAATTCACGTGAAATTCCAAGGTAATTTGAGAGTTCCATCCGGGTAAAAGAAATGTGTGAGTGATTATCGACGAGGAGTGAATTGTGTACCACCGGATGTACGTAGATTTTCAGAGTTACGGATCATATTTATTGGAGGAAATCGTGCCTTTCGCGTGTGGAATGACCATGCTAAGGTAGGCTTGTTAAGAATGTATTTCGTGTTAATGTTTTAAATTCGGGCATTGAACTGTGTTTTGGAGTTTTTAAATGGGTGTAAGGTGTTATGTATGAATTTTATGATACATTTTAGTAAGGGTTGACTTATGCACAGGTGCACTCATCGTCAGTTGTGTTGTATAGATATATATTTCATTGTATGGAATAAGTTTGTAAAATTGGGAATTTTTATATATATATATACATATAGGATAAGAAACATGGCCTACCTTGCAAAAAAGCGAAAAGCCGATTTGGTAACTTTGGCTTTTGAATTGGGAGTAGATGCCGATCAGACTGATAGGGTTAAAGACATTATAACGAAAATTACAACGTCCGTGGATTACAAGGAAGAGTATGTCAAAAATATGATTGAGCAGATTGAGGATGAGCAAAGAGAGAGGGCGGAAAATCTAAAGGCGGAGCGCGAATATGAGCTAGAACGTTTGAAATTGACACATGTAGATATGAGTAGTCTGACCTCGTCGCGTGACGAGCTGGGCAGAGTTACGCGGGAATTCAAAAACTTCATGCAGGGGTTTGACCCGAACACCTCGGACATTTCCTTATATTTAGTTATGTTTGAGCGGCAGGCTAAAAAGGCTCAGGTAGACAAGTCTGATTATGTCTCTCACCTTATACCGCTTTTGCCCATAGAAATCGCGGAAATTATTATTAGGGAACCCGAAGAAAAGGCTGAGGACTATCAGTATATAAAGAAAGTGTTGTTGGAGCGCTTTAAATTAAAGCCTGAGACCTTCAGAATTAAATTTACCCAGCACCAAAGACGCGTGGGGGCATTGTGGAAGGATCTGGTATTTGAGCTCGGAACCTTTTTGGACGGCTGGTTGGATGGAGTGGGGGTGGACACGTTTGGAAAGTTAAAAGAGCTGATGATTGCTGATCAGATAAAAAACCGTGTCTCGCCGGAAGTAAGGGAACACTTCATTGATAACTGGGGAGACCTGGTCAGTCCGTCGGAGTTGGCAAATAAATTAGATAAATATGAGGCAGTTAGAGAAACTTCGCGGAAACAAGTAATTTCAAAGGCTTCTGATCGGAGGGAAATGGATAAAGAGAATTTTTTGTCAGCAGGAAAGGAATCCCCTGAAAAAAATCGAACGGTCGGAAACACTCCTCCCTGGAGAAGCCCCGAGTTTAGACGTAAGAATTCGGAAAATGTTGCATTTGACCGTAGAAAGAGTTTTAGATGTTTTTTGTGTGGCTCGCCAAACCATTTAAAACCAAGTTGCCCGAAATTAAAGGAAAACCGTGCTTTTGAGCAGGTAAATAATGTGAGAACGGGGGAGTCTGGTGAAACTTTATTTGAGCCCTATATGAGCGAGGCAAAAATTAACGGAAAATTAATGCGAGTGTTGCGAGACACGGGAGCAAATATGGATATGGTATCCTTGAACCATATCAGTCCTGGTGATTTGCTGGGTGAAACGGTGTGGGTAAAACAACCGCTAGATAAAAACTTTACTTGTTTACCTCTTGCAAAAATTGAAATGGAAAGTGCGAAATTTGGAAATGTTGTGACTAAGGCAGCTGTGATTGATTCTTCCCTTGATCAGGGTTTTTATCTGTTATCAAATAAAACTGTAAAATTAATTGAAGATCAAAAAAGAAACCCATCGCTAGTTAACGCAGTTGTTACTCGTGGTCAAAAGCGAGAAGAAATACGTCGGAACCCTGAGGATCGTGACAGTACACAGGGGGAAAATCTAGAACAACCCTGTATGACGGGCAGTTTTGAGTTGGAGGAAGCAGAAAAAATGCAATTGCCGGAGGGGGGAGATTTTGCCATTCGAGCCCTTTTATCGGTGGACTCGCAAAACTTCGCTCGCGAACAGAGAGATTGCCCCACTCTTAAGCCATGTTTTTCAAGCATGCAGGAGAGGGGAGGAAAATCTGAGTTTAAAATGGAGAAAGGGTTATTGTTTAGAAAATCTGTGGATCGCCTCAAGAGCGAGCGTAAGCAGCTTCTTGTTCCGAAAAAATTTAGGGAGAGGACTAAAGCTATCTGTCATGAAGAGACATCGGGGCATGCGATTGTTGCGAAATCGAGTGATAGATTGCTACGTTACTATTTTTGGCCTAACTGCATTAAAGAGGTAGAGAATTATGTTCGTACTTGTGATCCGTGTCAGCGGGTTGGAAAGGCTCGATATACTAAAAAAGCCCCGTTAAAGCTTGTACCGATCATTAGGGAGGTTTCCTCAAAAATAAATATTGATACGGTCGGCCCTTTGCCATCTAGTGCAAATGGAATTCGGTATTTAGTAACAGCTATCTGTATGTCATTGAGGTATTCCGAAGGACACGCATTGAGAGATATTGGTTCGGTTTCGGTGATTGAGGCGTTGTTAATGACTTTCAGTAGACTGGGATTTCCACGGGAGGTACAGTGTGACTTGGGAACCTCATTCACTAGTCATCTCACCACCGAATTTTCTGACCGGTTTGGAATAAAGGTTACTCATAGTTCGGTTCATCACCCCAAATCAGATCCTGTTCAAAGGTTTCATAGGACTATTAAACGGTTAATTAAGGTATTTTGTTTAGAATCTGGAGAGGATTGGGAGAAAATTTACCCTCAGCATTACTGGCCCTACAACCATTCAAATATAGGATTGTGCATAGGACAGGCTCCGCCGGCAAGGATGCTGACGGCCTTAGTCGAGGGAATTAAATGTATTTTGTGGGAATTGATAATAGGACTTTCACTTGTGCATGGAATGTTGAAATTGAGTCAAACTTGTGTGTGGCAGTATTGGTGTTTTTATATCATTTAAATTGTTGGACTATCAGGTTTGTAAAATTTTGAAATATATTTTGTGTAGCTATGGGTTAGATTAATTCTGTTTTATTTTATGAATAGTGGGAAATTTGCCTCGGTTTTGTGGCGAGATCAGGTTATCTACATGGAAAGTTGAAATTAAATTTTTTCTCTGATGCATCGAAAAAAAATTTCTAAGGGGGGAGGAGCTGTAAGGTTCCTCTTGGCATCACGTTGACAGCCTTGTGAGGACTCCTCCGACCGCCGTGCTCAAGATAGTAAGCGAGCTTGGTGCGTTCTTGAGTGAGAACTGTTTGTGAACCATCACCCGAATGAATTCGCTGTTGCGATTGAACTGAAGAGAATATACTTCTGTTGTCTCCCTACAAAAACTGAGTTGGACACGAGGAGCGGGCGGTGCGTCCAGCACGTGAAGAGACGACCCATGCGGGGGTTGTTATTTTAATTGCTAATGAAATCCTCCGAGCAAGGAGTTTGTGTGATTTTATTTTATTTTGTTTAATAAAGTGTCAGTGTGAAATTTATGTAATTATTGTAAATGGCTGGAATAAACATATGTTAACCCAGAATGACTGATTATCTGGTGGCCGTGTCCTGAAGACGTTACAAGGTAAACATCACTTCAAGAAAGATATTGAAGTGTTAGTTAACCTTCCTTATAACAAAAATTATATTTTTTGAAAAAAGCATCCTTCAAATTGATATGATTCATAATTACTCATTTTTGTTCAGTATATGCAGGGTATTCCGCAAAAAGTGGTAATAAGCTTTAATTCTTCATCTATCAGAGATAAGTGGGCAATGTAAACTGAAGAAAAATGTTCAAAATAAGTTAAGAAAAATACTACGTTAGCCTTTTACAGCCCAATGTTCCCAATTGGGAACATTAAAAAATTGATAAAATAATTAAATTTTAAAAATCAATTGAAAAATTAAATTTTATCAATATTGACTTTAAAAAATTAGCAGAAATAACAAAAGATGACTTGATTTTTAGATAGAATTTGCGTGGGAAACTGGATAAAAAGAAATAAAAATAGCCATTTTCATAAATTTTTATGGAACTATCTTGGTACACCACCCTCCCCCTTCAAACTTAATTCATATCTTTACTTAAATTTAAAAATAAATCTTTCATTTATTCTTAATATTTCCCTTATCATTTAAATTACCCATAAACGTATAGCCAAAGTATATCCCCTAAAACTATAGTCAGAAATGATTAATGTCCCCAATCGGGAACACAGTGAAAATTGGGCGGTACAATATTTTCCCCATTTAAATGACTAACATCCTTTAACTAACGCATTAGAATGCAAAATATGCAAAAGACTAATTAAAAATATGCCTGGATCTGAATTCGGTCTGTAAAAGGTTAAGAAAAAAAAATCCTCTGGTTAGTTTTAAGAAAAGTTACACTTTTAAATTTGTATACAGCCCCTGTAAAAGAAAAAAAAATCCCAGTTAATAAAATGAGAGCCTTATGCTAATGAGAGGAATGTACAAAATTTTGGCCTCTGACACGGCCATTAGAAAGGGGGAAAAATGAAGTAAAAACAGTCATTTCCCTAGTTTCAATGACAAGTGAATTATCAATAGCAACTCTTATTTTGCTTGTTTATCAAATTTGTAAGCTACAGAAAGGATAAATGGTCAAGTTTTGTGTTTCTATTGCAAGGCTATTAAACTACAAAATATTGATAATAACTTGAAATTCATTTTTCAATCATGATGCGAGGTAGATTCTTCCGTAAAATTATGTTGAATTTAAGATGAAGTAAATGTTAAGATGTTATTCTTATGACGTAATGCTAAATTATTGGGTCATTATTAAAAATAATGAATTTTGTTCTTGATGCCTTACTGTTCAGTAATTTTCACTAAAATAATAATTATTGTCAAGCATAATTAATAGCTAGTTTAGAAAATTCGTTTCTGAAATGTTTTCAATTTTCTTGCAACACAGTTCCCAACAATATTATACATTAATTCAAGTTATTACGTCAATATAAAGAATTAATATATGACAAGTTAATGTATTTGTGCGTTTTATGCAATAAATAGGAATTGATAAAATTAGAAATACTTGAAAATGCAAAGTAAGAAGTAAAAGGAAATGCTACAAGATGTAAAGAACCAATGATAATTAAAATAATATTTTGCTTTTATTTTATTTCATTTTAATTAAAGAATTATTTTTATAAATAAATTGCTAATTTTATGAAATAAATATTGTACTGGCGATTTAATTATTTTCATAAACAACATTTGAAAGATACCACAATTTTCCTCAAATTAAATCACATTGTTTGAGATCGGGATATTATTTCATTTCTAAATGCTTAGCATGAAATAACTTAAAAAGAAAATTTAATTCATAATATTTAAATTTAAAAATTAAATTTCCATTAATTATCAATCGGTCTTATAAACACTGACACTTGCTGAAAAATATTTTTAAAAATGTTTCCGGCACTCGAAACTAAGTCAACTCTTCAAATAATCGTTCTTTGCATTGCCTGTAAAACACGTTCATCTGCCTTGTAACAACACTCACTGAGAAAGCAAGCGTACAGGATTTTTAAACTACGAAGATAGGTTCATGATTGAGACAAATTTTGTTTCGCAGAAATTTCTGTTATTGACATACGGCGATTTCAATTTAACAAATCTAAAAACTAAAGGTATTATTTAATTTGAATTAGTAATTCAATAAAGTATTAAAGCCCGGACAGGTGTTTTATCTCTCATATCAGTTGATGTAGATACGCTTCACGTCTTGAGCCTTACTAACTTATATAAAGTATATATTTGCATAAAGCTTACACTGGAATAATTAGAAAGTGATAAAATGTATAATACTTAATTAAAAATGCAGTAATGATCTAAAAGGTGATATTACGAGGCTTGAAAAAATATAAATGGAAGTTAAACAAAATATCATTCTATTTTAAAATTATTTCATCAGTGACACCAATATCTGCAAAGTTGCGTTTTCTAACCATAAGCAATCATGAACATGATTAAGTAATCTTGATGATCAATTAATTATAAATAATATGACAACATTATATATGTTAAAAACAATTATGAGAAATTATCATAGCCGTTTTTAATGAAACATATTTGTTTGCAATATTCATTTTGTTTTAACAGATAAAAGTATCTGATTAAATTTATTTTAAGATCTATCAATGAAAAATATGACATTCAGTAAGCTTTTCGTATAGATAAACAAATTTTCAAAACTTTAATATTTTTTAATTACTTCTAAGCTGGAGAGTAAATATAGAAAAGTACAGCGTCGTTAAATAAAGTATTATTTCAATAGTCCACAATATGACTCTGCCTGATTGAGTTGATCATGCGCTACTGCATAACGAATAATTCCCCCCCTTTTTTTCACAGTGACGGCAGAGATTCACTCTCCGGGTCTATCTTTGCTTCCCGGCATGGGTTTCATCCGCGGCGAATCTTGACCAATCGCGTACCGGATACGTCATTTGTGACAGTGGCGCAATGTAACTGAAATATCAAGAACTCGAAGAGTCCCCCCCCCAATTCATCCTCCTGAATAACTCCTGGCTCTTATTATTTCGTCCGTTTAACTTCCATCGCGCACACAATCGTTCATTACTTCCACATAGCCCCCATCCATCATTTCACCTTATAAATCACAAACCCAGTTCCATCTAACTCCTTCCTTCTTAATCTCGTGCACAATTAAAGCATCAAACCTATCCCCTTCCCCTCCCCTTCATCTACCCCCCTCTCCCCCGCATCGCAAATGCCCTCCACCCCCGCACCCCCCCAGATTATCCTGCATTAAAAGCAGGTGGGTCGTAGATTAATAAACTGCAGCCCCGGCGAGCGGTCATTGTTGTAATAATGCCCGCCTAATAGCGCCGAAAGAGACTACACTGTCCATTGTCACACCCTGCTCCTTTAATTAAAGGGAAAGGGGGGGTTGGGGGGTGGGGTGGGGGTGGGAGATCCCTCTCGCTCGCTTATTGAGTAGCCAGAGTCCATCTTAATGAGAGTGGACCGTTGTAAGGGAAATCATCTGCGATGGCATCTGGACCTTGTTTGGGACACTCCCCCTCCCGGAGAGCGGACGCGCGGTGTATATGGCTGGATTTCCTTCCAAGGGGGTTGGGGGGAGAAAGGCTCCCCCGTGTGTGCTATTGCGTTTCTTGCGCCCAAAAGGGGGGTAAAGTAAAATATTGATGCGGGCGGGGGTGGAATCGGATTCCACCCCCCCGCCCCTATTGGAATTAATTAAAATGATCCAGCGATGAGAAACTTAGTTAAATGGCAACTGAGAAGTCATTACGGAGTTAAAGCCCGAGGTTGGCCTACATGACTTAAGGGCAGTGGAAGATGCGGAAGAGAAGGGGGCAATGAGTAGGGCGAAGCACTTTGTCAGAGATGGGTTCTTTTTTTTTTTTTAACGTCTTCAAATTTGCTTCCACAGTGGGAGGCAATTCAGAAAACCGATGATGACGAAATCGGGGGATACAGTTGGATGTTGCAGCTGCATATATACCATCTATATCCAAAATTTAATGACACCATTCGATAGTAAAACGATCAAAGAATTCGTTGAGCGAGGACTGCGGATGGGGGGGGGCGCCGCCATTTTGAGGTCGTTTCGCTGCGTCACGTGACGTTCGTTGAGTATACACTTTGACTTGGAGAAGCTAGAACGTTCGTTCGTGTTTCAATCGTCAGCTCTTGTCAAGATCTATCGATTGCGTATATAAAACATTGCAGCTACATATATCCCAGCAAACACACACAGGTTCTCTGAACGTCTATTAACGTTCATAAGAAGTTTTCTGAACGTTAATAGACGTTCAGAGAACCTGTGTGTGTTTGCTGGGTATACCATCTATATCCAAAATTTAATGACACCATTTGATAGTAAAACGATCAAAGAATTCGTTACGTTGAGTGAGGACTGTGATTGCGGCGGAGGGGGAAGCGCCGCCATTTTGAGGTCGTTTCGCTACGTCACGTGACGTTCGTTGAGTATAAATTTTGACTCGGAGAAGCTAGAACGTTCGATCGCGTTTCAATCGTCAGCTTTTGTCAAGATCTAATGATTGCGTACATAAAACATTAGTGTGAAATAGTTATAGTGAATATATATAAAGTAAAAATTTAAAATAAATAATGCAATGTCGGCCTATACTCGTTGAAAAGTCAAATCAAAATAGGGAGAACGTTTACAGTTGGAAAGGGCTTCTGAAGAGCAATCCAGTTGATACCCGTAAAACACCATATGGCAGAGTAAATTGGGGCTAGAACGTAAAAGAATGAAGTTATCCGTCGTTTATCCGAGCGGATAAACGACGGAGAAAAGTATATCTGCATCTAGGGCGCTCGAGCCTATTCAAGTGGATGATGTAATCGCTTCTATATCAACGCTGGATTTAAAAGACATCATCGTGTGTGATCGTCGATTAAGAAGACACATTGAGCAGCAGGTAGAGCACGTTTCACCACTACGTTTGTCAACAATACATTCGGACATAAGTGTGATGTGTGTAATCCTATGGTTTCTGCGCTCACTGAAGTCACCAAAGGAAAAACACTTCCTCTACTTAGCTGTACTTTCCCAGAAGAGACAGTGTCTGTCTTGTTTTCATGGATTATGGGGGCTTCGGCACCTCTGCTTTATAGCATTTTGTACCAACCTCAAATCCAGATTAAATCAATAGCGGCAGTACCTGCCAAGTGCTTTCATTTCTACCACAAACTCCCGAACAGTTCAATTCTACCTCATTCATGAGCCGATAGATGGCAGCACTACAGATCGTTTGGTGGCCTTTGGTTGGTCCCAGGATCGAATTCAGAACCTTTCGGCTGCGAGACCGACGCCTCTCGCAACTGGGCTGGAAGTGGGAAAAGGAGTATTGGAAAGTGAATAGTCATTTTTTAAAAACTATGATTAAACAATTGAAAAGCGTCTAATCTAACATTTGGACGACTGAAAAATGCTTTAGTTTATTACCCAAGGATGGTAGAAATTTACAAAACAAGACTTCTCTCCCTTTTCACTCCTCCTAACCCTACAAGGCTCCATTTTTTTTTCTGTGTCCAAAATTAATATATGTAGTGATGTTAATGAGTAGTATTTGGAGAAAAATAATTTAAAAAATAATAACTAAATGTTTTACTAGAAAATCACCTTTTCATTTCAGTTCCGTATGTAGTACACGGAGCCTTAACTATACTTTTTTAGCATTTTTTTAAAATTTAGTATTCAAATTATTTCTTAGTATGACGAACTCCAACACACAATAATTGTTTCCAGGTCAATTTTTTCCCTAACTATATTTTTGTACTTTTATAAAATAAACAAAATTACGTACGGAAGATTACGATTTAAATTATAATGTTTTAAAAATAATAAGAACAGCTTCTACACGCAATAGCCTGAATTATATCGTTGCTATCTATGTATAAATACTCTTAAAAACTGAAAATGTATATTCTAGTATTTTATAAACATAGAGGAATAATTAAAGTGGTTGTTACACAAATGGTACCAAGTGCATTGTAGGGTTAAGCTAAAACTGCCCATTTATTCACTAACGGGTTGCTTCGTGCATAAAGCAAAGGCTTGTGGATATTGACATGTTTCCTCTAACGAGGAATTCTGCGACCGCAACGTAAGCCAGCTGTAGAGGAGCATTTAAAAACCTATTTTAGGAAGCATCGCTGGCTGCAGAAGAGGTATCTTTTCCGTTGCGCCTTTTCAGTGAAGAGAACGAACATGTTAAATCTAGATTCAAGATTAAAAATGAATGAATGAATGAATAAATAAATAAATAAAAGTGGCGAAATATCTGATCAAATGCTTTGTCACTCTATATTTGCCTAATATATTTCATTTTTAATTTGGAGAAAAGGAAAAAAAAAAAAAATGAATCCTCCTACAATTAATTCTGGAAATCCAAAATTTCTTATCAGGACCGAGCTTGCCCCAAAACTTTTTTCTAAAGACCTTAGTTGATAGTGACCAATCAATTAGTTGTGGGCTACATGTTAATGTTCACATAAATCAAAACAAGATACATTTCTCTGTTACAATAATCGAACGGAAGAATAAAAAAAGGAACCGCCCCACAAAAAAAGGAAAAAAAAAAAGAGGGAGTTAGACTACAACGCCACTGAATTACCTGACACCGAATGGAACAGGCTATATTAATCGCACCCATTAGCTTCTCTGAAACCGTTGCTGTCTTTTAAATGCTTCAGAACTGAAATGCATTTGTATGGAAAGTACCCGAGTGCTCTTGTGTCACGGTAAAGACCACAGAAGCCAGCGCATAATCTTTCTGAGATACATTCTTAATCGATACTCCCTTCCAGATAATTGATATCGCTTTTATAAGTCCGGTCCACGAGGCAAGAAGGAAGAAACCCCGAAATTACCCTGACACAGCCGCGTCGCAATATTTGCGAGGCCCCCCCTCCTCACCGGCTCCTCTTATTCCCGTCCATCCATCGTGCGGGGGACTAGCGGATCCCAGGGGTTAATGATGCCCCAGCTCCAGGAAGAGGGCCGGCCCTTAAGCGGTCGGCCATCAGTTTTAGGAGCTGGAGGGGGAGAGATGCGGAGCCTGGCAATCATAAGTGCTTGCTGGTAGCCGAACGAGGACAACTGATAAGTCATTGGTTCTGGATTATTGGCTCGACGTTTCAGCAAGTGAAGAAAGGGTACAGACACTGATCTGCAAATTTTATACACGCTGGTCAATTAAAACATAGTGCTCTTTTGATATAAATGAAACTTTGCATAAAAACATACATTCAGCCTTCATCAGCTGTCATTATACAGTCTGTGTGATGACAGACTGCTGCACTGTAAAAACAAGGTACTTAGAAATAAACAAAATGTACTCATTTCTGAGTACTTTGTTATCTTGTGATAGCTCCGAGTACTTTATTCTTAAATTTAAACGACACATGTACTCATTTCTTGAATTTATATTTAAGCACGTCATGTACTCGTTTATGGCACAAATGCACTTAAAAAGTAAGAGTGCATTAAAGTATTCATTTTAAAGTACTTTCTTTTTAAGAGTATGATGAAGGGTGAAGATGCTTTTGACCGAAACGATCTTACTGACAGATAAATATTTTGATATGTGTGTTTTTATACAAAGCTTTATTTATACCCTCTTTTGATACCAGTTTTTTGAGTGTTTTTTAATAGTGCCCGTTTGTTGTTCTTGCTACTAGCTACTCGAATCTTCACTTTCAAAGCCAGCTAGTGTATTTTTGGAATTGACATAGAAAATGATAAATATAAGAAAATAATCACTGAATGTAAAAATGTTACAGTAAATAAGTTACTAAAATATTTATTTTTTTATCACTGTCAATAGATTAGGAAAACTTTAGGGGGATATGGGTCACTGAAGATTCCATAAGTAGTGGCGCCGAAGTTGCTGTTAGCGAGAATTTAGGCGAAAGATTCTATCAGGAAATGGAGAAGCTATATCACAAAAGACGGAAGATCAACTTAACAACTTACTATTGATAAATGACACAAAGAGACAATTTGCGTTAAATTTAGGAGGACAATAGTAAGAAGAAAAAACTTTGAGATACAGCAAATGTCTCTTTAAGATCCTTTTATGTATAAGGTAACGTTAGAGATGGCCAGTCGGAATACTTTTTAATATATTCACCAGATGGAACTGTGTTGTGGTTAGTTAACTAAGATCGACACTCCGGAGCAATATATGAACAAAAAAACCTGAATAAAAACTTACTAAAAACAAGCTTTGATTGTTCATTGTTCTGCTAAAATTTTATAGTAGGCTCATATATCCTTCCAAAATAATATTAATGACTATGTCATTTTATCTATCAACACCCTTTATTGAAAAATGTGTCCCAAAAATGCAACATAGAAAAACACCATAAAAGTATGCGACCTAATTTTACATGTATTTAAATACTATTAGTTCACAACAGCTTTAATCTATTGTTACAATATTTCGTAAGCTGTAGAATATGCTTCACATGTATTTCTCTATAAATTGGTTACACTGATAAAAATTTCAACATGGGTTACCAGGCGAAATACGCGGAAGATGAACGATAAAATGACAAAGTCAATTAATATCGTTTTAATATGGCAATAATGAAACTAAAAAATTAGGGAGGTTCAAGGGGATGTCCCCCTGACGAGGCTCGAACAGCCGAGTTATATTTAATATTTAATACTTGTGTGTTCGAGAAATGATTTCATAATTCATACTTCTTTGTTTATCTGCACCTAAAAGTGACGGTTGATTTACATTTTATTACCGTGTTTACTCGCGTAGTAGTCGTCCTCGCATAATAATCGCACCCACGTTTCGAAGCAGAAAAAATAGCTTTAGATCTATAACATTATCTAGTAGATTTTCTCCGCATAATAGTCGCACCTAGACTTTCGCCATGAAAAATTGGCAAAACAAGTGCGAATATTACGCGAATAAACACGGTACTTTAATTTCAAATTTGCTTATCTCATCCGTTCAAAAAGGAGAGATAGCCATATGAAGTCAGGTATAAATAGCCATATCAATTTATGTTTTTAATGTAGTTAATATGTGGTTATTTTTGTTACATACATGAAAGAAATACTACAGAAAGATTGCGTGGCAACTGGACAGGAAATTGCTTGAAATTTGCCATACGTTCTATAAAAAACGGAGAGATGTATATGTACAAAGTATCAGTCGTTTATAGCATATCTCGAGAAACGCACGAGGGAAAGTAAAAGATTGAAAATGATAAGAAAAATAGAAAAAATAAAATCTTTGTAGTCATAAAAAAGATATGCTTTAAAATAATATGAGAATGATTGGCTCTAAATCGGCTGAAACGTTAAAGATAAAACACAAATTTAATAAAACCAAGGAAAAGACAGGTTATGATTGGTTAATTTTTTTTTTTTTTTTTTTTTTTTTTTGCGAAGAAACCCTTTATTGTTTCAAAGGAATCTGAAAGAGTGTAATGATCTTGGTTTCAGGGAATGAACAGAGTTGAAGTAAACTAATTTTCCGAAGTAATATTTACTTCAGGAAAGACTTTATAAAAGTGATTTACTATCTAAATCAGGGCTATCGAAACTTAATTGTGTGTTCAGTATGTAATTATATAAATATATAGAAAAATAAAGCAAGCAGTAATGATAAGAAAAAGGAAATCTAGCACTGGCCATATGTCCCATACTACTATGGTTGACATACCCTGATGCGCAGATGAGATGACCAATCGTGTTTTTATTTTTTTTGTAAATACATTTTATAGTTTTTTTCGCACACAAGAGACTTTATCTGATGTTGATTTTCAAACGACTGATTATGAATGATTATTATATGAAAACAGTTTAAATATATAAAAAGTATTTTTACTTTGTTTCGATTTTAAAAGAATAAGGCCATCTCTAACTGGTTTACGCTACAATTGAATCAGTAACACCACAATTAAAAAAAAACCTGACTATTTTAGATACTGAAACCGATTAAGATTCATACAAAGCGGGCAAATAAAGCTTATGAACTAGTAAAGATGATCCTATCACTTAAGAGATGTGTATTCTCTATAAAAGAATTAAGTTTCTACTTGTTTTTGAGAAAGTAAGACCCCCTAAGTAACTCAGCGGTTTTAGTATGTTTCATGCTTCCGTTACTTTGAAAAAAGAAGGGGGGTCCTTAAGGGAATTCACAAGTTTGAAAAACGATTTAAAATTTTTTTCGCACCCAACAGTAATTTTCGTTTAAAAAAATTGCTACTTTTAACATTCTGACTTCAAACATCAGGCTAAAAGAAAGGATATCCATTGAAGTTTTAAAACTTGGGTTCTATTTTAATTTGTAGATGACCCCTTAAGATAAAAGTAACAGTTTGCCATACTACAGGACAGTTACAGAAGTAAAACGGTACCTTTCTTTTATCTGTACGTCAATGAGACTTCGAAATTCGGATTTCATAGACACTTCTTAGGGTGTTGTTACACTATATAGTTTTGTTATGGAACTATTCCTTAATTTTGAACATGTTGTTATTGTAATGTGAAAGTTTACATATTTTAAACTAAGGAATAGTATTTGTCTTCCAAATTTTGTAAATATTTGTTTACGAGTCACTACATTGGGAATTCTTTAAAACAATTTTACAAAGTTTCCTTTAATTTATTTTCAGTAGTTTTATGAGGTTCCTCGACTCCCAAAATCGAAACATAAATCTTCAATCATACCTCAGAGACAGTTCATTGTTTACAATCCAGCTCGTATTATAGGGGTTCGGGCCCCATTGCGTGACCCGAGAAAACCACGGAGTTTTCCGTGGTTTTTTCGGAAACTTAGCACAAATACGGGTTGGACCCCTTAGAAAGACCCCCACGGAGGGCACCCCCCCCCTTGTGTTGCCATTCTGACGAGGATTTATAAGCGGGATTCGTGACAAGCACACAAATCTGATGTACGTGTTACCAATCGTATTACAGTCACTTCGAATCGGACTGAACTGCAATAAAAAAAATATTTAAATTTTAAAAACAATTTCCTGCTGTGCTCTTTTGGTACTTTTAACAGTTCCTTGGTAATAACTTGCACAAATTAGCCAAAAAATATCTAAGTCCATCAAATAACGAAGAGGTAATACTCAATGGTACTTTCCACACATCTTACGAACTTTTATCAAAAAATCTCGTTTTATTGAAATTAAACTCGATCGTTCGCCGTTGCTAAATGCAACTCCAATGCAATAATTCTTTTTAAATAGGCCTTTTACGGTAGCAATAATGTAATTATTTTTCACCTAATACGGACATATTTTTTTTTTAAAATTCAAATCTAGTCATCCCCCCCCCCCAATCCCAACATGCCGATGATAATTAGAGTAGGAAAACTTGCGCGTCCTGTATACAATAAAACGGATATTTTCCCGAAAATAAAACGGGGAAAAGGAACGGCAGGGTATCTTTGTACTTTTGCTAATTACACCTTTTACGTTTAAATGCTTCAAAAAAAATATATCTATGTGAATAAATAAAAGAGAGATTCAAAAAGAATATCTCCGCTTGTAACTTCTCCGCTGGTTCAATTAAAGAAAAGAAGCTGGAAAAATATGAGCCTATCGCTTCAATACTAATGGATAAGGCGCTCAAAACTCCTATTAATACATTCGGAAAGAGACGGGGGAGCAACTTCTTTCTTTTTTTTTTTTTAAATAGCGAAAAAATTTCCAGTTTGGGGAAATTAGAAAGGTATAGAGATTTTCTTCCTACTAATTAAGCTTTAATTGAGGGATAAATATTCAGCTTTTCTGCGTGTACATGATTTTTTTTTTTTACATCCACCCTCTGATTCAATTCTAGAAAAGATGCAAAAGCGATGGAAATAACTTTTTTAAAAACGTAATAGAAAACCGTGTGCAGATGCAAGGTAAATAGCTTGCTAATTGAAATCTAACATTTCAGTTGAGGATTTATGCGAGAAGAGATGGTAATCTAAAAAAAAAAGAACATTCGCATGCATAAATCCTTTTTAAAAAAATTAAAAAAAAAGTATCTCCCCCCCTTCCTTTTCGAATTATGTATATCTTTAAATTATCAACGGCAGAACAAATATATACAGTTTAATAAATGTTTACCCCGTTTTCACCCAGTGCGTTTTCGAACGAATATTGTTTGCTTAAAGATTTGGGTGGCCTTAGTGTATTAATGAGAGCAATTAGTACATCCACCTTTCGCTAATTAGCTAATACTTTTGCAGTTCTTTTTGACGAATATAAACAAATAGAAGGCGTTTAATTAAAACATAATCTGAGAAAGCGCAAAACTCACATTCCCCCCCTCCACTGGTTTTCTACCCCCTTGTTTGAGAATTAGTTGAAAATACAAATGCGTATTTTCAAATATTTCTTTCCTAGTCGGTGTAGAATTTGACAGATTTCAGTGACTGAGATTTTGGCTTTGGATCGGCAAATAAAATATGCGCAAATTTAATTTTTTTTTCCCCATTGACATGATGGTTTTGTTTAGCTTGTGTACCCATCCTTTTTTTTCTTTATTCAGTGTAAAATATTTCTTAAAGAAATAAATTGAATTACTCCACCGATATTTTTCAAATTCAAAGACGACACCGTCTAATCACATGTTTAATCAGATTTTAAATTTATAGAATAAGTCCAAATTACACAGAAATCTAAAACATCGTGAAATTAATGTCAATTTAAGAATAATTTTTAACCTATAGAATGTTTAAATGGCAAATTTTTCAGTTATACTGTAATAATTGTTTAAAAAGAACAATTGTATAAAAAATTTTATTTTAGTTGAATTGAGAAGCGACAGTATTTAACGAGTAATCCAAGATTATTTATGCTTTTTTATGGTCCTGGATTATTAAATTTTTTAATAATAAATGTCTTTTATACGTATAAATTATTCAATAGGTTGGCAAGAATAAATATATTGAGTGCTTAGGATAGTTTATCAAGAACTGTATTGTTTAAGAATCATCCAGTTTCGAAAGAAGGTAAGAAAAAAAATCGTTCCTACATTTTCGATAACGCTTTTTTGATATTAAACTTGAAAGGGAAAAATCATACCTGATCCTATTTCTTTACACTTTATTAACGAACTTTAAAAAAAAAATGTGAATTTGTTTCCTTTTTATATTTAAAAGAAATGCAATTATTCAAAAAAATTGCCTTACATTTTTAAAAAATTATTAAAACATTTTTTGGTGTAATCCATTATATAATAAAAATATGATGTCTAACTATAAATCCTTTATAAAATTTAGTGCATTTTAATATACAAATATGAATTAATTTGCTTATCGGTATTGAAAAATTCACACTATTCTCTAATTTTGCTTCGAGACGACGATGATTTTTTTTTTTTCATGTAAGAATATACTACAATTTTTTTATTATCTAAGTCTTTCCTAAATTTAGTCCATTCTAAAAGGAAAGTATGTCATTCGTGTAGAATTCTGTTAATTTGGTCTGTTAAAATATAAAAATGCACTTTGATAGATTGTCTGGACTCTTTAATAGTATACTTTGCTCCTATTCCAAAAATTATGTTTAATTTTTTATTCTTTTTTAAATACTTATTCTCTTATAAATAAAATTAGTTATAAAAATTATTAAAAAGACTTTTTAGCGGCGGAAATTGTAATCAATTTTAAAAGAAAAAAATAGCTTATATGTGATTAACCCATTTGTGCCTGGATATTTTTGCGACTTTCTTCGATTTTTACTGATAACAGAAATAATAGATAAATTTCTGATGTCAACTTCTTCAACAAGGGATGATTTCTTTTAAAATCATTATGCATAAAAATCGAAATATCAACATCCTACTGGGTCATGTTAAAATATTTTGTAGAGTTGAGGCTCAATACTCATGAATAAAGCCTAGGAAAAATAAATAACGTTTTCGACTAATAGCGAAAATGCCGTCCCAAATAAGGGACACTAGGCATAAATGGGTTAAAAGGTTATGCCTTTTATTTTTCGAAAAGGTGAATTAAGGTGCTAGTAGGCTCACTGAGTATGAAACAAGTTGGCTCGCTGAGCCAACTTATCTCGTTACACAATGTTTCAGAATAGTATCTGCTATTTTATTCCGTTTTATATATTAATCAGTGTGTATGAAGTAAGAGCCAGTATTTTTATAATTCAAGCGTGCTTGAATAGTTGACATTTTTTATTTTGCTGAAAATTTCAGGATAATTTCATGTAAAGTTACTAAACCCGGACTTTTTTTATCCCCCCCCCCGACAAAAAGAAGAAGAAAAAACCCTATAGTTTCGATGATGCCAAAACTGAAAATCCTCCGGTATGTTAAAAAAAAGCATACTTATTTACATAAGCCATTACCTTTTTGTATCAAGAGTGAACCAATGCACTGGCAATTACTTTGTGTTCTACAACGTCCAAACTGATTGATAGGACATAAGTACTTGTGATTGACTTTTGGCACAAAATCCAAAGGTCATTCAAAATTCTTCGAAAAACAAAAAGCCTTTTTTTTAAAAAACTTTGATCGTTAAATTCTTGTGCAAAAAGTGAGACACAAAAGTGTATATTACAATGAACACACAGAACCTCTCAAGAAAGTGTTCGAGTAATAGTTAAACTTCCTCTGTTGGTTTCCTATATTAAAAATTTTTAATTTAATTAATTTTCGCGTTTAATTGAGTGCACAAGCCACATATAGTTTTCCGACTTTGTTTTTGTGAATAATTAATTTATTCTCCTGCAAAATTTACGCGTTTGTTTAACACTTTTTTCTTTAATTTTCACCATAAATATTAAAGTAGAGGGAAATATATAGAGTATTTTCACGTGACGTCACTGAAATTTTTTTTAGGTCAACTCGGATATTTAGGGATACAAAGCCACGTTTTCGGCCAATGACCATTCTCAAATGAATGAATGTTTGACCAAAAAAAGTTGGTTGCTAAGTTGTGACGTAGTGATTATGACGTAGGTGAAACAGCTCTATGACTTAATCCTAAAAAATGAGACAGAAAATTACCAAGTACTTCCGACTCTGTGCACCTAAACTCGCCTTAGAAAGGGTTTAGGCATACGGTCGTAGGTCCGATTCCCAATCATCCCCTGATTGTTTGCGCTTGTCCTATGAACTGTAAATTTCTTTTTTCTTTGTGTTACTGTACACTGCTTGACGGCCGTATTCACGAAGTACTTGATACACGCATTAACTCACCAAAACGATGGTCAGATGTCGAATGGATGTATATTGGATGTCCAGCGTCTAAAGGGGTTAACACGGGTGTCAAGTACTTAGTGATTACGGCCGATTTTGTTTTCCGTTTTATTCGACGAGGATTTATAAGCCGATCTGGAAGCCAAGCATACATCCCCCGACAATAATTCAAATACAACAGCAAAAACAAATAATTGAAAAGTGAGTACTGAAAATACTCGTTATATTGCAATACCTCCTTTTAAATACCTGCGTCTACTATATTATAGGAAGTTTTTCCCCCTCAAAAATAACAAAACATGGGTCTAATATGTTTAAATGAAGAACAAATCCTGCTTACTTCAACAAAATCAAGAATGACGGTTATCGAAGCCTGATTGACTCTTAAAAAGAAACTGGCTTTTGACTAGAAAGAAAATTGTGGAGTAGGTGTTCTGCGATCGAGTAAAAAAGGTAAGAAAACAGTCCTTTATTCTTTTAAAATACTTTTAGACTGCCCCTTTTTACTGTTCTGCTTGTATCGGTAGTTATTATCTGTAAAAAAATCTAATCGAAGTACGGGTAAAAACTGCACCGTCATTGTCCTGTATACCAATAAATATCAAAGTACTTCAAATACAGAAGAAAGTGTGTTCAAAAATTAACGAAAATATTAGATTTTTATATGTATGATAGTCGCAAATCCTGATGATTTCGAGTCGGACAGAATTTACTTTAAGTTGATGTTGATTGATTCTTTTTATGAATGTATAATTTACAGATCCAGTTGTGCTGAAATTGGTAATTATTTTATGTAAATTTGATGGTAAAAAATAGAATTAATTTCTTCTTGAGTGCATGTCTGAGTTTCACTTAACTATATATAGAGCATGTGCTAACTCAGCATTAGCAATCAGCTCCGAGACGGGACTACCATGTTTATTCGCGTAATAGTCGCACTTTTTTTGCCATTTTTTCATTGCGAAAGTCTGGGTGCGACTCTTATGCGGGGAAAATCTACTACATAATATAGTAACTTTAAAGCTACTTTTTCTGCTTCAATACGGGGGTGCGACTATTAAGCGAGTAAGCACGGTAGTTAGTACACATTTTTATCTCTTAATTCAGAATTTCTTAAACGTAAACTATACATATTACAACAAAACACTTATACTATTTACAGCCAAATAGTTGTGCTTTACAGGTGCAGTTCAATTTTGTAAAAAAAAAAAATAATAAAAAATTAAATAAATAACAATATCTTAAAAACTACGCCTGGTAGCCCGGTTTTCCATGCTTTTAAAATTTATCTGTATTAATGATTTTATAACGAATTCATTAGTATATAAAATCTGGAATGATTAATTTAGGTATCGTAGAAATGAATCGCATTACAGTCATTTTAGTGAGGGAAATTGAATCGGTCTACAAGTAAGTCGATTGATGAGCTCGATGAAGAAACTAGTTCTTGGCATGAAACCAAGGTTGCTCAAGATACCACCGTAAACTCTTAATAGAATTTTGAAATGAAAAAAATCGTAATAAAATTTCGTCTGAAAATTTATTTTAGGAAACGGGTTTACTAGTTATGACTAAATATTCTTTTAGAACACCACTTTGTTCATAAAAAAATTGCTTCTTAAAGTATTCGTTTTGGATTAAACCTGGTAGGAGTGCATGAGGCCTCGATGACGTCGACTGTAGCTAAAGAGGCTGTAGACATCAACCTATAATTTAAGAGCAGTTTGTTTTCTAGATATTACCATCATCATATACAATAAATTTGTAATTTATAAAAAGTTAATCTATTTGTGGGAACAGTTAAATTTGCCTTGAATAAATGAGACTGGAGTTGTAAACTAAAAGATTATGTAGCTTTATGTAAAAAAAAAAGAAAAAAACTAGGGGCTAAGGCCCCTAGACTCGGTACGCTCGCTTTTCCGTTAGAGGCATTCGGCTCCTAATGAGGCTTATTCGTAAAAAAAGGGCATGATTTCAACAAGCAAAACTCAAAGGTTGGATCAGATAGAATGTTACCGAGCTACACATTGCTTGGTTCTTGCACGTTCCATGGAACATAAAAATTTAAACTTCGCACTATTTTTAATTATGTCAAACCCATGGAACACCTTGCGTATTAGCTAATTATGGCAATTTTTCATAATTTGACGATTTGCGAATATGTATAGTTAATAATTAGCTCTAAGAAAAGAGTACTCCATATGTTTTCTTTGATAAAAACTACGGAACAGCTAGGATAGCTTGCCACCCATGGCAAGTTTTCATTATTTGACGATTTACACATGCTCACAACCTGTAATTACTATAAGGTTCCCGGAAAACCGTTATCCATATTTTCATATGCATAATCCTTTGCAGATTGGCGTATTCAGCACCACGAATTATATCATCTCGCCGCGGTGGCAGATATCCAAAGTGTACTATAGCTGCTATAATCGTATAGTTAACACCACCCAATATTTCCACTGGTAGCAAATACTCCAGCTGGACCGAACAGGCTTTAAAATAATATGCATATTAATTATTTTTCATAGATTTTTCAAGATATTGGGTTCTAACATTTTAGAAGTCTAGATTCACCCTGCTTGGAAAGATACCATATTTCCAGAACTATAATGCATATATGGCGTACCTATAATGTATATATGGCACTTTTAAAATCAGTTATAATTAGTTATTCTGTTTTGGAAAAAAGAATAATAGAGCTAATTCTATACTCCTGTTGTCTAAGCGAACTTACTATTTGAAATTATCAATATTGTGTAACACACTTGGAGTTATTTATTTCATATACTTTTTAATTTGGCGTAAAATGGGTGTCATTCTACTTCATGTTTGTCAATTTCACGCAATTCTACATACTTGGAATTGCTTTGTTGCAAAGGAACGAATGATTTTATGCCAAATCTGGCAACCATTATGTTTTTTTTGCATTACTATCTCCTAAAATCATTCGATTTTCGAAATTTAAGTCAACTTATCAGGTTCCTCGGAATTTTTCGAATCTGTGGACACCTTAGTCGAAACTCAAATCCCCACGATTTAGGAGGAGATAGCCCAACAAGCTTTGACAGCGGCGACAGCAGCCGCTACTTTTTTTTAGAATAGAGAGAAAAAAAATGCACTGATACGTGCTTTAATGCTCTTTCAGGTTATGTAAATCAATGCTCGTGCATTATACATTATGCAATAAACTGTGCACATTTAGAATAATTTTATTACAAGAATTTATACTTTTTAAAAATCTGATAACTGGCACCGTAAGATCAGGTTGCTTATTTGTGATCTACTAACTGGCGATACTAATGTTTACATTACCGGCAATGTTGTTCTACAGCGGAGGTAGTATACAGGCAAAGAAACAACATTTACAGTAAAGTTAAAAGAAGAGAAAAAAATGTTTAATGTAATTTTTAGTTATGTACTTATTTAATCTTACTCAAATTTTATTTTTTATGACTGCGAAAGACTTGGATCACTAGTGATACAAACACGATACGCACTAATATGTCGTTAATTTGCAAATACATTCAACAAAAATGCATTCGAGTATCTATAAGTTTAGTTGGGCATTTCGGTTGAAGCTATCATTTTAAGAAGCCAAGCAATGTTTGAACAGTTTTAAGAGAATAAAGCTACACTAGTGACCCGTAAAAATTCAGAATGTCTATTCTTAAGTTGTCCCTGAGATATTTCCTGAGAAAATTTTAAGCTATAAATATACGGTTACAGTTCTACCGTCAAAATGGTTAAAAAAAAAGCATATAATGAAGAGAAGGTTACAGTAATAGGAGCACCCACGGAGAGGGCTACGGGGCGGGGACTAAAGCCCCCCCCCTCCCCTAAACCTCTAGAGTTGATGCGCAAAGCTTTAAGAAGAAAAAAATATGATATAAATAAAACTTTGTATAAAAACACAAATAACAAGGTACTTATCTGTCAGTACGATCGCTTCGGCCAAAAAAAATCTTCCTTGATCAGCCGTCATCACACAGACTGTATGATGACAGCTAATGAAGGCTAAAGATTTTTTTCAGCCGAAGCGGTCCTACTGATGCATAGACGCACCCAAAGAGGGGGATATGGGGGCTAACCTCCCCCCTCCCCTAAAGGTGAAGCGTTAGAAGTGAAAAGCTTTAAAAATTGAAAATTGTCACAAATGAATTAAAATATTTAATTTTATAAATTGTCCTCAAATTATTTCTATTTTTTTTTTTTTTTTGTGGGGAGGGGGATTCGTTAAAAGTGGGGCATGATGGCTTTTAAATAAATACTAACAGTTAATGTACGAAATAAAGCTAAATTTGACCACAACATCACTGAAAAGTTGAAAAATTATTTATGGCTGTAACGAATTATGTTGATAGTGGGCTTGTGTTATATGGGCAAGTGCTAATGTTTTAACGTTATAAGAGAGTTATAACTATAATCTAGGTCACTATAAAGGTTCAGCAGTATTTGTAACCCCAGCCCCCACCCTAAGCCACAATTCTGGGTGCGCCACTGGTTACAGTCATCTTTCATACTGCAGTACTTACATTAACCCTTTAACGCGCAGTGTTCCCGCTCTGAGAACACCCAACTCTTACGTTTTGACTCTTGCCAGTCACGAAAAATAGATTTTTATTCTATAAAAATAGTTGCGGGTGACAGAGCTCCACGAGAATCCTTTACTTTTTAGCACGTCCTTTCCCGAAAAAAATTGGTCACGATTATTTTTAACAGTACTGACATCTGCTGAAAAATGGAAGAATGCGAGAACGGCTGGATGCATTGCCCAATGCTGAGAAAAAGGGCAGACGTTGCCATCGCTCGACTTAACTACCAGCAAGATGGCGGACGATCGAAACGTTCATCGCGTGCCACAAATCTAGAGACCCTTTTTCTGACGCAGTCGTCAAAAAAGGGGTCTCTACATCCGCCATCTTGCTGGTAGTTAAGTCGAGCCGGCTGACCTTTTTTCAGCATTGGGAAAGGGTTGCACCTCAAAGGGTTAAGTCGAACAGGTACTTCGGCAGCACAATTTACACCCCAGAAAAGCCAGAGAAAGCACTCCCGCCCCCCCCATCTTTCGAACTCTCCCCTCCCCCACCAAAACCTTCTTAAATTCATCAGCAAGAATTAAAGAGCCCGCTCCCAACTTATCCCGTCCATAACTCACATGCCCCGTAAAGACGAAATATTTATCACCGCGCGCGCCTCTCACTCCCGCGTTCTCTGAACCGGACCTACGCCCGCAAAAAAGGGAGATTTTTATACCGCCCCCGCCGGCCCGACCTGATAGAGCCACATCCGAAATCCGTCTCGAAATTAGGATGCGGCTCAGCTGTCAGGTTGTCAGCGAACGAACGCCCCCGCATCCTCCCCCCACATTCTCCTCTCCCCCACCACCAAGCTCGGGGAGAGGGTTGCAGCGTTGATGAAGGCTGAGAAAAGGAGGGGGGGTATATATATATCCTATATATATATATATATATATAGACTGAGGAAAAGGGGGAGTGAGGGGAGGGAGAAGAAGGCAGTGGGCAATGGTCAGTAGAGTGGAACAGAAACTGGCCGTTAGCTCTGTCTCTCTCTCTCAGCGGGGGGAGGGGGTGGGGGCTGGGATCTCTACAAGAGGCAGTAATTACTGCAATGCTGGGGCTTTTCGAAACGGGGGCGCGGATTTATATTATTGGGAGAAGTTTTGGAAAAGCGTGGTAAGTGTGGAAAAAAAAAATATGTTATTGGAGTTTTTTTTTTTCTGAAAAGATAATGCGTACTGCAAAATTTATCTCTAACTTGTTTTTTTTTTTTTTCTTTCTTAATATGTGGGTATGAGTTACAGATTTATTGAGGAATTTTTTTCCTTTTTCTGGTTCGCTAGTGGGTTATGTTCGCCTTTTTATACTGTGCAATTGCGAGCGGGAAGGACAATGGGTAAAAATTTACGATTACTATGCGTTAGATTACTATGCGTTACGATTATGCGTTACAATTACTATGCTTTTTGGTTGAATGTGTTTCCTCTGTAACAATGAAGCAACGGCAGAAGTGCATACAGGGCAGTGGCTGTTAACCAGACTTCGTGCCATTACACGATCATCTGTAATCGATTACAAGAAATGATATGGATTACGATTACTAACAGTTCATAAATAGATCTTTTTTGTAGTTTAAATTCTATGTACGTTTTTTAAACACAGCCGACCATTAATAAAGTTCATAATGGCAGAAACATCATCTCTTTATATTATAGACTTCTCATTCAGACTATAACAGCAGAATAAACAATAGTCCAGATACTTTTTCAAAATTATTACAATTTTTTTTAAAGATTTAAATTTTAGAGATCTACTTAACATGTTAGGAAGCTACTTGCTTTGTTATTTTAGAAAAATTATAATATTTGTAGGCATTCTTTCATTAATTCTCTTTTTGCCACTATAACTCATTTAAACTACAATACTCCATCTCGTGTTGGGCTTAAATTGAACACACAGCACTTCAGTTTTTCAGAAAATTTAATTCACATTTTGTTAGTGTTTGAGTTTAAAAGCGTACTATTTTGCTTTCTAATGCACTACAATTTGAAATTAAGTTTCTCCCAGGATTTTTAAGAAAAGTGTTTTTACATGATACCGCCAACCAGGTAAATATTTTACATTATATTAGTTACAGACGTAAATTTATAGACTTAAATTTAAATTCTTAGTCAAATTTCAATTTTATAATCTGTATGACAGCGGAAAAAGGAGAAGCAGTGATAATGTAGTTAGGACGTGAAAACATGCGTTTCGTTTGATAATTGCTGTGTTTAAAGACTTTTACAGCATACAGAAATTAAAATACTGTACATTGATTTTTATTCTGTAAGATTTTATAGCGTATACATAAGCTTTATTACTTTAAAGTGTTTACAGTTTTTCAGTGTAAGTGCAAATGAGGGTTTAAAAATGTCTGTTGGATGATATAAGAATTTAAAGTTATCTATTTAAATATACTATTTTATCATTTTGCAAATACATTAATGAACACTGCTGAACAATGTAAACAACAGTGAAAAGAGCTTATGCCAAGCATTCAAAAACTGCACTTGGCATGTTTGGTGCTGATATCTATATAAAAAAAAACATATATATAAATTATTCCGAAAAGACAAATATTCGATGAAAAATCTTTTATGGCACTATTTTTAACTAGAAGCCAAAGCCCACTGTTCAGGCAATTACAACGGGCACTAGAAAAAACATTTGAAAGAAATATGTATATACCCTACGCTCAATATATTTAATTTTCGCCCATCTAAAATAAATAAGCTCATATCCAATTTTTATTATATGCTCAAATCAAATTTCATACTCTTTTGAAAACGCGCTGAAACTTTTGGCATTCGAAAGATTTCGTTTTGTGTACGCAGCCTTTCTTATATCCATGCAGACGATTTATTTGTGGAAAAAAATGTAATCTGGAAAAAAACTATTTTAAACGAACTGGAATCGCACTTTCTTTTCAAAGCCTGATGACCGTGATGAATAGGACGTCCTGTCGATACAACAGCTCATTTTGTCACGCAAATGATTCACTTTTTTGACTCTCGGAAATAAAATGCAGCTGAAAATAGCAAGAAATAGCTATATTTTTATACATAATTATGAAAATTTTCAAGCGGATCGTATTAACGGTGTAGATATTATTACGCTTTTTCTGCTTTTTAATCTTTTGAACTTTTTAATCTTCTTGCAGTAATGGTGGCAAAATATTTATATTGAAGTGGTTGCCCAGAATGGTTACACAGTAAGGTCGGTCATGTATCAGCGTAACTATATAGCAGGATAACTTGCATCTGTGTTCCCTGAATCCGAAGCCAAAGGCAAAATTATTTTAAACGAGGTAAAGAATATAGCGCCCTCTACATTAATATACAGTTCGCAAAGTCTGCTCCCCTAACGGGTGCATACTTGATTTAAAGTTTAATACCCATCCTAGAAAATCGTCTCATGCTTCAGAGAATCAAAAATCACTTAATTTTGCAGCATGCAAACACGAAAAGTATTTGCGCAAAATTGCCTCTTTGTTCGGCGTTAACATCTCGCGTTCCTTTTCCATAAAAATTTTTAAGATTTCAGAAAAAAATGGCAACATCTTTTGACAACGGAAAAACTCAATGACATCTCTATCATCCTTTTGCGATTACTTAATAAACTTAAAATGTGAGCCCTTCTTTTTTTTTTTTCTTATTTAACTCCTCTCGCTAAAAGAACATTACGCCATTTTTTTTTTACTATTTTTGTTATTATTCTCCCGCTCTCCCCCTCTCCCGCCCTTTGTTTCCTCATAAATAAACGATTTTGAGCCTCATTGCTTTCATATTATGGTCCTTAAAGAAACAATTTCACTATCGGCGTTGCAAATGGAAAAATAACTGATTTGACATGCTTGATAAGCTACGGATAAAAATTTATTAAGCGTGCGTTGAGCGGCAAATTGACGAAACTTATCACTAGAGAAGCAGCCATTTTTTTTTTTTATCATCAGAGTCATCTAGTTTTTATATTACATCGCTCGGGTTTCAGGGAAAACGCTCTCAAAAATACAAAAGGAAAGTGAATTATCACCGAATTGCAGCCATAACGATTTCTGTCGCATGCGTCGTTCCTACGATGTAATTTTTATTTTTTATTTTTATCATACTTTTTTTTTATTTTTGTTGTATCTTCGAGAATGGAAATAAATTGATCTCCTTGAGTGACTAAAAGGGAAAGGGGGGTGGGGAGGTAAGACAAGAAAATCGATTTGAGGTCTTTAACTGCCGATTTTCTATCAAGTCTCTTTCTTTTTTTTTTTTCTTATTTGGAAAAGGTTGCGAATTATAGCAGTATTAAAGTTCCCCCACCCTACACGACTGAGCACGCAGAAATGAGATTGCTAGAAAACTTGTAAAGCCGATGTTTCCTGCATTACTGTGCCCTCAATCGAATGAGATTGCCCCTTGAAGTGGAGAAAGCAGCTTGGAGTATGTGAGGCATATGAAAGACCAGCGCACAAATTTATGGAGTTTAGAACTTTTATGAACGTCTATGTTGTATAGACGGAAGTGTGATGAAAATCACATATCTAATTTTAATAATCATTCAATTTGGCTTTCTTTAATGTAATCTATCCAATATCATGTATTCTAAATCATTTCTGTTCTCATTTTTTTCGGTTACTTCGGCTTTTAATCTGCGTATTCGCTTTTACCCGCATGCATTATTCTTAATTGTTTATTTGATTCATCAGACCTGTTGAGCCGTTGTGCTAAAAATAAATTATATTACGTCCGTTTGCTATAGCAACGTTTTTTCCCCATCCTCTCTTTGGCATCTTGCTGGCGTAAGTTATTTTCTGTTGCCCCTACCTCATCTTTAAAATTATTTGCCCTTGATTTCGTCATTTTAATTTTACTGGATCAAGTTTTAGGGTTACTCTGGAATTGGCGTTATTTATCTCAGCCAAGTGTTGGTTCTCGCCAATATGTAATTCTGTGCTGGTGTAATTTTTGATTCATTCCATATTATTATCACTGTCTTTAAAAGACGTAGTTTTTATTTCGCTAGCCACCACCAGCCGTTGTAATAACTTAATGTTTCAATAGTTTAAATAAAATAGTATTAAGTATTTTAATGTCTTTTTCTTGTATTGCAAATAAGTGTATCGAACCTGTATTTCTAACCGTAACAACGCGATTTAATATTTACACAATAGCCGTTCAAATATCTTCGTTATAGGAGGACGTGCATGTGCGTATATAATCAAATTAACTTATTTTTAATAAAACGAACAAACAAATGGAATGTTTGTTTGGAGCGGCCCAAGGGCATTTAATTTCGTGTTTTTTCAATATATTTTTGCAACTTGAGTTTTGCTATGACTATTCTCCAGTGTTGAAATTAAAAAATGGTTATGGTAAGGTAGTTATTTTTGCAGGCACACACAAAAAGGATAAGATAAATATTAAAAAAGGAATTTACCATAAAACATTTTCTAAAGTAACTGTTATGAATTGTATGTAACTGCATTGAAAAAAATCGAAACTGTTATTTCATTCCACCCTCGTCACTAAAGAGCAATCCTTAGCAGGTCGTTTTGCTACTCTGAGACTAATTTGATTAATTAATAATATAAATGAGAAATAACCAATTTTTTTAATCTTGTTGCATGTAAATTGGAGTTATGAAGGCTTTCTGGCACCAAATTTGGCTATAAATCGTTTAAAACAACTAAAATTGTCTACCGTTTGACGAGATTCTGCATAAAATTCTGCTACTCACAATTTTCCCATGAAAGCTATAAGTCAGGGTTGGCGTGGCTTAAACCAAATGGTTTTTTTTCCCAAAAAACAAATTAGTTTTTTAAAATTATGAGTACAAATTTAAAATTAAAAGTACTACAGATAAAATACGTTCTTATATATTTTAAAACTATACTTATAAGTATCAACAATAAGTTTTTATATCAGTCTAATAGATACCTTAATGTTTTATAATTATTAAAAATTAATAATTAAACTTAAATTACAGGCTGCATTTTCAATTTGTTTCTAAAAATAGAGGTTTTGTGCTTTAACAACTCATTTCTAAACCTTAAAAATATCATTTTGAACAACTTATCACCATTATTACTGATGAACTTAGGAGCAAATTGTATGTAAAATGTAGTAAACGATTGCTATTGTATTATATTATATACTAAATTTAAAAAATAGTATCTCTAAATAAAATATTAAAATTGAATGATTTCAATGTCCACATAAGTATAGCAGCAATTGTTTATTTACTTAGTTTTAATTATTTTCAGAAGGAATATTAATTGTTATTTGAAAATTTTATAACTAATTTTATTTATAAATATGTAACATGTAATTAAAAAGGGATTTAAAAAAACAAATAAAACCTGGTTAAAAAAAACCGGTTTAAACAACAACCCTCCCCCAAAAAAGGTTTTTTCCTAACCTTGCTATAAGTAGTTTGGTCATGATTTTCGGTAAGCTTTTATAAACGCCTTGATTTCTTTATTAAATAACATCTATTTAATGTCTGTTAACAGCCATAAACCGTAATTTATTGGCATTGTTTTGTGTGAAAGAATTAGAAAGGCTACAAGCATTCTTTTCGACAGATTGCACTATTGTCTAAACCACAGACACATTTTCTTTTGTTTCAAATAGATTTACATCTTTAGAACACAAACTTTTAACAATGACTGCACATACAATGTGATGAATTGTAATAGTGGCATGGATTTGGCATGGTTTTTATGTGATGTTTAACTCTTTGATGTAAAAAATTTTGTTTTACACACAAACACAAATCTATTCATACATAATAACTTAAAGATGCCATTCAATTCTAAGACAATAATATTTTTCATTTTTGAATAGTCACCTTAACAGTGAAGAGATCTTATATAAAATGTACCACCACGTGCTATTGATGCATACATAGTTCTAAAACACATGCACATATATTTTACTCCGATTAATTGCTTTTTGTCTTTAACTTTGCATATTTAAAGTAAGATTCACTTGTAATTTTTAAAAAAATTTCCAATAAAACCATATTTTTAACTTTACGAGAGAATTTGAACTAGAAACGGTTGACTGTAAAAATATATTGCTTTTTCCTAGAAAGTTATCTACTTTTTCAATTAATTAAAATTCCATTAAAATGTAAAAAAAAAAAGTAGACTGAAGTATGTGAATAAATTCAAGTTACCACTTTGTATGCAAATGTAGAAAACATGTGAGATTTTAATTAATTAAATATACTAGCTCAAGTATACTAGTAATTGTACGTACTAGCTCACACGTGATGTGGGAATAAAATGTGTGTGTGTGTATGTGGGGGGGGGTATTATTAAACAAACAAATACAAATGGAAAGTAAATAAATTATAATGTTATATATATTTTTTAGTTAATATATTTAACTGCTAGTCTTCGTATAATTTTAGTCCCGTAAATGATTTATATCTTGCTAGTTAGATCTGTCTTTTCTGTTCAAACAATCTTGATCACTGTGCTTTCTTTTTTCTTTTTCTTTCTTTTTTTTTGTCAAAGCTTGTTAGAACTTAACTTACTAATGCATTTTTAACGTAAAAACGCCTCACCATGGCACAGTGGTTATGCCACTGGAAATGGTAGACGGGCGAAGTGTGAAGGTCCCGAGTTCGGGTCCCATCGCGCGTCCGTCGACCTAACCGTTCGGAGTTTTCCGTGGTTTTGTCCAAAACTTTGCGTGAATACGGGTTAGGACCCCTTAGAAAGACCCCGACGGAAGGCATCCCACCCATTGGCCTAGAGTCCACGCGTAGCTAATCGGCCGTAATCCCAAAAACAAACAAACAAACATTTAACGTAAAAACCTTGATGTAAAAATGACGTCAAAGAGTAATAAATTTTATTTTTTATTGTTATCATTACCATTTAGTTATCATAATTGCAATTTAATTTTTTTGGGGTTTACCTCTATGAATTCTAAGTAAAAAATATATTATATCTTGCTCACAAATTTATTCAAAAAACTATTAGTGTTTCAATCGTTACGCTATTTGAATGCGTCAAATAATTTTCTTAAGCACATTTTCTGGAAAAAAAATATTCCTAATAAAACAAAACACTTACGAACCTTTTTTAATTTATATAAAGTGTCAATTTATAATGTAATTTAGTGAGTAATTTCTAGTGAGGTTTACTGCTCCTTATAAATTGTACTTTTCACATAATCATGTCCGAAAATTTATAACGATCAAAGCTGCCGCCATTTTATTTCGACCGTACACGTGTGTTTGACATGCTCATCAATGATGTTAATCATTATTTCAACAAAATACTTTTCTGAATAAAAACTGTTGAATTGGAGAAATAAGATTCTAATTAATGACTTTCTTAAATTTTTAGGACACTGACAATTCTGTGACAATAAATTAAAAATAAAAGAAATTTATTTTTCGATCGTTACGCGATTTAAAAATCGTGGTTCAATAATTTAGAAAAGTATATTTACATTGGAGAAAATGCAGAAAAACTCATGAAAATGCTTTAAAACGTTGAAAAAAATATTTTAAAGGCTGATAAATAAGTTGAGATACTTACTTAAGCTTCCAAATAGCGTTGTTACGATCGATATTTTTTGACAAACAGAACTGGCAAAAACACATTATGTGATTCTTCAATATTTTCAGCATGTTGTCTGAAATAGTTAACAAATGATCATTTTATTGTATTCACTCAATATTTTGATTATGAACTCCCCAAAAATGTGATAGAATTTTTTTCTTGATGTTGCAGAGACATCAGTTAACATAAAATATGTCCAAAATTAACCATTTGTAGCTAAACTGTTTTAATTTAAGGCTATTTACAATAGAATATTGTAATAAATGATACCAGTTCTTGTTTCTGAGCAGAACTGAAAATTCGTTGAAAAAAAAATCAGTTATAAGATATTTTTTTCTGAGATAAATTTAAGTTAGGATGTGTGTTTGTACCCATCTCTTTAGAATCACCCATTAACTGATTTTATTTTTCATTTTCAACATTACAGTTACCACAGTAATAAGATATTTTCCGCAACTTAACACTAAACCTTCAAGTACTCCTCGTTTTAACACATAAATCAGTTTTCCTCCTTTATTTTCTAGAAAAACTGAAAACTGCAGTGGCGGCGTCCAGGCACTTCAAAATTTTGAAGCTGTCTATTTACAAGGTATAATACATACTGCAATAAACGATCAATCTGTATCAGTTTCAAAACATTTAGAAAAAATTCTTAAAAATCGGAAATTTAAGCAAAGCGTGTCACTCTTCGAAAAATCTTGCAGCTCAGATCCATGTTTAAGAATTTTTTCTGAAATTTTCACAAACGCCACAGCATTTTCGCTTATTGCAGTGTGTAAAGCAGCTTATGAAGAACCATCTGGTATTTTTCGGAGACCATGGTGCTATTAGTTTATTTCAATTTATTGTACCAAGACTAAAATCAGAGTTCTTTTTTTTTCGACAAACAGCCTTAAGAAACCACGGGTTGTCAGATATGTTGACTTTTTGCGTCCGGAAAACAAAAGCCACCAGCGCTACCTCGGCTTAGTCTGTTACACTTTAAAACCCTTTAAGCGCAGTGATCCCGCTCTGGGAACACCAAACTCTGACGTTTTGACTGTCGCCAGTTACGAAGAATGGATTTGATTTCTATAAAAGTAGTTGCGGGTGACGTAGCTCCGCGAGAATCCTTTACTTTTTAGCACGTCATTTCCCGTCAAAAAATGGTCACGGTTATTTTTAAGCAGCACTGACATCGGCTGAAAAATGGATGAAGAATGCGACAAGAGCTGGACAGATTGCCCAATGCTGAAAAAAGGGCAGCCGTTGCCATCGCTCGACTTAACTACCATCAAGATGGCGGACGATCGAAACGTTCATCGCGTGCCAGAGATCTAGAGACCCTTTTTTGACGCAGCTGGCTGTGCCGCACAGCCAGCTGTCGTCAAAAAAAGGGTCTCCAGATCTGTGGCATGCGATGAACGGTTTCGATCGTCCGCCATCTTGATGGTAGTTAAGTCGAGCGATGGCAACGGCTGCCCTTTTTTCAGCCTTGGGAAAGGGTTGCGCCTCAAAGGGTTAATGTAAATTGCTTTAATCCTGCCGCCAATATTAGTGGTGGCGACAAATGGAAAAATATTTTAATTACAAGGAGAGAGTAGTCTTCCTTATGTTTAGCTTGGTCCATCGTTTTAAAGATGTGACAGCTGCGATCGCCCTTCCATTATTTTCTGGCAGTGTCCTACCAGTCTCAAAAAAATATAATTAAATGGTACCAACGCTGAAAAGGTGCAGTCGTTGCCATAGATCCATTTAACTACCAACATGGCGGTCCATGTCAGTCGAATCACCTATCCATCGCCACAGGGCTGCGCGGCCAGATGTGTCAGAAAGCTTCTTTAGCTCTGTGTCGGAAGATGGGCGATTCAGTCGAAGCCATGTTGTTGGTAGTGAAATGAATCGATGGCAAACGGCTGCCCTTTTCCAGCGCTGGGCGCTCTATTCAGTTGATCTTCTGTATTAACCCTTTAACGCGCCACACAGCCAGATGTCGTCAAAAAAAGGGTCTGTAGAGCTGTTGCACTCGGTGAACGTTTCGATCGTCCGCCATCTTGCTGGTAGTTAAGTCGAGCGATGGCAACGGCTGCCCTTTTTTCAGCATTGGGAAAAGGTTGCGCCTCAAAGGGTTAATATGAATATCTTTACGCTTCAAAGCGTTATAGAATAGCACACGTCCAAACACGAGTGCTGGAGAAGTGTTTTATGATTCATACGTTTCGCACGATTTATTTTCCTTGTTGCCCATCGGACAGAAAAACTTGTGGAAGGTAATTCACATATGCATCCGCCATCTCGAACGTACTAAATCACACGTTCGCTTTTCCAGGCTCTCACCGAATGATAAGTCCGAATCCCATTTATCTGCTAATAAGAGAGACTGATCCGGGGCTGGACCGAATTATCCCCGCGAAATGAGAAATATCTTCCCGTCCACTGCTGCAGGTGTCACCCGATTGGACAGAAATCTTTCACGTCCTTTCCCACTGTTTAAAGTTCCCAATCCGAGGAACAAAATGATAGAGCGCACAGAGGCGAGCAATAAACCCCCTGTTTTATACGTGGTAGCGATTTAATTATCAGCTGTGTCTCGTATATTCAACGAGCAACCTCTCGCATTGTCTCCAGGTGGCCTTGTCAAACATAACGAATAAGCAATAGCCCGAGATGGACTTTTCCCTTCTTTTGATATCTGTCTATCCGACTCTCTCTCTATATATATATCTATACATCACCCCCCCCCACCACTACCACCACATACTTTCGGTTCCCAGTCCTCTCTCCATATATATATATATTAGCCTTTTCTCCGGGTATTCCAGTTTTATTGGTAACGAACAAGGAATGGGCGGAATTGTCGCTCGGGCCCTTTTTCCCCAGAAAATCCTGGGAGGGAAAAAAAAAATTCCTCCTGGAGAAAATACATAAAAGGAAATCTACTGTCATCGACAGGGCGGCTATATAAGACAGAGAGTTGGAGTTCAATTTTTATTTCCCCGATCTTCCTTTTTATTTTTTATTCTTCTTCCTGGGGAGTTATTGGGGTCCGGAGGAGGAAATATCCTTCTCCCGTTTTTGACGAAGTGACCTTTTATTCTTGGCCACAAGCAGGTGTGAGGGACATAGACGCTGATTGGATAAAAACTGACCGTGTCCGAGGAAAATAAAACGAAATAAATAAACAGGAGTGCCCGAAGGGGGATCGAATATAAAGTTCCCACTTTTAAGAGCGCGAGATTTGCTGGAGTGCGCGTGTGTTTGTATATGGTAAAATCTGTTGCGCGACGATATTTATACAAGAGAGTAGTGTGACAGTGTGTTTGTCTATTACGATTTTTTTTTCTTTTCTATTTATGTTTGCGTTTTCTGCAGAGAGAGAGGTAAGCTCTGAAGTGTCAGTTTTTTTGCTGAAATGGATCTTTGGATGACTCGAACGCTTATTCGAGGCGTATTTCTGGGAGGTGCGTGAATTTGAGATTCTGTTTCAGCCGTCTCCGCAGGTCAGTCCAGTCCAAATCATTTGTTTAGATACCTAATATATATCGCGTCCGGCATATGAAATGTTTAACCCTTTGAGGCGCAACCCTTTCCCAATGCTGAAAAAAGGGCAGCTGTTGCCATCGCTCGACTTAACTACCAGCAAGATGGCGGACGATCGAAACGTTCATCGCGTGCCACAGTTCTAGAGACCCTTTTTTGACGACAGCTGGCTGTGCGGCACAGCCAGCAGAACTACAGTGAATACAGACTGCTCAATGCTGTAATAAAGGGCAGCCGCTGTCATCGCTCAATTTAACTACCAGGGGGATGGTGGTCGATCGAATCGTTCATCGCGTGCCACAGATTTATAGACCCTTTTTGACACAGCATAGCACAGCACAGCCAGCTGTGTCAAAAAAGGTCTCTAGATTTGTAGCACGCGATGAATGAACAATTCGATCGACCACCATCTTGCTGGTAGTTAAATCGAGCGATGGCAACGGCTGCCCTTTTTTCAGCATTGGGAAAGGGTTGCGCCTCAAAGGGTTAATATGAATATGCTTACACTTCAAAGCGTTATAGAATAGCACACGTCCAAACACGAGTGCTGGAGAAGTGTTTTATGATTCATGCGTTTCGCACGATTTATTCTCCTTGTTGCCCATCGGACAGAAAAACTTGTGGAAGGTAATTCACGCATGCATCCGCCATCTCAAACGTACTAAATCACACGCTCGCTTTTCACGGCTCTAACCGAACGATAGGTCCGAATCCCATTTATCTGCTAATAAGAGAGACGGAGTTGGGGCTGGACCGAATTATCCCCGCGAAATGAGAAATATCTTCCCGTCCACTGCTGCAGGTGTCACCCGATTGGACAGAAATCTTTCACGTCCTTTCCCACTGTTTAAAGTTCCCAATCCGAGGAACAAAATGATAGAGCGCACAGAAGCGAGCAATAAACCCTCTGTTTTATACGCGGTAGCGATTTAATTATCAGCTGTGTCTCGTATATTCAACGAGCAACCTCTCGCATTGTCTCCAGGTGGCCTTGTCAAACATAACGAATAAGCAATAGCCCGAGATGGACTTTTCCCTTCTTTTGATATCTGTCTATCCAACTCTCTCTCTATATATATATATATCTATACATAACCCCCCCACCACCACCACCAGCACATACTTTCGGTTCCCAGTCCTCTCTCCATATATATATATATATTAGCCTTTTCTCCGGGTATTCCAGTTTTATTGGTAACGAACAAGGAATGGGCGGAATTGTCGCTCGGGCCCTTTTTCCCCAGAAAATCCTGGGAGGGAAAAAAAAAAATTCCTCCTGGAGAAAATACATAAAAGGAAATCTACTGTCATCGACAGGGCGGCTATATAAGACAGAGAGTTGGAGTTCAATTTTTATTTCCCCGATCTTCCTTTTTATTTTTTTATTATTCTTCCTGGGGAGTTATTGGGGTCCGGAGGAGGAAATATCCTTCTCCCGTTTTTGACGAAGTGACCTTTTATTCTTGGCCACAAGCAGGTGTGAGGGACATAGACGCTGATTGGATAAAAACTGACCGTGTCCGAGGAAAATAAAACGAAATAAATAAACAGGAGTGCCCGAAGGGGGATCGAATATAAAGTTCCCACTTTTAAGAGCGCGGGATTTGCTGGAGTGCGCGTGTGTTTGTATATGGTAAAATCTGTTGCGCGACGATATTTATACAAGAGAGTAGTGTGACAGTGTGTTTTGTCTATTACGAATTTTTTTTTTTTTTTCTATTTATGTTTGCGTTTTCTGCAGAGAGAAAGGTAAGCTCTGAAGTGTCAGTTTTTTTGCTGAAATGGATCTTTGGATGACTCGAACGCTTATTCGAGGCGTATTGCGGGGAGGTGCGTGAATTTGAGATTCTGTTTCAGCCGTCTCCGCAGGTCAGTCCAGTCGAAAGCATTTGTTTAGATACCTAATATATATCGCGTCCGGCATATGAAATGCTTAACCCTCTGAGGCGCAACCCTTTCCCAATGCTGAAAAAAGGGCAGCCGTTGCCATCGCTCGACTTAACTACCAGCAAGATGGCGGACGATCGAAACGTTGGCAAAAAATAAAATGGCAAAATATAAAATTTAATAAAAATAATGGCAAAATATAAATGGGGGCAAAAAATAAAAATTTCAACCAAATCTATTAAACATACAAACTTGAAATTTTAGGTGGTTATTTCTATTGTGACCAAGGATAAATTTTTCGAATTGTTTTTTAATATATAGGCTTTTTTGTGTTTGGCAACACCGTAAATTATACAGTGATGACGGGAACATTACTTAAAGTTTGCAGTACATATTTTAAATAGTTACATAAGTGGCCAAATAATACTTTTTTTGCCGAGTCTATTGAAATCCCATTGAATAATTAAAAATGTTTTTTAATCATACTGTATTAGTTACGGTGATTCCCGACTCACTGACTCACTCTGTAACCATTCCAGGAAACCACTTCAATAAAAGTATTTTACCGCCATTAATCCAAGAAGATTAAAAAGTTCAAAAAAAGTAAAAAGCAGAAAGAGTATAATAACATCTACACCGTTTATACGATCCGCTTGAAATATATCATAATTATGTATAAAAATATAAAAAAACCTATCTGCGCTACAATAAAAATCTGAAAATCAACCCGTTCCATGCTAAGGGGGAAAAAAATAAAATTTTCAAATTCTTTTTTAGAATTTTTTTAATATATAGATTTAATTTGTATACTACATGAAGTTGTTTGACAACACAATTTACAGTACATATTTTAAACTAGCTGAACTACCCGTCCTCGACGGGTTAGTGAATGAAAATTTCCAAAAAGCAAGAACTTTCGTCAGCATTGTAGGAGTACACAGAATGGATGTAGTATGTTGCCAAAGTAAAGAAAGCGAAGTTATAATTTTCATGTATTGTTAAAATATTACAGGTTAGAGAGTAACTAAGTAATATCATTTCATTCGCTTTAGTCGTAATTATGTGATGCGCGAACGAATATTGACGCATATTGAAATAATTTTCGCAAAATCTCAAATTTTAATCAACATTTTTGAAAAATTTGAAGCCTAGAATTTAAGTTGAGTGACAACGTATCATGTCACCCAAATTCGTTTCATTCCCTGCAGTCTTTATTTCGTGATGCCGGAACAAATTTTCAGCATTTTAAAACGATTTTCGAAAAATCTCAAAATGTAAGCAAAATATTTTTAAAATTCAACGCCTATAAATTAAGATTACCAACTACCTATCATATCACTCAATTTCGTATCATTCGTATTAGTCGTTATTACGTGATGTTTGAAGAAATATAAACGTATATTGAGAGAATTTTCACAAAATCTCAAAATCTAATAATAATGTTTAAAAAATTGGACTCCTACAGTTTATGTTGAGCAACCATCTATCCTGTGACCAAATTTCATATCATTCGCTTTAGTCGTTATTACGTAATACGGGAACAAAGATTCACTGAGTTTTAAACGATTTTCACAAAATCTCGAAATCTGATGGATTTTTTTTAATTAGATGCTTATAGTTTAAGTTGAGTGACCACCTATCATGACACCCAATTTCACATCATTCGCTTCAGTCGTTTTTACGTGATGCTTGAACACAAATTTACGCAGTTTGAAAGGATTTTCGCAAAATTTCAAAATCCAATCAAGATTTTTTAAAAATTGGACGCCTATGTTTTAAGTTGAGTGACCACCTATCATGACACCCAATTTCGTATCATTCGCTTCAGTCGTTTTTACGTGATGCTTGAACACAAATTTACGCAGTTTGAAACGATTTTCGCAAAATCTGAAAATCTAATCAAGATTTTTTAAAAATTCGACGCCTATGTTTTAAGTTGAGTGACCACCTATCATGACACCAAATTTCATATCATTCGCTTCAGTCGTTTTTACGTGATGCTTAAACAAAAAAAGCGTCACGGACAGAATGACAGAATGACAGACAGACAAACTTTTTTTTGAGGGTGGCATCGGATTCCCGGGTGCTTGAAACGGATAGAAATCGCAAAATTTTTGAATTCCAAGAAATGTACAGACAAAAGTCTAATTTTATTTATATAGATTAATTTTTGCTGGTAACGAAAGTGACCAATTCTTTTTACGCAAGAGACTAAATACTATTTTTTTCTTTTCTTTCTTTCTTTCTTTTTTTTTTTCTTTTTTTGGCTGAATCACCTGAAATGTCTTCAAATAAATAAAATGTTTTTTAATTCTCTGAATAGTTTTCCATCATATTTAAAATTCAAGAATTTTAAATCTGAATAACAGAACAGAACAGAAATAAAATAATAAGTTTCAGTTTAACAAAACCTCTCTTTTTGTGTGTGCGTAACGTAAGTGACCGTGACATTTAAGAGGCTTTCGGAGGGACCCTTACTTAAAAAACTGATGTGTAAGCTACTAGAATTCACTAAATTTTCTTAAAAGTAACACATAAAAAGAAAATTCATTCTATATTAGTGGTTTCAATCTTTAAGTAAAAATAAAAAAAACTAAAAGACACGCTTTAGTGATAAATTGTACTAACTAAAAAGTGAAAAATAATTCTTAATATAGAAATAAATTGATGAACGAAAAATAGTGTTATTGTGAAAAAAGCGTAGGGAGCTCCATATATCAGTTCTTGAGAGTATTCGATCGGTACGATTAGTACAAAAATGATACAAAAAAATATAGCACAAAGCGCCCCACGCTTTTTTCACAATAATAATATTTTTCGTTCATTAATTTATTTCTATATTAAGAATTATTTTTCACTTTTTAGTTAGTTCAATTTATCACTAAAGCGTGTTTTTTAGTATTTTTAAACTATATTTATTTTTTACATTTTAGTTCGATTTGCTATAAAAGTGTGTTTTTTAGTTTTTTTAAACTGTACTTATTTAAAATTTATATATATCTTTTAAATTTCCGATGTCTCTCATAAGACACTAAGGAACACTAATTTGGAAAGTAAGTACAAGCTGTGAGATAATTTATTTTCACTGTGCACCAGTGGCGTAGCCAGGATTTTATTTCGGGGTGGGCTGGGTTTCAAATTTAAAGCTAAAATTCAATTGTAAGCTAAGTAAAGGGTCTTATTTCGGGGGGTAGGGCAGGAGTCCTCCAAGCCCCTCTCTGGCTACGCTCCTGCTGTGCACTAAAGTATTAATTAACCTGCAGTTAAATGCTACCTTCCTCACTAAAAATAAGTAAAGGGTCCCATTTCGAAGGGGGGGGGGAGAGCAGCCCCCTCAGCACACCATCTGTCTACGCCCCTGCTGTGCACCAAAGTATTAATTAACCTGAAGTTAAATGCTACCTTCCTCACTGAAAAGGAAAAATAGATCTCTAATCAACAAACAAGTTTCATAACGACTACAACAAACACAAACATCCATGTAATAATATACAATATTGAGGTAAAATTTTTAGATTTGCCATCTGGATTTCGAAAACATATCTACCCAAACATACCATTGAATACAGTTACCAATAGCGAGAGAGGTTGTACTCCATTGTGCTGAGACGAGTGCCGAAATGGAGTAAGCGCGCGCTCTACGCATACGTACCATCTTTCTCGCTCTCACGCAAAGGATCTCTAAGAAAATGACTAATCCTGACAATCCTAATCAGGATAAGGGGATAAACTTATCAAATTATTGTATTGTCATCGGTCCTTGATAAGTCTACAAAGTTTAAATTAAATCCGACCGTTTAAAGTGGGTCAAAATCAAGTTCAAAGGAGTTGGTTACAAACAAACAAACAAACATAAAGGTGAAACTAACAAAAGAGCGTGTAAGAAAAGGCTTATGATGTGAGCATTTATGTTGAGAGATAGAAAATGCATGGCAATGAAGAAGGAAGTTAGTGAGCTAAATTTATATCTCATCCACTGAAAGATTTTTTTCTCAAAATTTATTTAAAATATTTTGTTTTAATTTAGCACTTTAGTGTTTCTTAAATCAAACATTGCCATCGGTATAACTTAAATGAACAAATTTTGATTTGGACATTAAAATCAGGGGCGTAGCCAGGGGGGAGGGGATTTTGGGATATATCCACCCCCGAAATTTTTGGATTAGTGATGAAATTCCGTCTATTTATACATATATAAGTTCATATCCCCCCCCCCCCCCGAAAAATTTTCCTGGCTACGCTCCTGATTAAAATTATTATTATTGTGCATGTGTGTGTGCATCACTACATTTCAATTGGAAAGTATCTAAAAAGAGTTATATTTATTACATTCGACAATCCTGATTGCCTTTACAAATTACTAAACAGATGAGGATTTATAACGATTTATGAATTATAAAGGAGTTGTGATCGAATATTTATTTTTAATTGATTCTAAAACTTGCTGTAAAATACATAGCATTGTTTTACTTGCATACCTTTGATTTTGACAAAAAAAAAATGTATTTTAAAACTAGTCTCTAAGTCGTATATCTTACAAAAGTGCAACACTACTGAAACAAGTATTTAATCCAATATTGCATTATTCCTATAGATTTGTCAGCGTCGTACACTTTAAAATTAGTTATTTGGATTACATACTGCATCCAAAGAAAATGAGTCAAAGAAATAAAAATAATTTCTAAAAAGTGCCAATATTTACTTCTTGCGGTAATTTCATCGACATTTACAAATCTCATAAAAATTAAACATTTGAATATGAAACAAGGTCATTAAAGCTTAAAAGTAAACCGGAACATACCAGTAGAAATTGCTTTTTATTTTTCTTAAGTTTTGGATGAAATAATATCACCATAATACTGTGAAATATTATCACATAGTATCGGTGGATAAGTATTTTAAAAGAAATCAAGTACGAAGTTTTTACTTAAATAGAACTGCTACAACTTAAAAATCAATGATGCATTTTAGAAATACTTCTGCTAAAATATTGCTTCAAATAATGTCTTACTTATTAGAGCAAGTTTTATATTTATTGCTAAATGTGGATTTGTGTGTAAATAATGAAGAAATATTCAAAATCAATATGAAAGTGCACAATGATTAAAACTTAATAAAACTTCATTCAATTCAGACAGATTTTCTAAAGAAAGTTCTCTCTGTTAAGCATTTGATACTTGTTATCTGTAAATATTTTTCGAAAAACTAGAAATACCTAGTCAGAAAATTTTGATTATGTTAAACAACCTATAATTTTGTTTCAGGATAAGGTAAATTAAATTATTCTTATGTTTCTAATTTTTAAGTTGCATTAAATTAGTTTTTAACAAATTTAAAAGTGTGGGGTGTAATTGTTTGAAACGGGAAAAATTCATTAAAGCTAAATGAAAAGACATCATGATGACTTACAGCTTTGTGATACTTCCTAAAAATAAAGAAATTACAGTTGATGAACAATTGATCTTTCAATTCACAAATCTATAATTTAAATCAGAAAAGGTTCTATAAAAAGGGAACTTCTCATCGTTAATTTTCCCCTTATCGTTTATTAACAACTTATTCCTTTATTTCAAAGATATTTTTCATTTTAAAACTCCACCGTATATACCTAATAAAATATCTTTTGAAGCTTTTATGTATATTTTGACTTTGAAAGAACAATCGATGTCAAAATCTTTTTAATCGGAGTTCGTTTGTTTTTGGGAATTAACTATATGTGCCGTGCACAGTACCATCGTAAGAAAAGATATTTTGATTGAATTTAAAGAATAACTTTTTGTACTATTTATTTCATTTTAGAATACTATTGTAGCCTCCTGACATACATTAAATATTCAAGAACTTTATTGAAAATTTGATTTCAATTAATTTGTCGATTAAATAATATTTTCTCCGAAAATTTTTAAATCGCGTATTTTCTGATATTCATTAAATTTCTACTTTCAAATAATTTCTATTATTCATATGAGCTATATAAAATCGTAGTTGAAATAAAACTAATAAAAACACTTGATACGCGATTTATTTTGCAAACTTTTATTTAAAACTAAACTTCAAAATAAAATTTATAAGCTTCCGAACCTTTGAACTATAATAATCTATAAATTTCAAATGTACATTTAAAAAATTTGTATTTTTAAGTTTCTTGTACTTCTAAAACAGGAGATTTGAGTTTGAACGCAGTTAATCTTTAATAATGTTTGATAAATTTAAGCTTTGATTGAGAGTTTATAAAATCAGGTGCTAAAATTTGTAACTTAGAATATACCGAGAAAAAGTTAGAGCAATTAGGTTTATCTCTATTATTATTATTATAAATAGTTTATTATTTTTTAAATTGAGTATTTGATATTGAAACTTTTTAATGTGTTGATTTTTAAACAAATTTATATAAAATTCAATTTAGTGGTTAACAGACCCACTTCCTGCCGTATAATTTATACAATCAAACTTTCGATATATTCAGTGTATCGAATAAATACACTAAATATGTATTTATTCAATTAATGATTAAATTTAACAACATCTACTCAGTGTGAACTAAACTAAACACTCAATAGAGTATTTCATACAAATTTTCATTAATGCTAACGGTATGTTATTACTGTTGTTACTATGATATAGAACTTAAAAATTAATTAAAGAAATGACAATAATTTATAATTAATTTATTTCTAATGGAATATTTTTAATTAAATAAATTTAGCACCTAGCATATCTAACTTCATACTTAAAATTTATAGCTTTCTATAAAGTTAAAATAACCTTTTACATCCTTATTTGAATCTCCTCATAAGAATACAACCGAACAGAAAGTTGTCAGATCTTGTTTCAACAAAATTATTTTTTTTTAACGACGACCCTTTCCCCCAATAAAGAGTACCTTCAAAATAAAAAAAATGAGCATAAATTTACTTTTTAAATAAATGAAATAATGAGAATTTTCTTTGTCGTAATTTTACTTTGCAGTTTATAGGTATTTTAATCAGAGCTTTTCTCCGCAGAAATAAACAAAGAACGTGGATTTTTCATACTAGAATTACATATCTATATAAATAAAATTAGACTTTTGTCTGTACATTTCTTGGAATTCAAAAATTTTGCGATTTCTATCCGTTTCAAGCACACGGGAATCCGATGCGACCCTCAAATCCGATGCGACCCTCTGTCATTCTGTCGTTCTGTCATTCTGTCATTCTGTCCGTGACGCTTTTTTTGTTTAAGCATCACGTAAAAACGACTGAAGCGAATGATATGAAATTGGGTGTCATGATAGGTGGTCACTCAACTTAAAACATAGGCGTCCAATTTAAAAAAAATCTTGATTGGATTTTGAGATTTTGCGAAAATCCTTTCAAACTGCATAAATTTGTGTTCAAGCATCACGTAAAAACAACTGAAGCGAATGATATGAAATTGGGTGTCATGATAGGTGGTCACTCAACTTAAAACATAGGCGTCGAATTAAAAAAAAAATCTTGATTAGATTTTGAAATTTTGCGAAAATCATTTCAAACTGCGTAAATTTGTGTTCGCACATCACGTAATAACTGCAAAGGTGAAAAAATGATATTTGGTGAAAGGATAGGTGGTCACTCCCCTTAAACTATAAGCATCTAATTAAAAAAAATCCATCAGATTTCGAGATTTTGTGAAAATCGTTTAAAACTGAGTGAATGTTTGTTCCCGCATTACGTAATAACGACTAAAGTGAATGATATGAAATTGGGTCACACGATAGATGGTTGCTCAACATAAACTGTAGGAGTCCAATTTTTTAAACATTTTTATTAGATTTTGAGATTTTGTGGAAATTCTCTCAAAATACGTTTATATTTCTTCAAACATCACGTAATAACGACTAATACGAATGATACGAAATTGAGTGATAGGATAGGTAGTTGCTAATCTTAATTTATAGGCGTTGAATTTTAAAAATATTTTGCTTACATTTTGAGATTTTTCGAAAATCGTTTTAAAATGCTGAAAATTTGTTCCAGCATCACGAAATAAAGACTGCAGGGAAGGAAACGAATTTGGGTGACATGATAGGTTGTCACTCAACTTAAATTCTAGGCTTCAAATTTTTCAAAAATGTTGATTAAATTTTGAGATTTTGCGAAAATTATTTCAATATGCGTAAATATTCGTTCGCGCATCACATAATTACGACTAAAGGGAATGAAATGATATTACTTAGTTACTCTCTAACGTGTAATATTTTAACAATACATGAAAATTATAACTTCGCTTTCTTTACTTTGGCAACATACTACATCCATTCTGTGTACTCCTACAATGCTGACGAAAGTTCTTGCGTTTTGTAAATTTTCATTCACTAACCCGTCGAGGACGGGTACTTCAGCTAGTTAAAAATATGAGAATATCTATGATACACGATATTAAGAGTTTTTTGTAGAAGAATACAATTATTGAATATTTGTTTTAATAATTCTTTGAAATCACTACTTTGAACGTACTTTGAACGTACTTTGAACGTACAGCGAAAAAATAACCATTTTAATGCCTGTCCTGATCAAATGTATACTAACGGCGATAAATGATCCTATCCAGTGAATGAACTGTCTCACTGACTAATTATAAACTAGATTGACTGTTTAAACTCGTAAAATTTTCTTCTTGCTTCAGAGATTTTTGTTATTATATTACCTTTTTATTTTTCAGAAATCAAGAATGGAGCTAATGCGACTTTAAAACTTTCAACTTATGGTACATTTTTGTAAATTTATTTGTGAAAAAGCTTAAAGTAATAGAACAATGGCTAGTATTTGATTTCTAAACTAACATTATTTTGTTCTGAAAGTTACATTAAACACAAAAGTTCATTGCTTGGAAGAGTGCATAGTGCATTTTGTAATGCAATGTTTCTGGAATTATTTGTTGGACTTTAAAAGGCGAAATTTATGCGATATGTGTAAATTTTGGTGACTTAAAAGCATACCTTTCTTGCCAGAAAGAGGCAATAACAACCATTTATAGTCACACCCTTGAAAAATCTAGTGACATTAATGTGCGTGTAATAATATGCAAATATACAAGGCATCCCAAAAAGGGCGGTATCGTGCTTTAATTCTGTAGCTATTAGAGGTAAGTGGGCAATGTCAATTGAAAAAAAAAAAAATGCTCAAAATAAGATAGAAAAAAGACCGAGAAAAAAATTCTTCTCGTTAATTTTCAAAATGTTCCTAAATTCGTATACTGTGCCCGTAAAAATAAAAAAGATAAATTGCTAAAATGTGCCTCATTCACTAATAAGGTGATTTACAGAATTTGAGAATTTTATCTTAAAAAGTGCCAGAGAAATGAAAATAAATATATGCTGACTTAAACCACTTTTCAATGGCTATCGAAGGGAAAAAAAATCATGCGGGATGATTACATTTTAGGGGTCGTGCAGAAATTACGATAGTAAAAAAAATATTTTTTTTTTTAACTCTAGCATTCAACATTCACGTTCAAGTTCATGAATAGCCCTTGATAATCTTGGATTAAAGATATTTTTGAGACGTTGTATGATGAAAGACTAAAATTTTGTCCATCACTCCACTGAGGATACTAACTGCTAATTTTTTATACGATGTTCGAATACAAATTTGAAAAGTAACTTTTTAAAAATTAACGAGATGAATTTTTTCTTAACGTAGTCTGTTTTTTCCTTTCTTAAAAAAAAAACATTTTTCCAATTTACGTTGGCCCCTTTCATCTAATAGATAAGGAATTAAAGCGTGTTCCCTGTTTTTGGGGACATCCTGTATATGTAAATATGCACCATCTGTCAACCACATGGGTGACTGAGACGTGAAACTTATCTCGCTGATTTTCAGGGCCTCACCATGGCACAGTTGTCATAGCACTGAAAATGGTAGACGGCCGAAGTGTGAAGGTTCCGGGTTCAGGTCCCATTGCGCGGTCGTCGATCTAACTGTCTGGAGTTTTGGTAAGTTTTCTCCAGATGTAACGTGAATGCGCGTTAGAACCCCTTAGAAAGTCCTAATACCAAGGCATCCCTCATCTTAGGCAGATACCCCTCGCGCAGGTTTGCGTTAATCACACACAACCACAACCGCTGATTTTCAGTTTCACTGCCGTACACCAACACTTAACTAAAACACACTTATAAATAAACGTCAACTAATTTTTAAAATTTTCAAAAATAGATTTTTATGTTTTTTCACGATAAAGCAGCCTTTTAAAAGCTCATTTTCTATAACTGAATCGATCATTTCATAAAAACAGTTTAAACCTCATTTAAACAGTTGAGGTACGTTTAAATGAGGTTTTTCCATTTAAGGAAAAAAAATCAGTATTAGTGCCCTGTAAAAAATATTCGTTCACAGTTGAACCATTTGACGGAGCCATAAAAGTAAGCATTCCAACGATCAGTTCATTTGATTTTTCATAACTTAACTGTAAATGGTGAAGTATCATTCACGATTCGAATTTCCAGCATCATATGGCAATAGCTTAGAACTAATTAACCCCTTAACGGTCGTATTATTTTCAAGAATAGGGATGGACGCGAGACGAGACAGCGATTTACAGCATTTTTGCGAGACGAGACAAAGCTTTTCGGCTGTTTTGCGAGACACGAGACGCCAATTTTTCGTCTCGCGTCCATCCCTATTCAAGAAAGCGGTCATAGAAGTGCTTATTTTTTTATTCCAGAAAGTTGTACAAAAATAAGTGCATGTAAGGTAATTCGGGGGGAAGTTAGCTAGTTGTCGGAAGACGCAAGTTTGGGAATAAAATTTTTATGCGTCGATAGTAGAGATGAGTTCGGGCTCATTTTTTGAATCCCGAGCCCGAGGACTTTTATTCCGAGCCCGAGCAATATTACTTAAGTCGGAGCCCGAGCCCGCAATTTCAGCTAAAGATAAATAAAATTCAGTTACTTCATTGATACAATACGATAAATTTTGCCGTTTGTGCAAATTAAAGACAAATAGAGATTCAAACTCTTAATGCACTTTGTAATTCTTTATATCCATGTTTATGAAATAATAACAATAATGCTTCAATTTTTATTAAAAATTCCGTTGAGTACTCACATCAGTGTTAAACGTTCGTATGTACTTAGATATATTAGATACAGAAAAATACAAGTTATAAATCTCGTATAGTGACATTAAAAATATTATATTTAAAACACGTCCAGAAAAGAGATTTTGCATAATAAATTTAAGAAATTTGCCTATTTGCATAGAATTGCATAAGAATATATTATTGCATAAGAATTTAGTTGATAAGAACAAAATTACTGTTAAAAAATATTTTAAGATGCGATGTGAATATATACATTTAACTAAGATAGACCAGTCAATAATGAGGCGAAAATTTGGAATTGACAGCATTTTAAGACACATACGCAAATGAAATAGCACATCACACCATTTAGTAAATTATATGAAAAAGCTAGCTTTTTACCCATCAATTATTTTGTTGCAAGTCCTAGCATCCCATCAGTACGTTTATTTTTCCGATGAATCGCTTTTTAAAATCCGTTTCAAGGAGTATGCTCAATAAAGGAAACATTTTTCACGAGCCCGAGCCCGAACGCAATGGTAAATTACAGGGCCCGAGCCCGGTTCGGGCTCGAGCTGAGCCCGTCTCATCTCTAGTCGATAGATGACAATGCTGAGCCACTTGTGTGAAGCGTCTGGTCCGACATTGTATGTGGCTTGCGAATTTATATGAATTAACCGTCTTTCATCTGCGTTATTTTTGGATCTCTTAAGATTAAACGTGGTGAATACCACTTTTATAATATTCCGTTCTTCATATTTAAAGTTCATAAGCGTACTTGTTATTTTAAATAAGATATTAGCAATTTACCAAGTGAGGTGTTCATTATGTTACACATACGATGCACGTAGACGCGGCCATAACACTGTAGCAATAAGGAAACAAGCGTGTGTGGCATCTTACCCGTATACTTGAGGGAAGACTCCAAAGGGTTCAGAAATAAATGAAATGGACTTTAAAATTTGCTTTTTAAAATTTTATAACGCTTCACATGATCGTATAAATTATAAATGCAATTAATAATTATCATTATAATTAAGTATAAATTTTAATAAATAGAATTCACATTGTACTACCACATAGAAAATGCCTCGAAACTACAAAAGAAAAACTGATCGCGCTTCTTGTTTGGAATGTTGTGTAGGTTATCATTCGAGCCTGTGCTGTTACTATTTTTAGCAAACTAATTATGAAAGAATTTAATTTGTTTTGTTTTTCTATTGTTATTGGCCTTCCGTCTCCCAGTTCAAAGCGCTATGCACTAGCCCACTGGTCGGGATAATCCACATTTAATTTTGCAATGCGTGTCTTATTTTCTTATTTACTGGTGGTGTTGTTGTATCTTACCATAACTGCTGGCATCTTCCCCATATATATGGGGGAAGATGCCACAATTACATGACTTTCTTTAACATTAAATTTCTTATTTATTTTGATGCTAAGAAGTGAATTAACTTGCATATATGACCAATTAAATATTGAAAAATACAGTGTATTTTTTTCTTGATCTTGTTACTTCAATTTCCTATGTATTTAATCGAAAATTCCTTAAGTGTGGGATCTTCCCCCGGTTTACCTTACAATATATGTATTGAATTTAAGGTTTCGGAGATTTTTTGAGCGCGAAAGAAAAAAAAAAAGTTCGAGGAAAAACCAACATTCATTGGTGTAAAAAAATGTTTTCTTCTTTTCTTTTCAAAAATTTAATACCATGGACTAAAAAAAAAATAAGAGGTCCGCAATCAAGGCCACAGTCAGAGGGGTTGGGGGAAGGAATCAAGAAGGTTTGATTCTCCCTTTGAAATTTTAGTCACTGCATTAGTAATTTTTTTATTTGCATTGACTCTGGAGGTCAACCGTATTCGAAAAAATTTTAGCGCTACATTTTCTTCCCCACAAAAGCGCTGAATAACCCCCCTCCACACACACACACACACGCACAAATTTTTCTGACTATGGCCTTATCTGCAATAAATTTTTAGAAAAGCTTTTAGACACACACATTCTTTCACTTTTATTTTAAAACACGGTCAGGAAAATCACTCTACTGTCTCCGAGTAGGTTGGTGATTTCTTCTTCTGGAAAAAAGGGGACCCTTTGTATTGTTCCTAATGTAATAATGACTAATTTTTTAAAACATAATTTACATTATTTCTAACACGGCCCAATGGTTGAACCCGAGTCTGAGATAATTTGTGCTTTCAAAATATGTTGGAAACAACAACACTTTTTAAGAAACACAATCATGCATAAGAAACAGAGACAAGAAACTTGAGTATTGCACAAAATGAAATTTTATTTCCACAGAGGGGATTTCATTTATATTTTCATTTCTGACTTTACAAGGGACTTCAGGAAGATCACGTTCTGTAGACTATATTATTCATGGGTCCTTGAAGATTAGAAAGTGACTGTCAGAATGCAAGAGGCAAAGATGAAGTTTACATACAATCCAATAAGACCACTTAGGATGAGAATAAAATAATACATATTTGTATAGGTTTAAATATGAATTTCTGCATTATACGTTTAAATATGAATTTCTGCATTATACGTTTAAATATGAATTTCTGTATACGTTTAAATATGAATTTCTGTATACGTTTAAATATGAATTTCTGCATTATACGTTTAAAAATTAATTTCTGCATTTTACGTTTAAATATGAATTTCTGCATTATACGTTTAAAAATTAATTTCTGCGTTTTACGTTTAAATATGAATTTCTGCATTGAAATATCAGTTATCCTGCATTACATTAATAGTTTAGTACTATTGAAAGATTCTTAAATTAAAAACAAAATTACATTTAATGAGTTTATTTCGCACTAACACCGCACGAGACGTAGAATGATTTGTCAGAGATGCTATTCATTTGGGTAAAAAATTATTTGTTGCATAGTATTTTTCTGATAATAAATGTAAAGTTTAATTATATTTATGCAAATTTTGCTAAATAATTAGTAAACATAGACATGAATAAGAGTGTTTAGAAGAAATACTTTGAGAGTCATTGTAATATTTTGATGAAGGTATTTTAATTATATAATTCTAATAATTAGTATCAATGTATGTATTTAACGACCTGTTTTTTTTTTAAGGAAAAAAATTAAACTTGTATGAAAGGACGGATTTTATTTAAATGCAAATTTGAATGGAGTGATTTTTTTTTGTTTGTTTGAAAATAAAATAATATTTAAATTCAGAACGAATAGAATTCAGAAAATATCAGAATGTATATATCACTTTACAAAAAATTGCCGCTACAAAAAACAGTCACACCAATAAACAAAGACCTATGAATAACAAGATGGTATACGTTGCAACACAGATCAAAAGTCAATTGTAATTCACTAAGAAGCTCGTTGGTGAAAGATATTTTCAATGGGATAATTTTATACATATTTATATAACAGTGAAAAGTATACAATACTAAACGTCGCAGATTTACTCTATACAGTACGTGAAAATTTCGCAAAAGCAATTTATGGCATTTTTTTTAAGGTTTGAGATCAGTTTTTAACTCCTCCAAGAAACTGCCGAACTATTGTAAATATGTTTTGAATTACCAAAATAGCACAGCGAATAACTCATGCTTCATAAATGGTCAAGTGATCACCATGGGAACTGCACTTCAATCTTGAAAACCATGTGAAGTTATTTGAGACCTTGTTGACTTTTGACTGACATCACTTATTGACTTTTAACTTCCTTTAGGATGTAGTCACACAATTGTCAATGAGATTTTATAAAAAAAGCCGTTTTACAAGTTTTTCTGAATGGTATTACAAAACACAACTTATTACCACTCTAAAAATCTGTGAAGAGCGTTTTGACACACTCTGCACATATAGATTTTGTACACAGCATGATGGCCTATTTATTTACTCAATGATTAAATTTCATACTTGTAGCTTCATCATTGCATCATGATTGGATTAATTGTAAGAACACAGCTAAAGTGTAAACACGCTTACAGTCTATACATCTTACGGTCTCTCCGATGATTAACAACTACAGAGTGATTCCGTGAGCAAGTTTACGCAACTAAGATTGGCTGTGCTATTTTGGCAAAGAATGAAAAGACCAGGTTTGAAGCTGCATTAAATACAAAAACAATTTTTTTGGGGAAAACATTTAACAGAATTAAAATTTATTCTATAATAATATTATTGAGAAGTATTGAAATGCAATTGAAAATGTAACTTGTTTTAAGGGATGATATTCAGGTACAGATAATACCAGATAATGTTCTATATGTTAAATAGATATTTAAATGAGAAACGTAAATCAATGTTTGTTTCAAAGACTAATACTATATATAAAAAATTTTCTAAATTAATATGATAAACCTTTCTGTAATACATTTTGTCGAATTTTTGAGTAAAATAAATGTTAATATACTTCAGTCAACACCGTTAAGATTTATGCAAAATTGTCAACCCATTTTGTGTTCATTTGTTTTTGATTTTTCTTACTTTTCAGTAGTTAAGTAGGTAATAAAATAAAAAAATGTTTCATTAAAATATCATCCAAGTTCATAAATTTTAATATAAGTCGGATGCTAAAGATCTGGTATTACCTATTGCACTTTTCATATCACCCTCTACATTCACAAGCGAATGAAGATTTGTATGAAGATAAGATCAAACTATATATGTTGACTAATCTGAGTGTCTTTTATACAGACTTGATTTACCCTGTTTGTAAGCGCAAAAGTGCTGCTGAGATTCAAATGTACAATATTTCAAGTCTTGAACATTTGCAACGAATATATTTTCTTTTTTTTATTTTCTGATACAGATCTATATGTTCAAGTCCACTTAAGTTTTTACAATGAGCTGAGTCTGATGCAGCCTTTATACAAGTTGAATGTGATAACGCTTCGATTTGCCACCGTCTAGAAGCAAAAGACAAATCGTCAATGGCTGTTATTCGACATTTCCTGGTCCGTGGTCTCTTGGCCGTTTACTACGCAATTCTGTATATGCTGAGTTTCGACACCTATCGTTTTGATTGCAGGTCTCATGTCTTGTTCTTGATATGTATTGATGGGTGCCTCAACAACACTGTTGTTGGCGTAGCAAGGTCCTGTGTACGGTTTTTGTATGTGATTGCTCTCGGTATTGTCCACCGAGCTGTCGCCGGCCATCGAAGACGGCGAAGAAGACCTGCCCCAGCAAAATATGTCCGAAGCCCTGCTGTCGGAGTCCAGGCCCCCGTTCTCGACCACGGACAGCGGAGGGGTCATTGTAGCAACTGGTACCATTGCAACGGCGGCCGGAGGACTGTGGTTCGTCGACGAAATGTCGGAATTGGCGCTACTGGAGATAACGTCCGAATTGGTGGATGTCACAGTCTTCGAGATTAGCGTCGGCGAATTCGTCAGCAAGCTGGATTCTGGATTCGAACCGTGGTGATTCTGCTCAACTTTGGGAAGACTGCTGCCATCACCAGCCGGGGAAAAGACTGTCACAGGTCCGTTGATTAAGGATCGATTGTTTTGCTGCTGTAGGCATCCAATGTTATTTACAGTGGCGGTGGTGGTGGTGTTGGTGCTGTTTGCCACGGCAGTTGCTGTTGCTTTGCTCTTGGAGGATTTCTTTGTCGCAGCTTGTGAGTTGTGCTTCTCGCCGTTCGTCTTCAGTTCTGCTGCTTCGGCGTTTGATACGCCATCTTGCTTCTTCCACTTTGTTCGTCGATTCTGGAACCATATTTTTACCTGTAAAAAAATGAAATGTAAATAGTTGAATTAATTTCACATGTAAAAACATGGAATACTTTACTAGTGAAGGGGAAAAGGGACAACATTTTTTAAAAACTGATTAACTGAAGATTTGTAGATTAATAAACCAGTTATCCAAACTTTCAATCGTATGTACAAAAATATTTAATTTATTCACGTACGTCATTAAAAAAAATAAATACTACAATAATGAATTTACATAGTAAAGGAGATTTTTTGTACACATCTTTTTATAACTATATACTAAACATAAACTCTTAATAGTGCAATCAATATATATTGCAATAAAGCTAAGTTCTCCTATATGCATGGCTAAACATTTTATGATTAGGTGAATTAGGTGATTAGAGAACTTACATATGGTACCGTCGACCGCGGCAGTTTGGCAATAATTATTTTGGCGGTCAAAACAGCTGGAGTGAGATTAAAAATGATAATTTATTAGGTAAGTAAACGACTATCTAATATAATGAAATACACTTATTAACATGAATAATAGATAATTGGTTTTAATTGTTTAACGCTATTGGCAATTAATCGCACAGTTTGGGGAAAGAAAGCAATGGCGGAAATAATTGATGGTATTTATCCAAGTCTCGTGAGTATTTTTTCCATAACGCTTTGTTTCATAGACTAGAGCAGGAGCGTCAAATACGTGGCACATGTGACAACGCATTTTTGGTATGCAAGAATAATTTTTGAAAAATGCGCAAAAATTAATAAACAATTAAATAATAATGATGATAAATAAATACAATACCTGAAAAATTTTTGGGAAAAAAATTGCCCTCCAATTTAGTTTAATTTTGGTTTTTTGATAATATCGTACTTACCATTATTGTACTAGAGTAAAAATTATTTAAATTGCTCCGTTATTTCTCTTTTTATCATAAAAAATTAAATCTTTTTTATGCGCTTATAAAATTTATTAAGCTGTAAATACATTTCAAAATAAAACTTCTATTAATTTTAAGAGCAGAGTGATTATTAACTCACATTAGTAATCACTCTGTCAATTTTAAGAACATTTTTTCTATAAAATTGAATTTATAACAAAAATCTTTGCATGATTACCCTTTCGGTATTCATAACCTTCTACAGTCAAAGTACAGTATTTTGTATGGCAAATATTTAATTTCTAACAAGATATCACTTAACATATAAGTCAAATAAAATCATTAAATGACGTAAATTTATTAAAAGAAGCAAAATATTTTTGATTTCCATTCGATAGCATTTGCGTCTCAAGGAATTTGAAGAAATATACTTTAGTTTCTTTATTATACTGAACCTTGTAGAAATATTTTCAACTATTGTTTCCTAACAAGTGTATGATTGGCTAAGATTAAAAATCCTGCATACCATGCGCCAGTTTTTTTTTTCGCAAGCAAGTTCAGATACGCCATACATGATATGAACATGACATTGAAATTGTTGTTCTGAAGTAGAGAATTTTACATTTTTTTGGATATTTGGTAGGGGATCAGAAATAGCTCGAGTTTAGAGGCGGGTGGCTTGGAGGTTAAAGGGACTGTCTCCTCTATACAAATCATCTAAGCGTACGGCTTTGGGTTCGATTCCCACTCTATCCCCTGGTTGTTTAATTTCTTATGTGTTGTCCACTTTATTTGACGAGCATTTATAAGCGTGTCCGTACCAAGCACGCAAATCCGAAAATAAATGTTCCATATACAACAACAGCTCGATTTTTAAGGACTGCGTATTTCGGAGAGTACAGATGCTTCCTTTTGATGTAACATCATAAATTATAACAAAATATCTCCAGACGCAAAATTATTTACCAAGTCATCAATCTGTCTCAAAACAAATAAGCAGGCATGAGGATGGAATTTACGGCTTGTAATCATCCAATGCGCCATGTTTGGAGCATGTGCCCCGATTTGGCCACCCCTGATCTAGATAACCAACAAGTAACAGTATATACCAGTATATGTCCAGATAAATTTGTGCTAGAAGCATATTATGACCAATGTGTGACCTCAAACTGATAAATCTAAACTCTGAAAATGGGAAAAACAGCACATTTTATTCCTTATCCTTATCAATAATCAGCAGGTTGGGGGCATTTCTGACTGCAACAACTTTTTAGCGCCGCGTAAAGAAAAATGCTATGAGAAAGAAGTTTCCCTTGCAATACAAGCAACTTTATTGGAAATTCTGAAAAGGCAAAAAAATATTCCTCTAACTCTTTTTTTTTTTGGATGCAAACAACCCCCTTTGAGATTAATGGCAGGCAGTGACTTTCTATAAGCAACACCCCCACCCCACCTGCAAAACATTATTTAGTATTTTAACAGCCACCCCCACCCTTTCCTGTTGTTACTTTAATAATAAAATCACGTCGATAGTTATTACGGCATAATTACGACATACGGGGCACTTTATTTTCAGCGGGAAATTTTCGGAGGCTGGAACGTGCGCGGCTCTATCAGCAAGGGTGCCGCACTCTTTAAAGTTTATTACAACAAGGCATTTCCCGAACGAGGCGAAAATTGAACAGGTTGAAAAGTTAATTACAGAAAATTTAAAACTCTCCCCGTCCGTGTAAACGCTGGCACATCTATAATCATTTACGACGGGCAAAATTCGAACATCGAAAACAATTTAAAAGAGTGTAACCCCCGGTTTTGAAATATGAGAGGGTTTTCAGGTTTTGTTTCCGCGCGGAGGAAACACTTTTAACTACATTAATGAGCACAGAGAAACCGTTTTCCACCAAAAAGGGGTCGGCCGGCGTCGCCCCCTGCCGGTAATCGTGTAAAGGAGCGCCCTCTAATATCCCGCCTGCTATTAATCAAGAAATGGAAGATAATAAAGTGTGTTCATAACGTCACTTTCAACGCTCAAATGGAGGGCTGGAATTGCTTGAAATGGCAGATTAAAACTTACTTAGAGCAGCACGATAGTTTAGCTGATGTAATGAACACTCACATTGCACTTTTAATATGCTCGTTTACTGGCGCCATGTTGGGCCCAAATTAAAATGGCGTATCAATTTTATTTATACTTTGTAATTTCCTTATCGGGCCCAGTCAGCAGAATCGGCGAGGAGTTGGTGGGTGGCGGAGTAGAAGGGGGCGGGGGAAGAACTCTTTTAATAAGGCGGGCGCTTTTTGCGGCCTGCAGAAATTGCCTGAAACGTGTAATGGGAGACCGGACTGTTTTCCAGCGTGCTCTAAGAATTTCGGGAGAATAGGACCTCCTGAATTTGCTAAATTATAAACTGGAAGCGAAACTTTTCGATGACTTGAGAGAAATGAGATATTTATTTATGAAAAAGGGGTTTCGATTTTCGTTCTGGAGTATCGAACCCATTTCCTTCTTGCCTTTTTACCTCTTCCATTGCGTCAGGGTTATTTTACCGGCAAATTAAATTTCGGTGTCGCGCACATTACATCAGTGGAAACGACTTCACACGCTCGTTTAAGTGTAAGTTGTAGTGTCTCAAACATGGATAGTTAGGGTTTTAAAAGAATTTTTTTTTTTTTTCTAAAAAAGAATTTTGCATGTCCTGAAAGATTCTGTAAATTACTAATCAGGAAATGGTAATAAAAACCGATGACCAAATATATTTAAAAACTAGAGATTTTAGTAAAACTATGAGCGTCGTGATCAGGTTGGTATTAAAATTAGGAAAATTCGTACCGAGATATTTACAAAACAAATCCGCTAGTAAACAGGCGTCTGTTTAGAATGAAATACCTGCGTTTTTGGGTGCAGCTGAGATATTTTGTTAAGGGCTGTTAGTGTCATTGTACATTTGAATGGAATTTACTCCTAATTTCTTGTTTCTGAAAGACTAAACGTTTACAGAACCAGGTTTCTACCATAAAAATAATGATTTATCGCTGTATAAAGTCCTAAATAGTTTAATTATTTATGAATAGTTATTAACTATTAATTAACAATGAAACTATTACTATTTAACTACGAACTGCTTAATCAAGTTTGTGTTTCAATAAGTGCAATTAAGAACTAAAACTTGGCTATTTAGAATGCTTAGTAAACAAGATTAAATACAAGTCGCCATTACAGGTACAATTACTTGCAAGTAGAAAAGAACTGAAACATATTTTATCGTGTAAATTTATCAGATAGTACCATTAAAAATTTTTTGCTTATCCAGTTGATGTACCGCACTAGCATCGTATCGATTGTTTTACATCGATTAGAAACACCACCATCAGGTACTGATGAGCGTCTTGAATATTTTTGCAATCATAGCGACAAGTCACCTTGCAATGACTAGCAAGAGAAAAAATAAAGTAAGGAATCTCACATTTAAGTTACACACCCAAATTGAGAGGATTTGCTTTCCTATCACAATTAAATAGCAGCACACTCTCCTTCGTGGCATAATCTTATCTCTCTTCATGAGAGCATGTGGAGAATAGTTCTCACTACCAAAAGAGCTTAACGTTTCCGATTTCAAAGGAACTGTGATCAAAAGTTGTAGATCTCGAAAGTTGTAGATTCTTTGTCTCTGATATCAGCTCAATAGAAGTATGTTCAGCCGTGCCTTATGATAGCTTACACCAGAAATAATCTCGCTTACCCCGAATTGCTCAGTTAACGTTAGTTCAGAATGTATAGTTGTATAAAACTATACTGTCAAACTTCGTTAGTACGTTGGTTGCCTTTTATGTTTTTACAAACGACCCGTAGGAGGCGCTACTGAAACTTGTCTTCAGCATATTTGTAAAATTCACATTTTTTTTAAATCTTAGAATCAGTAGCATTATAGAAACTGCTTGCGTATTTTGTTTACACGGGTATTCTAAAGATGCCAGTGAATGAAAAAAATGGAAATAACTCATGAAGGTTTCCGCTAGATTAATTTAAGAAAGGTCTCACGTGACAAGAATACTTAGTATAACTTCGTTAAACTTTTGTAATCACCATCAGAAAAGACTGTTTACAATTAGTTTGCAGAATTTCGGCGTGCTCGTGCGTCCGTCAGTGATGAATCTCGTGAAGGACGACCAAAATCGGTAGTGATTACAGAGAACATCGATGCTATTGCGCATGATGATTGAAGAAGATCGGCATGTCACATATCGTGAGACAGAAGCATCCCTTGGCATATCACTGACTGATATACATTCGATTTTGCACGAAAAGTTAGCTGTTAAAAAGATTTGTTCCAGATAGATTCCACACAATTTGACAGAAACTCAAAAAGAGGCTCGTGCAAATTGGCGTAAGGAAAATGCTAAAAAAATTATAATTGGGAACTGCAAAATCCGTATACAACATCGTTACAGGTGATGAAACTTGGATATATTCCTATGAGTTGGGAACTAAACAACAATCCACTGTTCGGTTGTTTCCAGATGAGCCGAATCCTACGAAAGTTGTTTGTTCATCAAGCACTTCCAAGAAAGTGCTTGCTTGTTTCTTCGGCTTTACAGGACATATCGCAACCATTCCTTTAGAGGATCGAAAAACTGCGAACGCTAAATGGTAAACAGAAATTTGTTTGTCAAAAGCCATCAACGAAATCAGGAAAAACAACAAAAATCAAAGCATTCTTTATCACGACAACGCCAGCTCCCACACAGCACGTGAAACAATTGATTATTTGAAGAATAAAAATATCAAATTAATGTCTCATTGCCTTTGTTCTCCTGATTTGTCGCCTAACGACTTTTCTTGTTCCCTTATGTCAAACAAAAAATTCGTGGGCAGCTATTTTCATCACCTCAAGAGGCTGTTGGTACCAACTTTAGAGAGGAAAAACTGTTTCAAGAATAGGTTTGAACGGTTGGAAAAGTGCATAAATCTTAGAGGCGAATATTTTAAAAAGCAATAAAACTGTTTGTTTCCAAAAAATTATTTTTCTTCCTACTTTTTGGTAGAAACTTAAAAGGCAACCCTCGTACATTAATCTCGGACTCACTTCAAATGACTTACTAAGGTAGTGACTTCTTAAGCGGAGTTTATGTTAAATACAAAACGAAATTCTAAATGTTCCTAGATTAAGTGTGCTTATAATTAACTTACATTATAATTTATATAAATGGGTAAAAGAATTTAAATGAATAAAATGGATGTCAAATTAAAGAAATTATCAGTAAAGACGGTTACTTCGTACTTAATTTAACTGCACAATCTGTCCTATTGAATCTGACATCGTACGGATGTCAAATTAAAGAAATTATCAGTAAAGACTGTGCGTCGTACTTAATTTAACTGCACAATCTGTCCTATTGAATCTGACATCGTACGGATGTCAAATTAAAGAAATTATCAGTAAAGACTGTGCGTCGTACTTAATTTAACTGCACAATCTGTCCTATTGAATCTGACATCGTACGGATGTCAAATTAAAGAAATTATCAGTAAAGACTGTGCGTCGTACTTAATTTAACTGCACAATCTGTCCTATTGAATCTGACATCGTACGGAAGTCGAAACGATGAATAGTCCTGGATGAATACCTAAAATTTGTTGATAAGATAACAATCTTTGAAATTAAAAATGCTGAGAGTTGTACTCAACAAGAATGAAGTGCTTTTACTGGACAACTTTGACAAAAGAAATAGGACCGGATTTGTATATTGCACTCTTAAGTGACGCCTTAAGAGGAGTGGCTGCAAAAATAGCGACGCAGTAAGTGAAGTACATTATGAAACGGCGTATTAAAAAGGTCGGGAATTCAGAAAAGATGATGTAATATACGGAATGACGTCTTATCCAGGTGACTTACTAACGAGGTTTGACTGTATTTTCTATCACAAGCGTATGCTTTAAGCGAAATTACTTATAGTTTGTCGTAACTGAGACTTCAAGTTGCATATGCTATACGATGGCGTAAACTACTGTTGCTTTCATTTTACGGGTGGCGTAAACTACTGTTGCTTTCATTTTACGGGTATTGAAAGTTTTTTCAAATTTTCAAATTATGCTTTTTCTTAACAAATTGTGATTTGAAGCCTTTTACTGATACTTAAAGATTAAAGCCTTTAACTGAAAGATTAACGATTAAAGCGAAATTGCATTATAGTTCTGATTTGGTACAGGAGAAACTTCAACATGTTATATAGGCTATATGTGATGAAGTAAACTGCTGTTACATTTACTTTATGGATATCCATTTTCATGTTATAAAAGTATGTCTTCTTTTAAAAAATTAAAATTTGAGGCTCTTTACTAATGTTGTGAAAGATTAATAATTAATTACATTCATTACCACAGCTTAAAAAGTCATAGTTGGTTATTCCATCAGTATTTTTAATACTAAGTTTTCTGGAATCAAACAAAAATCCTACATGTCATCGACAATAAACAACGTTTTTTTTATAATATAACTAATTTGCATAATGAATATAATACACCTTTGAGACGTTTAAGTAAACCAATTTTCTTCCCCCCCCCTTTTTTTTATAAATAATCGAACATCATAATAGTTTCTAAAGTGTTGTTTTTATTATTTTTTAATTAAAAGTAACCATAAAAAATTAAGTGGTTCTTTCATGTGAAGCAAATACTTAGGAAAGAGAGCTGAAAAAAAAACCGTTTCCAGCTAAAAAATACTTTAAATTGAGCATTTTGTCAACATCAAACTAGTATCTGAACTTGTTTTGAATTTAATAGAAATCGACGTTGTTTGCAACAGATTAAAAAACAACTAATTAATTTATTGCTGAGATCCCATGGAAGAAAAAAAAACTTTTTAAAAGCTCGGAAGGCTTTAATATAGTCGTGTTTATACGAAGCTTATTAAGTATTTTTCTTTAGACAAAAAATCTTCAATCCTTTTATTTTTATCGATCAGAAAAATCTGCAGATCATTAAAACAGCTCCTGAACTTTTTCTTCATCAGGTGAAAACACCCTTTTTCCGTTTTATTAGTTTTAGAAGTTTTTGCTTCCGGCAGTTTTGTTATACTTTAACCCTTTTTTTTTTCCTCATGAAAATTAGTCAATGTTTGACTTTTAAAGATATTTTTTTTCTGATTTCACGATTAAAACCAATGAAAATTTTGCATTAAAGTAAACATGCTTGGAAAAAAAAGTATCTTTTCATTTGTTTAAGGGGGTTCTAATGTAAATTGCGAAATAATGTTCTTTTTTTTATTGTTATTGTTGTGTGGGACTTTATGGAATTTTTATGCTATTGTGATTGGCTCTTTGTACGGAAACTTAGTTGCTATGCAAAAATTCCCCTAGTTGTTTTTTTTTTTTTTTTTTTTTTTGAAAGCACGGAGTAAATAAATTGTTGTAAGTTTGCTGTTAACTGATCCGGTAAAAATTACGTAAGATTATTTAAAAGAATTTCTTTTTGGAATAGAACATTAAAGTTTTTCTACTTTATTCATAGTATATTTTTTTTCAACTCTTAAAAATGTTTCCTGAATTTTCGTGCTATTGGAACTAAACTAAAATAAAACAGAGTTGGTAGGTTTTAATGTCTGAGCAAACTGCATTTTCAGTTTGTTAACGGTGGTATCACTTGACCTGACGATTAGTATCCGACAATTGACGTAGAACAACGCTAAAGTTTATCACTGTGCACTTTTAAAATAATTTACTCCAGTGTTTTCTAAATTATTGGTTACAAGTAACAAAACATTGAATGTATTTATAGATGAACGTTACCGCTATTTGCATAAATACTATGACGGTAATCAAGAATCTGGGGGAAAAAAATCAATGCGCCGAGAATGAAATGGTTCACAATCTTTAAAAGTTTGGGAATCACTACTTTTCTCTGGAACTTTAAGACAACGATTCAAGTTAGCGAAACAAATGGAACGTGTTCGGATTTAAAAAAATAAACTATTTTAAGTGCATTTTATCCTTCCGTTGCTTACTATTGTTAACTATTGTGTATTTACATGCTTTAAAATTTGATAATACTTTTATTAAGTTTTACATTTATTTAAACTAATGTATATGGATCATTTAGCAAAGAGAAGACTTAAAAGTTTCGTAAAATGAACGTGCCGTTTTAATTAACCAGCAAGTCGTATTTTACAGTTTTATATGTATTTCGAATATAACACAAAATTCGTATAGGTTGTCTAAAACAAATTCACTGATGGAACCTTTCAGAAATGTTTTGCTCCTGTAGACAATTTTTTATTTTGTTTGCATTACTTGTTTATTGCTTGAATTTCTCATAAGATTATATCACTGCAATAGGATTGTTAGGTAGTACCTTGGTCATAAACAGTGAGTGTTCATCAAAGAGATTGCATTCTACTTTTGATGAGATCATTTTTATTTCTACTTAATGCCATTAAATTATGTTTATCAATAATGGAATCCTATGGGATGTAAACTAAATGAAAGATGGACGTACAAAGTTCCAAAGCTGCAAGACTTAGGAATATATATCTGATTTACATACCAAAATATAGAAAACTGACCCATTTAGATACAGTCATACTACATTTCTCTTACACTTGTGTTAATTACTAAGCACTCATATCTATGGATTAGGAATGTAATTTATCTATAATTTAGTTCGTGGGCCAGCTTATTAGGTACACCGAAGAGCCATTAGATTTTGACCACCCACAAATATTTCAATGAACTCGTCTGGATGACATAGAGAGGACGTAATTAAGTGAGAATGGTATTTGATTGTTGCTGGAGAAGGTCAGGAATCGTTCTTACACTTAACGTTTGTGAGTGATGGGAAAGGCTGTTGATCTAAGCAACTTGGACAGAGGGCAGATTGTAATGGATCGAAGACTCGGAACGAGTATCTCCGAAACTGCTCGACTGGTTGGTTGTTCACTATCTGCCGTTGTTAGCATTTATAAAAAGTGGATTAATGGTGAAACCAGCAGCAGACGCCAAGATGTTGAGCGTCCACGCATCATCCAAGAAAGAGGACGCCGGAGATGGTCCCTCCTAGTTCAGCAAAATCGGCTGCAGAGAGTGGCTCAGCTGATAGCCCAAATATAATCCAAGTCCAAGTACAAGTGTTTCAGAACACACAATTCAGCGGATACTGGTGGATATAGGACTGCGGAGCTGACGTTCCACTCGTGTGCCTCTGCTTACCAAGCGTCATTGTCAACTAAGCATACAGTAGGCACGGGAACATAGACTGGACCATGGATATGTAGAGGATAGTTGCCTGGTAGGATGAATCCCGGTTTCTCCTTCATCACGTCGATTGTCGTGTCCGGGTATGCCGTCTTCCAGGAGAACTGCTGCTTCCCTCACCCCGGCAGCTCAGAGCTAAACACCACCCTGTTCCAATATCTCGACTATGTCTGGCTGCTGCTTAAATATCTGTCTTCAGGTATCTACCAAGAACTCGTGGCATCCATGCCCAGGCCCGTTGCAAGCTGATTTGAAGGTCAAGGGAGGCGCAACGCGTTCTTGAGTAGGTGGTCATAATGTAATGGCTCTTCGGTGCATAGTATCTGTGGGGAAGGGATGAATTTAGCTTATGCAGAGGGATCCATATCCTACTGCTGCAATAGAAAATCCGAATTCTCTAGAACGAGCTAAAATGCTTCTAGGAAGGGATTAGACTCTTCTATGAAGCTATGACATTTATTACCTAACAATATTTTCGTTGGTACTACTTATTTTCTGAGCTGTGAGCAAGTTTCCAATTAATTTCGGACCAAAAACAATATAGTGTTTCACGGTCAATCTGTAAATCTACAGTACAGTCTCTACAGTTAGTCTCATTGTTAGAGTTTCCCATACATGCCTCATAAAAAAGAGAATTATCCAAATTAGGATTACTTTTTTTTTCAATATTACCTCAGCTTACGAGTGAAATAATCTGACTTCGTGGTCTCATATTTAATTATTTTTGTACAGGAAAATGCCACTGCAGACAGCCATTGCTAGTACTTTTTTGGGAGGGTGGGGGAAATGTCGATAAACTGCCACATCAAATATCGGTTCTTGTTAACTTACTTATCTTTTTATCAACTATATTACTAACTTTTTACTTTTGCCAACTCGATCTGCGTAATTTTTCCAAGTGTACAGCCTCCAAAAAAAGTATTCGAGCAAGAGAGATATTTCCTACTGTAGATTTGCGAATAGTAATTGAGTTTTTGAAAAACGCACAACTTGATAGAAATATAGAAAGTCATATTTATACATAGCCTAATTCATAGCCTTTCATAAAAAAATTTCTAATATACGAAACCAACGTAGGAAATTTCTCTCTTGCTCGAATACTTTTTTTGGAGAGTGTACCAGAAATAAAGTAAATTATCGTTTTTCGTTAAAATTTTCTCACCGATTTTGCCAACTATGTATCTAATTTTACCAATTTTAATAGAATTTTGCGAATGTTAAGGGGGGGAGTCCCCCCTAGCCCCTCCTTTAGCAAGCGCCCTGACTGCAGAAGTATAACGCAGAACAACAAAAACCCAGCGATGTGACGTAAAGTAAATAAGCGCTTCCTATTGGCTCTTTCCCTCTCAGTGGTTTTATGCATGTGCACTTACGACTTACGCGTTCCGTCCACCTCGAATGATCGAAATGCTGCTTTATTTGTGTTTATTCTGTCCACATCCTATCAGTTTGTTTTAAATCACTTACACTAAACATACACTTGAAGATGGCCAAAGACGCTACACAAGGAATTTGCATCATTCATTTTCTATTTGGCCGTAAAAAAAAGGTTTATTTTGATTTTCCACATTCTCTGTTTATCCCTAACACAGTACAACAAACACGAGACGCCGTAAAATCGACTTTTTTTCACCTCCCCCGTCCTCCTCACCTCGTCACTTCTCCAAACAAGATTATCTTGAAAAGCAGGAGCATTTTAGTGAGCACACAACCATGTTTTCTTTTCCAAGAGAAAAATACTAAAGAAACAAAAAAATACATCTCAACTATTTCACCATTACCTCATCATCACTAATTCACCGAACGCTTTACGCCTACTGAGCATGGATACTTGGTATAAGAAAAACATTGCAAACTGCGAAGAATTTCTCGAGATTTATTTATAGGAAACGTCGGGAACAATGTGGAAGGGAGGAAAGAAAGAAAAAAAAAATGGCGCTCTCAGAAATCTCAGATTGGTGGTCTTTGCCAAAATTCGCAAGAGAAAAAAAAGAGTACCCCCATTTGTTTCTTCGACTTGTCACATTCCGTCAATAGAACAAGGCCCAACACTAACGGCAATTAATGTGCTAACAGACGTATTCAGGCAAGTGGTACGTATACGTCATTCTATAACTCCCCCTCCCCCTCCTTTTTCTCAAAACAAGCCTCACTTCTGCGCCATGTTGTTTCTTACACAAGAGAGAAAGAATGGTTCGAACAGATTTATTGACAAGCTTTTTTAAACACTTTACAACAAAGGTGAAACATATTTATAATTTCGGTTTGTCTGTTTGTCCGTCCATGCACTAAGATCCACGAATATGCATATTGCTACAAATTTATAGTGAAACGTCTAGAGAGCGACTATCCTCCGTTCTGCGAGAAATCGGTCTTTAAGAGAGAGGTGGTCGCTCAAAGAAGTATAAACATTTGATAGCCAAAAACAAAATGCTAAAAAATATTGTTATGAATTTTTGGAGCAACCCGCTGTTCTGGGGTTTAAACAAGGTATTCTACAGGTCAAATAATTAAATTTTGCATTTTGTTGCATCAAAATCGGGTAGCTAGAACCGGAGATATGAAGTTTTATATTGCGCCATTGGTTTCTATAGTGTTTTCTGGAAATATCGAGAAATATGGGTTCTAGGCCTTCGCTAACCTCACTTTTGGGGCATATTTTTGGCGCCAAATTTTGCGATCTTTCGCCAAAAAGTTGCCAAGCCTGGCCACATTTCGGTCATTAGGCCCGATTTCCCCAATGGAACCAGTAAAGTTGGTTTTTCTGCATTAAAATCGCGCAATAGCCTAATGATTCAACTGTTTTCCTGTGACATAATCAAAATTCGCGCTTTAAGGGAACCTTCAGTAAATTTCTAATAGCTTCTTCGTCATCTATAAAATCAGAGATGGTTGCCCAGTTCAGTCAGTCGTGTTTCTGCTTGATTTGATAGCAGATGTCCGTGAAAGGCTTAAGGCTTTGTATTGAAGCTATAGAAGTGGTATTTTCGCTTGCCTTTTTGAAGCTTTATTTTTAAGTGCTGTGTGTAAATTCTTCATTGCTGTGTCTTGAGGGACTGTATACGATATCCCTCGTAAGTTTCCACTGAATTCTTGCCTGTGGAAGTGTTCTATTTTGTGAGAGAAATACGGCATGTGTGAAAGCTTCTGCACTAAGCGGACTGTGTTATAAGCAAGTTAAGAGTTGATTGTGCTTGCGAATTTTGTACAGCTGATTGTTCGACGAAGTTCTAGAAGCAATAAAGTTCGTGTTCCATCCTGACCAGTGGCCTCTTTACTAGAACTTTCTGCACTTACTGGACTTTAGAACGACGAACCCAGAAAACAAGCAGAGCTTTCTGCAACAGTATTGTTTCTTTTGTTATTTATGAAATTGTATACCAATACAAAAGTCATTATACAAACACATTTTTAAAATTTAAATTTATTAATATATTTAGAAATGTCGAATTTTTTAATTCTTTTTTCTCTTTCCTAGAGTACTTCTCTCTCTACTTCATTCCTTACAACTGACAAAAGAGCATTGATTGTTTTTATTCGTCAATTTTAAACAAAACAAAATTGATATATGATTGATATAATTGATAATGATACTATGGATCACAAAATAAGGCTCTCCATCGAAAATTGCGTCTGTAACATTTATAATCACTTCTACACGAGCACTCAAAAGAATTTCAATACATAGCTGCCGATGGCAGTTTGGAGACATTCATACGTTTTCAGCACAATACAATAAATATACAGACGTTTAAAACAGCTTACACTTCATTTAAAGGATATAAATAAACGTTTACAGGGTTACAAAGTTACTGATATACAGCTTTTTCCAGGTTATTCCACAACTATCGCCAGTTCGACGGCGATAGCTTGCTAAATTTGTCGCAAGCAAAAAAAAAAAAGAGTGCTATGTTAGAAAGTGTTTTATAATAGATGCGTTTTGTAAGATTTATCTTTCCTGTTTTATGCAGGTACCGGGTTACATTTTGAACATGTTTTTTACAATAAAGTTTAAAAGTGTTTAGGATACTGGGTACTACAATACCGTGTGTATTAACTGAATCACTCATATTTGGGAAAAAAAATGCCGTTTGTTAGGAAAATTAATCATTTCAATCACAATCAGTATTGAATATGCCTTTTCCTTCGCTCCCAGAACCACTTTTCAACTACGCATTGTGGCATAGTGTAGTATTTACAATCCTTTGACAATTTGTTCATCCCAGTACCAGCAATAAAGCTATTTTTAGTGCTGCCATCCTTTTTTGACGGTCTTTGCTTACAGATATCATTGATTCTCTATGGGATTTTATTTCCGGGGAATTTCATGGCCCGGATTGCTTAATAGTATGCTATAGTATTCGATTGCTTAATAGTAATGCTATGCGGGATAGCAAACATTGCAGACCCCATTAATAAAATTGCACCAAATATTGCCAAGCTTGGCTAGAGCATTGAAGCTCATGCCAAGAAGCAACGACGGGTACAGAAGAGGAATCTCTACTGCTGCATCTTTGCAGTAATGGGAGCCAGAAGGTTAATTATTTGTTAAGCAGATATGTTTAAGCTAGAAAGTGCTTTAAGGCAATGGCGGATACAGAACTTTTTGGGGAAGGGTAACTTTTTAAGAAAGCTTGTTTGACACAAATAAACTATACGTTAATGCCAAATGTTACTCTAAAGCAATGTAAATTGTTTTGGGGAGAGACTAATTAATAAAAGAAACTCTCTTTGTTCGAGTGTATAATTGGGCAAAAAGTTACCCCTAATCAATGTTCTTTCGGAAGAGCTGAAGCTCCCTACCCGATTTCCTTCCTGCTGCTGTTTGAAGGTGGATATAGACTTGCTGGCTTCTCGGTAATATCCGGAGTGTACGTAACAAGATTTGTTTAGATTTGTACGCGGTTTTGGTTATGCGCGTGTAAGGAACCGGCATTTGTCTTCACGATTCATCTCCACAGTCCGTTTTCTCAACAAAAACGTTTCGCTGTTCAGACTTGGAGAGGCTCGTACTTTTTCCTGCATTTAAACAACAATGCTAAATGATAACTGGGGTGCGTAAGTTCTCTGTGGATCACAGGTATTAGTGAACGGTGTAATTCTGTAATGGAGACTGCATGAGCAGCGAAAACATGGCAAGTAGGCATGTACCCATGATTCCTTTTTTTTTTTTTTTTTTTTTTGGTACTAACCCTGTCAGTACTACTGCCGCCTATTGGCGGCGGCCACGAAACGTTCTCTGGGTACTCCAGTCGCCTATTGGCGGCATCCACGAATCTTTCTCTGGGTGCTACTGCCGCCCATTGGCGGCATCCAAGAAATGTTCTCTGGATTCTACCGCCATCCATTGGCGGCATATAGTTAACAAACTCCAGAATATAATTAACCACTTTTTTGTAAACAGTATAGTTACTGTTTACAAGAAATGATTAATTACATTCCGGAGTTGTTACTAGCTATAAATATGTTACACTGTTAGTTATGTTTTTATGAGATTTCTATGAACGCCGAAAAACATGTTTTCGCGGTTTACGCTGCTGTACAGTGCAGCCACTCTAGTGGAAAACTTCCAGTGTATAATTGCGGCCAGCCTCTTCGTACCGAAAGGGTTAAATACTAATATAAAAGTGTGAGCATACATTTTAATGTGTAACCTGCTGATAGGTTAAAAAATAATTTTGAATATTATTGCCGTTATAGGGCTATGCAGAAATAAAAATTCGCATTACACTGTTAATAGAAGTAGTTCAACATTTCACCATACAATGAGCTAAAGTAGCTGCAACATTTCAATGGAGAAACGTTTAACCATGATTTGGTCTTTGATTAGTTTAACAAATCACGGTTCAACGTTTGTCCATAGAAAGTTTGCAGATAAATTTGCAGTAAATTAGCTGCAACCTTTCTATGGAGAAACGTTGAACCGTGATTTGGTGTTTAAACGGATCAAAGAACCAAATCATGGTTCAACGTTTCTCCATAGAACGGTTGCAGCTAGCTTAAGCTCTATTGTATGGTGAAATGTTGAACTACTTCTATTAACAGTGCACGCTGTCAAGAATAGAACATTTGAAAATACGTTAATGGTACGATTTGTCGGCAGAGTTCACGAATCTCCCCTCTAATAAAAACACTACCTCTTTCTTTCCACTGCGGAATGCTTGTAAATAAGGCATTAGAAATATCCATTTTCCGCGTGGAATCCCATTCGGAGCGGCGATGATTTATACCTGCGCCAAGCGAATGATAAATCTGCCGAAGAGTGTTCCACGGTCCTCGATAACGGAGTCTTTTGAGTGTTTCACATGGCACCCTAACAACCGGGGGCCTTATAAAAAAGAAAAAAAAACAGCCATGGAGCTCGTTCTCAGTTTCTTCTTCAGCACCTTAAAATACACTTGATTCGCTAGCGTCAAGAAACGAAAACTGATGTCACGTCAACTTTATAAACAGTCTTTGCCTTGGTTCTTTGGCAAGCTGTTCGGCAAGACGCCGGGATTTAAAAAGCGAGCAGAGACTCCCGTTTCCAGAGCTCGCAGGAGGAAGGAGGGAGTGATGGAGGGGGATGGCTTATTCTCGTCACAAATGAACCCTAATTAATGTTCCTTCCCCCCATCCGACCCCCTTCATCATCCGACCATCAACAAACCGTGAAGAGGGTTAGGGAGAAAAACATTTTGAAAGAGAGAAGCTACCGTAAGAAATTAACTTCTTTCCCAACGAGAAGAGGAGGAAAAAAAAAGAAGAAGAAAATTTCAAACTAATAAAGAAAGTTTAAAAAAAAATGTCTCGAGAATCCATCCATTTAGTACAGAAACTGAAGCTGGGCTTTGAATCAACCTTGTTTTGCCACCAGAGGTAATGCTATAAATACTGAGGACTTGAGCGAGGTTGCAAAACACCCGAAGTTAACGCGACCGACATCTTGTTGCCGACAGGAGACGCTATGTTGGCCTACGCAAAAATATATTCGGTTGTTCGGAAGAGTAATTTCGTTTTTTTCACAACAGAAGACTTAATTGCATTTTTCCACAGCCAACTTCACATTTAAACCGCATAATGTGTAAATTTTGACAGGTTATATAGCAAGCTTGCTTTCCAAAAAGAGTTCGATTGATTCTACATAGCAGTTTTTGGTTGATGCACTTTCAAATATGGCATTTGGAAAGTGGCTTTTTCGACATGTTTTGCTTTATAGAAAAGGTATAAATACAGTTTAAGAAAAAAAAAATCCGCATGGAGAAGATGTATTTAGAGAACGCAAGTGCCAAAACTACAATAGTTTTCAAAAATTTGGATGTTGAAGACGTTTCACGTTCTGGAAGGACAACTTAAGCTGATGAAGACATAATAAAGGCATTCATGAATGAAAATTGGCAAAAAACAACTCGTGAAATCCCTGAAAGATTAAATGGATCGAATTTGACCATTCATGATCATTTGAAACGCCTCAAAGTTCGACGTATGGGTTACTTATGTTCTTAAAATACGAAATGACTTTCCGAACAGCCCAATAGAAGCAAATGGGATTGTTGCCATAAGCATTCGGAATAGCGGGATGAATATAATGTTCCTACACCTTATGAAACTTGTAAACTTGCCATACAAAGTACATAACATGTACTGTAATACCATGTACATTCCATGAATACAAGCTAACACCTATACAAGCTGTGTACAAAAAAAAAAAAAAAAACCTTGCAATACAACATACAAAAAATTGTCCCTAAACTTCAATGCTACTAAGAGTTGCTTGTAAAAATTTATAAAACTGAAATCTCGATTTTTATCATCAAAGTTCCCCTTCGTTTTATAAAAAACAACTAAGTACCAATCTTTTAAAATAAAAGATTGCATGGTAAACCTAAAGCTTATGCTACCTAATCCGAAATTTCGGTGTGTGGGGGGGGGGAGTGAGACGGATATATCCCTATATCCCCTCTTGGCTACACCCCTGAATTGTATTATTTCCAACATTTACTATACAAAATATATAAATTTACTTAGCTATTTTTTACTAAGCATCTATTTCAATAAACTTCTTAACAAGAAATTATTTCAATAGTTTTCATTGAGTGAAAATTAGCAATTTGATTTAGTTCTTTCAACATATTTATCGGGTACAGTATTAAAAATATATCCTTTTGGTTATAAGCAAGTAAAGCTGCTATTAGGACTGAAATTACTTAACTTAAAATCAAATATAGGCTGTTTAGCATCTATTAAGCCATAACTTTGTAAAGAAAGTTAATTTTCGGTGAAATTTTACTATTCATCTTGACAATATTTTAATTAGATTGCAATTTAACTACTTAAAAGGAAAGTTTTAAGTTTTGAATGCTGTTGTGGTACGGTTAGAAACCGCAAAAGCATCTTGAACATTTTCTAAGACGTCATTATTGACTATATTCAATTATAGATCCCCCCCTCTTAATTAGATTTCTTATTAAGTATAAATGAAATATAATATTTTGATCTGTAATATAATTGTCTTTTTCGCGGTAAAAAGAGTTTGTCTAAATTTAATTTGGGCCGCCCGGGTTGTGTAGTGTCTAGAGAACCCTTCTACCAAATCGCGGGTCCGTGTTAGATTTTTGGCATGGGCTTGGGTAACATTTCATCCATCCCTTCATAGGAGGCAACGCTGGTCCACTTATGAGGTGCGTTGGTAATAAAGTGACCAGTGATTATGACTTTAGTATTGACCAACGACCAGTGCCTGCCATCGGAGAGAAAATTAAATTGATAATAAAACCATAAATAAAGGGGTATTCAAAATTAGAGGGACAATCTTTTTCGAGCGGTAGGATACACCAAGACGGTTCGGAATCGCACAGAAATGTACGGTCGGAAACTCAGCAGGAGTGTTAAAGTGGGCGTCTAATTTCTTAAGTTTCATCAACAATAGATTCACCTCCGACGATTTCATCAATGTAATGAAATTTATTTATTATTAAAAATTTTTATTAAGTGCAATCTGTGACAGATGTGTTAGTTTTTCGAAAACCATTACTTGAACACTTCTTCTAAAGAGATTATTATCAGGTACACGAAGACAGTTAGACGGTTACACGAAGTTATTCGACCCCACATAGCTATATGATTCGGAAACGTCTTGTTGTAACCTACCTCACCTGGAATTTTGTTTTAGTAATTTTGAATCGTCTTGTATTTGTTCTTTAATTGGGGGAAAAGGGCAAACATATAGATTGCAACCCAAAAATCTCTAAGAAAAGCTCCATAAATACATAAATAAAACTATTATTTTCTATAAATCGTGCGTCAAAGATCATTTTGATTGGAGAGTGAAGCCTTGGTCCTTCAGCGAGTTGTGCAGAATTTTGCTGTTCGTCTACGAACAAATGCACATCATAGCCATTGATGGAGGACACACCGAACATAACATAAACAAAATATGAGTATCGGTAGCAGTGGCGCACAAAGGATTTTAGTTTAGGGGAAGGGCTAGGACTATAAATACTGATGAACTTGATTAATGTGACCTCGATTATAGTTATAACTTTCTTATACCGTCCAAATATTCTGCACCACTTGCCCATAGAACACAAGCCCACTATCAACGTAGCTCGTAATAGTCTTAAATAATTTAGTGAACTTTAAATCAACTTTAACTGTATTTCATATACCAAACATTTATTTAAAATCTAACATAAATATTTTAGGAATAATTCGATGATTTTAAGAAATAGAATATTTTAATTAATTGGTGACAATTCTTAGTTTTTAAAGCTTTTCACAGCTAACTCTCCACCTTTAGGGGGGGGGGGGTTAGTCCTCATAGCATGGGCGCGTCTAATCTGTAGTTACTTTTAAAATGAGCACTAACTTTAACAGCCCCTTTGAGGCCCGATATGGTAAGCAAAGCAAGCATCGCATAGGGACGCCATCGTAGGGCGCAATTTCTAACTCAAAAACTGAGACAATCTTGATCTAGAGCATAGAAGGGGGCGTCTTTTTTTAAGTTTGCAGGGGGGCGCCACATGCTCTAGGGCCGCCCCTGTCTGGTGCAAGAGAGCTAAAGAAGTTTTCTGACAGCTGGCTGCGCGGCCGCACAGCCCAGCTGTGTCAGTAAACGTCTTGAGCTCTGTGGCGCAGGATGGGCTGATATGTCCACCGCCATGTTGTTAAGAGTTAAATGAATCGATCGATGGCAACGGCTGTACTTTTTCAGCCTTGGGACCATTTAACCATATTTTTTTACAACTATACGCTGAAATAAGGTGGTTTCACGGCGCAACCACCGCACGCCAAAGGGTTAAATTGGCAACGCTGGTCCCGCCACGGGGGGGGGGATCCGTAAAAGACATTAATTGATTTCTCAGCCATGTTTTCATCGCCATAGCAGCACCCACAGGCTTTTTGATGGCTGTGCCACTTAATCAGGTTATTAATCAGGCCCTCGTACTAGACGAGAATAAACGGTTTGAAAAACGTGGTGGTTACTTTTTTAGCCCACTCCGGGAGTGTGCCAAGGAGGGAAGAGAGAGCTGGAATTGTTTATGATGTCGAGGCGTTCATTACTTTCTCTCCTGTTGCTTGGAATGTACTTTAGCTGCTGGAGGAGAGAATCTGAAGCGTCTCTCAACTTTATTGCTCAATAAATGAGCATATTTGTTTCCGCTTCAGTCGACAGCAATAACTTTTTTGCTCCAGACTGCGAGAAGTTATTTTCTTTCTTTTTTTTTTTTTCGTATTTATTTTGGCCCCGAGACTTTTTGCAACAGCAGCAGCGGCTGAAATATATTTGTAAACACGCGGCGGGCCAAAAGTCAACTTTATGGTTTTAAATGAGCGTAATTTGGTACGTTTCATTATAGAATGCAGTGATGCTTCATGAGTACGAGTTTAAATTCGTTCCTCGAACGAGACTGTTAGTCAGAGTACTTCAGATTCAGGGTGAACTGGCTACCGACTCTAGTAGGGCTTGAGAGTAAATTGTCAGCCATCCTCTGACTATTAACTGTTGTTTGTTCTCTGACCACAATCCAGCTCTCCTCAGCCAAGATCTAGGGCAGCTTTACCAACTTGGAGAGAAGACTCTATTGGGCAATTCCATATGAACATTACCATAAAAAATATTTTTACATATTTTTTAATAAATTGTATGAGAAATTATTCCGAATTGTTATAGCTTTGTTAGAAACAGTTTTTTTTTTTGTGTGTAAAAGTTTCTTTTTATTAGAATGTCAATAATTAACAGTTCAAATCCATACAACATAAAGTCAGACATCTACGTTGTAGCATGAGTTACCATACGCTTAGTATATTTTAACTCAATAACCAATTTTATTTACAAAACTAAATGATGTTTTTTGATAAGAATAAACTCTCATAAAGATTATAGCACTTAAGAAGTAGAATTTTTAGCAGAAACAACCCGTAAGTATGGGTAGAAAAGTCAATGTCTTTTTTTGGTAGCATGAGTTACCAAGCAATATTAATTAATATATCAAAACTTAATTAGTTATAAGATTTTTACTGATTTATTGAAAAAAAACAGTTTGTAATCAGCATGAATTTTGTTGAAAGCAAATAAATGCACTTTTTATTATTGCGCCAGTTTAAAAATGCGATTAAAAAAAAATGTAGCATAAGTTACCGTGGAATCACACTATTATGTTTTTTAAAGAGAAAAATCCATGCATTAGATTTACAGGATTTTTTTCTTGTTAAGTATACACGAACACTTTTCTATAAATTCCTAGTTAATTTTAAATAAGACATATCTTTTACTACATCTGCAAATTCAAGTAACACGTATGTTTTTCAAATGTCTGAATTCGTGTCTTGATTAAATATTTATTATTAATTATTTTAGTAGAAATGTTAATTGCTAAAAATATATTGTGGATCTACAGGAGTTACAAAATTCGCATTATTTATTTATTTATTTATTTACAATATGAATTTACAATTTTATATTTTTTTGATTAATTTTAAACAGGATATCTCCTTTTACTATATACATGCAAAGTCAGATAGAACCTTTTTATAATTCTGCTTTCATTTATTTATGCTCTTTTTTTAAATGTAAAAGAGAAATTATTGTAGTGGAGAAATTAAATATTATAAATTAAAAGGAGAAAAAATTTGTCTGTTTAATAAGTCAAACGGAAGAACGAGAATATCCGTAGGTTAAAACTAAGCTGGGTATCAGTGTATCTCGATTATCCATGCTCCACTTATGCAATTTTCTGTGCCCAGATACTTTTGCAACTTTCTTCGAGTTTTGCTAATACCAGTAATAATAGCTAAATTTTTGATATCAACTTCTTGAACAAGGGATAATTTATTTTAAAATCATTATGTGTAAAAATTGAAATGTCAACATCCTAGTGGGTCATGTTAAAATATTTTGTGGAGTTGAGGTTCATTCCTGGTGAATAAGGGATAAGAAAAATAAATAACGTTTTCGACTGATAGCGAAAATGCCTTCACAAAAGAGAGACACTAGGCATAAATTGGTTAACCGAGGCACCACCCCGATTAATGCGGAAGAATTTAGATATGCACTTGACTTGGAAATATGATAGATTATACAAGTCATTATTATCGTGTTTCTAATTTGATTTTCAGTTTCAAATTTTTAAAAATATCTAATTAGAAATATATCTTTTGTTAAAATATGTATTACTAAACATTTATTTTAACTTATCGAAAAATACATAATTCAGTACGACAAAATATGATTTTTTGATTGATTTTGGTTAAGACAAATCAACACGAGAGCTATCTGCCTAAGAGAGGGGATACCTTGAGTGAAGGACTTTTTAAAGGATTCTAACGCGTATTCACGTTACATCGAGAAAAAAAAAACGGCAACAAACTTCGATCTAATGATCGAAGTTTGTTGCTGTTTTGCAATAACTTGCACAAGTGGCAGAGCCATCAGGAGTTCAGCCATTTCCCAATGTTCAGTATCTTATACACTAGGCATTGGTCGTTGATTTATAACTGACATTTCAGTAATCCGAGGTACGCTCACTTCCGACCACTTCGGATAATCGGCTTCTACTGTACTAGTATCTCAGACACTGGCAGGCGTACTTATCAATTTTATAAAATTCCTACGGAGAGCTTTTTATTAGAACACAGAAACTTATACATCTTTTTCTCGAATCATGGACCTTTCACGGAATCTATATAAATAAAACAAACTGTAAAATGTCAGTTAGTTTGTCTGAGTCTCGCGTAGCTCCTCGACGGGTGATCGTAGACCGACCAAATTTCGTATAGAAATTCTTGAGGACGGGTCCCGAGATACCTAGAAGCGATTTTTTCGAAATTCGAATTATTTTAGGAGACACCGATAAAAAAAAAACTTGTCGCAAAAGCCTAATTTTTGCTCTCCGCCATTTCGCAATTGTAACCTCCGCAGTGGAAAAAGTAAGGATTAAGCATATCTAGGTTGCCATATTTGGCAAGTTTATTAAATGATTCAGACTCCTGAAGTAAAAAATAGAAGAATAACGATTTTTTTGGGTTTAGATTATTTGTAAGGTTATTTTTTAATTAAAATATCGTGTGCATGTGAAATCAGAGCAGGAATGAAATGTTTCATACTCAGAAGAAAAATAGGATTTGGAAATTTTCAGAGACTATTAAGTGCAACTTTTTAATTTTACGAAAAATAAAATGGTTGATATGCGATTTTGAGGAGATGATTCTAGCGCTTGGCGCAACTGCATGAGAGCATATTTTTAATTTAAAATAAATTCACACTACACTGTATAACGTGATTGATGTTCTATCATCGTTAAATGATGCTAAAATAATTGTTTATCGTCATTTTATCGCCTGCTACTTGGATTATGAATACACCTGAATAGGTTTTTGAGACTTTCATTCAGTTCAAATTGTGCATTTTTCTAGCGCAGCTTTTCCCCATCTATTTCTAATGTATTACATCCAGGAAAAGGGTGTTAGAAATATCAATTTTAAATTTGTTTAATCACACTCATGAATAATGATATACTTTCCAACTTAATAGAATAAGGAAAGAAAATAGGGATGACGCTTGGATTATAATACGCTTTTAATATATAGCACTTTAGTGCATATTTAAAATCTGAAAGTGTTTCAGATTTTCTTACTATTTTTTTTCCTTTTCGTTTTTTGACAAAGGCCAGTATATCCAGAAGCTCTTCAGAATTAATATAGGACGAAAATAATTTGTACATTTTTGTAGGTTTGTATCATTTAACCGTCTTATTTTTGTAACCTGGGGCGTCCCGACAGTAAGCATCGCATGTGGGCGCCGGCTTCGAATGGGCGTCATTTCGAACTCAAAAACTAAGTAGAGCATAAAAGGGGGCGTCTTTTTTACGTTAGCAGGAGACGCCACTTACCCTAGGGCCGCTCTTGTTTGTAACAATCTTAATTTTAAATTCCGTTCAGGAGAATCTGAGAGATTTCAGTGCCAAGGAAGCCAGTGAGAAACAGGATTCTCTCCGAACAAGATTCATTAAGATGGCGTACCAACTGGTCGCCGGATGCGGATAGTAGTTGATAATTTAAAAAAGGCTGCTACTTTTCAAATAAATGCCTGCTTTACTTTTCGGCGATCGAACCATATAAGTGACAGGTATTTCCCATTTTGATTGCTGTTAAGTCTATGCTTCGAATGATTCCCTAAAAAAAATCTTGCAAAATGGTGTATGTTGGCACTTTGGTGAGGCTTACATTTGAAACTGGATATTATTTGAGATTGGTATATATGATAACACAAGTCGCCAGAGGAGGCTAGCATTTATATAAAATTAACAGATCAAACTCATCTCTTTGTAAATGCAATAGTCAAGTTCAAAGAAATTAAGAAAGAAAATAATTTTTTTAAGTCTAGCAATAACCGTTTGCATTGGAAATCATGTATAGTCCCTGATGTTATGTTGAGCCTGTAGTTAATGTGCGGAAATTTGTATAAAGAAGGGTTGAACAAAACTGGATTGCACAGGCAGAGAGCGCAGATTTTGTCGTTTTAAGATTTTCTTAGTTTAGCAGATTTCCTCGTTTTCAATTTTGCTTGTGTGTGTGTGGATCTATAGTGTGGATAAAACTGTTGTGAATATATATATATATATATATATATATATATATATATATATATATATATATATATATATATATATATATATATATATATATATATGTTTCGAAATAAAATTTATAGAATGATTAACTCTGCTCTGCACCGGACTACAGGTAAATCCAATTGCCATCACTTACCCTTTTGAGTGACTTTTATTTAATCGTTAAGAATATTGTTTATAATTGCTAAAGTAGTTATATAGTGTTCTAGTAAAAAAATAATAATTTAATTATTCCATTTTCGAGATCAGTTTAGATTTTTTTATAAATGTAAATGTAAATATGACCTTTATGTTTAATAAATGTTTTGTTATGTTTATTTTTAAATCCATTTATTTCATGTTTTATTTCTTTCGGATCGCCCATCAGTATTGCGGTAAAAACACATCGCTTTAGTACTTTTATTTTACAGTTAATTAAAACATTTTAAATACCTTTTATGAGTTAAGATTAAATTACTGATGGGCCGGCAAAACACTGAACATGTATGTTTAAAGATAGATCTGAGTCATTTTATGGTGAAAGGCTGAAATGTTGTAAATCACCACATTAGTGTACGAGGCACATTTTACTAACTGGAAATTTTTTTGTAAAAAGGTCGTATCCAAATTTGAAAAGTGCTACTTTTGAAAGTTTTTTTTAACTACTAGCGTAACGCATTGGATCTTTTGATGAAAATGCATCATTAATCAGGTTATTAATCAAGCTTCTTATTAGACGAGAATGAACGGTCGAAGCGAGCAATCGTGGGGACTGCTCTAGCTGCTTCGGAATGCTTTCCAAGATGTGTTTTGCTTGTAAAGAAGAATCGTCATTCCTGTTGCTGTTGGAACATTTTTCAACTGCGTCGGTGGAGAGAATTCGGAAAGTTTTTTTCATCTTTACTGCTCAGTTTAATGAGAGAATTTGCTTCCTCTTCACACTCGACAGCAAGGTTGTTTTGCTTTCGTCTGAGTCTTTTTCACATCATTTATTTGCTTTGGCTCACTAACAGCGCGTCTGTAAATGAATTTGCGATATTTCTAACTCCTGAGTGTTTGGGACGTAAATTTTTGTTCACGGATCTCTAGTTTTCGCTGCAAAGTTAACCCTTTGAGGCGCAACCTTTTTCCCAATGCTGAAAAAAGGGCAGCCGTTGCCATCGCTCGACTTAACTACCAGCAAGATGGCGGATGATCGAAACGTTCATCGCGTGCCACAGATCTAGAGACCCTTTTTTGACGACAGCTGGCTGTGCCGACACAGCCAGCTGTCGTCAAAAGAGGGTCTATCTGGCTGTTCTCGCATTCTTCCATTTTTCAGCAGATGTCAGTGCTGTTAAAAATAATCGTGACAATTTTTTTTACGGGAAATGACGTGCTAAAAAGTAAAGGATTATCGTGGAGCTATGTCACCCGCAACTATTTTTATAGAAATCAAATCTATTTTTCCCGACTGGCAACAGTCAAAACGTCAGAGTTTGGTGTTCCCAGAGCGGGAACACCGTGCGTTAAAGGGTTAAGTGAAGTATATATTTTTTTAGGTATTCTGATGAAAATGTTAGGCGAGGAACAATTTGGCAGTAATGAAGAAATTGCTTCGATCGAATAAGCTTCAATTAAGAGTGTCATAAATACGCCTGCGTCTTGCCGTACGAAAAACGAGCATGTGTCATAGTAGTGAATAAAATTAAAGTGAGTGTTATTTTGTATGCGATTTTTTAATTACGTATATCCAGGAGCGTGTTTCAAAAACGAAAGTTTGGGATATTTAGTGCGGATTTACGGCCTTTTAAATTTTTTTGTATAGAATAAAAACGTGATCCTTAGTGGGGTCGGATGGCTGACGAGAAAAAAGTAATAAAAATTGTTTCTTGAGAAAACCAGATAATGTTAAGGGATCACTCATCTTCGACAAAGAAATATTTGATTTTATGGTTTTTTACTGGCTGTGTCATTTTATCTCTCACCCCCTTAATTGAAAATTGTCCGAAAAATGTGTCCCAAAAAAGGGACAAAAAATGCGACATAATTTTACATATATTTAAATACTATTAGTTCACAACAGCTTTAATCTATTGTTACAATATTTTGTAAGCTGTAGAATATGCATCACATGTATTTTTCTATAAATAGGTTACAATCATAAAAATTTCAACATAGGGCTACCAGGCGAAATACACGAAAGATGAGGGATAAAATGACATAATCAATTAATATCGTTTTAATATGGCAATAATGAAACAAAAAAGTAGGGGGGTTCAGGGGAGTGGGTCTCCCCCTGATGAGGCTCGAACAGCCGAGTTTTTATTATTTATATATATATATATATATATATGTTTGTCAAATTAAGATGTGTGGCCAAAGCAACAGTTCTAGAGAAGTATTTTGTTACACATTCCTTGTAGGATACAACATTTAATTGTTAAAATCTTTCCTTTTTTAATTCAACAGATAAAGATTGATCTCACTCCGAGTGCAGGCATTAGAAAAAAAATTGCATTTTCATTGTGAACTCTTATAAGAAATTTGGCTTTGCTTCTCTTGCAATCACCGCTAAAAAACCAAGGTCTTACGCTTCTACATGATCTGCTTTCCTCTCATTGCTGTTTAGACACCAAAATCAGACCATCTGCACTTGACAAACCAACCCTTTTATTACGTATTTGTGATTTATAAATGCCAATAATTTCTCGAACATTTGCTGGGTTCGATACATTACACAGAAGTATTTTTTTCAAATGCATGAATTTCAATAATTTAATAAGTTATGATAGAAATTGAATTTTGAGAATCCCTTTCTTTTCGGCTCAAAAGTTATTTCCTACGCATTACTGTTTTTCTTTTCCAATTTATTCGTTAAAAACACGCTAATAATTTCTTGAATATTTTTTTTTCACTAAAAATAATCTTATAAAGTATATTTTTACAAACTTTGACACATTACACATACAATATAAGTGTATTTCTAAATTCATAAAAATAAATTCAATTTATATATTTTCAAATTCAAACGAATGCCTCCAAAAATTTTCCTAAAACACGATTTCATCGTATTTTCTCGTTATTATTACCCGAATTGCTCGTTAAGATGTATAACGATCGAGTAAGATGTAAAAATCACACAAACGGTCACTGTGACGTCACTTCAATCAGCAGTCACACTGAGACTTGAGTGACGTCACTCTATGATTATGTCACAAAAAAGCGTCACAAAAGTGAAGTCACGTCATTTACCAGTCACAAACTGAATATTTTGCGATACTCGATGACCTCTGTGACGTCACAGTAACTGTTCTGTGACCATCTGTGCTATTAGGGAATAACGACCCACCAGTTTCTATGTTTCAAAACAACCAAATTATCCAGTATTCCTTTATTTATAAACGTAGGAGTTAAATCAACAAAAACTTTTGAAATGACGAGACGGCAGAGATTTACGTACTGTGCTACCATTGTTTTCGGGATTGGCTTTCTGTGACCTAGCGTCATGTTGGCGTGATCGCCGGGAAATTCAAGGATGCAAGAAGTTTTTACTATCACATCATCGACAGTCAAACTGTCTTACATTTTCCCAACGTGTCCAATATGTTGCTTCTATCCGTCCACGCAATAATCAGCAGTTAAGAGACCAGGCCTATGGTTGCCCAATCAGATCCAAAGAGCTCTGTTGCGCCAGGAAGCAAGCACTGCGTTCGATCGTGTTGCAATCTCTGCTCAAACATTTATCCCTCTCTCTCTCTAGTTCGATAAATATAAATCGGCCGTCCAAACATACATACACTCGCGGCAGACATGCTTTTAAAAGCCCCCTCTTTACCACCGGGCGGCGGTACTATATCGTGTTAGGGAGATTGATTATTGAACGTTCGAAAAATGACGTACAAGGGGGTGGGGGGGTGATGAGGGTTAATGGCGAGCTCATGAGCATTAAGCTGTAATTATTTAAGCACTGCCGCACTGCAGCCAATTGGGAAGGTTAATTATCAAGAGAAGAGGTTTTTAGCCGAGATGTATGTGTGTTCGTGGGGAAAATGAGCTGTAAATATGACTTTAGATGGAATGACATTCTGGATACAACTTGATGGAATGGAAATCTGTAAGCCTGCTAGATACGCTAGGTGTCGCTGAATTCGTGAGCCAAAATTTAACCCTACGAAGCACCTGGTACCGTACCTGGTATTATTCCTCTACGTCTATAAAATACTAGGATAGACATCTGTCGGTTTTTAACCCTTTGAGGCGCAACCCTTTCCCAATGCTGAAAAAAGGGCAACCGTTGCCATCGCTCGACTTAACGACCAAAAGATGGAGGACGATCGAAACGTTCATCGCGTGCCGTGCCACAGATCTAGAGACCCTTTTTTGACGCAGCTGGCTGTTCCCCACAGCCAGCTGTGTATAAAAAGGGTCTCTAGATCTGTGGCACGGGATGAACGTTTCGATCGTCCGCCATCTTGCTGGCAGTTAAGTCGAGCGATGGCAACGGCTGCCCTTTTTTCAGCGTTGGGCAATCTATCCAGCTGTTCTCGCATTCTTCTATTTTTCAGCAGATGTCAGTGCTGTTAAAAATAATCGCGACCATTTTTTTACGGGAAATGACGTGCTAAAAAGTAAAGGATTCTCATGGAGCTATGTCACTCGCAACTATTTTTATAGAAATCAAATCTATTCATGGTGACTGGCAGCAGTCAAAACGTCAGAGTTGGGTGTTCACAAAGCGGAAACACTGCGCGTTAAAGGGTTAAGAGTATTTATACATAGATAGCATCGATATAATTCAGGCTGTTATGTGTAGATGAACTTACTACTCATATTATTGCCCAAACTGATTGAAATTTAAACAGTCATCTTTCGAATGTGGTTTTGTTTATTTTAGAAAATGAACAAAAATAGTTAGAAAAGAGTTTTGACCTAGAAAAAATGACTGTGTGTTGGAGTTTGTCCTATCGAGATATGGTTTGAATACTAAAATTTCAAAACAAATACCAAAAAAGTACAAAGGCTCAGCGTACCGCATGCCTGACTTAACTGAAATAAAAAAGTGAACTGAAAACTGAAATAAAAAAGTGATTTTCTAGTAAAATATAAGTTTATTATTTTTAATCTATTTTTCCCCAAATAATAATCACTAACATTATCACTATTTATTTCAGACACAGAAAAAAAAGAGAGCCTTGAAGGGTTGAGGGTACGTAAAATACAGTGAATTCTCACTTATACGACTGTCTCGGTCAGTAGCGGATTGAGGGGAGGGGCTAAGGGGCTTCAGCCCCCCCCAAAAGAGTTTACTAAAGGTAACATTCTGCTTCATTATGCACTTTGTATATGTAAAGGGATCTTTTTTAACCACTTAGCCCCTCCCAAAAGTTTTACATTGGTTTAGACTAAAATTTTGCTTTATTGTATATTTTGTTTGGGTAAAATAAGTTTTTTTCAAAATTTAGCCCCTCCCAAAAGAGAATTTCTGGATCCGCCACTGGTCTCGGTTATACGCGGAATTCCCTTGGTCTCGTCCACGCTTTATGGGAAACAATGCTAAACTTCTCTTGGTTATACGACGAGACATTTTAAACCGTTCTGGCGATTTTCTATTTGTTACCTAAGAATTCATGTTACAGTCTCTCAAGTGCAAATCATACACGTTTTCTTACATTTATTCTTTCACTACTGTAAAAGTGTATAATCAATGACTAATGTAATCTCTTATCTAAATTTCTGTGCTATTAACGGCGAAATCTATGGCGGGAGGGTGGTTGTATGTCTATCAAAACGATTATTCTCAAAATAATGAAAGCTTTATCAGAGTCAACCCATTAAGCGCCAAAGCTCCCTCTACGGGAACATCTATTATATATATTTTTTCTTAAATTATTTTATCGCAATTTACGAAATACACATTTTATATAAACATTTACACTATATAACACACCCTATAGTGTAAGTGTTTATATAAAATGTGTATTTCGTATATTGCGTTAAAATATTTTAAGAAAAATAATATATAATATATGTTCCCGTAAAGGGAGCTTTGGCGCTTAATGGGTTAAGAAAAGAGCGTTTTCTATTTTCGTCGACTACGGAGACAAACTAATATCACTTCATTCTTTGAAAAAAATCTCATCTATGCAAATCTTAGAAAATAGACCTAGTGATAAATAAACTGCAACTTTGTATTTTGTGAACCTTTTTCAATATTTCATAAGCTCCATTTTTTAAATATATTTTATAAATTTTTGATAAAATATATTCTTAGTATTCAAAACTTAGAGATTTAATACAAAAGGTAAAGTAATTAATGTATTTAAAATGGGCAACCTCCGGCCAGCGGGACGGATGTGGCCTGCCCCGGCTCTTGATCCTGCCAGAGGAACATATCAAAACCTTAAATAAACCATTCAAAAATCAAATATAAATCCCGATTATACGGCCTGCAACTTTGCAAACCTCTAAATGTTTGGCTCGCTACTTTGCAAAGATTGCCCATACATGATCTAAACCAAATGCAAAATTTTTTAGGAGGGACTAGTGTATAAAAAAATATAATTTTACCTATCCAAAGTGTATAATAAAGCAGAATGTTACCCTTTACCAAACCATTTTTTTTTTTTTGGGGGGGGGAGGGAGGTCTGAACCCTCTAGCCCATTAACTGGATTCGCTACTGCTGGTAATGAAAGGGTTCCACCAGGGCCTAACTATAACATTTTTTTGCCCAGGTCACTTTTCAAATTTCGTGTCCCTGTATATAACTCACGCAAATTTTGAGCCTATAAATATAGAGTGATCCAAATTTTTTCCTCATTTTTTTTTTGGCTTTTTCTGCATGTGTATCCAAGGCACGTGCCTCAAGTGTCAGTGAAATAATCAGGGCCTAGGCTCCATGAAACATTATATCTTGTTTTTCATGCGACAGTTCCCCTTATATTGCATACACATTTACAGAAACACCGGAATAAACGTAAAGTGAATAATGCCCTCTCTTTACTTAACGTTTACCAAATGTCTCGATCAACATTACCGGGTGAAAAAGGGGTCGTGCTTTTCGAACCCCCCCCCCCCCCCCCACGACTAATGCGCCGGAAAGGCAAATAAATCGGCGAAAGAGAACACTCACATTTAAAATATTTCCCGGAAACAAACTTCAACCTAAGTAATATATATTTATCGAATAAAATAAGGCATTCCCCTTCCCCCCCATTTATATATAAGGTGTTCCGATTTCGCAAAACCACTTTCTCTCCCAAAACTTCTCCATCAACCCTCATCCCCCCCCCCCCCACGTCCCTCCTCAAGTTTCTGTTTTAAGAAGAGATGCATCCGATTCGATTTAATTAAAGCCCTCCCCACCCCCTCCCCGTCTCTCTTTTCGACAGGGGGGGGGGAGAATTTAAATATTTGGCGGAAGAATTATTTACGTAAGTTTTGCAAGCGAGCGATATTATATGAGCTATAGCTGGCTGGCTGTGCTACTAAAGGGAACCAACCCCCCCCTCCCCCCAGTACTGAAATGCACGTTCTTCCTTTGCTGCGAACCCCTGAAAATGTTTGAATAAGTTGCCTAATTATACGGCAGGCAAATAAACAAACAATTTAGCGCCCCGTCTAAATGCATTCTGGGAAGTCGCAGCGAGTAGAGAGAGAAACAAAATATTAATGACGAATAAAATGATACTGTTAACAGAGGATATGGCCGGCAGATTTTTATGAGTGTAAATGCCCGGAACGAGTGTTTCATGCGAGGGAAAATGATAGAGATCTGTGAACGATTTAAGTAATTGCTTTTCGTGTTCTGCTTTTTAAAAGTGCGGATTCCATTTATGAATTCAATTTTTTACGGATGCGTTTTTAAATATTTAAAAAAAAAAGATATATCCCCCTTTCCTGTTACGCTTTGCAAGTTGATACTTTTTTTTTGGAGAGGTTTTATTAAAGTTTTAATGCGCAGGATGTCTTCCTTTAGCAATCGATCGTAATTACGAGATTTAAAAGTGTGAACGATTTTTTTATAGAGCAGCAAAACATTTTGCGTATGCGTAATTAAGCTGGCTATTGGCTTATTGATAGCCCTCAAAAGGAAAGGATGTTTTTTTACATGTTTTTACATGCGGTTTTGAAAATAAGTAAATAAAATAAACAAAAATATCTTACGTAATTAATATTTCATTTAATGTTTTCGTTCTGAAAAAAATTTTTAATTAGTTTTTTTAAAGTATTTCAAATTATTTATAAGTCTTAAACACGTTTTGAACATTATTTTCTTTTTAAAGAAAAATAATATAGTTTTTGGTAACATTAATTTCATTCGTGGTACACAGATATAGTAAGATGTTAAAATTTACTCAGTAAATATTTTCTTTTATAAAATCTGACGCATAGCACAGGTTTTTTTTTCGTAATCACACCACGATGATGAATGATGTATTTGACGAATAATACTTGTTTGCGAAAGCTATAATATTAATGGAAGAAATAAGTATTTTTTCATAAAATTTCATTTGATTCAAAGGTAAACCCGTGCATAATTAGAACACTTAACAAATTCTAATGTTTAGTTATTCTCCTATTCTTATATTTCTGCTTTATATTTTTTATGATTCTGCATTTTTGTTAATTTTATTATTTAATTATTATTTTTATTTTTTGACTTTGTAACATTTCTTTTGTGAACTTTTTCTCTTCACTATTTCAACTTTTATTTTTTCTGGTTTCCTTACTTTGTTTCTTCTCTTGAATGGCAACTTTCCCTTCTGTACTAGTATTTATTTTTTGTTCCATCATTTGTTATCATTTATCTCACTTTTCCTGTATGTGAAGAAGTGCAAGTTTCGCAGCTGAAGAAAGGTAGAACTTCAGCACTGTACTACTTTTTTACAATGCATGTTACAATATTCTTTGTTAATTTTATCAGTTTAATATCTGTCAGATCTATTGAAGAGTTTATAAAGCATAATGCTATCATGTAGTATCAATTTATTTACACTGTGTGCTACAAAGCTTCTGGAATGAAGTTGAAGCAAATTTGGAGAGTCAAATCGTACAAATGTCTAATCCTACTACATAGTTACGCTGATCCCTGACTCACTCTCTATAACAATTCCGGTCCGACCACTTCAAAACAAAACGTTTACCGTTATTCATCCAAACAGATTAAAAAGTTATTGTCTAAAACTGACATAAAATTCACACCGTTTGTACGATCCGCTTGAAAAAATTTTCATAATCATGCATAAAAATATAGTAAACAACATATAGTGCACTCCTCCGAAAATCCATCAGTTTACTCATTTTTAAGCGATTTTTCGCTCCTTTCTGTTTGATTTTATTTTCGAGAGTCAAAAAAGTGAATCATTTGCGTGACGAAATTACCTGTTTCAAGTGAAAATGACGTCATACAATTGGGATTCCAAATAGTTTAAAGTAGTTTTTCCATTTTACATAGTTTACATTTTTTTCACATGTAAATCGTCTGCATGGATATGGCTGTGTACACGAAGCGAAATATACTTCAAACGCGGAAAGTTACCGCACGTTTCTAGAAAAGCATGGAATTCGATATGGGTATATAATAAAAATTGAATATGGAGTTAATTATTTTAGGCGGACGAAGATCAAATACATTGAGCGTAGACGCATTTCTACGCACGATCTTTTATTTAACCCCATAAAAAAAGCCACATGGAGTTTGGTCCGGAGAGCGAGGTGGCTACGGAAGAAGGAAGTTATCGTATTCAGAACCTCGACCCATTGAACAACGAGGAAGCTCTTAATTTGTGAAACAAAACTTGAAATGTTTCTTTCTCCAGTAAAGTCAACTTTGTTGCTGTATTGGTAATATATTATTTTTTATAAGCCTTCCAAACCTGGGAGGGAAATCTGAATAACCCTGTATATTATCTGATTAAATATGTATTTTGAACTATGCTTTTTCTTTCTTCTTGGGTGAAAAAGTATATATACAATCTTCTTAAAATAGAGTTTTAAATCAAATCGCAGTAATGACTATTATTAAATTCATATAATCAATACGAAAGTACATCCATTTAAGTATGAATATATAAGTACTCGATTTTAATCATTGACCTTAGGTCCTAAATCTGCGAGAGCTGTTTTGAATAGAACATTCTGAACTGAATCACCGCATACTGCTGAGCAATTATGAAGCTATACGTTTACATCCTAGCTGGAAAGGGGGTTATATGAGGCATTATTATTGAAAATGCATTAACATTATTAACATTATTTGGTTTTTCTTGAGATGGCAACGCTATCCACAAAAATATGAATTTAAGTATCTCGTTTTGCCGATAGCAACTAGTTGTAAAATTCTATGATGTGTTTGTGAAGATTTCCGTTGGGAAATAAGTTTTGAATTAAAGTGTTTTAAGAGTTCTAACGTTTTATTTTCTTGATTGTGTATCGTTAGATTGTAGCTAGTATTTATTTTTAATTTAGAATTATTGCTGCCGTGGTGGTATTTGATGACTATACAAATGCCAAACGCGTTTTAGATAAACGACTTGATGCAGTGGTCAATTTTGGCGTCCGCTTACTAGAAAGCTGGGTTAGTATTTTGACTAACTCATGATACGCTTTAACAATTATTGAGAAAAGGAAAAGAAAAAAATCACCTATAAAAAATACGGACTAAAAAAAATCCAACATCTCCCATCTTCCAATCAAGCGTTTCGCCGTTGCGGACAGATGCTATTCCTGGTAGAAAAGATTTCTTCTGAGAAGAGAGAGGATAGGAAATATATATATATGCCACCCCTAACCCTTTAACGCGCAGTGATCCCGCTCTGGGAACACCAAACTCTGACGTTTTGACTGTTGCCAGTCACGAAGAATAGATGTGATTTCCATAAAAATAGTGGCGGGTGACATAGCTCCACGAGAATCCTTTACTTTTTAGCACGTCATTTCGCGTAAAAAAATGATCACGATTATTTTTAAGAGCACTGACATCTGCCGAAAAATGGAAGAATGCGAGACCAGCTGGATAGATTGCCCAATGCTGAAAAAGGGGTAGCCGTTGCCATCCCTCGACTTAACTACCAGCAAGATGGCGAACGATCGAAACATTCGTCGCGTACCACAGATCTAGAGACCCTTTTTTTGACGACAGCTGGCTGTGCCGCGTGCCAGAGATCTGGAGACCCTTTTTTTGACGACAGCTGGCTGTGCCGAGCACAGCCAGCTGCGTCAAAAAAAGGGTCTCTAGATCTGTGGCACGCGATGAACGTTTCGATCGTCCGCCATCTTGCTGGTAGTTAAGTCGGAGCGATGGCAACGGCTGCCTTTTTTTCAGCATTGGGAAAGGGTTGCGCCTCAAAGGGTTAACAATTATTGAGAAAAGAAAAAGAAAAAAACCACCTATAAAAAATACGACTAGAAAAATCTAACATCTCTCATCTTCCAATCAAGCGTTTCGCCATTGCGGATAAATGCTATTCCTGGAAGAAAAGATTTCTTCTGAGAAGAGAGAGGATAGGAAATATATATATATATGCCGCCCCTAAAGAAAGAAAAGATAAAAATCTGACGCTTTGGTGTTTTCCCTGGCTCTCGGCGCTGTTGCCGGCAATAAGAAGCAACTTTTCTCCACTTCTCGAAGCCCTATGCGGCAGATTGACGAAGCCATTTAAGAAGAAGCCTAGTACCCGTGCGGGGATACGGATTGAGGGGGAGAGAGTAACAGTTGTGTTGATGGTGGATATCAGTTAATTTGCTGTCGCATTTCACCACGAAAAATCGATTCTGTGTCATATGAGGTCACGTGATTTCTCTTAGGCCGCCGAAGTAGGTGGCTATAGTGCTTTCACAGATGGTGAAGTGTAATATCCATAGTTAATGCTGTACCTCTCTCTCAATGCACCATGTTGCCAGAATACGTTTTATAATTGTATCGTTTGCATTTTTTCGGTTTTCTGACAAGTGAAAGCAATCAGCAGCACATTGTTAGCAGTAAAATGAATATTTCATAAGCTTTTTAACGGTAATAATGATCCATTGAAAAAACAGTGGACACCACATGACTTCCTCGTACAACTATTAAAATAGATACTTTTTTATGCACTTCATTCGAACTTATTTAATTTGAAATTGATATACGACACCTTTCAGTAAGATTTTGCGATTGATTGCTAACTGATACCACCGAATTTGGAAATATTCCGGCTGACAAGTCGCCATGTTTGGCGACAGTTGACAACATTTTCCTGTCTATACGTGTCATGTCATGTCTTGTCTATACGTTTTTTGTCTATACTGTCATGTGATATGCTCATTAAAGTGACAGTTTTCTTGTCTATACCGACAAGCGCAATATAATGAGAGGTTACTTTATTCTGTATCACAGAATACCTTGCATAAGCCAAGCGTGATTTTGCTTCAATACTGCGCTTAAAATGTGTTGTATAACCTTATATAACTAGTCAACATGATCTATGAAGTATGAGGGAAAACCTAGTAATCATCTGTGTAACCCCTTTGAGGGACATTAACAAAACCTCTCGCAATGCATTTCAATGTGCAAAACTCGAATTTTGAAACTGCAGAGAAATGTTATTCAGTTTTAAGTTGTAATTTGATAAGCAAAAATTTGATTTTACAGTGGCGTATTATGTTTTGAAATTATTAAAGGTCGTATTATAATTGATATTTTTTAACACAATGTACACGCCTGCAGAGTTGAGATAAAATTAATCACGATTAACCACTGAAAACTAATGATTACTATTTGATGAAGGTTGAAGATTGATGAGTAAATAATTTTTAGCTACTAATCACGACTAACGATATTTTTAATCGCGATTACTTACAAAAAGTGTTCAATTGTCAACTGTTGATTGTGATTAAATATCAATCGATGGTTATCTATCGTTAACCGTGATTAATACTTCAACACGGCATGCAGGTATGCGTATCGATGATACTATGGATTCATTTGCTTTTATTATAGTGTTACGTTATTATATAAGTGAGATGTATCTATGGGTAATTAAACAAAAATGTACCGCTTAAAATATCTTCTACGGTGGCATTTTTAGAGACTACCGTTGCGGTGATGGAACAATGTAAATATTCCATCCAGCACAATGTACTGCTGCGTTCATAGACCGTCTTTGTTTAAAACCAATTAAGGTACCTCGAATTAGAAAAGCAGTCGTATGCGAAGTAAACGTGCACATTTGTGTGCCGGCTCTTTACGTCTTCTGACCACCTCTCTTTTTGTGCTCCCCCTTCAAATGGAGCCAGCGCCAAAATTAAAACATCGTAAACAGTCGAATCTTTGTATCAAAATAACAGATAATCTTTGTAGCAAAAACTATAAATCTTCCGGTTGTCAGGCTGGAAGAAGATGAATGCTGATTGTAAGAAGGTTTAAGAGTTGAGTTTTTTGGTTCCCTTTTTGAACCCGTGCACTTTTAGCGTCAGCAATTATAAAATAGGAGGATGGAAAAAACGACGTGCGCTTATTAACCCTTTGAAGCGCAGTGGTCCCCTCTGGGAACACCAAAAACTCTGACGTTTTGACTGTTGCCAGTCACGAAGAATAGATGTGATTTCTATAACAATAATTGCGAGTGACATAGCTCCACGAGAATCCTTTACTTTTTAGCACGTCATTTCCCGTAAAAAAATGGTCGCGATTCTTTTTAACAGCACTGACATCTGCTGAAAAATGGAAGAATGCGAGAACAGCTGCATAGATTGTCCGATGCTGAAAAAAGGGCAGCCGTTGCCATCGCTCGACTTAACGACCAGCAAGATGGCGGACGATTGGAACGTTCATCGCGTGCCATAGATCTACAGACACTTTTTTGACGACAGCTGGCTGTGCCACACAGCCAGCTGTCGTCCATGCTAACTAATACTGATATGGGAACTCTACCATTTATATAATTTTTAACCTTCAAGCATGAATAAAAAATCGCTCAATATGAAGATTTCCTTACTCATTCTTTTCTTTTAGCATTCTATATAAAAATCACTAAAAGAAAAAAAGATTAATTTTCGAAACTATGTGTTTAACTATAGCAAAACATGAACTGATGCATTTACAGATATATAACACACTGCTGGTGATGGTGATTTGGAACCCATGCTAGACAGCGAGGGTGGTAAGGCAAAGGAAGATTTTGGAATTTGGTTATAAAAATACCGTAATGATACCTCATTATTGTTATATTTTTTTTACTACATTATTACAGATTGTAAATACTATTATTAAAATTATAATTTAGGTAAGAATAAAAATGACCCCACAATATTAACTTTTTTTATTTTTAATAACTACTTTTAAATTAAAATTGGGCAGAATTTAAAATATATTTCTTGAGGCAAAAACAAGTTGGGGAGGGGGGGGGGGAACATTTCCTTATAAAATTTCTCTCGGAGGCCCTGCCAGCCATTTCATCTTTAGGTCATGAGGCTTCAAGCTCTTCAATATATTTGAACAATAGAACTACAAGACCATAATGCAGAGTATTCGTCAGCAGTCATATATTGTCCTAACTACACACTAAAACACACACCCACGAATCCACGATGTTAAAACGGTGTAGGTGGGCACGGAGTTGTTGCCGATTAAACTGTTAAAATAATTCTATGAATTAAAGGTTCCATGAAAACAGAAATCTAGTCCCCCCCCCCCTCTAACGAACTGTAGAGCAATTTCTTAGTGATACCTAAAAACCTGGCGTTTTCAGGAGGGGGAAAAAAAAAAAAAAAAAAACTCTCATGAAGAAACCAGATCGACACGATTTCAAAACGCGTACTCCTGTCTAGGGATGGATGCGAGGCGAGACAAGAGATTTACAGCTTTTGTTGCGAGACGAGACAAACATATTTAACTCTACGATATAGGGATTTTGAGAGACGAGACGAACCTTTTAGGCTGTTGCGAGAGACTCCTACTTTCTGTAACGCGCCCATCTCTACCACTGCCATCCGCATTGGATGCTCTTCGGGGTCCCTCTGCGAGTGTGTTTGCGAAAAACTTCGAATTCAAGAAGACTTCATTTCCTTGAGAACATCCCCTCTTTAATGCTTCATGAAGAGGAATTCGTTTTATTTGTGGGAAAAAAAAGACAAACTGAGTAATGCCGAAAAGCTATTTTAAACGATTTGGAATCGCAATTTTCATTCCAAATCTTAATAACCGTGACATCAAAATGACGAAAATTTCATTTTCGATACCCAACTGTTTACTCATTTGGATAACTTTTTTTCTCACTGGAATATATATAAAGAGCTGAAAATTACAAAAAAAAAAATCACTTAAAGTTGGAGAACGTACAAAATTTCCGATTTTTAAAGCACTGCAGATTGCTTTCTCTGCATAAAATAAGTCTGAAAAAAAATTAAGGCGATCTCAACAGCGGTATGGATTTTATCACGTTTTTTGAACTTAACTTTAACTTTCGATATTACAAAATATGATTATAAAGTTTTGTTTTCTAATGGTACAAACCCAAACTGTGACTGATTCAGCGATGAGTGTAACAAAATATTTAGATTAAGTGACATAATTGAGTACTCTAAGAATTTGACCAAAAAACCATACATTCACTATTAAAAGTGAATTATTATATTGATGTACATACAATGATTTACAGAAATTATAATATCTTTAAATTGCGAGTTCTTTTAGTATCATATTAATACGGCCTTACGATTTTTTTTTAAAATTACCATTATACCATGCTTGATTTGAGCAGAAAGCAGCAGCTATTAAACGGGCTTATAATTTAACGCTTACCAGCCTCGTCAAAGAGTATCGGCTTCCAATCTCCGTTTAATTGCGAGTTAAATGCTTATTTTAAATATATTTCTCATTAAATCACATGTTTAAATACTCAAATATTTGATTCAGCTCCCGAAAATGAATGTAAATAAAACGGTTTAACGGTGACTTTAACTGAAAAAAAGGGATAAGGAAAAAAAAAAAATCACGTATCAGCAAATTTTTTTCTTTTAATCCATTAGAATATTTGCTTAAAAATTTTTTTTTCGCTCTTTTTTTATTTATTTAACCAGTGCTAAAGATCCCTCCTCACATAGTAAAAGATAATTCAAGACATCGTGCTAAATAGTTCTTTATTCAACATCTTTCACACATACATACAAAGGCAGTTTCGGAAAAAAAAATTATATATATCAGTATAAGAAAGAACGGATGAAAATTATCCCCAAAGGATGAATGTCTCCCCCCTTCTTCTTTTATCCCCCCCCCTCCCTACATCTTCAACTCCGTTGCTTTTTTACCTTTTTGGTCTCCTTCTTTTTTCCCCCTTTTCGAATAAAAATATTTCGGCATAAAAAGGAATCTTTCCGATTAAAAAAAGATTAAAAAAAAGACTGAAATAATAAAGAAAAATCTGATCCTATTAAAGAATAAATTACCCGGTTCAGAAAAAAAAGGGGGGAAAGGGTTTGGGGGGAGGGGCGTAAGTGAAGGGTGGAGGAAGAAAGAAGTACAAAGCAGGGGGGAATGACGTTCAGCATACTATTAAAAACTCAATAAGGAAAGAATAGTAGCTTAAAAATCACTTTATTACTGTAGCTGTCTTTCTGAGTCTATTCAGGGGACTTTTAAATGGCGATTAAGTTGTCGTGGATATATTTTTTTGTACTCTTTTTTTTATTTATTACGTTCTTTTAACATTCTTTTTTTTTCTTCAGAGAGTTAAACGCTATGAAGCGTGTGAAATAGCAAAAAAAAAAAAAAAAAAAAAAAAAAAAGAAGAAAAAATTTTAGAAAATAAAGGAGCGCACTTCCAGCCGCGAGGGATATGCTTTTAAACGGGCGTAAATTGTTCAATTGCTTTTCGATGCTACACACCGCCTTTTAGAAGTTTATTCCGATCGTTTAACAGGCTAATACATTTCTTTTTTTGTTTTAAAAAAAAAAAAAAAAAGAATCCTCTCTCAATTGCCTTTAAATGTGTTTGTAGAAATGGCGATGTAACAAGTTTAAATTGGTATTTTCGTGTACATAATAGACGCTGGGAATGAGAGGGGAAAGTCGTTTTCTAGATAAAAGACGATATAAATGCCATTTATTTTTATGCAAGTTTTATTTAGTTCGAAATGCAAACAATGTTCCGATACGTTTTCTCCAATTTTCTCTTTACAAAAAAAAATTCCAGAACTAATAGCAGCTTTGCTTTCTTACGCGTTTCTTAAGTATGCAAAATCTGTTGTGGACATGACATGACTTCCTAGTACGCCAATTAAATCATAAATAACGGGGATTCAATATAAATATTGAAGCGATTATCTCTTAAACCGTAAGTGATCGAAATACTTTCAAATAGAAAAGCTCGTCAAATAAATAGCAGCTTCCATATATTGCCATTTTTTTTACTAGGGGCTGTATAAATAAAGCTATGCATCTTGTATGACTCATCTTTCTTGTTTTATTTTGTGGACTGATTCCGTTAAGCAGGCTTGTTTTTCTGAAGATAAGTTTCATCAGACTACAGAAAAGTAATTCTTTCTGTCATAACCCTTGTAAAGGTTTTAGAAGCGTTGCATAACCCTTATATAACCATTCTTGTAAACCCTCTCCAATTTTATAAATATTTCTGTAAAAAATACTAATCTTTCGAATGGTTTTTTTAAAGGTGTGCTTTTCACTCTGTTACCTTTCTTATTGTGCGATACATAAATTTTAATTGGATTTTTTTAAACAGAAAGTGTATTCTACTGAAGAGCGATCGTTGTCCCAGAAATTTTGCACATCTTTAAAAACAAACCAATAATGCTAACCACTCGAAAAAATTAATAATGCTTCTTCATCCCAGTGCACTATGGACTGAAACTAACACTAACGGTGTTATTCGAAAAAATCATGCGATTTCGGTACATAATTACAAATAAACTAATTATACCAGGCATTTCAAAATTTTGAAACTGTCGCTTTACAAGCTGTATTACATACTGCGAAGACAGGCCAATCTGTATCAGTTTCAATACTTTGAGAAAAAATTCTTAAAAATCGGAAATTTTCGTAAAGCGTGTCACTCTTCGAAAAATCTTGCAGCTCAGATCCATGTTTAAGAATTTTTTCTGAAAATTTCACAAAAGCCACAGCGTTTTCGCTTATCGTAGTGTGTAAAACGGCTTATGAAGAACCCTCTGGAATTTTTTGGAGACCATGGTTCTATTAGTTTATTTCAATTTGTGTACCAAGACTAAAAACAGAGTTCTTTTTTTTCGAAGAACAGCCCTAAATCTGTATGTATCGTGCAACTTTCAGAAAAAATTCATAAGCACAAAAATTGCTTTCAAAAACAGGTCGAGGAGTTCCTCTTTTTTGGAAATATCGCGAAATTCCGTATGTTTAGCATTTTTTTTCCTGAGAGCTTCGTAACTCCTATAGTTTCTTTGTTTGTGTCAGATTACAGGAAACCTTGTGAAGAGACGTTTTAATTTTTTACCAGTCATCAGCGCAATTAATATTTTTAAAGAGCTGTTCAAAAGTTGAATGATTTTGAAATGGAATAACTTTAAAGGATGCTTGTTTATTTGTTTGTGTGCTATGTCAAGATTTCACGAGGAGCATTTGCCTACGGGGGAGGGGATATCTTAGGAGGAGGACTTTTTAACCCTTTAACGCGCAGTGTTCCCGCTCTGGGAACACCAAACTCTGACGTATTGACTGTTGCCAGTCACGAAGAATAGATTTGATTTCTATAAAAATAGTTGCGGGTGACAGAGCTCCACGAGAATCCTTCACTTTTTATAGCACGTCATTTCCCGTAAAAAATGGTCACGATTATTTTTAACAGCACTGACATCTGCTGCAAAATGGAAGAATCCGAGAACAGCTGGATAGATTGCCCAATGCTGAAAAAGGGACAGCCGTTGCCATCGCTCAACTTAACTACCAGCAAGATGGCGGACGATCGAAATGTTCATCGCGTAAGCACTGGTAACTTAAACAATAACACAATTATCTTTTACTAGCCTCTATAAACTCTATTTTGGTGTATTAGGTGGTCGTTTACTTATTTAATCACTATTTTTAGTGCTTCCAGCTGTAAGAATTTTTACTGCTAAAATTATTAACGTCAGTTTGGTTTGATTGGACAAGCGTTTCTCTTATTTTACTACACTACGCCTTTTTTCATGTTTTAATTCTCAAATTCAGAAACTAAAATTAAGATTTTTCAATAAACAAACTAATCATGCAAGGTCTTTTTTTACCCTGCATCTTGACACAGCTGGCTGTGAGGCTCGCACAGCCAGCTTTGTCGAAAAAAATGTCCTTTATCTCTGCGCACGCGATGGGCGATTCAATCGACCGCCATTTTGCTGGTAGTTAACTCGAGAGATGGCAATGGGTGTCATTTTTCGGCTTTGGGACCATTTAACCATATTTTTTGCGACTAGCAGTCGAAAGTGTTGGAAAGAAGTGGCCGTTAGTGCGGCCCATCAAAGAGTTAAAAAGAGAAAGTTTTCCAGAAGACATTCTGTTGTCAGCTTAAAATCAAAACGGGAAAAATGCAATCTTAAGTATTTCATTTAATTCAAAATTATAAGAGTAATTCATTAAGTTAGGTTCCTAAACCCGTACTTGAGAACTTGGCGTACAATTAACCGACCACGGTTTCACAGCGCTGCCAACGCTCGTCAAGGGGTTAAATGCATTATGAGCTTTAAAATGCAAAGAACCATGTGCACAAAAAATGTTTAGTTTTGCAAAAACGGATTTATCATTGCTTCTTTTAAGAAACCTTGGTTAACTTTTGGACACTTTTGAACAAATTCCAAAAATGTAAAAAGTATTTATGATTTCGGTTTGTCAACTATCTGCTCTAACTGTCGTAAATATGCTTTGATTATTGCAGAATTAATTATGTTATTCCTATGGACTGTACCACATGTTCTATTAGGAAGGGTGCATATAGCACTTATAGTTCTTTTACAGGATCCCCCAAATCATTTCAATAAATGGAGTTCTATTTGCAGTCAGTGTATAAAGCGTATTTTACAGATTTCGTCTATTTAAAAGAAAAAAACTAGTGTACGCTACTAAGGTTAAAAAAATAATGCTCCTCATCAAAAATAGTGTACGTAGCATTTGTAGTCTTTTTACAGGAGCACTCAAAAGAATTCCAAGACATTGTGGTCTCTGGCAGTTGAGAGATATTCATACATTTAAATCAAAATACAATAAGTTCATAAACCTTCATAACTGCTTACTCCTCATAGTATAGAAATGACGTTTCGAGTTCTTTTGATGGGTTTTACAGAATTACATTAATAGTGATAAGTATAACGTTTTGAAGCGAAATTTGGGTAGGGGAAAAAACAAAGCTTTGGAAGGTGTTTTATATCAGATCCCTGTGGTCTTTCGAAGAGATATTGTTTAAAGAATCCAATGATGCTGTCCTCACAGTCTTTACATCCAGTGATGCAAGAGACTAATTTTTCAGGCAAGCTGCCCCGTGAACTTTTAAAAATGGGAAACTTAAAAACATTCAGGCAAAGAAAGGTTTGAGGAAAAATGAACAAAAATTTACGGCACTTTGCAACATTCATCATCTATACGAGCGATGCCTTCGGATTTGAGCTTTATGAATTTTTATTTATTTTTTAATTTACTGAAAAGCATATAAGTTTACTGCAAAAGCGTAGGCTCTATTCCAAAACTTGGCTATTAAAGGTTGAACCACTATTGAAACGGAAGGGACTTTTGACCTCGATATGCGCCTTTACATTTGCTTCCATAGTAGGAGGCAATTCAGAAAATGGACAATACGAAAATCGGGGGATACAGTTTGATGTTGCTGCTACATACCTACCATCTGCATCCGAAATTTAATGGCATCACTCGGCAGCTGAAGAATAAAAAAATTCGCTGCGTTGAGCGAGGACAGTGACGCATCGCTTGAGGTGGCAGAGCCACCATTTTGAGGTCGTTACACAATGTCCACTGAGTGTAAATTTTAACTCGAAGAACGTATGCGCTCGCCAAAATCTATCTATTACGCGTATAAAACATTAGTGTGGAATAGTAATAGTGAATATATGTAGTGTTAAAGCGAAAAATTAAATAAATAATAGGTAATGCCTGTATTGATTTAACGTTTACCAGAAATCTCTATGTATCCTATACGCCATCTGTTTCGTACTTTTCGTATGACAGACCTATCATTCATAAAGTTATAACGCAGTCATTATTTGTTTACTTGATGTCTTTCCTGAATCTGATGAAACCCCAAAGAAAATATTATATGTTACGTACACGTATTCAAAACAGAAAACCATCTGGAGTTATGATTTTTATAAAGGAAAACTTAATGAAACACTTTACCCGTGCCTACACGAACCAGATCAATGGTGTTCAAATGGTGATTGCGTATATATTCAAGATAAAGTGAGATTTGCAGTTACATACGCTAGTCCTCGAATTTCTTATGAAGATAAATTAGACGCTGTATTCGGAACGTTTCTGAAGGAGGATGATTGTAAGACTGTTTTAGTAGGAGATTTTAACATAGAATTAAAGTCCGATCAAGGATCCGATTTCATAACTGAAATAGATACTTTAGATTTTCCAATACGCACTCATACAAAACATTTCACCACTAGGGGCCAAACAACAATGGATGCAATTTTCAGCAACAAAATTATGCGAAAAGGAGTCTATGTGAGCACTTACAGTTATCATTTTCCTCTATATGGCAGAATGGATTGAGCAGATTAAAAAAAAAAAAAAACTGATTCTTCCAGCCGAGTGTGTAAATAAAATCTGGAAGAATTTCAGTTTTTTTTTAAATTTATTTTCTGTCAAGAATTAAAGAAGATTAGGTATGGAAAATGTTATTAAATATTAAAATTTTCAACGGAATAGAAAATTCCAAACTAGTTCGGAGCTATAAGCTAAATTTATAACCACTAATTTTAATAAAGACATTTCAAAACCCCAAATCACATAAACAGAGAATATATATATATATATATATATATATATATATATATATATATATATATTCAGAAAACCCTGGATAAATTTTCCAATAGAATTTTATTTACCTTTTACTATGTTTCGCCGAAAAATATTGGTTTTCTTTCCTTGATTTTTTTTTTAATTAAGAGATTAAAAGTAATGTTTACGATACTTTAAAGATATTTTAATTACAAAGTATTGACAATAAAAAACAATGAGATTAACTGTGAAGATACTCCATTCATGGCGTCAGGCATATTTTATTGCTGACAAAAACGCGATAAATTAAATTAATATCGTCAAATGTGTGGTTTTTGTGTGAAATAAGAATACCCGTAATTTATTTACAATTAATCATCATAATTATCTTTTCCAGATTGAGCGAGGGGTAAAAAATATAAATATCAAAATTTAAAGTCAATAAATGAGAAAAGGGGAAAAAAAAGAGAAAGAGAAAAGCTTTTGAAAATGTTGCCTTTTTTTTTTTTCTTTTCCATTGTTCTTTTATCAAGAGAAGGTTCCACACAAAACGCGCTCGTTTCTCAGTATCTGATAATTTCGAATTAATTACTTATTTAAAATTCACTCAACGGTAATTTCGCGTAAAAATAATAAATACCTACTCGATGAAAAAGTTTTCTCCGTTTAATTTAAATCAGTTGCTTTTTAAAAATTACCTCGACTGTTTTCAATAAAAAGGAAAAATTAAAAGAGTTACTCGTCAATAAAGGCTACTAATGTTTGATTATTTCCACCCCTCCCCTTTGCCTCCCCCACTCCTCCGCTCTTGAAATTAAAAGCTTAATATTGGCTAATTGAAAGTTGGACAAAAGAAGAGATTGAATTTGTGCTTAACCTGGGCCACACACATACTAAAACGCGAACCCCAGCCTCATCCCCCCCACTCTCCGCTCCCCCGAGCCATCTGTTGTTTGACAAAATGGAGCAAGGGGGGGGGGGTGGAACAAAAAAGTGAGATAATAATATTTGACAAATGCGAGTGAAACAAAGTAAATATTGGGAAGAAAAATAATTAATAATTTAGCATTGAAATGAAAATTTCATAAAATCCTCTGTTTTTTTAAAACTTTTTTTTTTCGCCAAAAACTTGCTGATCTTTTGGGACATGAAACTTGAAAGACGCAGTTTTAACTCAAAAACGCGAATTTAGCGTTGCGGGAGTTAGCGAAAAGAGTACGAGGATAATACATACGTTTATTATTTTTTTTCTTGAGGCTTCAAACAAACACTGCTTTGGTTCTTTATTTTTTGTGCTCCTCGCCTATTTATTCAGGGTAATTTTTTCCCTCCCCCCGTTAAAAATTCTTCGTTATGTACCTCAAGGATTATCTTCAGCTACTGCCTAATAGAAAAGAGCATTTTATGTCGGGGATATATTTAACAAAGTTTGCGATGCGTGCGTGTGTGTAATATGCGCGGGTAAAAACTTGGCGGCTTTGAATAGTTAATGGAGCCGGAGTTGTTATTTTCTCTTTCCAAAAACATGAAAAGCGATTATGTGTCCAATGTTTTTCAGTATTATTATTATTATTATTTGCACGAGGGGAATAAAAAAACTTTTGCATGGATTATTTTTCGGGGCCCTCTTTTGTTTGGCGTCTAATTCTCTAAAGGGATTCCTGCTGAGTTTCGGGGTGTGTGTAAGGGGGGAGGGCGTTGAGTTAAAATCTATTTGCTTTTTGCTGCCAGCAGTTAGATTTATCTCCTCGGCGTGATCCGGTTTATGTAAAACTCTTTCAGAATTGATTCGCGCATAAAATTGTCCAAAAGAAAAGTTGTAAATGAGGGGCGGGGGGGGGGTCGGACTAGGAACATAATAAAAGGATGAAAGGGCTTTTTGATAAATAGCCTTAAATGTCGCTGGAAAATGACAATTCTTTTTTTCTTATTAGCAGTGGTTGTGTAACCGTGTTTTTGAAACTACTGTTATCCGCAGTTCTTTTTTTTTTAAGTTCCGTATATTGTTGCTGCATTAAAGGTATACTGGACAAATTTAAATGGCATTTAAAAAATTGTATTTTTTCCCCCCGCACCTTATTTTCTCTGCCGCTTAGCTTTGACTTTAAATATTTACTGTTTTCGAGCAAAATAAGGTTATATTAATTCTAGCAAACAGCAGATTTTTAAACCATTCTAAGCTGTTTTGAATACCCGCATTAGCATACTCTACAAATTTACATGACACTTTAAAAAAGTGTATTTTTTTTTAAAGCACATTTTGTCATCGTTCCTTTTTACACATCTTGTTATCGTTAGTATTATTGGGTGTAGTATGATGAGATAATGTGATAATCCTGCAAATTTACTAGTATCGATGTTTTGATTATTTCTTAGAATTTCAAAACATGTTTTTGCTCCCCTTTATAAATAAACTGATTTATAAAAATAACTTCTGCTTTTAGCATCTGTTATCCAAAGATGTTTTCAGCATATTTGTTTAGACGCATAAACATGGGTAGTTAATAAGGAGTATCTGTTGTTTATTTCAAGGCATCTGAGATGAAATTAGATCATTGCAAACAAATAAAATCATGATTTGATGTAGAAAGTTGGAGGGAACGGTGACGAGAACTTATTGGCGAAATTTTAAGGCGAATCCTATGATCAACATTTTCAGAACGTTAAATTAAAACCCTTTAAGGCGCAGTGATCCCGCTCTGGGAACACCCAACTCTAACGTTTTGACTGTTTCCAGTCACGAAGAATAGATTGGATTTCTATAAAAATAGTTGCGGGTGACATAGCTACACGAGAATTCTCTATTTTTTAGCACGTCATTTCCCGTCAAAAAATGGTCACGATTATTTTCAACAGCACTGACATCTGCTGAAAAATGGAAGAACGCGAAAACAGCTGGATAGATTGCCCAATGCTGGAAAAAGGGCAGCCGTTGCCATCGATCGACTTAACTACCAGCAAGATGGCGGACGATCGGAACGTTCATCGCGTGCCACAGATCTAGAGGCCCTTTTTTGACGACAGCTGGCTGTGCGCGAGCACAGCCAGCTCTCTTTCACCAGCACCAAACTCTTTTGAGCACCAAACTCTTTTGAGCTCCAGCACCAAACTCTTTTGAGCACCTTTTTTTGACGACAGCTGGCTGTGCGGCACAGCCAGCAAAAAAGGGTCTCTAGATCTGTGGCACGCGATGAACGTTCGTCCGCCATCTTGCTGGTAGTTAAGTCGAGCGATGGCAACGGCTGCCCTTTTTCCAGCATTGGGAAAGGGTTGCGCCTCAAAGGGTTAAAGAGAAAATAAACTCACTCACCTGCGTTTCTGTAACGTTGAGCAGCTTCGCCATTTCAGCCCTTTCACTGGAGGACAGATACTTTTTGATTTCGAACTGTTTCTCGAGCTCAAAAATTTGCCTGCCCGTGAATGTGGTCCTGGCTTTCTTCTTCTTGTTCTTCTCGCTCTCCGGATCGCTTCCGCCGTCCTGCTGAGACTGTGACGGCTGTGAAGGCGGCTGCTGCAGAGGCTGTGGCAGGGAACCGGGAGCGGCAGTGGCAGTTCCGCCGGGCTGCTGTTGAACCGAACAAGGCGTTTCTACTTTCTTCTCCTTCTTCCTCTTGGTCGTGTTTTTTGGCGTTTTGACTGAAAATACAGAAGGAAAAGGAACTCATTTTCATGGATAGAAATCGGGAATACAAAACAAGAAGCATAAATTACGTCAAACGCATCGATTATAAAACATTTTCCAACACACTAGCGCGCACGCGCGCAACCCCCTCCCCCACACACATTAAATTTAAATATCATTGATCTGCCATTCTCCTGTGGTACAATAAGTATATATATATATATATATATATATATATATATATATATATATATATGTGTGTGTGTGTGTGTAAGTGTATATGTGTGTATATGTATATGTGCGTATATGTACGTTTTATCATGTGTATATGTGTGTGTAAGTGTATATGTGTGTATATGTACGTTTTATCATGTATATATGTGTGTATATGTATGTTTTATCATGTCGTGTGATATCATGTCTGTAATTTATGATTGTACTAATATTGTTTTCTGTCTGCCGTTGGGGTTCTACAAGCCCCAGCGGCATAGAATGTAAAAATAAGCGATAAATGAATAAATTCTTCCCTGGAGGGATTTTATGCCGTAAACCTTCGGGTCGGCCCCTCCTAGTGGGTGTCTCACACCTCTCTCTCACACGCACACCTATCCCGTAGGCAGGTAACCCTTGCTAGCTTTGTTTTAACACAACAGATCACACTCAAAATTGGAGCGCGAGTAATAAATTTTCAAAATAAAAAATCTGTTTAATGAAAGAATCATTGAACATTAAAACAATTTTGTAAAATACTTCTTATGGCAAATCGTTATACCAATTGGTATTTTTCTTTATCTTTTAAGAGTCTGAGTGGATGTTAGGCAAAATATTCCGATTACTGATCTCAAATTTTTACTGCATCATAATACATATTTTTCGTACCATTTAAAGCAAATAAATAATATAGAAAGTACCAGAAAAAAAATGTTTTATTCGCAAAAATACTTATTTTTGCGAATAAAACATTTCAAACAAACAGCAAATATTTTCCCACCGAATTTAAGTCATTTGAACTGTCAAGCTTGAATACAACTTGATTACTGTTTGATTTAGAAAGCCACATCCACATAACAAATAATTTATCATCAATCGTAAATGTATTTGACCATAGAATTTAAAAAATAAAGATTCTATATTTCCAAATATTGAAATTCTTCAAAATAAAATACAAATATACTTCAAAATTGATTTCAAAATCAGTCGTTTGTCTCGATTTTGGCCAATATTGCCCAACATGACTGTTGCGATATTGAAAGTTTTGAAACGTGTGCTGCTTTTAAGTTTACATTATGCTTATTTCCCTATTAGAAGAGTCTATAAATCACACATACACTATTTTAATTTTGATTCATTCCATGGAAAAATAAAAGGTGCAGATCGGCATCGGGCAATACTGATCAATCTCGACAAAAAACGGCGTGACAACCATAACAGTCACTTCAAACTTTAGTCATCATCACCTCGAGTCAGATTGGCATGGTGGTTAGGACGCTGGCTTTCCACACCTTAGGTCCCGAGATCGATCCCAGTCGCGGACGCTAGATGGAAACAGATTAAAATAACTTGAGGTTTCAGCGTAGAGGGGAAAAGCTCCGTGGAAAAATAAAATATATGGGGAGAGTTCGCCGCTTGAGCTAAGAGCCTTGCTATGTCAAGCTTAATGCAAGTTGGGCAAGTATAAACTTGAACACTTGATTCAAGCTTGCATTAAGCTTACACGCTTGAAATTTTCAAGCTTAATTCAAGTTTATTGACTTCATAAATCAAACTTACTGCAAGCTTGAAATTTGCTGTGCTGTCTAGGATAGTTACCACAGAACGGCTAAATGATGGAAAATCTAGGTATGGAGCTTTAAATGATTTACAGAAATCTTTAGATAAAACTGCATATTATTCATAAAATTTAAGTCGGAAATACAACAAACTCTCATGGCATCTGGAAAAACCGGAAAGTACTGTAAAAATACTTGCCGTTTAAAGGGTTAAGAGAGCTGTTGTGAAGTTACCCACCATGAACTGAAGTTCAACTCATTCACTTCCATTCTTGAGGACACTCAATGTTGAATAATCTACTTCTGTACCATGTTATCAGATAAAAAAAAAAAGTACATTTAAGAGAGAATCAGCTTTAAATAGTACTTTCATGATTTAAAGCTGAAAAACAACTTACAACATGCTTGCATTTTAATTTACCAAACAATTTAGGTGTGTTGCAGTGAAAACTGGAGCTCAGTAATCGAAATTTTACACCTGTAATGTTCAGAGAATTAAATGATAAAGTAAATAAAGATGGTGTGACATACCAAGCGAAAAATTCTCAAATAACGTTCTATATTTTATCATTTTTGTTACTTTAAGTTGCAAATGAAATGTTTTGTGTGTGTGAGAGCAGTATGCAATATAGGCAAACAAATCTAAACTGTAAAATATGATCGCAGTTTTCTTTCTTTCTTATTTATTTATTTATTGTTTTAGCCGAAAATGTTGAACGTTGTCTATACAAACTGGAAAAAAAAAACTGTGTTACTTTGACGAACACTTTTAGCTGCAGTTATTTTTAAGGAAAAAAATAATAATTAGCACCCAACAATAATTTAAATTGAAGATTTCGACATAGCTATCACATACTTAAAATAGAATTTTCACAATATATGCAAAATGTGCTGATTTGAAGTCGTGCTTAAAATATGTCCTTTATTCAATGAGCGTGTTTTGCTTGTCCAGCTGGATAGTGTGGAAAACTTAAATGGCTTAAACTCTTAACGGTCGTATTATTTTCACGAGGGAAGCAGCTATAAGTAATGATACGTTAGCAAATTTCTTGACAGCTTTTTTTAAATTTAAAACTGATCGTGCTTGCAACGACGACGACATTGTAGGGAATCTTTTTTAGTGCTCATTGTTGCTTATTCCACTTTTTCCGCTGTCACATAACGTTTTCGCATGAATTCATAAATGTTCATGTTATATGACATAATATGCAGGTTTCATTGTTGCTGCATGTTAAAATGTAAGCTACTAAAGTAAAAGTGGAATAAGTATATGTGGAAAAATCTAAATACAAAAATGTATTCAACCATTTATGTAAGATACTCATCAGCATAAATATCAAAGCATGGGTCTGAAGCTAAAAAATATTGTCCTTCACTTTAAAGTTCTTCATGTTTCCGAAATGAATTAGTTTTACATGGCAGTTTTTGCCTACAAGAAAAATTCATAATAAACTAAAGGAATCTTATTTCCCGCCCATCTTTATTGAAAAAAAAAATAAATAACGAAACCTAACGTTATCTTATGCTATTCATTTTACAAAACGAGCTGTAATCCAATATTCCGAAGCATCAACCGGCTTTCAAATTTTTCTTTTCTCTCATCCAGATCTATCTCGAAATCACAGCAACCTGACACCTTTAAAAACACCTTAATGCGCGAAAAAAAAAAAGAGCAAGAAAAGATAAGAATAAAAGAAAAGAAAAAATGGCGCAGGCAAGAAATCAAATCATCCCACCGATCTCTCTCCGCGAAAAGTCATTACGGAATCACCCACACTCGGTAGTCATCTCTCTCTCTCTCTCTCTCCCTGTTTATATTGGCTGCAAGAGTAAGAAATTCCACTCTCTTGCTAACGAAGTGGATTACATTTCTGACTGTTTCGTAAGACTCTAAATCATCTCAGAAGAAAATCATTCCAAAAGCCTCGGCCCAGAGACGATTCGACGGAGAGAGAGAGAGAGAGAGAATGCCCGGAACGACAATTATTCAGTTCCCGAAAACTAACAGCCGTTGAAAACCGAATCCAAAATAGCAACGGGTGCCACTTAGTGCTTTATATATTTTCCGACTCCGGTCTCCCGCCTCATTAATCAAAGCTCGCTTGGAGTCGCTGGCATACGCACACTCACTCTTTGGGTCTCTTAATATATTTTTTTTTATCTTTCTTTTCTCATACGTGCCGCGCTTGCTCTGACTGTCAAAGAGACTCTCTGTTTTCTGGATTTTCGGGAGAAATTTAAGCAACTGGCTTTGCTGCATGCAGCAGCTCTTTCGGGATAAAGGCAAGGCAGCCCCCCCGTTCGGTTTGTGGGTACCGAGCCCCCCTCCCCCCCTTTCCACCTTTCTATTTCTTAAAGAGTTTAAATTGCCGGCGAAGTGATTCGGAGACGAGAGGCAGTGTTTAAACAACACGTGAAAAATAAAGATGGTGGTGGTTTGGGGGGGGAAGAGTTTCGCCTGAATAACAGAATTGATTGTGGCACGCAGATAATATACCAGGCAGAGAACAAGGGGGTGAAGGTGGTCTGGGACAGCATTTACCTAGGCTATTTTAAATATAATCAGGCGGAAGCCGTGGGATGAATTGGATCATTAGAGGAGACAGGGGGATGGAGCTATAAAGCTTTAAGGGAAGACGGAACTCATCCTCTTTTAAGTGACGTAGCAAGGGAGATTGTCTGCGCACAGAATGAGCTAAGAATCGAACTCATTTATATTGTCTTTCATTTCATTTATGGGATTCAGGGTGGCTTTTTTTTTCTCGAGGGGGAAATTTCAAAGTCCTGTTGATTGCGGAATATCGCTTTATTTGACTTGTTGCTATAGATCATTTCATGAATACAAAATTGTTCTGCTTTGGTAATCATAGATTTAGGAGTACGTAGATAGACCAATGTTCGTGTATTTTTTTTTTTTTTATGATAAAAACGCACGCCATTTGTGCCACTAGTATGGCTGTCGTGGGTGTAAAATAAAACAGCAACTACATAGATCATTAAAATTAAATATATTAAAATGAAATTATTTAGATTTGAGTACATTTTCAGAAACAATTTTCCCAAAAGAGTTGTCGTTTAAGTGCCGTCCATTCTGCGCATGTCACTACTATGACATCATATTCTGCAACTGCAATTGGATATTCCGCAACTGGAGCAGCAAGTTTTCGTGCTCAACCTAGAGATTCCTAAATCTCTGTTGGCAATATTTAAATGACATGTATTGTCTTTCTTGGCACAGCTTCGATCTAAAACAGCGTCTATGAGCACCGAAGTTACGAATATTTAGGAGTAAGAGGGTACACCGAGATGACACTTGATCATATAGGAGGACTCTTGATCACAATAGGGTCGCAAACATTGTCTTCATGCTCGCGTGTCAATGATCACTATGAAAATCATGTTTAAGTAATAGTCAACATTCTGACTAGGAATAAATTGATCTCTTACGAAAAGCTTTCTAATAAAATATGCAAATTAAAAATGCTTTTTCATTTTATTAATAATGCAATAAGTATTTAAGTGGCTGCAGAAATGCAATAAGTATTTAAGTGACTACAATTTTAATTCATAATCTTGAAATGTTTCATATGCAATAAACTAATTTGAAATATTTACAAGATTTCTTCTGTTACAAAAAAGTGAGCGCAAACCTGACAAAGTCGAATCCCGAGAGAAATACACGGACAGCACAGTAAATAAAATAAATGTAATGTTCCTTCTGTGGTCCGGTACCATTTGATCCACGGCCCGGTACCGGTTCGCGGACAGGAGGTTGGGGAACACTGCGTTTAAAGGATCAACGCTTCTTTATCATCCTTTCCGTGTACCGTCACAGTCGGCGAAGTCACAGAGGATCTGAGACCCTGGGACGCGTTGCTAAATGTTTTGAAGAAGATTTGAAGCGTTCTACAATGCAAAGTTTTCTCAGAAAAGCTCCCTTTCCCGCGAGTTTTAGGTTAAATATCCCTGTTTCTCCAGATCACCGCTAGAGGTCCAAGGACGCTATATTAATTTTAATTGGCTTAAACTTTGATTAACACTTAAGCCTATCCATTGACTAAACAGAATGCATATGACATCAAAAATGGTTTCTGGCGGGAAGTTCGTGCGTTGTTACCTGGCAACTGGATACCCTCTAGCTACAATTTCTGAGAATTTATTACTGTTAAAATACATTGTTTTTCAAATATAAAGTAAGTGGAAACATTTAAAGAACATTAATAGAATTACAATTAGTTTTTAAATTTATTTAATGTATTATGAAATGATTCACTATATTTCATGCAAATTTATTCTTTCATTCATTTTCTTCAACCAACCACAAGTTCTTTCAAAGGTAAAAATTAACGACATTATCTTCTGCAGTTTCCACTTGTATGAACTTCGAGCCAAAGTAAAATATCGATAGCAATTTTTTCTCCTGTTTGGATTTTTACTAAACATGATTAGAACACTACAAATAACGTTTCTCGATTATTTATTTTTTTTTCTAACCATGCAGCTATCGTTAACTCGCCACCGCTGCCATTTCTTCCTAAACAAATATCCAACTTAATCTCCAGGCTCAGCCTTCTAATTAACCCTCTTTTATGACGTCCTTTTATAAATAACAATAATGGAATTAATAACCAGAAATTAAAAACAAGGGAAACACCCACTTTGAATCCCAACTTTTTTGCCGGCACTCTTATTAATCAAGTGCCTGTCTCGTGTAAAAAAGTAAAATAAGAACAAAAAGCAAAATCAAAACGGGAGAGAAAGAGAGCAAGAGAAAGGCTGAAAACAGAAGCTATTTTCAAGCCGACTTCCACTGTCTTAACTGCAACTGTAACCTGAGATAAGGAGACGGTGAGATTTCTACGAGAACTGATAATTTTCTTCACTTAAAGGGGGGAATGGAAGCAAAAAGTTTTCTGCTATGTAAGAAACGGGATTGTATATAGTAATTATCTTCTTCGATAAACTTAATTAAGAGTATTTCCACCTTTTTTATGATTTCGATATAGTACATTTAATGCGATAAATGGTATCGCATCGCTTTTAATTAAAATGGAATGCCAGCCAGCGCAAAATAAAAGAAAGAATTTGTTTATTTGATACTCCACCAGTACAAGGCTTTGCATGTTCTTATGTTTCTGAAACTGAATTTTCTTTTCATAAATTCTCGGGAAATTTCGAAGCCCGGTTGATTAAATGGATCAGATTTTTCACAAAAACGAACAAGTAAAGTATTCTTGATTAATGTTACTTTAAATTTCAGCGCACTGATCCTAAAGTTTTTATTACAAAAGTTTTTATATTTAGAGAAACATTTCATTTGCTGAAAGACGTTTTTTTTGTGAATATTTACATAAATAGAACAGATTATAATGCAGAATAATTTTCAAAGTTATTTATTGTTTGGCTCAATATTATTAATGTATCATATCCTAAATTTCATTAAAATTTGCAGACTGCTTGCAATTTCGACGTTTCTTATTTTCTGTAATTATTAATCATTATCAATTATGAAAGATAAAAAATTATAATGTTATTTTTAATCACTATCAATACTTTTAATGGCATGCTCCATTTAAAATGCCAAAACTAAAATATAATGATGTAAAGAATACTTAATCAGAAACAAGTAAGTAATTTATTAAAGCTTATTAAACAGCAGAAATAAAGCTGAAATATGAAGAGCTTCATCATTCAGTTTTTTAGAACTCATTTGTAGCCTTTCTACTCATGTGCATTGTTGAAATTTCTTACAATTGATGAAGAGTGGACCTATCGTACCACCCGAAATTATCACCTAGTAGATAAGTATCATTTTATGTATGTTATTATACAAAATGTTTATTAGTTCGACAATGGTGTTATTCAAGCGAGGGTGTTGTTATTGGAACGACAGTGTAACAGGATAAATCTCTGAGAGCAACTCAGTTGTTTGGTTTTAAGCATTTTTTGCTCTCAGAGTATCGGGGCTCGGGGGAGAGTATCAGAAGCTCGGGGGAGAAGAGCAGCAATTTATAATTTTTTTTTTTTCAAATTTTTACATTGTTTTAGATTGATATTTTGCATAGTGACAATTACCATAATACTCAATAATATGCAATAAATACAATAAATCTTTCATTTTCACAAAGTACCCCACCCTTTCAATACCATTTTTTTTTTCTCTGAGAAAAAATGAAATGAGTACTTTTCAATTTTTCACCAATTACAACAATTTTACATCAATTACAATACAAATACTGATGGAATGCTGAAAAAAAAATGAAAAATTAAAGTGACTTGTCAGTTATATCAAGGAATACCTGTTGAACATGCATTCATATTAATACAAAGCATATTTATCCCATAGTGTAATTTGAAACTACCTGCGGGACATATTTGTCCCTGTGGTAGCAAAAGGGTTAATATTATTACTGTGATTCAAATTGTATTATAAGTGAGATAAGAAGGGGAAAAGCCCTTAAAGTTTGATGTTAACCTTTTCAAGAAAAGTTGGAAGTAAAATAAATTTTGTTATTTTTATATCTAAAAAGAAAAACAAATGAAAATGCATATAAATTAGAATAGAATTTTGCTAATAGAACTGAATTTTAATCTAATTTGCAAACAATATCTAATGGAATCCGAAGAGAGCTATAAGGTCGTATTATTTTCAAGAAAACGATCATAAATGTGCCTATATTTTTATTTCAAAAAATTTTATAAAAATAAATGCATGTACAGTATATGTATTTATTTTAAGGTTTTGGAGATCTTTTTAGGGCGAAAGAAAAAAATAAGTTTAAAAAAGTTAAGGAAAAGCCAACATTTAGGGTTATTGCGACTGAATGCGTGTTTTCTAGTAAGCAGGGAATCATTAAAAATATATGTTTTAAACACTAAAGGAAAGAATGTTATTAAAAATAACTTCGTAAAATAAATAAATATTTGTAAGGTTTTCTTTGAACACCAGTAAGCTAAGATTGCAAAATGCATATAACAAACATACGGAGTTATACTTCTGGGGGTGCCGATTTCAGGGGGTTGGACCCTCCCTCATCTGAAATTGGTTTAAAATAAGGGGACCCCGAGCGAAGTCTGACTTCCTTCCACTGGGGCTCATTAAAATGAAGCCGTCGCCTTCCGCCCATCGCCGTCCTATATGGGAGATCATTTGCAACAACAACAAGTTTTATTGGAAATGTCGTACAAACAGCGGACGTTTGTAACTGAGGAGGAAATGGATCGGACAGTGTGTTGAACACATGACCTCACTTTATATTAAAGTAAAATCATTATTTTTGAATATATAATACGTTTATTAATAACTTCAAATGCAAGTTATTATCACCCTTTTATATAAAGCTGTAGATGATTATTTTGAAAATTGATATACATAACGTGCATTTCGATCAGTCAAATTTTCATTAAATTTTCAACAAATTTCGAATTAAAAAAAAATGAAATATAACTTTAATTGGTAATACAAGTATATGGTTTCGTTTTCCTTCTTTAAAACACGTTTGATAATTATTTACTCTCTAATGTATCGGTTATTTTACGAGAATGTTCCCAGAAGTAAGCTTTATATTTTAAGAACAGATGTTCAGCCAGTTGATAGATAAATAAATAAATACATTTACTTATTTATTCAAGTCTGCTCATAGCGGCTAAGCGGAAGACATCTCTTACAACCATTTAGCTCCAGCAATATCGGCGGAAAAGAAGCCCGTCTAATTCAGACTCTTTCCTGGCCCTGTTTCAAGACGCACGGATCGCTGTTTAACAAGACAATTGAAAAGTTTTCAAAAGCAGAAACCTCCAAACAAGCTTCAGCTTCATTGGAGCTGCAAAAGTAAACTATCCCATTAGCTCTTCGGGCATTTAAATAATCAAAGCTCCCTCTGTTTAAAAGCCAAACATTCTCCTGACTTGACAGTAAACAGTTTGGAACATCGAAAAAAAAAAAAAGGGATAGAAGAACTTGCTGTGGGGGTCCGGCACAAAGTAAAAAAAGTTCTTTCAGGCAGTTGAGTGTATCGCTTTCCCTTGTCGAACGCTGAGGAATGATAGATGGAGACAAGGGAAGAGCGAGGTCGAAAATGGCGAGGGATTTTTGGGAGTTTATTTTTGGACAAAAGGATCTTTGTGGTGGGGACAGCTGTTAGCTTCATTCAGGCAAGTTTTAAAACTCGCAGTTGAGATCATTTCATTTGGAGCGCGAGAGGGATTCTTGTACGCCGAGAAAAATTGTCTAATGCGAGTTCTGTGCAAATTTGTAACTCTTTTAAAAATTGAACAGGTGATAAATTGAATTTTGATGCTTTTTGATCTTCTTATGAACCTATTTTTACTTTCCGTACCATGTAAGGAAAGTATTACTATGTTAACATGTAAGGAAAGTATTGTAATCATGTAAAAATTCGACTCCGAGGTTTCGGTGTATTGACACGTTTTGAGGTCTTCTGAATTCATTTATGCTGTTTTTACGAGATGTATTTATGTATGTATGCGTGTGTGTGTATGTGAGTGAACACGATAACTCCTAAACGGTACGTTCGATTGAGCTCAAATTGGGCATATATGTTATAAACCAGGGGCGTAGCCAGGGGGGGATATATCCCGATATCCCCCCCCTGGCTACGAAATTTTTGGATTAGTGATGAAATTCCGTCTATTTATACACATATAAGTTCATATCACCGCCCCCCCCCCCGAAAATTTTTCCAGGTGCATATCCCCCCGAAAAATTTTCCTGGCTACGCGCCTGCTATAAACCACCGTTGCAAGACCGGTATTGATTTTGGTGTGTACAGGACTGATAGTTTTTCTACAGGGCTACGACAAAGATTTCTTTTACATTATGGCCTATGGGAGAAAATTCTTGAAAGTGCACTAGCGTTTAAACGGCGCATTCGATTGAGCTTCCATTTGGTATATATGTTTGAATTATTCATCGATTAAAATTTATTTAAATGCTTGGTAATGATCTTAATCGTAAGTGTTCGGAAAGTCGAGTGGAGTCACTCCAGATTTTTTAGAACTGAAATGCTCATCATAAGAGGAGATGTCGAGAACAGCTGCAAAGGCACGAGAAATATTCAAGCGTAAAAAACCGCTCAAAAAGTCAGGTGCTTAAAGTTAATAAAAAAAATAACACTCAATAAATATTTAAAAAAATAGTTCAGTACGAACGTGGTACTAAAGCTCCAGTCTTCTGCAATTAGAATTAAAAGACAAGTGTATCGCGTAGGAGGCTAAAAGTTCGCTGCATCAGCTACGGGTAAGAGCACAGTTCGGTGCAGATTCGGGTAAATTGAAAAGTCTGTTGCCAGACATACGAAGGAAAAACTGCAAAATAGATGCAGTAGCATTAAGAATCTGGATTTTTAAAACTCCTGTCATATATTGTCTATTTGTTTCATAGTATGCATTTTCATTCTCCTTAATTAAAAACTCTTAAACGTTAGATTAGTTTTTATTTCATCGTTGACAAGTCAGCTTAAGTGGCAGTAATGCATATGGTTGCACTAAAAGAAAAAAAAAATCCGAAAAGGCCAACATTGGAAAAAACAGAATTTTTCGCAAACAGACTTTACTTTGTTCAAAAATTGAAATTTTGAGGAGGAGAGAGTGAAACCGGAACCTCCACCTTTAAATATGTCCTTGATAATGAATTCTATTACTATGGTAACACTAATGATAAATATGAAATTAGTTTTTTTTATTTTAAATTCTTATCGTAAGTGAATTTGACATAATTTGATGTCACGAATTTTAAATTGCATCAAAAACTTTGTGAGGGTAACGAGCTTTACGGAAAAATTACTTCACTAGGCTTTACTTTTACGACAGGCTCAAGAGATAAAAAGTTCACGAAACAATGAATGCTTCATGTATTTTTATGTCCATATCAACATTACTTTAACACTTTTGTATAATAAAACTGCAAAATGACTGAGATTATACATCACTCACGCTTTAGAAATTAGAAGACAAAATAAAACAGTCGTCCACACCATGCTTCGTTATTTTAGAACTTAATCCAGAAAAGCGGAATTTTATCTTCCAAATTTACTTTGAAGGTGAATAGATTTGCTTTCAAAACATTTTTTACGTTCTTTTTGATCTCAAACAACACTGCCATAGTTTTTGCATTATCATTTTGCAATTACGCTAGCATGCCAAGTTAAGGCCGTACCCAGGGAGGTGGACTAGGGGGTCCGCCTCCCCCCCCCCCCCGAAATTTAAAATTTTGTTAACAAACCAATAATGATGAAGCCTTTTTGTGAAAAAATTAGCCTTTTTCACACGGTTCCCCTCCGAAGTTTTTGGACCTTCCCCGAAATTTTTTTCTGGGCACAACCCTGTCTCAAGTAAGTATCTGTAAGGCAAAGTTTGTCACCAGTCAAAGAATTTCTCGTATTTTGAGATATCGTAGAGATGGAATCAATTTCACTTATATGAGTAAGAAAAACATTTGATTCCTTCCGTACGAAGAACGGGTACGTAGCTGGTACTGAGATTATTTTTGTGTATGAATTTTAAAATTGCTTAAGATGCTACTCATGAATTATATGATGTGAACCAAAGATTACCCCCGATGTACAAAAAATTCCACAGTTTTTTAAAATTGTGTAATTTTTATTACGTGTGGACTAATTTTCTACCTACCGATACAGACAACCAATGAGAAATAGTTTAAATGTTAAACCATTCATTTTTACATTTTCTAACACTCTAGTAAGATGGAATCTATTTTTTTGTAAAATATATACCTGGAATTATTTAAGATTTTGTTCACGTTGGGGATGGTAAATAAATCTATCTTATATACTATACAGTCAACCCCGGTTATAGTGAACATCATCGAAACAGCAAATTACTTTCACTATATCCGAAATTCACTAAAACCGATGTTTCCAAATGTGTAACAATAAAACTTAATACAAAATTAGATATTTGTAAAATAACTCGGCTGTTCGAGCCTCGTCAGGGGGAGACTCCACTAAACCCCCCTAATATTTTAGTTTCATTATTGCCATATTAAAACGATATTAATTGACTATGTCATTTTATCTCTTCTCTTTCGTGTATTTCGCCTGGTAACCCTATGTCGAAATTTTTAGGATTGTAACCTATTTATAGAAAAATCCATGGTAATGCATATTCTACAGCTTACGAAATAGTGTAACAATAGATTAAAGCTGTTGTGTACTAATGGTATTTAAGTATATGTAAAAAAATACATGCGATGCCTATTCTACAGCTTACGAAATATTGTAACAATGGATTCAAGCTGTTGTGAACTAATAGTATTTAAATATATGTAAAATTATGTCGCATTTTTTGGGACACATTTTTTGGACAATTTTCAATAAAGGGGATGTGAGATAAAATGACATAGTCATTAAAAATAGAATTTTATACAAATACTGAATGTTTTATAAAGTAAATGAAACATAATGGATCACATTTATGATAATAGAAATATTTAAAGTAAAGCGAATATAATTAATTCCATTTATGAAAATAATGTACACTCCATTCAGTTGGCAAAAAGCGCTGTCGCTATTATCCTATGATATTGCTATGGGAATGGGAAATGAAATCGTTCGAGGTCATGAGTGAAATTTCCGCCTTTGATTCACTTTCAAAAGTACCCTGCTTTTACTGGAGAATGCTTTTAAAGATTAGCATCCATAACCACTGTGAAAAAAAAATCCTCCTTGTTTAGCAGGGGTATGTTAGCCTCCTTAGACCCTGGCAATTCACCTGTATTCCGGAACAGGTGCTGGATAATCTCTTTCTCTGTACTCGAACGAACAAAAGATACACTCTACGTAGGGATCGAACAACGTTACCTTTGCCGTGGAGAACTTTTTAAGTTCACTATAACCGAAGTCATGGTTCACTAAAACCGAAAAACGCTATAAACATTTCTAACGTATGTGAATTGGGACCACTGAAATGCGTTCGCTATCACTGTTAGAGATATAGTTCAATGTTTCACCGAAATTACGGTGCAAAATTAGCTGCAACCGGTATTTTTAAAAATGTGGTGCAATGCTTCACCATTTTAGCGGTGCTTCTTCAAGCACCATCCTGCAGGTGAAACGTTGAACTCAGAATCCAGGTTTTTTCTCTAACCTATTAATATGGTCGGAGCTTGAACCACGATCATGGTTTTAAGCTGGGTTTAAAGCTCTAAATTAAATGGAAAGTATAACTTTATAAGCGAATGATTCATAGAAAACAGATACCTGCTTCAGTGTTTATTTTACCTTTCATTTGAATGAGTTTAACTTCATGGGATTTACAAGAAGAAAAGCCCATTTCCTAAAAAACTATCATAAAAATCTCTGATAAACTCTTAAATATTTGGAAAATAGTTAAAATATTTTAACTAGCGAAAAAGAAAAAGAACTGTTATAATTCAAATTTATCCCTTTTCTCAGTTACAAATCTGAAATTAATTACTTCTCGATATAAAAGATAATGTTAAATAAATAACTAAAGCGCACCTAAATGGCTAAAAAAGCATCGAAATCAAACCTCTATAAGCACGTGATTTATAGAAGATAAATATCTGCTTCGGTTGCGTTTATTTTATCTTCCTTGAAAATAAATTACCTTCATGTCAGATCCTAACGAGAAAACCTATTTTCTAAAAACTCTTTCCAATAAAAGTCATTCATAAGCGTTTAAAGATTTGGAAAATCGTTTTAAAATATTTAACGAGAGGGGGATAAAAAAAGAAGTCTCAGTGTTCTAAATTGAATAGCGCTTTTCATGTTTATTCAAGAGATGGAAGTTTTTGCTGTTTAAAGTATCGTTACTTTAACCCTTTGACGTGTGGTAGTTGAAACCACCTTATTTCAGCGCTTTCGTTGCTGGTTGCAAAAAAAATAGGGTTAAGTCGTCCCACCGCTGAAAAAGTGCAACTGCACTTTTCGGGCTTCGGGTATCTTTGGAACGAAGGGAATGATACGTCGGTAGCTCGTCCGTTGCTCTGCCCCTCAAAAGTTCTGCTCTCGAAACTGGAAGGCGGGAGGTGGCAGATTCAAACCCCGGTCGCACCTGTCGACCTAGCCGTTCGGAGTTTTCCGTGGTTTTCTCCGAAACCTTGCATAAATACAGGCTAGGATCCTAAGGCAGTCAATCGGCCTTAATCCACAAACAAACAAACAGCCCCTCGAAAAGTTCACCTTGTAATGTAGTTCACCACATATTTTTAACTAGTTCTGATTTTCCTTTCCCTATTATAGATTCAATACTCTTCGCCATTTTTAAATTCGTATCTCAATTCGTTACGCTATTTTAACGTCGTTTTTAATATTACTTTGACTTTTACCGTTAAAATATTATATTGCCAAGCTTCCTCGTGTCCTGTATATGCTTTCCTTGCCTTGTCACGGGGCTTCTGTATAGTTTCTTGTGTTACAAATTCTCCTTACCTATCCCCTGTTGGCGAGCCCACATTTAAAGTTTATTAGTATTGTGTTACCTCTAACTGCCAAACCATTTTTTTTTCCAGTCTGGCAATCTAACTGACGTCCGTTCTTTCTTGCTCCTAGCGCTGTCGCCAAGTTGGCTTTACGTGTTCTTTTTGCGTCACTTATTCCTTTGTTCTTCGCCTGTAAAGTCACGCATGTTTTTGGCTTAACTATCAGCCACCGTTATAACTGCTATTTTTAAAGAAAAATAGACTACTGGTAAAATAGACTAGTTGGTATTTAATCTACAGTTGGATTTTGTTCATTTTTGGAGTGCAATGAGCCGTTGTTATTTGTCATCCCAGATAACGCTATACTATCAGAAATGTCTTTTCTGAAAGTATAGCGTTAACTGAAATTTTAATTTCATCTTAACCGCTCAAATATAGTACACACTCAAGCCATTCCCAATAACCTTCATGTTGCCTTGGTTCGATTCCCATTAATCCTTCGGTGTGTGAGTTTGTCCAAATATTTTACTGCAGAAGTGGAAATAAAAATATGAACATGTAATATCAAGTGTTAACACTTAGTAGACATTAAAACCTCAAACTCAACGGTGGGAATGAACAGGAACCTGTTAACCCTTTGACGCGTGGTGATTGTTCATGGAAACCACATTATTTCAGCGCTTTCACTGCTAAATTCGGGAAAAAAATGGTTAAATGGTCCCTACTCTGAAAAAGTGCAGTCGTTGCCATCGATCCATTTAACTACCAACAAGATGGCGGTCTATCGAATAGCCCATCTGACGTTACAGAGCTAAAGTTTTCTGAGACAGCTGGTCGCGTTTTTAATCCTTTGAAACGCACCAATATAGAAGACCAACTGGATAGACTGCCCGCTGCTGAAAAAGTGCGGCCGCTCAGCCAGCTGTGTCAGAAAACTTTGTAACCTCAGATAGACTATTCGATCGACCACCATGTGGCTGGTATTTAAATGGATCAATGGCAACGGCTGCACAAGAGCAGTCTCTCCAGTTGGTCTTCTATACTGATGTGAAAATGGTTGAGCTTCAAGGAGTTAACCCTTTAACGCGCAGTGTTCCCGCTCTGGCAACACCAAACTCTGACGTTTTGACTGTGGCCAGTCACGAAGAATAGATTTGATTTCTATAAAAATAGTTGCGGGTGACATTGCTCCACGAGAATCCTTTACTTTTTAGCACGTCATTTCCCGTAAAAAAAAATTGGTCGCGATTCTTTTTAACAGCACTGACATCTGCTGAACAATGGAAGAATGCGAGGACAGCTGGATAGATTACTTAATGCTTGAAAAAAGGGTAGCCGTTGCCGGAACAGCCAGCTGTCGTCAAAAATAGGGTCTCTAGATCTGTGGCACGCGATGAACGTTTCGATCGTCCGCCATCTTGCTGGTAGTTAAGTCGAGCGATGGCAACGGGTGCCCCTTTTTCAGCATTGGGAAAGGGTTGCGCCTCAAAGGGTTAAAGCAAATAAAACACTATTTCCGATCTCTATCCTTAGAGACCGAAATCTAGACTTTTTTGTTGTTGTTGTTGTTGTTGTTATCCGTTGCAGGAAAGCTGTAACTGCCTGCCTGCACTATTTTCGACGGAGGAGAAGCATTCTTCTTTCTGAGCGTGCTTAGAAATGCGTACTTAGATACAACCTTTTAAAAAGTGCGTTTTTTATTCGTCACCTAAGCTCACTCGAAGCAGTCTCGCTAATAAACAGCCATAAAAATCAGTGCCTGGCTATCTCGAGTTTTTAGACGTACTCAACAGTCACTTCATCTTCTCGAAACGATTCCAAGGAGATAAAGAAATAGCAGTAAGTCTCAAAAGAAAGAAAGAAAAAGAAACTTGAGGAAGAAAGAAAGAGAGGGAAGAGGGGGGGGGGGAAGAGTCAGAGAGATACGAGCGTCGCTCTCCTAAAAATATTCCAAAGAGATTTTCTTCTCCCGAGCTTCAAATGTTTTTCAGAGAGAGTATAAGAGACTTAAGACTATTCATCACCTCGGAGTTACGTGGGACTCAATCTTTTTAGCTTGTTTTGATTTGGATCAAATGAGGGAATTTATATCGCTCGGAGTATTTTGCGCTGGGAGTTGTTGGAGACGTGCCACCGCCGTCTGTCAGACTTGCTTATGCGTGAGCCTTCGCGATATGTCTGTGTGTGTGTGTAACCTTTAAAAACAACTAAGTAACTACTACCCCATGTGCGTGTGCTTTTTTAGCATCTGTCCAATGAGGTTGAGTAAGATTTAAACAGCGCCATAAAGTGCTGGCGTTAAAGACTGATAAAAGTTAATAACGTTGCATGCGGAGTGATACTGAAATTGTGATGAAAGGTTGGAAACATGGCGTGACTTTCTGTCTCGTTGAATGAGGTTTATTTTTATGTACAAAGTTATTATTTTTTTATTGAAATTGTTCTTTTAAAAGATCACGCAACTTTTAATCAGTTGTATAAAAAAAAAAAAAATTCCGTTGCGCAAGAGACTCGAAAATTTTAGAATGTCTCTTTATAAGCTGTAGTAATGCATAATTATTAACGCCGGACATATTACTACCATAAGCGTAAAGTTTTCATAATTATTGGGGGGGCCGGGCCCCAACCCTATATAAATTCAAGTCAGTGTCGTAGCCAAGGGGGAGGGGGGGTTAGGAGGATCATAACACCCCATGAGGAATTTTTTGCCATACAAAATGTATATTCTTCACTCCCTTATCATACACATGTATACATATATGTGAGTTGCAGAAGTCGTACCCCCCCCCCCATGAAAAATTTCTGGCTACGCCACTGATTCACGTACATATAACTTACTCATAGCTGACAACTACTACGAAATATAATGAACCACTTTTTTCACATGATTTCTCGGCTTAAAATATAGCAAAGTGTTTGTGCTGCTCGTGCGAACTGGTTACTATTTTGAAAAAAATACTTTAAAAATGTACTGTTTACAAAAAGTGGTTAATTATGTTCCGTAGTAGTTGGAAGCTATGACTTACTGTATATAAATGTAAATTATTGGAAGCGTTCGAGCTCTATGGGTCCATAGAATTCTACACCTATGTAAGGTAAGTATCCATGTTAGTATCTTCCTACCATGTTATAAGTTAAATATAGAAGCAAAGCAAAAAATCCAAAGGAGAAAAAAAACCATTTTCGATGACATAGTGCATTTTAGACACATCTGAACTACTTTACATTGCAGAATCTGATTTTAATTAACCGGAGCTTGGCGAGGGCAGCTTATAGTAACATTGTGTGTTACGTGTCGTCACAATGAATACTGAATCATGATTCAAATCAAAAGAAGAAAATTTTTATAAGTAAAGTTTTTTTTAAACGTTTGTAAATAGAGTGAAATACTTTTTTGTTGTTAGTATAAATTAGTTTTCTGTATTGAGTGATAAATTATTGGGTGGGCTCAGCCCCTACTCACAATTTATTGGGGGGGCTCGAGCCCCACGGGCCCATATAACTCTACGCCTATGATTACTACATAATTATGCATACTTATTAATATTTACGAAATGTTCAGATAATTGATACTTATTTTGTAGAAGAGCACAAACCAAGCTGTCTAAAGGTAACGATTGATTTTAATGACATTATTTTATTTAACTTTTTGTTGGACAATTGTAGATACACAAATAAGGCATATACGTTGCAAAGAGTTTTATAATCGATATGTTTGCGCAGTCTGTTTTTCTTTCTTAAAAGAAAATTGCTTGATTTTAAATTTTTAAACCTCTTTTACACTAAAAGAATATGTACACTCAATATGTACACTATAAAGCCATAAAAATAAAATAAAATAAAATAAATAAATAATAAAAGTGTGACACAGGATTTGAACCTTTTTCTTCAGTTTGATAAGAAAAGTTTGACTCTACTACTTGAGAAACTTTACTTACTATTATAAAAAAATTACAAATTTTATGTTTACGACTCCCAGTCTTCAGACAGAAAGACTTTTTTTGGAATACACTGTATCATAAAAACATTTAACTGATCTTTAATATTTATACTCTACTTTATATGTAGTGAGCAATATATAGAAAATTTCTGCAGGTAAAATGTATATTCATAAAACTATAAATGCTTTTTGAAAAAAATCGAAAATTTTGCGAATTTCTTATACTTAGAATTTAATTTTCTAAGAATTTAATTTTCTCGCTAACGGGAACAATGTAAGATAATGTATAATTTTTACAAAGATGGCACTATCTATTTGCATTCTACAAAATTTAACGTGTGTATCTAGTAAATCTTCTTCTTTTTTTGGCATTGAAAAATTGCATTAATCAAGAAAATAAAAAAATTGAAAAAAAAATTAACTTTTATTTTAAGGATTATTTTATCACCGTGCACCTGACTTATACATGTAACCCACAACAAAAATCATCACTGAAAGTATATAAACAAAATAAACGAAAATAAAGGAGAAAGGCGGCATTAAAAATGAAAATCCAGTTGATGATATAGCGAAATTTTAGATGTACAGAGTAATAAAAAGATTTCCTTTCAGTACGCCCCGTACTCATAATTTAGTTTCAAACATATTAATAATTTTCTATCTCCTTTCATAAAATTTAAAGAAAATTTGAAATAACAACAAGAAGCATTATGCTGAAATTTGAAATATTAAAATTTTACAAGAAGGTAATACTTTTTATTGCTCATGAGCAAAAGACATCAAATTTTAACTGGCATATCCTAATTTCACCAAAATCTATTGAGTAGTATGCTTATATTTCGTTTGTATTTGTTTAACTTATTATATGAATATTCTACTCCCGAAGAAGCTGTATCCTTTCAAAATTTAAATAAAAAAAAAAAAAAAAAAAAAAAAAAAAAAAAAAAACCTTCTTCCTAAAGCACATTTTTGATGTTTAAATTTTTCAAAATTACTTTAAAAGTTTATCATTCTCAAGCCTATTGTTTACTTTTAGATATTTATTTACTTTTTTTAAACTTTCAAAATTGTAAAAAAAAAAAAAAAAAGGAACGTGTTAAATATATGTATCTATGGTCAAATGTTACTAAGAACAATATTATGAGCAATTGTAAACCATTGTAAAGTAACTGCTTTTAAATTGTATAACACTGATGTATTTTACCAATTGTAATCCAAAAATTGTGCAGTAAAAAAAAAATAAAAAAATAAATAAAAATGAGGAAACCGCTGCTTGCTGGACCTGAGCCTGGGGCTAGGGTTCAGCAGGACAGTAAGACACTTCAGGAACTAAAACAGGCTTTAAACCAAATAGGTAGGCCGTTCCTGAAGGTAGTATCCTATAATATCCCGAAGAAGGAAGAGCCTTTGCATCTCACGAAACGAACGTAAAATGTATTTCTCCTGCATGAATGTTTCATACAAATTCTCCTTCTTTTCAATATTTGTAATTTACGTGTACGTACTAAAGAAATGATTTTATTTTCACCTCAATCCTTTGAACATCTTGTAAAAAGATAAGAAAATGTAAATTTGTTTTCACTTCACATCAAGTTCAAGGAGTTCTGCTTAGAGAAAGGGAATCGGATCACTGAACCTAGCTTAAGTCTGTAAAAACTCGTCTTTTCAAAGCTAGTAACCGTAACGGGTATCTCTTGCCGTTCTACTGGCTCTCACCTGCGTCTTTGCAACGAATAAAAAAAAGTTAAATAAAAAAAGTTAATTTGAATTAAAAAATAAATTTGAATAAAAGTAATTATACTTCAGAAAAAAAATATTGGAGATACTAATTTAATTTGAAAAATATTTTTAACTATTAAGATATAAGAGTGGTGCAGTGAAAACTGGTGAGCATAGTTTTACGTCTCCGCCGCTAAAAGAGTTAAGCAAATACACAACACTCTCATACTTCAACTTTCGTAATTCGAACACACTTACATAATTTATCAAGAAAGAAAGAGTTTTATTTTGCGTCTGATGACCTTTTTTAAAAACAAAAAAAAACAAACAAAAAAAACAAAAAAAAAACACACCTTTTTTTCCCCTTTCTCGAAATTCCAATATCTTCATGAAATATCAAAACTTAATGACGCATGGACGAAAATATGTTTAAGTTTATACTTTTCAAACGACATATTAAATACAACTTTCTTTTCGGCTTATGCTTTTCTTATGTATATATATACATATATATGTAAAAGTCAAGTAGGTGGGAGCAAAAAGCATTTAAACTAAGTACGACAGTGAAACAAATGACTTAGCATAAGTGGAAAAAAAAAGGAAAGAAAAGACAAAACTGGGAAAAAAATAATAAAAACTTTAAAAGAGTAAACATTCGAGCAATAAAAAAAAACACCTTTTGATAAAAAAGAAAAAAAAATGTTCACCCCCCCCCCGTCCCCTTTAAGATCATAAAAAAAGGTGGTGAAAAGAAAAAAGTAAAATAAAATAAAACATTAACATCCAATTGGCCTTGCATTAAACAAAATCCGAGGACGGGGCTATTTAAGCTTGATACCAATCAGAGGCAGTTAGAGAAGCAGTGGCGTAGAAAAGGAGAGAAAAACTTGAGCGAAAATGATTTACTTCAAATCCTTTCCTTACTCAACCCCCCCCCGCGCTCCCCTTTCCACCACCCCCACTCATTCTCTTATCCTTCATTGGTTACACAAAAGAACAGAGAAGGAGAATAAAAAAAAAAAGGGAAAAAGACTGTAGGAAAAAAATGTGGGAAAAAATTGGCTCTCGCTTAAAGGGATCGCGTGAACAACTTACCTTGCGCCTTCAAGGAAACGGAATTGATAACCCAGCAGGTTAAATGTACAAATCCTTAAAGTATTTTTATTATACTACTACTACTTTATTTTTTTTTTTTGAGTTCGTCGCCATTTTTTAAAAAGAATGTTTTATTTTTTTCTCCCCTTTCTTTGTTGGAGAGGGATTTCTCTTTCTGTTATTTTTTATTTTTATTTATTTTGTTTTTGTTAATGTGCTTTTCGGTGATATTTTTTTTTATTTACTTATTCATCTCTTCTTTCTCCCTGTCTCCTTACTTTTTTTTTATTATTTCTTTTTTAAACGTCTTTTGTCGCGAGGCCTCGGATATTATTTCGTATCTTTGCGTAATTTATCGTAAAATTATTCGCGACTGCTCAACTCAACTCAACTCAACTCGACAATAAGAGCAAATGCGTGCGTTATGTCGCTCGGTGATTACTGAGGAGGTGGAGGTGTGGGGGAGAGAAAACGCGGACGAATTCGAGAAACGGGGGCTTTTTAAGTCGCTGGGGCGTGACATCTTTTGTGTTTTTCTAGTGACGTTCCTTCACTGCTTACTTCACTACCTCACCATAATGGGAGTGATGAGCATGATGAAGGAAGGCATCGTTGGCGTCAAGTCTCGCACCAATCGCACGTCGTTACGTGTCCTGAGTAGAAGTAGTAGTAGTGTTTATGTGGAAGAACAGTTTTCCGTGAAAACGAAACAATGCATTCGCAGAAATGACCGAAGAAAGAAAAATGTTGTAAATAAACAGTGTGTTGCATGAAAAGATCCCATTTTTTACGGACTATTATGAGAAAATGATTAAGAGGGGGGGGGGCATTTGCGTAAAAAGATTGGAAGGGTAAAGAAATTAAAGTGCAGTTTGAGATGGTGAAAAAAAAAAAAAGCGCAAGTTAGCAAACACAAAGAAAAAGAAATACCGCTCTCGAGATGGTTGTTTTCTGAGGCCCGAAACTAGAAGAATAGGTCGTGGAATCTTGCGTGTAGGTGATACAGAGCTGGTATAGACGAAATGGTCAAGAACTTCTAGTACGAAGCATTTTAGCTCATCACAGCAGAATGACTAGTTTGTGCAACGAGAAATTATTGTTCGATACATCCATGCACTAAAATGACCGTTTGTGAGTCTAACCGCTAGCGTACGCATCGATTCACAGATATTTTCATCTAGATACAAGCAAGTGTCTTGTTCTATAATCTAGTATTTATAGGGACTCATACATTCTACTTTCATCAATTATTTTCTAGATGTCAGTGGCATATTTTTTTTTTCCAGCAAGGCTTTTTCATACAGTAATAAGCTTTACATTTTAAAATAATTTTTAAACTTATTGCTTGTTAGAAAACGATTGAGTAAAAGACTATTTTATTAATTAAAGTTAAATAATCACACAATTTAACCGAGAGAAATAAATTGTATTGATTATTAAAACTATTCTGTTATGCTTAATCAAAAAGTCTTTGCTTTTTTTTTTCTTAAACCTATAAAAATATTTTTTAAATGATCGACGTTAGAAAATTACAATATTAAAAAGAAACTATGGTATTAATTGAAATTAAATCGATACACAAGTCATTAAAAATTAAATCGCAAATATTTAGTTGAATTTATATCTATAAACAGTTTTTAAGATAGAATACACTGCAACATATATTATAAAATGTACTACAAAATCCGTGTAAGAAATACTAAGCAAATGAATTTCATAATTTGAATCAATGAAAACAAATTTAAAAAAAAGTTTTGAGTATATGAGTTGGCTTTTATAATTACTTCACGATCACTAACAAAAATTTAATAAAAACTTGCAACTATTCAAAATATTTAGTATTTTAATTATTTGCAGCTTTTTACAACACTGTATGTTAACTATTCACTTTCTGACATTTTCAAGATTTCATATCACACCAGTAAAAATTTTTTGTACACACTTCCCCTGCCTTTTGAAGAAGTTTTTATTGAAGGGTGTAACACAGAAACAATTCCCCTTACACACATTACAGATTTCAATGAATAGGCTTTCTCTTTGCTGAACATATTAAATGAAACTTCACAAACATCAAGAAAATTTTGCAGTGATTTTCCTTCTAAAATTAAATGGGAATATTGGAATAATGCAGGGCAGGGTCGGCGAACCAATAGCACGTGACATATTTTGGGCACGCCACCGACAAAACCAGTTTGCATTTTAATTAAAAATAACGCAGATTTTAACAAGAATTACACATATAACCGTATTTTTTGTTAGTAAATAAAGAATTTTGAGTTGTTAGTATTTGTTTTTATTATTTTCCTAATAAACAGTAAGTCAAAATTATTTGACGGCACGTCTATGGCATCATTAAACATTTCTTTAGAAAAAATGGCACGTTGATCATTGAAGGATATTTATAAAAAGAATATATTTTTATTTAGTTTCTAATCACTTAACATTTAAAAATTAATAGTTTTTCATTTAATTACCGAGATATACATAATAGAAATGGTTTTTCTTTTACCGAATACGGAATCATCAATTTATACATTAGTGTGCGCCTGAAAATGAAATTCGATGTGTATACGTATAACTGATTTTTGGTGAACTATGGAAAACGTATAATAGAAATTTTATCTGACATTTATAATTCTTTTCAGGAAAAACTGTTTATAGAAAAATTCTTTTTCTTTTTGTGCCCCACTTCTTCAAAATGTTTTCCTGGTTACATTAACTAGAATGCATATTTCAGAGTTGTTTATGACAAAACCTCGTTTCACTTGCACTATCGTACTGTATTTAAATAGACATCTGATTTTGGAATTTCTTTTTGTGTCGACAAATGCATTTTAAACTAGAAAATGCAGCTTAACAATTTACGTCAGAGCGGGTGAGAGTAATTAGCGACAAAATTCTTTTTGATATTTTTTCTTGTTGCCAGTTTCAAAACTCGAGACAACATACAAAATGCTCATATATATTTGAACAACTGAGACATCCCCCCCCCCTCAATTGAGCGTAATACGTAAATGTTAAGGTAATGTTTTTTTCCCCGCGAAAAGTCTAAAATTTTCACCCCCCCTTTTTTCTTCGGTTATAACCACTTCTTCAAATTAGGAAAAACTGTATCTCGAGGGAAGTATTTCAAAACACGCAGTTTCTTAGGTACAGTTTACAAATATGAATAACAAAAAGTATTTTTTTTCTAGCTACGCTTTTTCGGCATGAGTTTTATGAAAAAATAATTGTTTTCTGTTAAATGTCTTGCCACTAATGCAATATAGTGATTGTAGCATCGTTAATTAAGAGGTTGTTTATTGTTTGCAACAATACGTAAGCATTATGCTACTAATGAGTTAAGTGTTTAAATAGTTTTTACTATTATTATACGTGTGTTTTACACACATCTTTGTTAACAAGAAAATTCTTTTAACAAGAAAATTCTTTTAAAGTCGAGTAAGAGTAAGATTCAGCTTTTCATCCCGTTAATTTAAAAAAAAGCATTTTTTTAATGCAACAGTTTTTATTAAATAAGACAGATAATTTTGAAAACCGTTAAATCGGGTGTTGAAAAAATAAACGTTAACCGATAAAAAGTACTTTAGCAATTTATTAGTTTTTCGATTAAATAACATCTTTCTGAAATTTGAATTATATATTTTTCTGCACTCTAGAAAACATCCGTCATCAAAGCCAATTGTCACTTTGCATAAACAGTTCCCATCAGCCATAAAATAAAATAAATATACGAAACGAGAAAGAAAACGAAACGTTATAAATCATAAAACTCTGTTCAGAAAATTTCCTGTGTAATAAGCACGTTAATGAACTCTTTTAACCGTTTAACCAATCATTTTGCTTTCACGAACACCACTTAAAGCTTTTAACTCCATCAAGCTCTCGCAGCAGAGAGAATATATATCTATGCATTAAAAAGGAAAATGGCGGGGGAGGGGGGGATACCCCGGATGTGGATGCAAGTGACGCAAGTCCGCATCGAATCTATTTTTCCACGCATGATTTATACACCGCGAGTGATTCATTAAGCAAGTCGGTTGCGTTTGTTTTAAGAGTCCGATTGCGCCTAGGCTTGACGTTTTCCAAAAATCTTAGCGGAAAAAGCGCGAGTGCAGGGGACATATAAATCAACACCACGACAGATGGTGAGGGCGGCACATCCATGTGGTAAAAAAAAATAGATAAATAAAAAGGAAAAGATCTTTAAAATGCCCGAGACACTTTTTAAAAAGCCGTTTATGTATTTCAACATGTCACCAGTTCAACAGGCATGGTTATTCCGCTGACAGTGAAAAGCACTTAAAGCGGGATGGAAATAGCTTTTAAATGTTTTGGATGAGTATTTAGTTTTGCGAATAATTACTTCACATTTGGATATTCTTTTTGAAGGAGGATAGAATTTTAAAAAAATCATAAACGTGGCTTTTTGGCTTCAGGTTACGAGCATCAGTTGTTTATGAAGTTGAGGAAAACGCCATTTCACACCACCGCATTTGCGTAAGTCTTTGACAGAAAAATATTTGTTTATTTACTTTTCGTTTTTTTTGGAGTAAAGAGTGTGGATAATGATTTTATTTCTAGTGCATTTCGCACTCTGTTCTATCATGAGCAGCGTTTCTTAACCCTAGCGTCAATGACCAAACGCTTCCCGTACCGGGTACCACGGTACCGACATCGAATATCTACACTACCCATTTGTTTCATTATCTGTTACAGATTTTATAATCAAGCAATAACTTACTGCAAGAGTCGAATAATAATAATAAATAATTAAAAGAGAAATAATCCGCAGCAATAAGAATTATTTTTACTAATCTTAATTACATTTGTCATAATTATCATTTACAACCACTATGTACAGAGCCCGACTAAGACATTCGGAGGCCCTAGGCCAAGCCCTTTTGCGGGGTCCCTGTGCGGTAATTTCTTGTTGGTATACCACTTAATTTATAAGATACCAGTATTTCTTCGCAATTTCAGACATGGGGGGGGGGGGTGTTAGCTTCCAACTCTCTCCTGTGCGCCTGTGCGGTGATCAGGATCTGAGTATGTACACGAGAGGTAATGATGGGTACCTTAGTACCTTGGATATTGAGTAATGATACAGGAAAGTATAACGCATAAAAAACCAACAGTAATTTCCCCCATAAGTATATAACTTTAGCTCCTTAATTCAGATTCATGTAAATAATGATGATCAAAAGTGATTTTACTTAGGCTTAGTTAGAAATGACTAAAATTACCATTGCCCCTCCAAAATATACCCGGTCATTGACGCTAGAATTAAGCTACCCTCTCCAAAATGTGGAAAGATTCGAGTAAATACTGATACCCTCTTTTCCTATACAAATTTGTTATAAGAAGATAGTGTGACATAGGCTGCACCAAGTGTCTGACTACGAAATGGATAAAAGTATTTCTTCTGCACAAAATAGAATAGCTTAAGGAATTCACACCAACTCAGCTACCTGATCTACGGCTAAAAAGTCACTACAAAAGTATGCTTACTCTGGTTTCTACAGAGGGTCCAACAGAATGAAATAGAAAAATGATACTTGTCTGAAATCAGAATGTGCGTCAAAAATAAAATGGTTGATGACAGATAAACAAACCCTTGCTCGACTTGCCTGTGCACATAAATGCACAGGCGGCAAATCATGGGTATAAATTATGGCATATTAGTCATTTGGTAAGTACTTAGCCATGAATATAACGAGTGCTTTGGGAAGATTCAATTGAATCTTTCCAAATTTTCTTGGAGGGCTCTCAAAGTACTTTCAAAAGCCAGGTACATTTTATTTTGTAGCCCTTAGAAGCGCACGCAATTTCACATCAATATAGAAGACACACTGAATAGACTGCTTAACTCTGAAAAAGTGCATCCGTTGCCATTGATCCATTCAACTACCAAGAACATGTCGGTCGATCGAATCGCTCATCTGCCGCCACGGAGCTAAAGAAGTTTTCTGAGACAGCTGATGTGAAAATACTTGCTCTCCAAAGGGTTAACGCATTCGGATTTTCACTCCAGCAGTTGTTTTGGCTAATCAACTGCTGGAGTAAGCCGAAATTCAGCAAATCAACTTTGTTTTTCAAATTAATGAGATTAATGAGCAATTCAAAGTTCAGTCTGTTCCCGCAGTGGTCAAGTAATTGAATCACGTTCCTTTAGGATTCTAGAATTCAAGCAGCGTCGACCTTGGTCAGCGTTTGGGAGGGTGACAGCTTTTTAATTGTCTGGACTCCCAGATGCATACTTAAAATTTATCGTGTCTCCAATGTCCTGCGTGTTGAAACGATATCGGAGTTGCAAATTCAGATGCAAGTCTCTCATATGGAATTGATCCAACATTACGAAATACCGTAGAAGGCAACTTTGGTTCAGGGCCGTACCCAGAAAAAAATTTCAGAGGGTGACCGAACATTGAAAAAGGCTGAATTTTTCACAGAAAGAATTCACAATTATTATTTTGTTTATAAAATTTAATAATTCGGGGGAGGGTGCGGTCCCCCTGGGTACGGCCTTGCTTCGGCCCACCTATTGGATGCCCCCCTAGTAAAGATACTAACCCGGGCATTCTAGTAGCCAGAGCCTACAATGCAAAGTGCATGCCATTTGGGGGGGGGGAGGGGGGTGCGGAAGCAGCCTGCCGTATTTTCATAGAATTATCTTTTTATCTTCATCTGCTGGGTGATATTTCCCTGTTAGCCTCATTTTTCCTTACATACCTCGGGCAATCTCTCCAATTACATGTCAGCGTCAGCTCTGACTTACGCATGCGCACCTCGTAAATATTTTGGAACAAACAAGCACAAATGTCCATTCCGAGCAGCAGTTCATTATGGCCAAGATTCAGCAGTTAGAAAGTATACTCCATCCCGAAAAGTAGTAATTAATCCCGAAATGCTTGACGGAATTGGAAAATGTTCCACTGCCACGAAAAAAAAAATGTCTCTTTTCACGTGATTGGACAAACTTAGAGGAAACTCCCTTTTCAGAAACTACCAACTCTCTGTGTGTGTATAGATATATAAATAAATAAATAAAAAAAAAAACAGCGATTAACAACAGCAGCGATTGACAACTCACCACATACACACACCGAGTTGAGCAATCAGGCTCCTGCTGCTGCTATAGCAATCGGTTACTATAGCAACAATTGGGGATTCGGCTGCTATTATCTGCCCGCAGCCGGGATCAAGTGTGCTCCCTCCCTTTCCATGTGTGTATATCAAGATATATATTATAGCGGGGGCGTTAAGGATTTTTCTTTTTTTTTTTTTCATCGAGAGCAAAGTGGAAGATTATTGCTTCGGAGAGTGTTACAGGGAGAACTAATAAAACTGATTTGAGGGTGAAACTACAATTTCTTTTTCTTTTTTTTCGGGCGATGTGCTAAAAAACAAGTGTGTCTTGTCTCTCTGAGAGCATGGTGGAAAAGTATTTTCTTTCTTTTTTTTTTTTTTTTTAATCAATACGAAAGTTCACGTAATAAATGGCGCAAACAGAAACTTTCCAAAATGATCTTGCTATTGAGAAGGTGATAGAATTTTATTTCGAATTAAGATTTGAAAGTTGCTTTTATTTTTTTTTTTTTTTTCATCCTGTCTGACATTTGAACTGCCGAACGATGTTAGGAATCAATTCTTATGACGCAAGCTTTGGCTAAATTTGCTACTTTATCAAAGTACGAAAAAAAAGATATCTAAGTGACCATTTAGTCAAAAGCTGTAAAAATTAACTAACGATTAAGATTTTTAGGCTAAATATTAGTATAATGATGCTAAAATCTACGTACTATATATATATATATTTTTTTTTTTGCTTACAGTTTGTTTTTGTCAGTAGAGTAATCGCATATAAACAAAGAGAGAAAGATTAAAACAATTTTTTAAGATTTATTTCCGGAAACAAATTGCGAAGAGACTTTTGGAAGGGAAATTGATATTTTATGTAACTAAACTGGATATATATTTTCCAACAGTTGAACAATTCCAGAAAATGTTTATGGTTTGCTAATATTGTTAACTCCATGCATATTGTGACGTAACGTCATAAAATTCTCGTGACCCAAAACAATGAGATAATTGAGTGAGTCATTATTGTATTTTAGTACATTCACTGTATAATTGTTGCGTGCTTATTACACTATGCGTGAAAATTGTCGTTTAGTAATATGAGCTTTATCATATGTTAATTTATCGGTTCTCTTTAGCCCGCTCCCCATGGAGATAGTTCTCTATTGAAATCACCAGGAAATTATCGGTTTTGAGTGTTTTCAATGCTCAAGTCAACCTGGTGCACGATTTCCAATATTGTTTTTCCTTTTATAAAAGATTGGTGGCGTTTATCAACATAAACAGTCAGTTTAATAAGAATCTCTGACGCTAATTACACGTGTTTTTTGTTTCTCTTTTCACTAGCTTAAATGTACATTTGTGTGTATTTTAAGGCTGGGGGCGGAGACACATCCAAACATAAAATAATAAAGATGTTTTATCTATGTTTTGCATATTTGATTATAATCAGACAGTGTATTTATTTCGTCGCATTTTAAAAGTAGTTTCAAAAATGGATATAGAATGCAATGAATATCTCTTTTAAATAGTTTAAGTAATCGAAATTATACTATTGACGCTGACAACATCGATGGTTTTTATTTAGTTGAGACTGGACTAATTTGTGGCTATGAAATATTTTTTTATGAATTGGCAGCAACTGACCTTTAGAACAATCACTTCATTCAGCTACACAATTACTATAAAACTGAGACTGTTTTCAGCTCTAATTCCATAACTTACCAATAATGTTTTGCGTTTGTTATGACACCTGACTGACTTTCAGTAGATAAGAAATGCAAATTATTCGAAATAGTTCATGCAAAGCAACAATGGAGGATGTGAGTTTGTTGAATTACAATTGTACAATCAAAGTATAATGGTGCGTTAATAGAAATATTATTTAAAAAAACGCTGATTCAAGTTTAACAAGTCAATATATGAAAATATATCATCAGAGGTATCTGAAAGGCGATAAAAAAATAAATAAATGAAAAGCTAGTTTAAGGAATATCTTGCTTTGGTTTTGTGACATCTAAATTAAAGTCAACCAGGTATGAATATTCTCTAAACAGCTATCTGCTTTCTAAAACTTTTGATACATTTTTATTCGTTGATTTCAGTATTTAGTTCTATTAATTCATTGCCCTGTAGGAACTTTTATATTCGCAAATCAAACATCTTGATGCATATTATTTTCACATGTTTAAAGCCATTTTGCTATTAGAGTATATTAAATAACTTCATATTTAAATTCAATTAACTTCTTAATTATTGTTTAAAACTTATCTGGGTAACAATCCAATTTTGATGACATACTGAAGCTGTTACAGGGAGATCAGAGCCATATCATTAACAGAGAGGGGGGAGCAGAAGACCAAAGCATTAAAAACTGAATGGATTCGTAATTTAGAACATTCATAAAAAGCTGTAAAAGTTCGACAAGAAATACACAAAATATCTCTCTCTCGAAATAAATATTAGGGAACCGACCAGATATTTTTTCCCCATAATTGTCTTCCTGTTATTGACTTCTTCAAACAAAAGCCTCGTAAGCTGGCTTTGAAAAACAACGAGGGCTTCTACCGTCTTGTATTGATCAGAAACGCGAGGAAAAAATAATTATCTCCCACTTTAATGACTCATGAAATAGTGATTAAATAATTGACATTTTATTATCATTCGATTAAAAGAAAGGAGGAGGTCTCATAAATTGTTTTGTTATCTAAGTAGAAATAAAATAAAGAAAAGTTGCTGCATAAAAGAAAAAAAAAAAAAAGAGGAAAATGCAGTGGCTTGTTTTACGAGTTAAGAAGATTAAGGGAAAAAAGAAAATGTAATAAGTTGAGGAGTTTCAAAGAAAAAATAAAAACGCCGACTAAAATATAAAATGTTTATAAAATTAAAATATTTTAAGTATTCAACTATGTGACTAGAATGCTCTTTTTCGAATAAACGGAGAACATTTTATATTCTTGCTAAAAGCATGGCACTTGAGACTTTTTGATTTTGGTAAGATTTTAATTGTCATTCTGCTCGTTTATAATTTTGTCTTACCGTAATTACTTTTTTTTAGTTTTGCATATTGTTCTAAATATAGTTTAAAATATTTACAACGCGGATGGCTTTGTTGGAGAAAAGCTCACACTAAACACGAGTTACTAAAAATAGCAGATTTTGTGTAGTTAGTTAAGTCCTTTAAACGTTACCTCTTTGGGTTATGCTCCTGAATCAGTTAAAAAAAAAAAAAAAAAAAAAATCTCAAAATAGTAAGATGCTTTTTTAATATTTTCGCTTATATATAAAGAAATAACAGCAGTTAATTTGAAGACACAACAATTACTTTTATTGAAACAGGGGCGTCTATTTTATAATGTAAGAGCGAAGTACATATAATTTAAGTTTACAAGCTAGGCCTCAAAGTTTAGTGTTATAAAAGCTAACGACAATGTTACAATCTCAGATAACTATGCAAGTAACGTTTGCATAGTACTCAAAAATGCACGAATCGTTATACATGTTATATAGGGGGTCCCGACCTAAGCTTTTATTCCTTAAATACTGATTATATGCGAATACAATAAAATAAAAAGTTTCGTAAAAAAAGGTACAGAATTTTGCGGTATCTATAAAAATTTTCAAGAGATTAAATCTAAATGAATACAAAATTAAAATTTTTACACGGTCCCTGTGAAAATAAAATTATCAATCATTAAAATGTGCCCCATACTAAAATTAATTCATGAAAAAAAAATCAGTATTTTATTCTAAAATGTTCAGAGATCTGAAAATAAATATATGCTGACTTAAATCACATTTCAATGGCTAGAGGAAAAAATTCCTTTGAATAATCGTATTTAAGGGATCATACACAAATTACGAAAGAGAACAATGGTTGTATGTTGTTCGAAAGCCCCGAATCTTGCTTTAGAATAGTTTACGTGAAATTTGAGAATTGTGTGTCTACATAATCATACTGAAGCAACGAAACTTTGAAAGCTGTTTTTTTTTAATAAGAAATAGGAAATATTCGCTTTTTGGCAGTGGTGGTAGTGATACCCATTGTACAGTAATCTCGATATCTCGAACTTTGATAGCTCGAAATTCTTGATATCTCGAATAGATGTGTTTTCTCTTATGAACTGACCTCCTTTTTATTTCACCTCGCAACTTCGAAAAATCGATATCTCAAATTTTTCTGTGTCCCTCCGACTTCGAGATATCGAGATTATGCTAGTGTGACATGGGGCATATAGTTATTTGCCATAATTTTCCATCGAATGCCACGTACAAACTCTAATTAACGAGAGAAACGCTTGCACCAGAATGGGTCATTGTCGTAAATTAAAGCTGCATTTTCCAGAGCTTTTAAAAATCTCTTGACTGATCAAGGGCATCATGAAATTTCTGCGTTTACTCGCATAATAGTCGCATCTCCCGTTTTGAAGCAGAAAAAATCGTCCAAATATTTTCCCATCATAAAAGTCGCAGTCACGTATTTAACCTTTATTTATGTCTACAGATGAGAGGCGTAGCCACGGGGGGTCAAAACACCTCCCACATGAGAATTTTTGTCATACAAAATGTATTTTCTTCACCCTATTCACACACATTTATACATATCAGTTGCAGTAGTCGTAATCCCCCCATGAAAAATTTCTCGCTACGCCGGTGCTACAGATATACAACTATAAAAAAAATTGTCTGAACGTTCACACATAGAACGTTCACACATAGAAGAAAACACATAGTGTTTTTCGACGAAAAGATTATTTAATATACGGCAGATAATCTGGAAACATTTGGTAAGTTAGTAAATATAATATCAGGAATGTTTTAGCTTTAGAGTGTACAATATTATGCAGTAGATGCCCCCCGCATAATGGTCGCACCTAGAGTTTCACCATGTAAAATTGGCAAAAAAATGTACGACTATTACGCGAGTAAACACGGTAGCCTCTATCAAACACATCCGTAGCTGCTTTCTGATCCAGTCAACCCCACCCCCCTCCATCCCATCTATCCAATAACATCAAACATAAACATAAATCGTTACATCTCGGCAGCACGGACTTTATTTCTCTTTTCGTGTGCGCCCCTCCCACGCTGCGTAACAGAACAATTATTCGAATATATATATATATATATATATATATATATATATACATATATCCAGCAAAATTTCCCACAGCCTTGGCAACGGGTGCAATCAATTTTCTGTTTGGGAACCCGAAACTCTCAATCTCTTCTCCATCATTAGCACATCGCTCCTCGCTCCTCACCATACCTGTCCGTTCCACCTCTCCACCTTTCTCCCCCCCCGTCCCCTTTCAACCCCCCCCCCCGTCTCTTTAGTCGAAATCTAGGGATTGCGATCTGCAAATAGACTGCTGTAGCACACCCCGCCCACCTTCTCTTCTCGTTTGACATGCCGGCGTTTAATATGTTCGCCAAATATCTCTATGGCTTGGCCAAGGGAGTCCGAACGAGGCAGTGTCCAAGGAATGAATGACGGACTGATGATTCTGCATACGGTATCTACATAAAATAAATAGAACACCAATCAATAGCTTTAAATGTAATAAGTATAGGATCATCAATGCGTTTTTCGCGTCCTGTCCATACATTATAGAATACCGTGTAAAGAAATCACCTCACCAAAACTAGAGATGAGACGGGCTCAGCCCGAGCCCGAAAGCCCGAGCCCGAGCCCGGGCCCGACTCGGGCTCGGGCTCTGTAATTCACGATTGCGTTCGGGCTCGGGCTCGTGAAAAATTTCTCCTTTGTTGAACATACTCCTTGAAACAGATTTTAAAAAGTGATTCATCGGATAAATAGACGTACTTATTTCAAAAAATAGCGGCACGGGGGACTAGAAGGTGTGTGAAGCTCCAAAATTTATTGTATCCTCTTAATGAAGTAGTTAATTTTATTTGAATTTAGCTGAAATTTCGGGCTCGGGCGGGCTCGGGCTCCAACTTTAATAATATTGCTCGGGCTCGGGCGGGCTCGGATTAAAAGTCTTCGGGCGGCTCGGGCTTCAAAAAATGAGCCCGAACTCATCTCTAACCAAAACGGAGAACAACGGAAGGATTATACCCTTACAAAACCTTCCTTAACCCTTTAACGCGCAATGTTCCCGCTCTGGGAACACCAAACTCTTTTGACCACCTTTTTTGACGACAGCTGGCTGTGCGGCACAGCCAGCAAAAAAGGGTCTCTAGATCTGTGGCACGCGATGAACGTTCGTCCGCCATCTTGCTGGTAGTTAAGTCGAGCGATGGCAACGACTGCCCTTTTTTCAGCATTGGGAAAGGGTTGCGCCTCAAAGGGTTAACCCTTTATAAGGCGAGTTTATGTGCAGAGAGTCGAAAGTACTTGGGATTTTTTTGGCCTATTTTTTTAGGATTACTTCATATATTTTTCCTCTGCTGTAATATCCCAAGTAAAATTAGGAGAAACAAGTATTAAAAAAACGTAGAAATTTTGCAGGAGAATACATTAATTATTCACAAAATCAAAGCTGCTTGTAGATGGAATTAAACGCAAAAATATATAAATAAAAGCGATGATTCTTAGGCTCAATTTTCGAGTCATTATTCGAGCTTTCTTTAAAATTACGAATGAAAGAAACGTTCGTAAGCCAAAATATGATTTAGAATCTAGATGTATGGAAAAAATATACATCCAATATAAGTGAACAAAAATCGGAAAATTCACTAATGATAATTGATTTATGTATTTAATAGACCGTAGGTGGTAAGTATTCTGACCACGGCTTTATAAAGTGTTAATAAAAAAAGATAATAAAGGGAGCAGATTATATGGGGGGAAAAAATCAAAATAAATTTATCCATTCGCTTCCGAAGAATATTACATTCAATAACAGGGTGTCTACCTATCAGGAAAATCAGGAAAGTGTGGAAAATACCTGGGAAATCGGTCAGGAAAGTCTGGAAAAAGCCTGGAAAACGGAAAATGGGTCAGTAAAATTCTCCTAAATTATAAATTTTTGTTCGTCTAAAAAATGTGTCAGACTTTTTTTTTTTTTAATTATATCTTCGGAATCCAGAGAGTGAAAAATGCTGATGAAGATGATTTATGTTTCAATAGAATGAATGATTCAGAATGTTTTGTGGGATATGTGACGCTCACACCTGTTTCACATTCTGTTTTAAGGTGTTTCATGTGACAGAGGAGTTAAAAAAGCTACCTGTCTGTGACCAGTGTGAATAAAATATAGAAATTTTCGCTAGTATTGTTCTTTATTCTTGCAGAATTGAAGTGCAGTAGACTAAAAGATAATACTTTATGTTTGAAATTCGGAGTCTGCATTTAATATTGTCATTTCGACATATCAAATAAGTACCGCCTCTAACACAGTAGTATTGGTCACTATTAGAGAAGTCTGAACTAACTATAGTATTTCACTTAAAACTCATAGTAATTTTTTTTTTTCTCTCTAACTTAAGTAAACCAATAGTTTTATTATGGTTGAAAATTTATTTCAAGTAAGTTGTAGAAAAATATTACAATACAAAAAGGAGGTTATACTGTTGAGGGATTTCACAAAGTAAACGGCATCTATGGTCAAGAAATTTTTTCTCATAAAAGTCAAGAATTTGACTTTCAGAAATTTAGTAGAAATCCTCAATAAGTGAATCAGATTCAGATTAAAAAATAAAACTCGGCTGTTCGAGCCTCGTCAGGGAGAGACCCCCTGAACCCCAATAATTTTTTAGTTTCATTATTGCCATATTAAAACGATATTGACTATGTCATTTATCTCTCATCTTTCGTGTATTTCGCCTGGTTACCAACCCTGTGTTGAAATTTTTATGATTGTAACCTATTTACAGAAAAATACTAATAGTGGTTAAATATATGTAAAAAATACATGTGATGCATATTCTACAGCTTACGAAATATTGTAAAAATAGATTAAAGCCGTTGTGAACTAATAGTATTTAAATATATGTTGCATTTTTATGTCGCTTTTTTGGGACACATTTTTGGGACAATTTTCAATAAAGGGGCTGAGATAAAATGACATAGTCATTAATATATAAAGGTCCTCTTTCCCTGCTATCGAATATATATGATTCAAGTCACCTAATTCTAAACTCTAGAATATGCATATTATATATCATAACTCACATCCAAATTCTAAATGTAGTTGTACCTTAAATTTCAGAAACATTTAAAAAAATCGCTTTGTATTTCAGTGTTAGCAAAATTATTTTTTAGAAACGTATCAAAAATAAAATACAAAATAAAACATCACTTTACAATGTATTTTACCTATTAATTTATTTTAATATTAATGCTTTTTTGCAAGAACGCAATGAACTATTGTAAAATATAAAGTATGTAAAAACTGAATTGTTAAATAAAACCGTTCAGGCACGTTCATTCAGCTCTAAACTTTCACGGTGAGCTGTGCTCTGAAGTACTAAACTGATCATTGGGCATGCGAGCGTCACGTCCCGTCTCTGCGTTTACAGTTTTAGTTCAGAGTTCTCAATGCGAAGAACTGGTATAATGCTAACGAATCGAGGTTTCCGGGTAGATATTGATAAAAGCTCGAGATTATATATATATAAACATTGCGAGGATTCCCGTATCTTGTTATAAATTTCGAATTTATGGAATAATACGGGCTCGCCATAGTTTTCTGTACATGCGAGACTAAATCTGTTTGTAATGTGTATTTGATCTCCCACAAATTTTGTGAATCCACTATGCAAAGAGTTTTCGAGTAGTGATAATTTTTAATAAAAAATCTTTACCGTCTAAAGTTATTAATACTCATACCACATTGAGTTATATAGTAAAATCTCAGTACAAAGAATTTCAATGGGCCAAATATCAAATTCTTAATGCTGAAAAAAATTTTTAGAAAGAAATTTTATAATAACTGAATCTGTATTCTTCGATTTCATTTTAGTAGATAAAATTTATTTGTTAATCTAAGTAGTCATGAAAGTGGAATACGTTATAACGTGAAAGTGGAATACGTTATACGTTATTTTACTGTCTTCAACAGATCTTAAAACGAAATAATACAGTTTTATCTGACACTCCCGACACTCTTGGAGTAAAAAAAAAACCCACCAAAAAACAGGTTTCGAGATAAGAAAATTTTCATATTTGGATTTTTGTACATCGCATATTTATTTTTCATTACATTTTCATGAAACTTTTTATTGCGAAAGAAAATGAAAAAAAAAATGGAAACCGGTTTGGATCATTTAAATGCAAAAAATACGAGACGATAAAGGAGACGAAACTCTACCTAGAACTAAATCAAACGAAAACAGAGTATTGACGTACCTTAGTAACTGCAAATAATAAAGTTTCATTATGATACATAAAACCTTATTGGTATAATGCACTAGCCAATATTTCAATGAATATAAATATATTTCAATAAGTATAATTCATTCTTTCTGAAATTAAAAGATTTTAAATTACTATTAAAATACTAGTGTATATTTATTTATCCCGAACTAGTTTAACTATGTGGCTAACAGTTATAAAATATTTATGCAGACTGAAACCCGAACACCTTTTTCATTATAATTTATTTTTTTCACTAATACATATATAGATTTATTTCATCATACATACATACTCTACTATTCAAATTCGTAAAATAAACTTATCAACGTCAAAATATTGCTTACAAAAGATATATAATTTTTCAAAAAAATTATGCACTTTGAAATAAACAGATACCTGCAATGTTCGAATGGTTTCTGAAACTTTGAGATTATAACTAGCAACAGTTTCAATTAACACGGCTTAAGAATGTATACAAAAAAAATTACATATTTGATTTCTGCAAAGTTTGTATATATAATTTTTATGAATTCAAAGAGTTTATCATTGCATTCCCTATATCCATCTGTATAAATAATTAAATACATAATAAATGACATCAAAACTTGTATTAATAAATATCAAAGTTTGTTTTCTGAGAATAATTCACTTTTCTCGAAGTAAGTAATTTATTCTCAGAAGTTAATAGAATTTCAAAAGTTTTTTCTGGCATTTTTGGATATTAAATGAATAATATAATAAATAAATAAATAAAATATAAACCATTTGTTTTGGAATACAGTCCTCACGCTATTTCAATCCAACTAAGCACAACTAAAAAGCAACTTTATCTAGCGTGATTTATAAAGCTTAACTTAAAACACGATTTTTCCGACGCACTTTCAAACTGTGAACAATTCAGGTCTTTAGAAAAGCATCTCGGCAAAAAACGAGGCATAAAAATCACACCCTCACCCCATAAATCTGTTTATAGGCATTCCTGATTTTCAGCAGAAGAAGAAAAATAAGTAAGTAAATAAATAAAAGAGAAAAGAAATCCGCACCTTGACTGTCTATCAATCTATGTACAAAAGGGCGATCTCAAGAACGAAGCACCTCCTTTTGTGCGATATTGCTGTCATAACTGGGTCGACAACGACCCATATCTCGGCTCTATAAATCGCCCATCTCCCGAAATAACGGCTCCAGGGGATGGAGAGGGAAGAAGAGAGCAAGAGAGAAGAACAGTGGAGGAGGAAGCGTGATGGCTTGGGGTGGCATCGCGGCGGTAGGGAGGGATAAATACGCTCTGCTTACCCAGTGAGAATCCATTGGGGGATATTCATCGGATTCTTCCCCATATATATAAAAAAAAAAGAGAGAGAGAGAAAGAGAGATGGTAGAGAGCTGTAAGAACCGATGCTCCCGCGGCGATGCCGGGAGATTGGGTAGCCGGTGGTTGGCAAAAAGTTGGTCAGGACTGGCAGATGAAAGCCCCCGTGAAGACAAATGTTAGGTTGAAGAGTTCGTTTAGAGACTAGGTAGAAGAAAACGATGTAAAATTTGATGGAATATGAAGTAGGAAAGTGTTTTTTCCTTGAGTGGTGAGATGCCAATGAAATATTGTAAAAAGTCACTCTATGATAAATGATGTACAAATATCGCAATATATTATGACTGATGAAACTGTTGCAGGAACGAAAATCTCTCATGTTGACACTCAAATTTAACGAAAGGATTCCTGTACACCCCCCTCTTTTTTTTTAACGAAAGAAAAAACAGAAAGAAGTCAAAAAATCAAAAAGAAAAGATTCATTGTACTGCTTGATTGATTATAAGTGTTAAAAGCAATCTGTAATGTCTAGTTTTATTTTTATAAAATACTAAAATATATTTTTCTAGAATGCTTCATTGTTTTGAACAAGCTTTTTATAGTTTTATTTTTTAAAAGAAATTTTTAAGAGCCTTAGAGCATAATGCAGTGCATCAGACAAATAACAGCGCATGCTTGTTCTTTGTTTGTAAATTTCATTTGGAGAGAGTGACTATTCCTTCCATGATCGAGTACATATTTACATTTTTGATTTTGGTATGATAATTTTTCTCGGTAACAAGTAGTTTCAATTTATTTATTTATTTATTTGTGACTATTCAATCCCCCAAAAGCGATATTTTTACCTTCTTAATTAATTATTTCATACGGCAGCAACAAAGGTGGCAGCTTAGCTCCAAGTAGTTCGCTTGCAGAATGTACCTACAACTGACAACTCATAGTATAAAGTTGTAGTCATTGAATCAGAATAAGAATCCATACCTCAAAGTAAGAGTATACTGAAAAAGTAAGAAAAAAAAGAACTTGGAACGCTTAAATGCCGTGCTCTGATCTTTATTGTCTTTTCAGCTGCTTCATTAATTCTATACTGCATTTTGACGAGCCTAGCAAAAGCGGGACTAACAAGCAATTCTCGTAAATGTGGAGAAATATCCGATTTTGAACATCCAAGATGGGTATCACATTCAAGTCGTTGGAGGATTATAATGAATTGCTAAGTAAAGCAAGCTTTGGCTTTGATTTCCAGAGACATATTACGCTTCAAAGTGCTTAAAGATAGTTAAAATTGATATTTCTAACACTTTTTCTTGAGTTAATGCAAATAGGAAAAAAAAAATCGCAAAAATCTGTGCAGAAACATGCTAAATCACATGTCATACGTGAAACCTTACGTCTCTATTCTAACTCTGAAGATTGGATTTCTATTTATTCACTTTACATTATTAGAACTGATTCACCTGCGTCAACTAAGCTGTTACCTTTTGCTGTATTATTGATGATCGCGACGCTGTGTATTCCAAACACCGTAAATCCAACGCCGTCATCCATTCAATTTCCTTTTTCACAAATGCAAAAAATCTCTCAATCAAAAACAACTTCCTACACGAAATTACTCTCGCTGGAAATCAGTCCTCAAGAGCATGGGGGAAAAAAAAAAGACCCTGGATGAATTCAGAAACAGCATTAGCGTAGCTGCAGTATCTGCTGGATCTGAAACAATCCGAAAACAATCGGCGCTATCCTCAAACTGTCTCATCAAGCACTCTTCTCTGGACTGAAAGCGTAGGCCGCCTACCGACTCAAAAAGCGGCCGGAAAACAAAAACTTTCTCCGAGACAGGAAGCCAGCACTAGAGAAACGCCAGGGAGTAAAGAATCTTAGAAGACTTTCCTACCAGGGTGGTCTCTGTCTCTCGGGAACTGAAAACAAAAGAAACGAGGAATTGACAAGCCCCGAATTTCGATCATATTTGCTTGGTCTTCAAAGTCTGAATCGCGGGGGTCATGGAGATCGCTAATGTGCAAACGAGTTAGCGAGCTTCCTCAGCTCATGCCCCACTGATGGAGGTTTCCTTACTCTGCTTTTCTTGCGGGCGTGGATATGCACTTGACCAATAACTACTTGAGTTGAAACGGAAATTGCGTAATTATACGAAGCATGTGATTTGTTTTTTAAATGGTTTTACATTGATTGTGATAATAAAGAATAAATAAATGTTCTTAAAAAGATTTGTTTGTCGTTTAAATACAAAGGACTTGGTACACTTAACCCTTTAACGCGCAGTGTTCCAGCTCTGGGAACACCAAACTCGGGCGTTTTGATTGCTGACAGTCACGAAGAATAGATTGGATTTCTATAAAAATAGTTTGCGGGTGACATAGCTCCACGAGAATCCTTTACTTTTTAGCACGTCATTTCCCGTAAAAAAATGGTCATGATTAGTTTTAACAGCACTGACATCTGCTGAAAAATGGAAGAATGCGAGAGCAGCTAGATAGATTGCCCAATGCTGAAAAAAGGGCAGCCGTTGTCATCGCTCGACTTAACTACCAGCAAGATGGCGGACGATCGAAACGTTCATCGCGTGCCACAGATCTAGAGACCCCTTTTTTGACGCAGCTGGCTGTGCAGCATTGGGAAAGGGTTGCACCTCAAAGGGTTAACATCTTAAAGGATGTATTATTTTCGAAAATGATACTTTTTTACGACCGTTATTTTTTTACTCCGGAAAATTGCATAAAAATAAGTGCATGTGCGATATATATATTCATTTTAAGGTTTTGGACATTTTTTGAGTGCGAAAGGAAAAAAAAAAGAAGCTAAACTTCCAGGAAAAGCCAACATTCAGGGTTATTGTGACTGACCGTGTGTTTCAGTAATCAAGGAAGCATTAAAAATGTATACTATCTTGTAAAATAAGTAAATACAGTGGAACCCCGATCTATCGTTCCCGCATTCATCGTTTTCCCGTATTGATCGTTTTATTTCTATGGTCCCTGCACAAACTGCATTCAAATAACGTTAACAAAACCCGCATGTATCGTTCGTCAAAAATTCGCTTTCCCACGTTCATCGTTGTAAAATGTTTCTTCTGACCGAAATGAAATTGTAGGTCAAATGGATCAATATGGCTTACAAATCTAATTATTTCCTGGTATGATATCTTGGGGTGATGATGGTATAGATGAAGAGTTCTTGCATCCAACAGGGATGTGTATGGTGTGAAATGTAGTGATTATATTTCCATTGATTTAGATGTAACAACGTGCGATATCCTAAGAATGGAAGAAATGTGACGCAAAAAATGAAAATAATGGCGAAGAAGCTGAAAATAATATTCATGCCTATGAGACTGAGCCAACTACTTTATCCTACCCAATAACGGTATTTGAAATTGTATGACTTTTATATACAAACATGAATACAGACAAAAAGACAAAAGTATTGAATATCTTGGAAATTTTGTTTAATTTAAAGATTAATGAAAAACCCAGTGTAAAATTGTTGTTTTTTAAAAATAAGTATCACTTAATTTCTACACAACTTCAATTTGTTTCTTTTACAGTTTGGTAACAAATTTAGTATTTTTGGTGTACTGTATACATTATGTGTATTCATAAATACTGTTTTCTTCGTATTTTGACTTTAACCCGCATTCGTCGTTTTCCCGCATGCATCGTTTTTTACTACGCACCCCTTGAAAAACGATAGATCGAGGTTCTACTGTACTTGCAAAATTTCCTTTGAAAATAAGTAAAAAAGTGAGCTAAGATTGCAAAAAGTATATCACAAATACACGTATTTGAGTACTGCTACCCTCTATTTAAAAATAAGCTATCTCTGAATTAAGTTAAAAGTAGTCTGGTATTGTCATCTGCTGTATAAAATGAGATATAAAGGAAATCCGTGCATAAGAATTAAAATGCTCTTATCTTTCTGGCGCATAACATTTTAATACAATTGTCCCGAAATAGGACGGGCATGAGAAATAGAGGGAGAAAACTTGGCCCTTGATTTTGACGGGAGCCAGGCTTAAGGGGTTAAATTCGGTTATAGTAGCCTCGAAATTGAAATAATCTGTAACCTTTCAAACAATCGTTTACAGAACAGAAACTCTCTCATAACGTCAGTCACTTAGAGCGCCTCTGGACTCTTCGATCCTTTGATAAAATGAGTGTAAGTTAATGAATGTACTGGAATACCAACCTTTTCAATGAAAAATAGCATTAAAGCAGAGTAACAACTGCTCCAATTTTCTACAAAACTTGGAAGGATTTCTCTTAAAAATTTCACATTTTAAGTAAACCTTTTAAAATTTGAAACATTAGTATACTTCACAATTTTACGAACCCCAAGGCAGTGTTCTTTAAAATAAGTGTGTCAACGACACTTCTATTTTTAAAATTTTGATGCTTAAGAAATAGTGTCCTTGTAAATATAATTTATAGATTACCTTTGACTATGTTATTATTTTAGATTAATTTTATACGCATTAAAGAAAATATTTTTGCTTATAGTAGTATTATTTCTAAAATATAATAAATTAATATTATATTTTAGAAATAATATTAACTACTTTTACTTTAACTTACTTTAAGACTTTAAGATTTTACTTTACTTTACTTTAAGACTTTAATAATGCGTATCTATACAACTTATTCCTACACATCATTTTTCTATTTTACACTTTGTTTGGCGTATGTCCCTTTTGGATGTTGTACCATGAAACTTCAACCAACCAATATAACATTTTTATTAACATATTACATATTGTTGTGTTATAAATTTTTTTAATGAATAATGATTATATCTTTTATAATACAATCATTTTTTTATAAATATTATTTCTGTGACACAAGAAATTAATATTGGACTTTTTCACCTCATGAATGCATATAGGGTCGGGGGGAAATATAGGGTCGTACATATGTACGACCACTTTTTGAAAATTTCCTTTTTGTGAATTTTTTAGTTTTTAAGTCGAAAAAATATTTTTCTAATTAATTAAGGGGAAAACGTTAACTTTTTTAGAACACCAAGTAAAAATTTTATTTCCGAAGAATTACTTACTCAAATTTTAAGGAGGTAGTTGTAAACTGATTATTAACCGATAAATGAAAACAACGTTTCCGAACTCACATTGCTATGCGATTCTGAGCCCTCTTCATCTCTTTACCTTAGTTACATGTTTTTTATACAAGTTCAAAACACCCTGTATAATCTGTTTAAAAATAAGATTTATTTGTTAACATACCTGAAAGAAAATTCGAAATAGAAAATGTATAGTTTTTCAATGTTTATGAAATCATTTTGTCTATTTTAACTTTCACATGAATGTAGAAAAAAATATGTTGCTTATATAGCGGAACATTGCTGATTTAAAAAAAAAAAAAAAAGAATTAGGTGTAGATTTATGAAATACATTTTAACAAGATGCATATATTTATAAAGTTTTTACTAAAAGTTCGAAACAAATTTTGGAAGCAAGAAAAATTTTCTCGGTAAATACAGGTATATTTTTAAAAAAAAAAACGTGTATCTCCATTATTCTCAATAATTAAGAATTATGCGAATATTCTTAAATCTAATGCTAGTTGATTTAGAGAACAAAATTTGAAGTAAATCAAAAGTATTTCACACTGACTGGGAAAAAAAGGACATATTTCAGAAAGAGAAGATAGATTTTTGACTCACATTCTCGAAAAAGTAAATGAGAATACACATATCTCCATTTTTACACATTAAGATTTCAATAGTAAAAGAGAGAGAGGGAATGAAGTAAATCTTAATCATTATTTATATTTTTAAAGTGAGTCTTTCCAAAATTATTAATGCTAATAAATGTCTGTGAATATTCGTAAGTTAAAAAAATGGAGTAATGCTGAAAATTCTGAAACAAATATCAAAAATATTTACTCTAACAAGAAAATAATAATAAAACGTGAAAGAAGATACTTTTTTTGATTGAACTTTACAAAGGAAATTAAAATGAATTTCAACAACTCAGTAGTAAAGGGGCAAATGAAGTAAATCTTGAGCACTGCATTATTTATATTTTATAATCAGGATTAAGTGTTCATTAATAAAAGTATTAAAATGTATTAAATCTACCAGTCCGAAATCTAAATCAATGCTGCAATTTAATTCACTGCACTCGCTGAAATGTAGATTGGACACTTCCCCCTCCTCCCCAGCCCCCGTCTTCATCTCCCAGCCAAAGTCTACCAACTATTGAATCTCTCTCCTCTGGTCAAGCTTCCGAATTCGAACTCGACGGTCATCTAATGATCAATATTCCTTCATCCCCCACCGCACGCCCCTGCCTTCCCTCCTTCGCTTAAACGCCCCTTTGGCGTTCCGGGAACGGGGCACTAAACGATCCATCCCGATGGCTCGTTAAGTCACGTGACTTCGGCCCTAATTAATGGCCGGAGGGGGCCAGGAATGCAAATAATTCCGGACGGGGGAGTTGATAAACGAGGAATTAAGCCCTCCTCAGTTCGCTTTGTCGCAACTGTCATCTTTTATCTTCGGGCTCTCTCTCTTCTCTCCGCCAGAGCCGATTGATCTTTTCTAATCGACGTCGCCAGTGTTTTGTTGGCTTCCTTATGTCCGATGATCATTTGTCTTCGAATGGTGATTTTCGGACGACGCGATAGCCAATGATGCACTTGCACTGTCCACTGGTAGAAGGAAAGATATTGCGAAACGATATAGGGCTGGAGAACATTGGGCTTGTTTCTCAGCAGCAGTTGCGATGGCTAGCTAGTCGATGCCGAATAATGCGAAGTAATTTTGCCATAGATTGGACTGAAAAGATGGTGAGTCACGGAACCGTGGCAGTTTCCAATAATAATCTGTCGTACTGCAGCCCATTCTAAGCAGAGATCTTGGACAAAAAAGTGGCTCTAAATAGCGTCTAGATACTAAGTGTTACAATACACATACAGTTATGTCCGTATGATGATTTTTGGACGACGCTATAGCCAATGATGCACTGCACTGCCCACTGGTGCAAGGAAAGATATTGCTAAAGGATATATGGCTGGAGAACACTGGGCTTGTTTCTCAGAAGCAGTCGCGATGGTTAGCTAGTCGATGCTGAATAATGCGAAGTAATTTTGCCATTGATTGTACTGAAAAGATGCTGAGTCACGGAACCGTAATAGTTTCCAAGAATAATCTGTCGTACTGCAGCCCAGTCTAAACAGCGATCTAGGACAAAAAAGTGGCTCAAAATACGACTAAATACTAAGTGATAGTATATACAATACACATGTACACGTATGTCCGTATGATGGTTTTCGGATGAAGCGATAGTCAATGATTCAATTGCACTGTCCACCGGTGGAAGGAAAGATATTGCGAAACGATATGGGGCTGCAGAAGTTTGGGCGTGTTTCTCAGCGGCAGTCTCGATAGTTAGCTAGTCGATGCTGAATAATGCGAAGTAATTTTGCCATTGACTGTACTGAAAAGATGCTGAGTCACGGAACCGTTACATATTCCAATAATAATCTGTCGTACTGCAGCCCAGTCTAAGCAGCAATCTTGGACAAAAAAGTGGCTCTAAATAGCGTCTAAATACTAAGTGATACAATACACATACAGTTATGTCCGTATGATGATTTTCGGACGATGCGATTGCCAATGATTCACTTCCACTGTCCACTGATGGAAGGAAAGATATTGCGGAACAATATAGGGCTGGGGCTGGAGAACATTGGGCTTGTTTCTCAGCAGTAGTCGCGATGGTTAGCTAGTCAATGCTCAATAATGCGAAGTGATTTTGCCATAGATTGTACTGAAAAGATGGTGAGTCACGGAACCGTGACAGTTTCCAAAAATAATCTGTGGTACTGCAGTCAAGTCTAAACAGCGATCTTGGACAAAAAGTGGCTCTAAATACCATCTAAATACTAAGCGATTCTACATACAATACACATATACACGTATGTCCGTATGATAATTTTTGGATGAAGCAATAGTCAATGATGAACTGCACTGTCCACTGGTGAAAGGAAAGATATTTCGAAACGATATAGGGCTGGAGAAGTTTGGGCTTGTTTCTCAGCAGCAGTCGCGATGGCCAGCTAGTCCATGCTGAATAATGTGAAGTAGTTTTGCCAAAGATTGGACTAAAAAGATGCTGAGTCACGGAACTGTGGCAGTTTCCAAGAATAATCTGTCGTACTGCAGTCCAGTCGAAACAGCGATCTTGGACAAAAAAGTGGCTCTAAATACCGTCTAAATACTAATTGATACGAAATACAATAGACGTATACCACTGCAATCAAACAATGGTTGTTTGACGAAGGAAGGTCAATACATTGCCTATTGATGGAAGATACTTTAAAACGGTGGGGATCGAGGGGATTGTTTTGCAGTCGCATAGTTGGTGGATCTTAATGATCCGAAGAAATCGAGCAGTCTAACAAGGATCTTTCAACAAAAAAGTGATTCCAAATACTATACTGTCTAAATACTAAGTGGACTTAATATTGTAATCAAAGAATGATTATTTTATAGAATATGATGAATATATTATCCACTGGTGGAAGATACTATTAAAAGTGATTTGATGTAGATTATGTGAAATGATAGTTTGTGAGCTGTGGGAGTAAAGCTTCTTGGAGTAGCTTTTATGAATAGCATTGATACAAAATATAGCACGAATTTCCATAAATAAATAGAATAAATGTTTATCAAGAGTATTTTTCAGTGATATTCCGAATTTCTTTGCGAGTCTAACTATATTCATTGTGAATAGAAGTAGCTCTTTTTAAAAAATTTATATTCATGCTTTTATTAGGCTAACAGTCGCTTCAGGATATAGACTAAGTTGTATTTTACGTACAGGTTGGTTATAAAATAACTTAAGGTGTTCAAATCTCTAGCGAGAAAAGTATTGAACAAAAATATAACCAAATTTGATGGGAATATATAGTGGATTACGGGATTTTTATTTCTAAAGAAGAGAAAAAAAAACTCGTACCAAAAGTCGCCACTAGGCGAAATATTGGCGCAGTTTACCGAATAAAATGCAGTAATTTGGATAATCCATTTATTTGTTTCGATTATGAGTAAAAAAGGAAAAGACTGGCAGAAATCTCATCATTCTGAGGCCAATTGGCATTAGTTAGCTCTTATCTTAGAGAGCAGTGCTTTGTTATTTAATCTGTATTACCATCAGAGCGAAAATGCTTTTGCTGCCCTTCGTGAATTTCGATGGTTAAAGAAGTTACGAAAAGGTCCATTGAATAAGGTTATATCTCGCCCAATATTTTATTCGGTAGACGTCTTTGAACACCTCACCTTATTTTATAACCACCCTGAATTTATTAATTGTATTCAATTCAAATAATATTTTTGAACGAGATAGTAAAGACAATTGGGTAAGATATACTGTAAAAGAGAAGGAACAAAAATAATTTGTGTCATTAATCGAAAATAACAAATAATGAGTAAAAAACGCTTTTTGTGTCGAATGATACAATGCAGAAATGCAACTAAAATAAAACTTGTATACACGTGTTCTCTCAGTCAAGTCCACTGTCCTGTTTCCATTATCCATGCGAAATTGGAAACACATTCCTCCATGGAGGTAGTCTGAAACCTGTATCTTTGTCTCCATGTCTTATAGGACAAAACTCATTAAAATTAAGTACAAATAAGTTTTTCGCCGATCGAATTAAAATGGTATATTGTCGCTTTGTATTTGTATGTCGCTGTTTTTGAATGATGCTAGGTATGGAAAATGTTGCATGATAATCCTTGAAACTGAAGTTGTTTTGTCGTGATATATTTATTGATAAAACCAATGTAAGAAGCATACAAAATACTTTATGTACTATATGAAACAAATATCGAGAAGAAAAAAGCGTAACATACGTAACAAACATGCAGTCTAACATAGTCTCCGTAATATGCATTGTTGCATGTTACGGAGAGTATAAGACTGAATGGTTGCTTAGTGTACTAAAAGTAGTTAATATCTTCTATCTGACTATTTATTACATTTTCAAGCAACGTAACTGTTTTATGTGGAAGGAAAACTTTATCTCATACTCGATTCAAATGTTCACTGTAGCCGACGTGTTTGTTCACTTCTCAGCAAAAGTTCTTCTGTTTTTAACTTACAACAAGTTAACATTTCCTATTTCGAAATAATTTCGTATTACAAAATTTTGATCTTAAAAATTACCAGCAAATACTATATAAAATTTTAATAAGTAATTATTAAAGTACATATTTATATTCTAAGATTTATTGGCAAGTAAAATGTCAACAAAAAATCTAGCTAAAGAGATGTGTTATTGGAATGATTGATGATGTACATAATCAAAGTATTATTTTATTTTAAATTAAAAATGAAATGAAGAATCAGTTTGAAACTTCGGGTACCTTTTATTCTTCTTTGCTTTACCCTATCAAATGGAAGATGCACTTGCACATACACTGGCTGTATTTTATTTTAAGTGTTTTTATCCGGGGGGAAATTTTTTAAACTCATTGAATGTGATTAAGGTGTGGTTTTCAAACAATAAACATAATACTACCAAAATGTTAAGACGTTTAATTTAAAAAAATCTCATTTTATGACTTTTTTTTGTTAGTAAAAGTTATCAAATATTCATTAAATTACTTCCCAAAACTTATTCATTACGACAAGGCATCGATTGCAAACTACGGAATGAAAGAAAACGGCAGCTTCTGAACGGGTTAAATATTCATTACTGATTAATTTTTTATACAGGGAATGTATTTGAAATATTTAATGAGCCGAAATCTGCCATTAAAACCCATTTCTACGTTCACAGACAAAAAACTGCGTGACTCCAATGATATTCTTCTTGACTTGAAATAATATGTTTAAAAAAGAACGTATTGTTCAAACAGTTTTAAGTAGCTACCCAAAAGTAAAAAGCTTTTTCGTAACATTTACCAATTTTTTAAATTGAATTGTCGAAAATGACTATTTTATTCAGATACAATACTGCCAGCTCTCATTAACCGCAATCAACATGAAAAGCAAGAATTTAGAAAGAAATAAAAACCACATTAAGCTTTTAAATTGATAAAACTATTTATTATCAAACATGACCAGTCCGCTTAGAAACTTCGATGTTAAAAGGAGAGAGAGAGGGAAAAAAAAAAGACATAATTCAAAGACAAAAATTATTTTAACAATGCAAGCTTTCTTAATCAAGTTGTAAATACTCCAGTATTTTCGTTTAATCATAATGCACTTAAACAAAAGAAACAAACCCTTGCACAAAACATCATTTTGTGTTTTGTGTGCAGTCATTTTTAAGTTTAACTGAATGGTTGAGAGTTCAGTCTTTTTTTTTTTGTCCTTTCTCTTTAACTTTATTTCTTTCTTCTCTTAAATAGTTGAGGAGACAGAATTTGTTTACGTTTCTCTAATTAAAGTAAAATGTCAGCATAATGAAATTTTCTTTCATGCTCATAATTTGAAAGGACCAAGCGGAGAGGGGGGGGGGGTTTGGGAGGAAGTTAGTAAAAATAAAAATTCCTTGACTCTATTCGGATGATAGGGGGAAAAAAATACCTCAGTTGTATTTGAAATTTGAAGAATGTGACTGAAAAGGTAAAACATTGTTCTTTCAGAAGTCACCATCTGCTATTCGAAAATTTCTTTTTCTTGTCCCCTTTCTTTAACATTGTGCCATTTTGTGTGACAATCAAAAGAGCCAAGGCTTAATTGACGATGTTTTAAGACGGGAATAAAAGATGCTTCATTGGCAGCTTTTAAATTTTCTGTTTGTTTCAGTGTTTCTTATTATGAGAAAATGGCTGACTTCTTAACTATTAAGGAGTGATTCGGATCAGAAACTGTTTTTTTTTTATTAAGCACGAAGCAATGTTAAAATTTATTTACTGTGCTGAACAGCTTTTTCACAATGAGAAGTAAAGCAAAATAAAAGGATTTTACGTTAAAAATATGCTTAAGTTTCTGATACAAGCTGTGCAGTAAAAAGACTTATCAATTTTACTAAACATATTTTTGCATTTAAAAATAATGCTGCAAAATAAAACAACACAGAAAAGTTTTATAAAATGCTGAAAGGAAATAATTTGAAATTTGTTTTGCATAGCAGTTGCTGAACATTTCCCAAACTATCTTCCGCATTTGGTTTTTGAATTTTGCTCTCCTTTCACAAAATTTTCTGTAGCGCTTGAATTGTTTTTATATGTTTTCTATAGCTGATAATAGAGGATATACGGTTAGGTGGAAATCAAGTGGGAATAGGGAAGCAATAAAATAAACAGAAAACACTTTTAATATTCATTTAATATTCATTTAATATTATTATAAAGTCTTTTCTGCTTTTTATTAGGACCCTGCTTTGGTAGTTTGATTCTAAACTTTTGTTGTTTTAACACGTACAAGTGGGCAAAGCGGTGAGGCAGAGCAGTTTCAGTTATACTATAAACTGCTTTATTTATGCATGTGTGTCATGAACGAAGCTTTTTATTTTTATTTTGAACGTAAAATCATATTTTTGAATGTTTTTAATGTTCAGAAGTCTGCTTGTGCCCCGCTCGCTTACACTAGAAATGATTTGCTTTGTCAGCACTTCAGTTCCAACAGTAGAAGCTCAATGCGTCAAACTCTATGGTACGCGTAAATAGAAAATAAATTAAGCTAACCGTACACCTTAAAAACGTAATGTTGGATGAAAATATCGATTTTTCAATTTTGCCGAAATATTAAAATTTCAGCTTTTAGCTTTTCAAATCCGATAAAATTTTAAGTCTACTTTATTTAGAAATGACGTTACATCTATTTAAATGTTACTCAAACACCATACTCTGCATGTGTTTAAAACTTATTTTTTTTACTTTTTCGAAAAATAAAATTTTACACTATTCGGTTGAACCCAAAACAGCGTAGAATAAAAAATTACCCATGAAATGTCGTGAAATTTTGCATACATGTTTTACAGACATTAAGTAAAGGAATAGACTATACTCATTATTATATATTGGTTTATGTTTGGGCATATAGAATTTTCAGAAATATTTATATATGCCTTCGTTTTAAAAGCTCTAGTTTCTCATATTCAGATTAATTTTTTTATGAGAATAGTCTGTTCTCTAGAAAATGCCATGGTGATCATTATTTAATTTACCGAATATTGATGTATACATTTGTTTTTAAATTGCCATGTTTTGCGGAAGTGTTTATTTATCAGTTTTTTTTTCATATTCCTATGCCTAAATATATCTTTCAATACAAAAAAATGTTTTTATTTTATACTTTTCCTAATTTTTAAGTCATGTATAATAGTAAAATGTACCTCTGAAGTTGAAAATTGAAAATGTTCTGAAAAAAGACTTAACCTCAGTGGTACAGAAGTAATGGTTAGTTATACCCAGCCACGTCTTCTTAGACATTGACCCTGGGTTGCAGAATCATACGCGTCCCGTCAACAGGGCCGTAGTCGGGAAAAAAATTTGGAAAGTTATGGTTTCAAGCTTTAAGTTTTCATGTCATATCTACAATTCTAAAACATCAATTTATGCTCCTGAAAGTTTTGCATAGATATCAGTTTCGAGGAGGGGTGGGGGGGTGGAGGGTTAAACCCAAATTAGTTACGGCCTTGTCCATAAAGATTATCAGTTTTTAGTTATCCATGCAACATCATGTCGTTTGGCCCTCTTCAAGCAAGCTTACTCTAGGGCCGCGTTTCTCAACCTGTGGGGCGCGCCCATCAAGGGGGGCGCGAGTAAAACCGAAGAGCAAGTAGTGATGCATGTTTTTAAAAATCATCTTATTTACTCTCTTTTTTACTCAAAAATATATCCATTTTCGCTGAAAATGTTCATTCAAACTTTACTGATAACATTATTTTGTAGAAAATTCGACTAAATGTTCATTGTTAAAGATTAAAAATCTGAATGTATGCTGAAAAATGTGAGGGGGGGGCGACGTTAAAAGGTTGAGAACCGCTGCTCTAAGGGATAAAAGGGCATAACCGAGGGCTGAGTAAATTTTACCGCGCTCGCAGTCGGTGCTATGGCAGCGTAATGTGCTGAAAACTTTGGGCCTCAGGGCTACATAGATGATGCTGTGGTAAAATAAATAAATAATTTTTTTTTTTTTTGGGAAATGCATTTTTTTGTTTTCACGTTTAAAAATATGTAAGTTACTTTTATTTTTTCGAGTGAACTAATCCTTCTTATTAAACCCTTTGAGGCGCAACCCTTTCCCAATGCTGAAAAACGGGCAGCCGTTGCCATCGCTCGACTTAACTACCAGCAAGAGGGCGGACGATCGAAACGTTCATCGTGTGCCACAGATCTAGAGACCCTTTCTGTGACGCAGCTGGCTGTGCGCGCACAGGCAGCTGTCGTCGAAAAAGGGTCTCTAGGTCTGTGGCACGCGATGAACGTTTCGATCGTCCGCCATCTTGCTGGTAGTTAAGTCGAGCGATGGCAACGGCTGCCCTTTTTTCAGCATTGGGCAATCTATCCAGCTGTTCTCGCATTCTTCCATTTTTCAGCAGATGTCTGTGCTGTTAAAACTAGTGACAATTTTTTGACGGGAAATGACGGGCTAAAAAGGAAAGGATTCTCGCGGAGCTATGTCACCCGCAACTATTTTTATAGAAATCAAATCTATTCTTCGTGACTGGCAACAGTCAAAACGTCAGAGTTTGGTGTTCCCAGATCGGGATCACTGCGCGTTAAGGGTTAAGCAAGAATAGTTTAAATGAAAGTTAACAATCATAATGATTTCCAAGATTTAAAAAAAAAGAAAGAACCTGGTAATGGCCACATTTACATACAGCTTCTGTTTACAAAAAAAAAAAAACGCAATATAACTTAATACCCTTTAAACTTATCGTATAAAACTATATAAGCGATATCCAATTTACATCGCTCTGATAAAAACGCCTCAGGTCATACTATCTCCACAATTGACAGCGTCATATATCAGCCCTCGCGCCACGCTGACATATAATGTTGTTTTTAACTGACGGTTAAATCTATGTACAAGCCTGGCGAGCGGCCAGATCAGGTCTCCCCCACTTTTTTTTTTCCCTATTAGTCTTTTTTTCTCTTCCTCTCCTATTTTTCCCTGCTAATAACCTAGTAATTACAAACTCATTAATCTAACTTTATACAGAGACGAAGGTTTGAAGAGAGATAGATAGAATGAGAGAGAGAGAGGAGGCAAGCAAAAAAAAAAATGCCGGTTGAGTTTTCAGTTAGTTAAAGAGACAAAAAAATATGGTGTCCTGGCTTAATGATCAGTTTACAGAACTGTGTCCAAACTTTCATTTCGCCCAGAATTATATAAAAAAAAAAGGAGCATAATAAAAGAGGTGGAAAAGGGGTTTTTTGGGGACGTATTAAAACGGCCTTTCGGCAAGCGAAAAAGTTGCAGTCGTGAGTAATTGCTTGCCTCGGCAGCAGGGAGAACTAACTGCGCACAGCTCCTGGAAAAATTGGTTTTTATTTCAGTAAAATTTTCGTCCTTTTTGCTTGTGAAATACGATTCCTTCCCTTAAAGCACCTCAAGTCTCTTAATCTTGCCATTTTGGGACTTTAGTTGTTCTTTTTTTTTAAGACTTGATCAAACTAATTTATGTTTTGCAAAAGAGAGGGTTTTTTTTTTTTAAATCTTCCCCTTTCTGATTTTAAATAATATTTTTTAGTAAATTGGATGTGATTTTTTTGTTTTTTAAGTGAATGCATATACACTCCTTTGCTCGGAGTTCATTCTTTTTGAGAGGTGAGGTGACTGATTGAAAAGAAAAGGGGGCGTACATGGTTTTAAGTTTCTGTCATTGTATTATACGAGCGTGATATAAATCTAAGAGCTGATGTATTTTCGTTTTATTTAAGTTTTAAGAGGGAGAGTAGTTTTTTTTAACCTGTTTTATTGCTTTGACTGCATTTTATGATCGACTCTAATTCCGTCTTCAGGAAGAAAACATCAGTGGGGAATCCACATTAGACATTTGTTGAAGCCCATTTTAATAATTTCAATGCTTTTCGAATCATTTGTCACTATGTTAGTGAAAGAATTACAATTAATAAAAAAATAATGTTAAACTTTTAAATGCCGAAATGAGATCTATGTATGTATTTTGGCTTCTAATGCTTCTGTTTAGAGATATGAATTTTTAAAACACTGCGAGCAATATTTTCATAATTTTCATGATGCTTTAATTTAAGAATAGTGTACTTTTCAGACAACAAGACCAATTCATACGGATATAAGTTTGGGGTTCGTGTCACATCATTCTCCCAGTATGAGAACGTATTTTCCAACCAACATGATTTGGCTACTGTGCTAGTTTTATTATTTAAAAGTCTGCAGGTAGCTTGTAAAATTTTACTATGCATGCAATTTTGTTTTAAACAAACTAATAGAGTTCCATAACTGCGGGACTTTTTCTTTCTTCGTCGTCTTGATTTTCCCCACTCTAATATATAATAATTAGTAATTCCGAAACATGTCTCAAGACATGTACAGTGGATTTAAGAAGAGTATTTGCTCTATTTATTGTTATTTTTTTTTTCACACATACACACAAAACAAGAAGAAACCGACTTAAGATTCTTCAAAAAACTGTCAATGAGCTTTGCCTTTTCCAACAGAAGCCTCTCCATTGGGGGAGAAAAAAATAAAGTTGCAAAAACTTTTTGTTTGTCCTAAAGTCAGTCATTCATTCATAGAGATTTATGCCACAAGTGAACTGCGCACGTAACCGGCTCAAAAACTGTCCCAGCAAGAAGTAAGAAACTTTACAAACAAAAGAAATCAAATTTCCACTGCATTTGACAGTTTTAGCCCTCCTGTCCCCAAACTAATGGAAATTTCACAACACTTCTTCGCAGATAGGATAAAAAACAAACCCGAAAAGCGAGAATGGAATTCTGGCCAAAGTTGTACATCCTGTATTCCGTATCAGCGATTCAAGACAAAAACCTAAACCCCAGAATATATATATCTATAGATATGAGAATCTCGATCAAAGTACCGCGAAGGAAGACAAAGTAAGGAACATCGCTGAAGAGTCAAACCCACAGAAGGGAATTCATCTGAAGAAAGACTCCTTCTTCAACTCCCGCACCGCTCCTCTCTCCCGTTTTTCCTGAATTCTGATCAGGTCCCGGATACCCTCCGTAACCACTTATTTTACATCTCTGAGGATATTCAAAAGAGAGAGACAGGCGCTGGTAGAGAGGATTGATTTACAACCACCTCTGCATCAGCATTTTCCGCAAGTACAAAGAGTAGGCGAATGTTTTATTTTTTTTTATTTTCCCCGTATTCAAAAACCTCCCGAAAAATGTTTCAAAAACTGCGGATTACGGGAGAAGCAAAGGATCATTGACGGTTCCCCGGGAAATGTATTCAACAACTTTTTTCCGACTGATATGAGGACGAAGTGTCAAACGCCAAAGCACAAAATTTCTTTTCCCTCCCCCCTTTTCTTTCTAGCTCTATTCTAGAGGTAAGTATGGGAGATTTTCAACCCTCCCCCCCCTTTCTTGAATATATATCTTCGGAAGGAATCAAATCCAATGGATCGAAAACCCTCTCTACTGCTGCGTTGCACATTTTTATTTTTTGTTCGAAAACTTTCACCCTAAAAAAAAATGGCGCTTCACCATCGGATGAATATGTCACAGAGTAGAAAAGTAACTAAAATCTCTCAAACAAAACTTTCGCAGCTCCTGCGGTATGAATACAGACAGGTAGGTATAACACCTCGTTTGTGGATTTGGGACATGCGAATCAACCTCTATCATGAATACACGAGAGAGCTGTACTTAGAAAACTGTGATATAGTTAAATATGGATAAGTAAATCTAGAAACAAATTCAGTGAAGCTGGAACGTGCTTAGAGTTTTAGCGGCCCTGGGCGTAACATATTTAGTGGCCTTAGATAAAAAATAATTTCAGGTCTTTCCAATTTCTTTATTTACTAAATCGTGGATCTTGACCTGGTGGTTTGGGGTTTCAACCCTCCCTCCCCTGACATTGCAATTGTTTAATAATTCAACAGCGCTGGAATTTATATGATTATTATGGAATTTTATATGATTTTATATGATTATTATTGTGCCCAAAAGGGTCTCTAGATCTGTGGCACGCGATGAACGTTTCGATCGTCCGCCATCTTGCTGGTAGTTAAGTCGAGCGATGGCAACGGCTGCCCTTTTTTCAGCATTGGGCAATCTATCCAGCTGTTCTCGTCTTCTTCCATTTTTCAGCAGATGCCAGTGCTGTTAAAAATAATCGTGGCAATTTTTCACGGGAAATGACGTGCTAAAAAGTAAAGGATTCTCGTGGAGCTATGTCACCCGCAACTATTTTTATAGAAACCAAATCTATTCTACGTGACTGGCAACAGTCAAAACGTCAGAGTTTGGTGTTCCTAAAGCGGGAACACTGCGCGTTAAAGGGTTAAAGGAAATAAATATCGCTTTCGGTTGAATTCAAATATGTGTAATCGTTAACCTTTCTGAGAATATGTGAACATAAAACTTCCGCAGAAGAAAAGAATAAACTGTAAAAACAAACAAACAATAAACATTCACACACATAAAAACGGAACTTGTGTGAGTGATACAGAAACAGGTACCTATTTGTTGTTGTTTGGCCCTTAAAACGTTTTCGCATATCATCCTCGTCCTGCGCAAAATGGCACATTATAAAATGCCAGAAATTTTTCGATTTTTCTTTATTATTTTTTAATGCAACTTAACCGATGACGTAAATTCTAGAGTAATACTAGCGTGTTAAAAATAGATTTGATAAAACAAATTACATAAAGCTTATATAACAAAGTTTAAATTCTCAAAAGTAACATTAAAACGTCGCATTACGTAAGGCACATAAGTATACAAGCTGAAAATATTACATGAATAAGATTTACAAAAATTATGTTATTTTTCCAATCCATTTTTAAACACAATTACCCCGACTTTATTTTGCCAATGTAATTTTTCAGGGAGAAAAAAAATAAACTGGGAAAATTGAGGAATATTGGAGATATTTCAAAATTTAGGCCTCATTCTATGCGGACGATGATATCCTTCACAAATAAATAGATAATATTTTGCTGAAATGTTTATACGACCAAGCCACGACAACTGGTTGGTTTTCAGTGATACCAGTTTTGTATTTTTTACAAAGCTTCTCAATTTCATGTTTATAATTTATTATGTTTATAATTTCGCATTTATCTACAATATACGTTAACACTTTCTGATAAATAGGATATGCCCCGAACAACTACACAAGCAACATACTTTATTATGCCATTGTCAATCCTCTGATTTTCCCACTTTATTATTTATTTATTTATTTTTAGTTTACAGGGGTTCTAAAACGTTCTTTCCTGACATCTATCGCTTTGAAATGCTGTTTCCATTTGAGTCAGCTGTTTGGTCAGTTGTTTCCTCCCCGCTTTCATTTAAAATTGCAATATATTGATAAAAAGTATAACAACAAAAGTACAACTATAACAATTTTGGCTGCGGATTCTAACTTAATTATTCCATTTGAAACAGTGACTTAATCCTAAGAAAAAAGAAAGAAGAGGTGGGGGGGGGGGAGGCATTGGGCTAATTTTTGAAGAAATTTAACTTAAATGTGATAATTAGTTAAATGTAGTTAATCCTAAAAAATAATTTAAATTAAATACATTTTTAAAGTAATTAATAATTGATTTATGATAATTATTTGTTGGTACAACTAATTAGTTGTATGTTCTTTTTTTTTTTTTTTTTTTTTTTTTTAACGGGCGGGCACTTCAGATTGGGCATTGTCCACTTCAATTTCTTGAAGGTATTGTGGTCATTTTATTATGGGATACACAGTGGGCGGCCAGCATTACCCCCTATGCAGGGACGGACAAGTTAACATCCATGCCCAATTCGGGATTCGAACCCGGACCCAAGGCGTGATAGAATGGTTCTTAAGCCACTACATCAACTGCTCGGCAGTTGTATGTTGTAAAAACGAAGAAATTGGGATCAGCAGAGACTAAAGATAAGCTCAGTTTTTCGGTCTAGCATTGACAACAATCAATATGTCAAATGTAATCATAGTTTATTTTGTGTTTATACTGAACTCCTCACTCTAACCCGGCTTTTTCTTTTTTTTTTCGACTGTTCCTGAAGAAAATCTTTTACTACGATTGCTATATGAAAGAATCGAATTTTGAAAGATTGTTAGTTTTCATAAACCAAACAGTCATGGTATATGGATGATTATGTGAAATATTTAGAAAAGCTGCCAAAAGAAGGAATAGCTACAGTTAAATAATTACACGAGTAATTTTAAGAAACCAAATTAGTACCTACAACAGACTAATAATTATGCGAATAAATTTAAGAAACCAAATAAGTACCTACAACAGATTAAAAATTATACGAATAATTTTGAGAAACCAAATAAGTACCTACAACAGACTCTATAGACATTCGATTTTTATATAAAACTAAATATTTTTATATAAAACGATTTTTATATAAAACTAAATATTTTTATATAAAACGATTTTTATAAAAAAACTAAATGTTTTATGTTTAAAAATGATAAAAATATAATGTAAAGTTATTGAGCATAATAAACACCAATATCCAAAACGATAGTATAGTTTTATAAGCACCGGTATTCCAGACTGAATATTTGACCATATGGACTATCTTGCAGTAACATACTAGTTAACAGATTCAGAGAAAAAAAAAATAATAATAAAGCGATGTATTTCCCAGAATGTTTAATTAGAAATCAAAAACTAAATTAAAAAGGAATGATTAAAAATATCTTCAAGAAAATTAGTGAATGCAAATAAAAAGTAAAAATAATCGAATCTTCTTTTGTTTTAGGAACGCGGACGAATTTTTAAAGACTTGTTTTTTTTTTTTTGGCAAAGATGTTTTATTTTTTGACTGTTTTAAGATAGTGTCAATCAATTTCATTTTGTAGAAGATAACAAAATTACACGAGTTCTTTTTTCCACCCGCATCGCGTTTTTTGATTTAAGATTACACATTGAATTAAAAATAGAAGTAATTAAAATTTAGGATTTTTTGGTAAAATATTTTTTCGTTCTGATTTTATTTTTGAGTTTCCTAGATGTTACTCCCCTTCAAGCGTGATTTTATGTACTTTGTTTTTTGCATGATTTGGTTTTTAAAGAACAACCTAATAGAATACATTTACTTCAAAATTGCTCATCTGAGAATGCAATAGAAAAAAAAAACTTAAACAGCTGAAGAGTCTGAAAAACAAGAGAAGCATTTATTATTAATATTTATGAAATCACTAATTCAAGTGAACTTGGTAATTTCGTTATTTCAGAGTATAGATGGTAAAACTATACTAACATTTGATCAGACTCAAAATAAAGACTTTACTTATTTCAATAAAGCTGTATATTTATATCAAATGTCACCTCTAGCTCTGAAAAATTTTGTTTTTGCCAAAAATGTAATGTTATTAGTAAGTTTTTGACAGAAATGTTAACCCGAATAACTAAATTGATTATATACGGGAAAATATTTAAGCAATGTCAATAGGAATAATTATGGGATTTGATAGGCTTATTCGCTGTTTTTTGGAAGATATGAGCACAGTAACTATGCATATATATAATACATACATAGTATACACAATGTATATACATAGTATACATAATGTATATACATAGTATACATATGCATATATATGCATAAAAAAGTAATATTTATAAAAACACTCTGGATTTGTATATGCATGCATATTTATATAGAGAACAAACAAACAAACAATAAATAATTTTAAAAATTGAGTTCCAATAATGTGATTATACTGTCCTACTTATAATTTATAATATAAAAACATTTTTCTTTCATTATTAGATTAATTTTCTGATATAAACAAACTTATTATTTGTACTGTGTTATTATTAATAAACATTTTGTTTTGAATACAAAATGTTATATTTAATTGGCTATACCATCTATTTTATTCAGTAATTTTAAATTCATTATTATCCTATATATTTTTAATTTAATTAATATACCTGGATACTAATAATGTTTAATAATGTTACCCTATAGTTTCTGGCAACACCTATATATTTTTATTTCCACTGTTACACCTTTATTTTGTGGAAACACCGATTTTCACTTACTACATTTTTTAATTTTGGCGACACTTTATGCTCGCCTTCCATGTTCTTGCTACCACTCCAAAATAGTATGTCAAATTTTCAGGGCTTTTTCTATTATTTTGATTTTTTATTGCTTTCCTTTTTTTTATAGTAATCTAGAGCCTAAAACGAGAGCCTAAGAGTTTATAGAGTCTAAAACGTGTGGAGTGAATATCTCTTTTGATATGCCACACAACCGAAATCCTATTATTTTGGTTGTCTTTAATTATAATCCACTGTTTATGGCTCCTGACGACGGTGCGAGTGGCTATGATTTTCATTCCATTCTATTATCATATTGTTTAATTGTACTTTGTTTCTCTCAGCATCTGTTTTTTTAATTATTATTTTTATTTATTTATTATTTTTTCCACACGAGGATTGTAATTCGTGCATATGCTGTTATATATTTTTTCATGGGGGGGGGGGGTTATGTCATATTTGCAGTGTATACTTTGTGTTTTACTCATTACTTATACATGCATTTATATACATAGAATCAAGGCGGTTCAAAACTTTGTCAAAAATGTAAAGGGTACCCGAGGAGATTAAGACTATTCAGAATCACAAAGCACTGTGGGGTCGGAAACGTCGTCTTCATTTACTTGCTAATAAACACTTTAGGAGGACTCTTGAAGTGTTTATCTAAATTCTTAGTCGAGTTTTATAAACAATGAATTTTTCTCCAACACTAGGATTGCTAGGATTGTAACTATAGGATTGTTAGATATTTGACAATATCTAACACTAGGATTGTAACTAGGATTGTAACAACTATAGAATTTGTAAACTACCAATTTTGGTTAAATGTTTTCTGTGAAAGATGCCTTAGTATTTGACACACGATGGTCGGAAGGTTCACTGCTACTTCAACACTTCTTCCAAAGTGATTATCAACAGGTAAATAAAGACAACGCCTCCGACCCCACATTACTACGTGATTCTGAATAGTCTTGGTCTACTCTATCACCCTTTACATTTTTGACACAAATCACCCTGTATGTTATCATTTTGAATTTATATTCATTATATAATATTTATATTTAGGATTTATATTTAGATCGCATTGTATGTTAACATTTCGCCTAGGCAAAACTACTCAAGCTAATAATACGAAATTTGGCATGCTTTTTTTTTTTAAGCATAGAAGCTAGATTGGAAAGCCTTTTCCAAAATCCGTAATCTATGTTAGGCACCAAAATGTTCTTTTCATATATCCCATGTGATTTCAAAGAAAAAGAGAAAATTCTTGCTGTAAAATACAACATCACAAATATCTAACAATGAATTTGAAAAATTTTTGAATATCGTACTCCAATGAATGTAGACATTTAAGAAAGATGGTAACCCTCCCTCATTTTATAATAAAAAATAATTAATATAATAGTGTAATAATTATAAAATTTTTGTCTCAAAATATAACAAACATGATTTCTATGTTTAGGCACAGCTTGTTTGTAGTTAAAAAGTTGGTAAAAATTTATTTTTTTTTTAATTTTACGTAAAAAATGGTATTAATTTCCGGTCTTCCTGATATTTTTAGATAACACGTGAATGAAAATATGCACTGGAAAAAATTTTGTTAATCATGTTATTAATATATTTATTAAAAGTATTTATGAATATTCCTGTTATCCTCTTCGAAATAAATCTTAAAATGATTTTAAATAAGTATAACTATCAAAGCGATTATAACTAATTATTCATTTTTAAAAGTTCGCTTACCTTTAAAGTAAACAAAAAATCATTTTTAAAAAACTGTCTAATATGAAAATATGTGATTCATCAGAAATATTCGATATCAAACTCCATAGTTAAACAGCATGCACTTTAAATTGATTTTTATCAAAGTGGAAATTTTTCAGTTTTTCTCGCATTTCTCTCTGATGTCTGGCTGAAACTTGATGCAAATTTAACTTTTTGATATTAAATATAAATGCATAAAATGATCTATTTTTATGCGTTTAACATTATAATTTTTGTATTTATTTGCACAAATATGCAGAAAAATGTGACAAATTTTGTAATTATTCTAAGGAATTTCGTGCCTTAGCAAAATTACTTTTCGACATTTTAATCACAGACTATTTTTCTACGTGTATATACGTTTTTATGGTATGCATACTTTGCATGAAATGAGCTTGCAAGTCTGTACAGACAGAAAATGAACGCTAATATCTTTATATGTATATTTAAAAATATACATCTATAATATGTAGTTTTAACCCCATGCAAAAACCCTCAACTGGTTAAAAATTTGTGATGCAGCATTTTACTTTATAGATCTATGAATTTTAAATACGGGTCTTAAAAGTAATGATATCAAATTTTGAGTGACGCCCTGCTGAGAATTTTAAAGATTTGTTTTTAAATTCCATTACAGTTACTTTCGTTTTATTTTCTAAAGAAGATGTACGCATTTAAGCAATGCTTTTAATTATAAAATACACTGTCAAATATATCACACTTTCACTGAGTCTGTGTAATGTATTCAAATGAATTTATTTCAATAATTTAATTTATCTTTTGCGTCACGCTATCCAAAAGGGCAAGCAAAATTTTCATATACATTGCACTTAGTTTGGTTACTATGACACTAACTAAATATTTACGTAAATTTTACTTGCCCTTTTGGATAGCGTGACGCAAAAGATAAATTAAATTATTGAAATAAATTCATTTGAATACATTATACAGACTCAGCGAAAGTGTGATATATTTGACAGTGTATTTCATAATTAAAAGCATTGCTTAAATGCGTACATCTTCTTTAGAAAATAAAACGAAAGTAACTGTAATGGAATTTAAAAACAAATCTTTAAAATTCTCAGCAGGGCGTCACTCAAAATTTGATATCATTACTTTTAAGACCCGTATTTAAAATTCATAGATCTATAAAGTAAAATGCTGTGTCACAAATTTTTAACCAGTTGAGGGTTTTTACATGGGGATATCATTACTTTTTAAGGGTATGGTCAGAAGATAATAAATTAATTTCAAGGGCGAATTTCGGAAGTTTGCTTGACACTAAGTAATGTAAATAAATAAACAAACCTGTTTTCATGCAGTATCAGAGTATTTGATTAAAAGAGTCACAGCAAGTTCTTTTGTAACATGTAACAGAAAATTGATATATTTTTGTTAGAATTTTATAATAAGAGACATAATACTGATTATAATCAATAATTTTTTGAGTAATTTTCTATTTATAACTTGGGTCGAGTACAGATTAGTATCCCTGCCACCACATTTGATTTTATTTCATACATTTACATTCAGTTTAATGCTAAACGTAAGTTAACTTTTTTACTATAATTATATAACTATTGGGCCCCATCAGTGGCCGAGCGCATAGTGCTCTGAAATGAGAGACAGAAGGTGCCTGGTTCGAAACCAGGTTGCGTCCGCCGACCTAATCGTTCGGAGTTTCCGTGGTTTCCTCCATAACAGCGTAAATACGGGTTAGGACCCCTTAGAAAGACCCCCGGGGAGGGCACCCCACGTCTCGGCTTAGAGCCTACGTGTATCTATAATCGGCCGTAATTCTAGAATAACAATATATAACTATTCGTTCTATTGTTTTAATGCATTGTGATTCATTAATTTGCATTCAGTTTAACGATCACCGTAAGTTAAGTTTCGTTAAAATTATTAATTTAATAATCTCGTTCTTAATTAATGATAATCTAGTTACTCGTTCTATTATTTTAATGCAATGTAATCTATTAATGCAATGTTTGCTTTCAGTTTAAAGCTATGTCTAAGTTAAATTTTTAACTATATTATGATATACTAAGTTTTTATTAATGACTATAATCATTAATAAAATAGAAAATTACTCAAAAAATTATTGTTTATAATTGGTTTTATGTCGCTTTTTAGAAAACTACATACTACGTTTGTTTGTTTTTTTATCAGTTGATAATTTCATTTTTTTAGAGAACGTTTAGATGAACTACCAGTTTAAGAATAAGGGTCTTGCGCGGTTGACTTTCTCAGTGCTTCTGAAGCGTATTTACGTTACATCGTGAGAAAAAACGTCCAAAACTCCGAATTTTTAGATTATCAGCCATCCGGTAGATCAGAACCCTGGACATTTATACTTCAGTTATCTACCATCTTCGGTATCTTATCAACTCGGCTCGGGTGGGCACAACATCTTGTTTTAGATGCCATTTCCGGCCTTCAAATGTCTAATACAAAATATAGTGCATGTATAAATTTAGATTAATTAATCAAATTTCTATCTGAAAAGTATTGAACAAAATTTTAAATCTGGTATTTAAAGGAATACAAAATAAAAGTGAGAAAACCTAAGATTTGGAAAAAAATATTGGTTTTAAAATTATAATTCAATAATTTCAATAAATTTTATATATACATGAAGAGTAAAAGAATTATTATTAAAACAAGTTAGTATGTAAAACTACTATTTATTTTCCTTTGAATGCTAAATAATTATTATTAATTAATTATGTGAGCTTTCTGAAGAGAAAAAAAATTCATTGAAATATTAATTACATATTGAATTTTCCAAATAGAATTAATAATATTAGAAAAATAAAGAGTTAATTTAATTAGAAATAGCTAACAAAATACTAGGGAAATGAAATACTTAAAGAAAAAGTTAGGGAGGAGTTTTACCAAAAAATACTTAAATTAATTATTTTTTTAATTCAAAGTCTTAACTATTTTTAATTATTAATTATAGCAAAATAAATTACAGAAAAAATAAGTAAAGTATATAATAATCTGTTATTTTTTAAAATGGAGTAAAAGAAAAACGACAGTAACACAAAGCTCATCTCACAAAAGTGCGACGTCGAGGACAGAACTCAAGTCATTTGCTCAGGAAGAGGGAGCGAAAGGTACCAACTGTCTAGGACAAAACTGGTTTACGATATAAGGTAACTTGTACAAATCTTGTCACGGATCTACAGCACTGTATTCCTACTCCCTGCCTTGTTTACCGCCTTTAAAACGAGATCATTTTCCGTATTTCCTTACGCGGGTTAAATAGTTCCCTCTTTGAACTGGAATAAATAAAAAAAACGAGTTTTCCTAACTTAACTGGCGACGTCACTCATCGAATTTGGCACCGATTAAAATCATATATTAATTGTAAAAAATTCGTTAGAGCGGATTCCGAGATCCAGATGAGACACTTTTGAAAATAGAAAAGTTAGCTGTATATATAAGTGCCGCGAAATTTTACGGTTGGTTGGTTGGGGCTGGCTGCGTCACTAGTAGAACTGTCGTTCTACATGATTCAAAAGCTGAAAAACAAACATAAACGTTTTTAAAATACTGCTAAAATTTGCAATTTGAAAATATTATTATTTTTCGACGTTATCGAAAATGAAATGTTAGTCATTTTTTATTAATGTTTTTTCCCCAATAGACCTCATTATTATACCAGTACTATATAAGAATATTTAAACTATTTTTAATTATTATAATACTATTTTTAATTATTTTATAGAACCACGCAGTAGAATTGCTATTTATCGGATGTCTTTTTTATTTTTTCCTTTCTAAAATCATGAGAAAGTTTCTTTTAAATTTTAAATCAAACCTATATTGCTATCTGGTAATTTAATCGAATAACGAAAGAAGCGTAATAGTTGCGCATATCTTTGGAATGGTCATTTCTTTTGTTTTTGTCGTGAAAGTTCATTCTACGTAAATGAAGAAAACTTTCATGGATTAAGTTTCAAATGGCTTATAAAAAAATAGTTGACAGTAATTAACATAAATTTTAGTCTTTTAGTTAAATTAGTGTCTCTAACCTGTTTGCTGCCATCGTTTCATAAAGACGCAAGGACATTTACTTCTGTATCCGCCGTTGCTTCCAGACTTGGACCTCTGAATGCTCCAGCGTTTGCAAGAGAGTGCATACTGTGAGTGTCCCAGCGGGGATATCCAAAGACCAAAGCCAAGAATCAACAATAGGCACAGAAGGGAGACTAGCTGCCGTCACGTCTTTGTAACGAAGGGAACTGTGATGTAGATCACATATTTAATATTAACTGCCATTAGTTTTCTTTGATTTAATTTAATCTATTTAAAATCAAGCATTTTAACTTTTATTTCTGTTCTCATTTTCCCTTACTTGCCGTTCAAAATTTGTATTTTGCTTTTCACAGCATACAATAGCTTTTTATTGTGTATTTTTCTCGGACTGCCAGATGTCTCTTGGGCTATTTCAAAGTTGTAAATTGAATAAGAGCGCTGTGCGCTTAATTTTATATACACTGTAAGAAATGCCTGCGATTTTATCATACATATTGCTGTAAAGTAATACAGCGTAAGTGCTGCAGCTTTGGACTACAGCACTGTGTTTTGTAAATCCAATCACGAAATGACGTAATGACGTTGATAAGCCAATCACGAAGAACCTTGTGCAAGAAATTGACACAGTCTTTACATCACAATGTGTTGGTGTTACGCTTACCCACACGCTATGCTGTAATCTAGGAAAATATTTTTTTGTAGAGTACTACATTTTGATGCCAAGCACCAACTTTCAAAATTATTCGATTGCTGCTTGATTAGTTTAATTTAATGGTCTAGATTTAACATAACTGTGTAATTGGCGTTGGTTATCTCCGCCAAGTTTATGCTCTTGCCAATGTCAAGTTCCGTACTGGCATTCTGTTTTAAGTCACTTCACAGCTTGTCGATCGTATAGAAAAGACATTTTTTTCATGACGCTGGGCCACCAGACTCCGGAATACTTTTAGTATTTATCTTAAACTGTTTTTTCAATAAATAGTTTTTAAAGCATCGGAAGCCTATGTGATTTTATGATTTGTAACAAGTGTATCGAACCTGAGTATACAATGCTCCAACTCAATTTGCGACTTCAAAATAGCCCAAGGAACATCAACGTGATAGGAACGGACAGGCTAAATAACTCCTTAATTACGACAACGTCGCAATGCAAATCTACAACCTCCTTTCCAGTGCCACCCATGGCACATGCCCTACCCTAGATACATCTGTGATGATGTCATTCCCAGTACGCCTGGGCTTAGGGCCCCCAAATGTTGAGGGCCCTCAAACACAAAATTCCAACTTAATTTTTCTTAATAGCAGATTTTTATTTATCCTTTCATTCAATATTTTAAAGAAATTGCTAATCTGTTCGATGACAGCATTTATAACCAAGGGTTGAAAAAGTTGTAAATTCTTAGGCATTTTATGTACAGCTTGAATGTGTTTGTTAAATTCGTCATGAAAGATAATAGACTGCCATTTTCGAAAAAAAGTCGCAGACTTTCAAAAGCAAGGCACAGTCCGACAGTAATTTACCTTCGAAATTTTTACGCTGTCTCTATCAGTGTTAGGGGGCACAGCATCCCGAGTTCCATCTACAGTCAAGAATTTTCTAAATCGGTCCCTGGATGATGTAGCACCCACCCACCAGTTAGTAGCAATCAAATTTATGCTACACAAGAAGCATGTTTCGAAGCGGTTAAAGATCCATATTTTGGCGGGTTATTTGGCGTCATCTCCAAGAACGGATTACCAAACTCCCCCTTAGTAAATCCTACGCCCAGCAACCCTGCAAATGGGGGCGAATTGATAGGAAAGAATTGAAGGACTCTAGGGAAACACGGATGGGGAAATGGCAGGGTAAGAAAGGGGAAAAAGAGGGAAGTGGGGCAGAATAAATACTCGCAGACCCTATAGATGTCTGCAATGCTCACGGAATACCAAATGACGTCAAGTGATTTTCCTGCACCTTCCAGCTCTTGTTTGCAGAAAAACCGCTTAATGTTTTTTCAAACTGTAACCTCCTCCTCCTTTTTTCTTATTCATCGAGATCCCACTCTTTTTTATTTTATTTCATTTATTTATGTTTTTTTTTTCTTCCCTTTTTAACTCAGCATTACTTCTTTTTTATCGGTGTGTATTATCATGCCTTTAAGAAAGAGCAATTTAAAGAACGAAGTTGTGAGAATCGAATGGGTTAAAGCGTGATAAGTAGCAAAGAAGAGAAAGAGAGTTGTCTTTCGCCATTTTTTTCTCTTTTCTTTTTAAAGAAGGTTTCAAAAGAAATAGCAAATCTTTAGAGTTTATTCAATGTTTGCATATTTGTCGCAAGGGAATTTTTTCCCCTTTTCTTTACCACCTTCCCCCTTCATGTAAATGTGACTAAAGTGCATTAACAGTGACTTACGTTATTTCGCAAAGAATTTCATCGGTAATTTGATTGTTTTTTTTCCCCTTACTCTACTTTCGGAAGGAAAATAAAAGAGCAAAAAAAAAAAAAAAAAAAAAAAAAAAAAAAAAAAAAAGGTGTAGAAAGATGTTCCTATTCCTCCTTGAGTAGGTGTATAAATTAATTTGCCAGTGATATGCTTATACGCGTTAGTATGTTTGGTACTCATAATCGAAAACTATAGGTGTCTGTGATAAATATAATGATTTATCCGTACTTAAAATCTGCTTGCAGTAAAAATATAATAGTAGTGCCTTTCAAAAAGGGACCCCCACAGGACCTGGCATTTTGTCTCTTAAATAGAGATGTCTTTTATTTCAGAGGGTGCATATTTAAAAAATGTCACTTAATTGAAAATCTAGGTTCTACTTTAAATAAGTTTTGCATAAATAGGTATATTTGATTGGGTAAGTTTAGTATAAACCTAGGCTTGACATTAAATTTGAAGTTGCTTCAGTACATGATTTACTTTGTTTTTTTCTTATACTAAATTTGATTTACGTCTCGCAAGCTAAGCTTTTCAACTTCTGCTGAATTGATTACATCAACATTTTTAATATTATCCTTTTTCTCTCTGATGCGGATCGCATGCTGGGTTGTGGATGTGCATGTAAAACTATGATTCAAGTACAAAACTATACATCCCTTATGCTGTCCAATCTTAGCAAGAACTGCCAATGGTTGAATGCCCTACAACTTTCTAACAGTCTTCTTCCCACTACTGAAAACTAGATTTTGAATTCTTTGAATGTGCACAACCTTTTGATTGCACCACAACTTGCTGCCTTTTTCCAGTTTATTGATCCCCTTTTCTCTGCTGTACTGATATGATAAGCAGTTTCCAAAAGAAAGAGATTAAAGAATAAATCTCTCCAGCAGAAGTAGAAAATAGGGTTCCCTTAAACATTTCCCAGAAATTTCTCATCATTGAGAACTTCAACAAGAGCTGATGCTGGGGTTAGTTTTTAAATGAACTAAAATGGCTTTTTATGGTTGTACATATATTCACATGGCACATGATTGTTAGTGACCCCTGTACAGAGAGCATCAGATGTGAATCTCGCCTCTGCTTGATATGTCTACGTACTTTGTACAAAAATGTTCTGCACTTTTGTCCCTGAAAGTAGAAAATTTTTCCATGGGATTTATCCTTTACTTTTCGTTTTATAGTTCTCTTGTCACAAAACTGTTTCACCTACCAGAAACTGGCATTTGAAACCTATATTTTATTTTTGAAATTTGACGCTGTCCCTTAAATAGTGTCCTTATTCAGAGGTAAATACATTAAGGTACTTATTGAAAAGGAGTGGGACCAACAGAACTGTCACTTAAAGAGAGGTGCCACTTATTCGGAGGTGTCCCTTACAGCCTTCACTGTAAATTGAAACATAAAAGTAAAATTTCTTATGTAATCTTAAAGAGCTTAAATAAGTTAAAATAGATGTATACATATCAAAATCTTGAAATTAGCTGCAGGAACTACCGGTGCTGGCACAAGGTACCGACAACTCGGGTAGCTGCCCGGGGCGCCATCAAAGCACGATCTTAAAAGGATGGAACTTTTTTTTTTAACGACTTATCCAAGGTTGGACTACCCCCACCTGCCCATGGGCAGGTGAGCCCCCTTTGTAGCTTCTTCATATTCTTCGTTATCGTAGTCATTGTTATTGACTTCGAAATGTTAAAAGATTTTTTTCTAAGGAAAGATTACCTGAGGTGGGGAGGTGGAAGTCAATAGATATTTTATAACTCGCGAAAATATTCCTCGGTATAACCGGACTTTGCTCGTTAAAAGCGAGTTATACTCCCAAAAAATCAGATTTCCTCATTAAATCCCACTTCTTCTTAAATAAGGGCTCTTTATAAGTGAGCTAGACTTATTTAAAATAAAAAGAGCGTTGAAAATCAGCTTGCCCGGGGTGCCAGCTATCCTAGAGCCGGTCCTGGGAACTACGCATATTATTTAAATGCTTAGTAATATGTATTTGCTCTAATATTATCAGACAGCCATCATATAACAAATAATATAGGGAAATGCTGCTAATTATAGAAAAAGCTAATGTGGGCTCATGCCAGAAGTTTAATCTCCCTTTTAAGCTTAGTAAAATCTCACTGACATTTTAGAGCTAAATAATATACTACTCGAAAGATTTTAATTTTTTTTTTTTTTTTACAAAAGCAGTTTATGGGGCTAGAAACTTCCCCTGTGTCATAATCCAGGAAAACATTTTTAAACCACTACAAACTACGCAATTTGAATAATTATAACTTCAAACTTAGTATTTTACTCAAAAGTCATTATTCTATAGTGTTTGCTCTTAGATCAGTGCCAATGTTACATCAGTGGAAGTAATAAATACTTTCTGATGGATTTTTAGAAAATGGGGGGGGGGGGGGAAGTAGGAGGCAACGTCTTCTTCTGGAAAGAAATAAAATGATGAAAATACGGTGCACTTTCAAACAACAACAACAAAAAAAAAATTGTGGATAATTGGGGACAAATGTGAAGAAATTTGGGGAAATATTGTACCCGGTTGCTTTTTTACATTTTGGAAACTAATCAAAAATACATTCGGAAATTGGGGATTGAGGTAAAAAATTTCAGTATTTTGTAGGTGTAAACGAGGATTAGTTATTGATAATAGCAGCTTTTTAATAGTTCTTACCCACCACACTCTGATTCTAATGATTGTATTATTTAGTTCTACTAATCAAGATAAGCAACAAATCATGAATTATAAGTTTTGTTACAACTGTTTCACAAATTTTGGGAATTAGCTTCGTCGCAGCAGAACATTTCAAATACCAGTATTAGAAAATAATAACGAGCACATCTGCATCTTTTCAGTGAAAGAAGAGAGAAAGTTAAACCTGGATTTAACATTAAAAAAATACATGTAGGCATTGCAAAAATTCTGTACACGCTACTCAGTTTAGGAAATTTTTGACTACGTAGAATAACAATACATTTGGACAAAAACACTTGCAGTTAAACTCCGTTATATTGACCTCGTTTTTTTAATGACATATAACGTCAAAATATATTATACCTTGGACACAACATAAACTCGATTATAGAAAGGATTAATACTACTTTCAAATTGAAAGTTAGAAAATTATGACTGATAAATGTGTGTTTTTGTTAGTCAAATAAGCAGTTTTGCTGCAGTGAAAACGACAGGCCAGTGAATACAATAATAACTTGAATAGAGTGCACAAATCTTGAAGGGCTTGTGAAAAAGTTACAAATGTCACATGTATTACAAGTGTTATAGAAAATAACAACTTGAGATATTATTCAAAATAATTAAAATTAAATAATCACTTCTATGATTGCTTTATATCACGTATATGTTTATTTCAGTGAAAAGTGGAATCAGTGGTCGTAATTTGACGTCTCATCAACACTCCGGCGGGGAAGGGGGGGGGGGCTCTCCCTTACTCCCTCAGTCGTTTGACTGAGTTGCAGTCGTAATGCAGTTAAAACTGATAAACTTTTATAAAAGTAACTGTATATACAATTAAAAACAAAGCTTTTAGGATTATGATACTTTAACACTGAAGAAAAAAACAATTCGTTAATGCTTGCCTTCGTTAATATATAATTTAAATGTGTTACAATGGAAACTAGAGTCGGTGAACAAAATTATACTTCTCAAACGTTCTCATGATTCTTTTTTCTACTCAATCCTTTGATAAATAATTTCTTGAGTGTAGTGAGTACTTGGTACTCTCCCAGGAAAATAGAAAAATAAAAAAAATCTTTGCTTTGGGTGCGTCTTTTTTCACTCATGTGACCGGCCCACTGTATAGTTGTTTCACGGATGTGTGATGGTATGTTTTAGTCATTATTTTATTTTTGCTAAATACAGTGAGGCTTCTATGAGCGACCACCTCTATTAAGCAACCCCCTCATCGAACGACCCATGTTTTAAGGCACCGGTTTTTTTACTATATCTATTTAATGTTGAAAGATCCTCTAGGAGAGAACACAACAACCCTCTATAAGCGACCGGTATCGATTCCCTGTCCGAAAATTTTCTGCATTTTTCCTGGAAATAATGTAAACAAAAGCCACATTCCTAAACCAGTCGCTCTGCTGCCTGCAAATCGACAGCAGGTACAAGCACAAGCACTTATCACGTACACATCTTATAGGTTAGAAAGGAGACATGTTTAAGAGCCGAGTGATTTTACCGGTAGAGCAGCGGATGGATGTGATCGAGTCACACGAAAGAGGAAATTGAGACAGGAAGTTAGCGTCTCCTTTTCGTTGTGGGGAAAACACAAAAAGCACATTTTAAAGCAAATAGGTTTTATTATGGCAAAATCAGAATGCATGAAGAATATTAGGAGTAATGTTCTTTTCTCAAATGTAAAAAATAAGGTAGAGAGAAGTACTCTCGGTTTTAGAAAAAAGAATGAAACAATCCGAAATTTCTATATATTTTAATAAATCTAAATTTTAAAAATGTTTGTATAATTACTTTGGTATCGCATGCTGTTCCATAAGTAACAAAACAAACAATATATTTTAGTGTTTTTTTTTTTTTTCTTGGCTATCAAATGTTTATACTTCTTTAAGCGACCACCTCTCTTAACGACCAATATTTCGTTAAACGGAGAATGGTCTTACCCGAGAAGTTTCATTGTATATAAGTACTAGAAGAAAAAGCTCGTTGCGGAGGTAATTACAACGGCCGCTAGAAAAAACATTTGACGAAAATATGTCTACACTCAATAAATTTCATCTTCGTCCACCTAAAATGAATAACTTCATATTCAATTTTTATTATATATCCAAAGCGAATTTCATGCTCTTCTGGAAACGTGCAGAAACTTTTCGCCTTCGAACGATTTCGTTTTGTGTACCCAGCACCTCTTATATTACTGCTTCAGCAGACGATTATTTTAATGAAAAAAAAAAAATAAATAAATAAATAAACCTGTGGAAAAACTATATTAAACGAATTGGAATCCCATCTGTGTGACGTCATTTTCACTTGAGAAAGGTAGTTTTTGTCACTCAAATGATTCACTTTTTTGACTCGGAAATAAAATGGAACTAAAAAGAGCGAAAAATCGCCTAAAAATGGGGATCGGGTGGATTTTCAGCTCTTTAAAGGAGCGTAGATTGTTTTCTATATTTTTGTACATGATTATGAAAAATTTCAAAGGGATCGTTCAAACGGTGTGAATTTTATTACAGTTTTAGACCATAACTTTTTAATTTGTTTGGATGAGTGACGGTGAAAGGTTTGTTTTGAAGTGGTGGGACCGGAATTGTTATAGAGAGTGAGTGAGTCAGGGATCAGCGTAACTATATAGTAGGATAAAATACAAACGGTGTGCCTCAAACATAATATAATCCTCACTATTAACAGGAACATCATCTCTATCTTCCTAAATAAAGTAATCTCCCTATCTCTCTCTGTCGATAGCTTTTCAACAAAGGGGAAAAAAAACATCTGCTCTTTCATCTGTTTACGCCCCGGGCCCTAATCTCTGTACCTTTTTCCTCTTCCTCAATTTTTGCCATCTTCTCTCCCTGGGCCCAGGCCTGAAGCGGCTTAGGCATCCTTCTTCTTTTTGCCAGCCAACACACACAGAAAAAAGGCTATCCGATTACAAAGAGTCGGATACTTTCTTGCTGCGGTCCTGCCATTCCCATGGGAGGTCCACAGGAGGAGAGAGAGAGAGGGGTCCGCGGAGAGAAGAAGGGTCCGCCGTGATTGTAATTGGTCCGCCGGGGAAGCGGAATGTCCTCTTGGAGTTGAAAAGTTTCCAAGTTTAACGGCTTTTTTTTTTTCAAAATAAGAACGTTTTTCTTAAAAGGTAAGTCTTCGAATGAGATTTTAGAGGTTTTTGTTCTTTCTTTGACTTATATACAAGTATGGTTAAGATATAAATAAATAAATAAATAAATATAAATTAAAACTGGTCTGTTTGAGCCTCGTCAGGGAGAGACCCCCCTGAACCCCCCCTCATTTTTTAGTTTCATTACTTCCATATTAAAACGATATTAATGGACTGTGTCATTTTATCTCTCATCTTTCGTGTATTTCGCCTGGTTACCCTATGTTGAAATTTTTAGGATTGTAACCTATTTATAGAAAAGTACATGGGATGCATATTCTAAAGCTTACAAAATATTGTTACGATAGATTAAAGCTGCTGTGAACTAATAGTATTTAAATATATGTAAAAAAATACATGTGATGCATATTCTACAGCTTACGAAATATTGTAATAATAGATCAAAGCTATTGTGAACTAACAGTATTTAAATATATGTAAAATTATGTCGCATTTTTATGTCGCTTTTTTGGGACACATTTTTCGGTCAATTTTCAATAAAGGGGGTGAGAGATAAAATGACATAGTCATTAATAAAATATAAAATGCAAATAAAGCAGATGGTAACATTTTCAAGTGTTTGACCTAGAAGCACTCATTGTTCAGAAATGCATGTTGCTAGTTTGAAAATTTCCACGCAGAGAAATCTTACTGGCATGACTAAAACTGTATCTGCAATCTTTTACGATATTGTAAAATGCGTTTTGTTGAACGAACAATACTTATTTATCACAGAAATGGCTAGTATTTTGTTGAACCAATGGCTTGATTTATATATTCATTCTTATAATTTTGTTTACCACGTAGATTTTGTAATTTTCATATACTTTTATCTGTAAAAGAAGCAGCTTGTAATAGTAATTTAATAGAGATGAATGTGCAAATTATAGTCGAAACTCATAATTCTTTCCTGAATTTGCCTTTTAGACAATTTATTATTTTTATACATTCATTTTAGTGTTTTATTAAAAAGAAAGTACTGGTCAATTGAAAAATAATAAGACAAGCGACTAGGCACGTAGGCAGAAAAAGATTTCAGATTAGGTCTTAATGGGCAGATAAAGGTCTTAAAAAGACTCAAAGACTACAATTCTTATAGAAACATCCAAACTTTTAAGAGAGACCCTTCTTATCACGTTCCTACAAGTGACAGTTAGTATCCTATATATGCCATCAAACGTAGAAAGAGAGCTTAAAATAATCTAAAATAATAAATTTTAAATTAATATAAATAAATTTTGAGTCCTTTGCACAGCAAAATTTATGATAATATCAATATTACTTCAAACTGAAGCACCGACACTTATAACGTCTAACTAAATTTTAAAAAGTAATAATGCAGAATTGTAAGAGAGGTTTTTTATGAATCAGAACGTTTTTATGACTACATCTTTTACTGATTTCCACCTCTTCACTACTATCTGCCTACATCTACCGACTTACAGTTTTGACTACAATGATTCAACTGCATATTAACTGTTAAAAAAATGTAATCATAAATTATTATCAAACTTAACATCTTTTAAGAATTTCAAACACCATGTTTAAAGAATAGGAATTTGCCATGTAGAGAAACAAAGCTTAAAGTAAATTTTTTCTATTTAGTAGTAAAGCTCAAATAAAAGATCTGTAATTTCACAATGATAGTTCCTTTTAAGAGTCCATCAAATTTTACCTTTAGCTACCTTTACATTTGTTTAAACAAACAAACAAAAAAAAACAGCAGAAACATATGTGAAATAATATTAAGCCATCAGCGCTCGACAATTTTTATCACATTCTGCAATTCATATTGATGCCTAAAGGGATAAAGAAATTTACGACATTTATGGGATGCGTAGAATGCGTTTCTTTTAGTAAAAATATGAATAAAAAATGGAAGATTAGCATACCTCTGAGCTTTTTGCAGGAATAATATTTATTATTCGAGAAATTAAAATGCGAAAAGATTTAACACTTTCTGGACAGCAACTGCCGTCCACGTAATACACAACTTGTGTCTCACGTGTTCAATTGCACAACGCCCGTATTTTTTATTTCCGCAGCCGAAATTGTGTCAGCTCTTTCCTAGGCCCCACAGATAACTTGGCCGATACCGTCCAGAAAGGGTTAATGGTTATGTATTATTGCGACTAACTAATTTTGCGACAGTCCTCAACAAAGAACGCAGGGCGTTAATGGATTAAAAAAATATGATTCTATACTTTGAGAATAATATTTTGTTAATCTGCTTGCTCAGCTTACTAGCATATTTTGTTTTACTTATATTTTTTTGTTGTTGTTTCGTTAGTAAAAAAAAATTATTATTAATAATTAATTAATATTTTTTGAACATCAGCAAATTTTGTTTAGTAAAAAAGTTGAATCTATTTTAAATAAATGCTTTGGTTACTTTTAGTTTTTATATAGAGAGTATTTTATGAATTTTTTAAGAAGTCGTTAGAAAACAAACAGAAATCTCGATGTAAGCTTTACAATAGCACCCTTCATTGAAATTTTTGCGCATAACTAAAAATACTTAAAAAAGAAAACTATTGAAAACGATATTAGTTATATAATTTCTAAGGATGTGTTTCACTAGATCGGGAAACTTTCAGAAATATTCAGCATAAAATAATTAGAAATAGCCTAATATATACATCTAGAAGCCGTAAAGTAACTTTAATTCATTAGTTTGGATTAACAGAGTATATCAAAAGTATCCTGAAAATTTCTTGGTCATTTTTTTCAACAAGCAATCTACCCTCTTTATGCATTGACCAACATTCATCCATGTTAAAACATATAAATTTATTAATTAATATCAGTTTATAAGCATAACTTAAATTTGCTGAATAATTTATGACATCTAAAAGATTTAAAAAAAAAAAAACTTATTTCTCCATTATAAAGGCTCACAATTTAAAAGAAATTATAAAGTTTACTGCGGTGTTACAAAAAACTCTTTGAAACCTAATTAAAACTCAACAAAGTACAAAGATATACTTTCTCATAACGCTAAATATTTTTAATAGGGTATTACCAACAGATTTTTTCTAATAAACACGTTTTTTAGACATTTATAACATTCTTTACAAAAAACCCCCTCATTCATAGCTTTTAAACGATTGCGTTTTACCAAAAAAAGTTTCACAATGCCATTACTTAAATCTTTTGGCAGTATTACTGTAGTTCCCTGAATTCTCCAGAGACTGGAAGACCGTCCAAGGTATGGGAGGAAGCAGATACCCCGAGCGGTTGCTGAAAAAGTACATCAGCTTAACAGAGACAGGATTAGAGTGCACCAGGGAAAATATGTGTTCCGAATAAAATTTTGATGCGGCTCTAACAGAAAATAGAGCGAAGAATAATTGAAAGAAGAAAATGGCGAAATGATGCGAAATATAAATAGTCTCAAAGTTCAGGTGCGTATGTGCCAACCGTATTGTTGCTTCCCACGTGAATTAATGAATGTAAATGTATCGCCAGGTTTGCGTGTAAGCAGTATTCGAATTGAAGGTGTTCTGACATTTGTGTCCAAACTCCATTAATTGTGACTTATGAATGACACTTTGTCCCATTCACCGTTTGAAAGCTTCAGAACTTTATTTTATACATTTTTGATTATTTTTTAGGGGCGTCTTTTAACTAGCTGTATGAATATGATTTTGATTTTAGCTGAAAACCATTAAAAGGAAACAACCCATGAATGATAAAATGTCTTTTAAAATTGACACAAATTTAAATTATGGAAAGTTTGCGCTAAAATGTAAGTGATGAGACAAAAGTATGTGATAAACAATTTAAAAGTATATCTATAATACACCTTAGGAGTTAGAACGCGTTCTTGTCAGGACTTGTCTTATTTGATGTTTGTGTTGGCCCCACCAGTGGCATAGAGCTATCGCTTTGAACTGGGAGACGGAAGGTGCCTGGTTCGGAACCAGGTAGCGTCAACAACATAACCGTTCGGAGTTTTCTGTGGTTTTCTCCGAAACTTCGCGCATATACGGGTTAGGACGACCCCTTAGAAAGTCCCCCACGGAGGTCTATCCCACCTCCGGCCTGGATCCGTAGCGTAGATAATTGGCCGTAACCTTCATTTCCATTGATGTTTGTGCTGTTATGGCGAAGTTACGCATGGCGAAGAACAGCCTTCTTGGCGCCGTTGTTGTATTGCTGAGCTATCACACTTTGGTCCCGGATTCAGACAAAGGGCTAATCCACAGATTTTGTTTTATTGAATTCAAAATACCCCGAAGATCTCATCTTTCTTGGCTATCTTACTCTAGCAAAACGACAGAGACTTTTGCTTAACATTGATTCAGAAGAAGGACATACGAATAGATCAGATCAGAGGTGGCGAACCTTTATGGATCAACGTGCCATTTTTCTAAAGAAATGTTTAATGAAGTCATAGACGTGCCGTCAAATAATTTTGACTTGTGATTATTAGTAGGGATGGACGCGAGACGAAAAATTGCCGTCTCGCAAAACAGCCGAAAAAGCTTTGTCTCGTTGCCGAAAAGCTCTGTTTCGTCTTGCAAAACAGCCGAAAAAGCTTTGTCTCGTCTCGCAAAACAGCCGAAAAGCTTTGTCTCGTCGCGCAAAAATCCCTATATCATAATGTTAAAAATGTTTCTCTCGTCTCTCAAAAAAGCTGTAAATCCCTGTCTCGTCTCGCGTCCATCCTTAATTATTAGGAAAATAAAACTAAATACTAACAACTCAAAACTCTTTATTTACTAACATAAAAAAACGGTTATATGTGTAATTCATATTAAAATATGTGTTGTTTTTAATTAAAATGGAATCCGTTTTGATCGGTGGCGTGCCCAAAATATTGTGTCACGTGCCATTGGTTCGCCACCCCTGGATTAGATAGTCAAGGTATAACGTCCACCGAAATGAAACGGGTACTTACCATGTTCATAAAACAGGCACGTATAATCTAACTTTAACACAGCCGAGTACATTTAGGCACACATAATTTTTTATATACTATAATGGATGATCAGTATGCATGTTCAACAATGTCGTGATTCAAACAGATGAACTTCCTCAATGTAGTCCTCTGGAACAGACAAATGTTTCACATCTTAAGGCAATAAACGATGAATTTTTTGTTGTGTATTCTGTCTCAACGAGTAGAGAGTGTTATTTAAATGTTAATTTACGCTCGTTATAACAAGAATGAAAATTTTGCACCTGCATATTCAAAATATACAATTTTTTGTTGTTTATGTTGATGTTTAAATGCTAAAACACTTAACTCTTGAAATAAGTCACTTTGAATTAAAAGAAAAATAGTTCGGAAACTCTGTATTTTGTGATGAAAAAAATGCATCTGTTGCTATGAAAAAAATGAAAGAAGATATTTTCTCCTTCAAATATCAGGAAATATATTTATTTAGCCTATTTTTTCCAATGTATCTATTTGCCCCAAAAAAGTCCCCATATTGAAAAAACGAAATTTAGGGCGGTTTTATGCGGGTCTTGATTATCACGCAAGCCAACTAGACTATGCCTAGGTTGCCCCAGATGACTTAAATAGAGTTCAAGAATTTAATCATAAAGAACTTGCTGACAAAATTATTTTAGCTAATATTTACCCATGAAATAGAAAAAAAAACATGAAAAGAAAGATAAATTGTGCAAAAGGTCTTTTTTTACACAATTTTACCTCCAGATTGAGCTCTTGGTGTTCCAGTCAGTAAAAGCTCAGTTTTTATCAGAACAGAGAATGTCGAGCTGCACTGAGTTTGGACAACGGTTGGGCATATGACATACTCTCTCCGAAGATTGCTGTGTGACCGCGTACATTAAAGAAAGCGTACAACGTGTTTCGAACAAATGCCTATATTTTATTTCCATGAATAGGTCAAATTTTGAATTAAAAAAAAAGAGCGATTGCTTGAAGTTCATATTTATTCATATTGTTTTAAAGAAAACTGTCGCTGAAGCATATCTTGTTCTTCATGTGAAGCATGGAATAAACGCGCTCCATAGAATACAATTTGTATAGAATGGTTTAAGTGCTTTATTTTGATAGGGTTTTGAAAAGTTTGACGATACCAATTGGTATGCATAGTTACATAAAGATTTGTGCCAAATGTAAGCAAAGCTCGCAGAACAGCAAAGAGTTGCAACAAATTCTTCCAGATACCTTAAAAGCAACGGGAAAGAGTTTAAAAAAAAAATACACTAAATACTGTTATAAATTAACTAGTACAACCTAGTATTTGTTCGCTCTAAGAATTCAAATTAAAAAGATCCGACTTTGTAAGAGCTTCCCAAAAGTACTAGACCCTAGATCTCGAATGCACTTTCTAAGATCTTGCGTCTTGTAAAGAACTTCAGGAAGCAGTTTTTGTTAAAAAGCAATTCCTTTTAGCTCTGTTTGCCAGAACTTTGGAGGAATCTTCCTAGCGAGGTTCAAACTCGATTAATAACATCACACATTCTCTCCCTTTCGCCAGTTGAAGATAGAGAGAGATAGTACGTTACTTGTCACACTCGAAACTCTGAACCATATCATCCGAACTCACACTTGCATCATTCACTCAGCATCCAAAGAATGATGATGCGTAAACATCATTTGTCCGAAGTGCGGACAAGTGCGTTACTGACTGATGAACCCCGATAAAAGATACGATGGTGCTCTGGAATTAATGTTAACACGCGTTTTGGCTGCTGCTTTCTGATTTATTAGGGCGGCATTTTAGATCGTTCCGATTTATTATAAACAGGAAACGGCTTGTAGGAGAGGAGAATTTGTGAATCATCCAAATATACAAAGGAGGAGAGAGATCTTGTTTCTTGGCCGTTTATTCGAGTGCTTCTTATCAAATAGTTGTAGGTGATGGTTAATCTTTTTTCTGGCTGTATGATTGTTTATAATTCTTTAGCAGATGGTTCATGCGAGGGCATTTCATCATGCGAGGGCATTTCATCATTCGAAAGAAATCGTTCTTGAACTGCACTTACACAGAGTATTCAATAAATAATCAGTATCTTATCTAATACGCATAGAAGTCTTAGCGTCAGCTGTTGAGCAGTTTTGAAGAGAATCTTACCTACTAAGTCTCAACCGTAGAGGACAAACATAGAGGCAGACCAGTGGAGGGGTGTATTTTGTCAAGGTTAACGATCGTTTTCAGCTTGAGTAAAGTTATCCTGCAGTTTTGTCCTTTTAAAGCGTAAGGAGGTTTGGCGACAGTTTTGTCGACTACATTGCTGAAAGCAGTGTTCTGTATAATACCGTTCGGTTCTTCCTGACGTTGTAAAATTTGCAATGATAACGTGTAATGCAAAATTCATTGCGTTGTAAATAACGAACGATAAATAATAAGTACACACGCTGTTATAAATAATTGATTCATTACTGCATCAAACTTCTAGGCATTTAGTTAATTTCGTATTTAATGTCAAAACTGAATTATTATCCCAATGGTAATTTAAGAATAATCACAAATGTAGAATTACCACAAGGGAAAGCAGGGGTATTTGATGTTTCCATTGCAAAATGCAGCACAAGGGGATAACCAGCCAAATGCGGCACTTTTCTCCCCCTTATTGCTATGGATACTTGGCTTTAAATTTCTCCCCGAGATAACGGAATCATGCTCCCCCCCCCCCCACACCTATTTCTTCTCTATGTCCTGAACCCATAATATCCCTCTTTTGAAGAATTCCTTATAATAATGTAAAATTTAAGCCAGCATAACGTGAATTCGTCAGTTTTAAATAATGGTCATAATATTTTTCTCCGAACTGAAGTAAAAATTACTTTTAAATATTCAGGGACAAACAAGGAAAACTACTGGACAGAATTTTTATAGCACCAAACTCAAAGCAGATCAGAAAAAAGGGAAACTTTTGATTCATTACAATTTTATCAACATAAATGTCTACCATAACACATACAACATTTTTTTTTATACCTTCAGTGACAAGTATGAACAACTTCTATATTATACACAGTGTGAGCTAGATATATAACCAAAAATTTAATTTGAATCACAGATGATTTAGCTTCAGCATTAAACAGTTTTTAATTTAGAATGTTTTTAGTTAGTCTTTTCTTTCTAAAGCATCCTACTTCATGCTGATGGGGTGACAGGTGTTTAACTTTCGCACGTTTCAATGACGGAATGTTGCGTGCCTATGCTACAAATACGCAATTGTTATGTAATTTATAAAAATTTTGCATTCTATTTAAACAGAGAACGTAGAACATCCCCAGAAATGATACTAAAAGGTACAAATGCATTAGTTACGCTAACTAATACATGCAATCATTTTCTTAATCATATTTTTCGGGATTTTGTGTCCTGGGTGCTTGGGTAGGTGCAACATAGCAGCCAGTTTATTCAGTTTTGGTAAACGATAGAATAGTTGAAACTTTAAAATAATTCCACGGGGCAATCAAATATTTCTTTTTAACCCTACATGGCTCAATTTTTTCCTGTGTCTGAAATAAGTATATGTGATAATGTTAGTGATTATTATTTTGGAAAAAATAGTTTAAAAAATAATAACATAATATTTTACTAGAAAATCCCTTTTTTATTTCAGTTTTGTATGCGGTACACTGGGCCTTAGCTATACTTTTTCGGTATTTATTTAGAACTTTTAGTATTCATAACATTTTTTCCGGGTCAAAACTCTTTGCTAAATTTTTTGTTCTAATTCACTAACTATTAATTATTCTTATAATTAACTATTCTTTGTTAACATTTTCTAAATAATTAACTATTCTTTACTAATTAACTAATCTAAATAATTAACTTCTAATTAATTAACTGTTCTTTTAATATTTTCTAAAATTAACAAAAATCATATTCGAAAGATGACTGTTTAAATTTCGACCAGTTTTGGCAATAATATGAACAGTAAGTACATATACACGCAACAGCCTGAATTATATCGCTGCTATCTATGTATAAATACTCTTAAAAACCGACAGGTGTCTATACTAGTATTTTATAGACTTTTAAGGCTTTTAATTATACCACTTTAATTATTCCTTTATGGTACGAGATGCCTTGTAACGTTAAAACATGACTAAAACCGTTATATTTTTATTACGCAGGTACGTAGAAAAACATTCTAAACCAATAACAGGCATTTTCCCTCAACATTTATCGTTTGTTTCTATTGCGTAAGTTTTCCTTTTCTTTTCAACCTTTCGAGTGTGTTTCTTCATAAGAACTTATTGAAATCGCGGCATTTTACGAAACGTATAACCGTACGTCTCTTGATTGATTAAAAACTAATGGCTGGTTCGAAACAATCATTCCTGTTTGTACCTAATGGATGACATCATTAATCGTATCAGAAACTTCGCGATACATATCCCAAGCCTGATTGAATGGATATATGCCGGAGTTAAGTTTTCCTTAAATATGCACGAGGCAAATCGATTCTTTTCCGAGCGGCCAAACGTAATGGTTTTGAATGGTCATCAATCAAGTGTTAGAATGGCAGTTCGGAATGGTAAAAATCTTGAAACTACTTTTCCTCCTGATCTCTCTCGCAGCTCGGGTTTTAAACGTTTTGGGTGAGGTAAAGTGCTTTATCAAGACAAGTGAGTGAGATTGTGGGATGCAGTAGTTTCACTTTGGAATTTCGGGCTAAATGATATATTGTCATAAGAGGAAGCCATTTTTTTTTCTTTTCGAGTGAATTATAATTCATGAAATGTGGAAGTTCTAGGCTGTTTATTTTGTACGGTTAACATGCGTATCTCACAAGGTGTGTCGAAAATTCAGATATACCAAAGAAATACGGAATCACGTTGATGCAATGATTATTTTACTTAAACATATGAAAATATAAATTTTATAGAGCTCGGTACAATTTCTAATAAAGTTTCTATACGTATACTGAGAGGGAAAAGGTTAAAAGCTAGCTAACGAATTTAATCAAAACTGATTATTGTCGATTGAAAATTTCATTTAATAATTATGGTAAATGATACCGTTAATCGTGATTACTGACAACAACTTATGATTGTCAATTGTTAATCATGATTAATTATTGCTTTTATTTTAGCAGGTTTACAGGGTCCAATTTTTGATTTTACAAAGAGGCGATAATGATTTTAGTAAGCGGTTTTTTACTAACATTCAGATGTTTGATTCCGTTCTTCGCAATTTCATCAAATTAAGGGGCTGATTTCATTAACCAGTAATTTTACTAAGCAGTGGGTACTATAGATTAATTTCTGTTCTGGGCATTAATAAATACATTATTTAGCATCAATTGTTATAATAAAATTCTGCAAAATATTTTGCGAGTTTTTAAAGTGTTAGAAGCTCAGAATATTTTGAGTAAAGCATTAAAATACGTAATAGATTTATATTCGTAACTCTCTTAAAATGCAAAATTTATAGGATAAATTATTGGTTTATTTGTTTATTTATTTATTTATTTTTGAGCTCAATCGTTTAAAAATAATCCCGAACTTTATTTAAATGATTTTTAGTACCTATCAATTTGAAATGTGATTAACCAATGAGGAAATTCCGTGGTCGAACGTTCCGTTAGCGCTAGATTTACAGCAAGATAACTTTCTTCTGTAGACGATCTCAACCAATAATTTCAAATCATTGAATAATCGTTATAACACATGGGAATTAATGGATTGGCTCAGTTTTCCAGAGGCACTTTTAGGTTTGTGTTCAGCTAAAATTAGTAATTTCATATCACTGCAAACATACCTGACTACAGCAACGTGGCTGAAAAAATATCACGGAATTTAATACAACTTCACAAGGACATAAAATCTGGTCCATTTACAAAAAAGAAGACTGTCACCCGTAGTCGTAACTTACGGGAGGCAAATGGAAGTGCGATTGCCCCCCCCCCTCAAAAAATTGAAGAAAATTCAGATATCTCCTATTTCAAATTATTTTCTACAATGGGATACGTTTTGCCCCTCCAATGTTATGAGGCAATTTACGCCAGTTTTCATCCTTCAGCCACTCGTTAAAAAATGCGCAATGAGTATAATAAAAGTATAAAAAAGATAATCATAAATTTAATGTTCTGCGTGCAAGCGTTTCCTTGGTGCTTTACTCATTAACAGAACAGATTTTGAAGAAACTAAAAGAAGAATATTGCGAAACAGAAACAAAATTTTATCACTAAATTTTAGAGAAACTGAAAGAAGAATATTGCTACACAAAAACAATATTTTATCACTAAATTTTAGAGAAACTGAAAGAAGAATATTGCTACACAAAAACAATATTTTATCACTAAATTTTAGAGAAACTGAAAGAAGAATATTGCCACACAAAAAACAATATTTTATCAGTAAATTTTAGAGAAACTGAAAGAAGAATATTGCTACACAAAAACAATATTTTATCACTAAATTTTAGAGAAACTGAAAGAAGAATATTGCCACACAAAAAACAATATTTTATCAGTAAATTTTAGAGAAACTGAAAGAAGAATATTGCTACACAAAAACAATATTTTATCAGTAAATTTTAGAGAAACTTAAAGAATTATATTGCCACACAGAAACAAAATTTTATCACTAAATTTTTGAGAAACTGAAAGAAGAATATTGCCACACAGAAACAAAATTCTATCACTAAATGTTAGAGAAACTGAAAGAAGAATATTGCCGCAAAAAAAGAGAAACTGAAAGAAGAATATTGCCTGATATGTAAAATAGGGAACAACAAAGCCAGATTCACTGCGTTTGTAAAAGAGAGAAAAAAGATTATTTTAAACACAAGAAAAGAAGAAAGAAAGAAGAAAACACATCCGTGCCTTAGCAAAAAGTCTGAAGTCTAAATTTACCATTAATCTCGCACTTTTAGCACATATTTTAAACAGGAAAAGCTTTCCTGGGAGAAGTTGTACTATTGTTACACATGACAGAAGGAAAAATTCTTAAACTCTTTAACACTTTTCGTTTTGTAAACGGTGGCTGCTCAGAAATAATAATCCAATTTTATTTTTATGTAAAGTTAAAGAGGGAAAAAAGTTAAAACATAAATGAGGGGATTAGCAATGTGAATAAGCCTTTTCCCTCTTTATTTTTAAAATTCTACGTAAAATATTCATTAATAATAAATTAAACTTAATTTTTTTTTCTACTAAGCATAAAAAACTTGAAACTGAGAGAAACTTGAAATGTCGCGTCTTTTCTCGAATTACCTTATCTGTATAAACATTTATGAAGAACAATTACAGCAAGCACACATCGTAGTAAAATCACTTTACCTAAAAATCCACTACATTTCGATCTGTCACACGATCATAGTCGTACTTATGTACATCAGTACGAACAACTGATGATGGAATTATGCGAGGCCGAATGTTAGGTGCATTTTCATAGATTTTACCATGGATTTTAAGCATTTTTAAATCGCTTTTAAGTATGCTAGCATATTTACATCATAAATATAATATTATATTTAATAGAGATGGTATTTAATATTTTGAAACACGCAGATCAGGAAAAGTTTTTATTTACTTTTATATACTCCCCAAATGTCAAAGGTAATGGCTAGAACGCAATTTTATACTTGTAATGTATTCATTTATTAATAAAAAATACCCTGTCGTGCCATAAGTTTTGATACAATTACAAAGGAGTTAAAAAAATTATAATAAAGATTAAAACTAATTCTCATTGAAGTTTTATTCTGCCTTTAAATTTAACCTACTGTGTACCTTTCATACAAAATAATCACCTTTTAACTTCACACAGGCTTTAAATCTCTAATTCCAATTATTTTCTGAGGCACGCCCAAACAATAACTTAATATAGACATGATATATTGAAAGATCTATGGGCATTGAAAGATGCCCATAGATCTTAATGTATTTAAATTATTTTGGGTGACCCTGTATATAAACTATCCAGTGGCTTAGAACGAAAACGGGGGATGCACAACTAGATGTTACAACAATCCTAAATATAAATTTTAACATTGTGTAATTTCAACTTCTGTGTGCTTGCATAAGTAGTTTTTGAATTATTTGTACAGACATCAGAAAAAAAAAAATAAAGCCAACTTGCGGTTGGTCATGTATTATATACACATATATACGGATTTACATACATGCGTACGTTGAGATGTCATGCAAAAACTTTTCAAAGTAAATTTAGTGATAGTCAAAATCGATTTTTTTCCCAGAAAATCTATATGCAAAAATTTGTGATCAAGAGAGATCTTTATTAATAAAGGTTTAATTTAGAATTTTTTAAAAAGCTTTTTTTATACTGACATTTAAACTAGTAGATTTTATCTGCCGCTTAAAACATTTTTAAAGCATAAGATTCGTAAAAAATTGAGGATTTGACACTCCACCAATAAAGGAGAACTGTAAACTTTGCTTTTCCTACAGAATAGTTTTTTAAACACGACTGAAAATATCCTTTTGCTACAAACTTTAAGTAAGGAATCTTCATTGAAAGTTATCCTTCGGTAGAACTTTAATAAAGTGTCATTTTTATAATTTAGAAAGAAAGGCAGACGCAACTTTGTGAACGTACTGACTCAGTTTTTGCTGACAGAGAAACAATAAATCAAGATTTTTTAAAAAACTATCTCAAAACAACGCGCTTATAAGATAATTATCAGAATGGAAAAGATCCGGTCATATTTCTATTTCCGCAAGCCATGCTGTGAAAGGAAAAATAGGATATTAATATGTATTCGGGGTCACATTGTCGTACACTTTTGCATTTTTGCTAGGAAAGTTAAGGAAGGCGCCTTCGCTAAACAAAGGCACAGACGAAAATAATTTAATCAGAATAAAAGTGAAATTTGAATTTCGATTGAAGAAAGGTAAATTGTGTCAAACGTATGAATTGTGAAACATTTTCCGGCACAATCTAATGTTGTCGTGCAGTGAAAGACTAGTTTACTTGTTTGTTCCCTTCGTCGTAAAAACGCAAAGGCAGAGATCCTCTACATTTGTCTGTCGTTGCTTCCTAGAATGGCTCTCTGAAAACAATGCTGTGATGTATCTTCGCGAAAGCGCAAAGCTGGGAAACAGCCCCACTTACTTAATGCCTCATGCAGAGAAAATCCTTTTATTTATGAAAAAAAAACAAATAAACTGGGTAATCTAGAAAAACTGTTTTAAACGAATAGGAATAGCAATTTTCCCTTCTAAGCCAGATGACCGTGACTTAGGCCGTCAGTGTCAATTGCGACACCTAATTTTGTCAAGCAAATGATTATTTTTACTCTAGGAAATAAAATAGAGCTGAAAATAGCGCAAACTGGCTTAAAAATTAGGTAACGGGTGGAATTTCATATTTTTAAAATAGAGCAGATTGTTTTCTATTTTTTTATGCATAACTCTGAAGAATTTCAAGCGGATCGTACAAACGGTGTAGATGTTATTATGTTTCTAGACGATAACTTTTTAATCTGTTTGGATTAATGATTGTAAAAGTTTTATCTTCGAATGGTTCAGCCGGAATTGTTAAAGTCAGGGATCAGCGTAACTATATAGTAGGATACTGGGAAAAGGGGAGAATGCAAAAGAAAAATAAAACATTGCACTGAAGTCGTTTGTGCTCTAAAGCGGCTTGGATAATACATTGATTTGTACATGATATATTGCATGATCATAAATATTCTTGAAAAGCATAAGCACCATAATACATCCGCATTTAAAAGCAAAAAAAAAAATAAATAAAAATAAAACTCATTTCTTATACCCAGCACTTTAATTATTGAAGCAATATTCTTACATATTAACAACGTTTAGATGTGCGAATTTTGCGGCCTTTAAAATCCTGACAGCATAATAATTTATGCTACATTGTTCTGCAGCTGGAACTTATCTCTCTAAACTATGTGGATATAATTCAGAAAGAGAAATTCGCAAGATAAGGTCTTTCTGAGAATCAGTGTTTTTGAGCTAAACTTTAGCTCAGATCTTTCTGAACTTTTTTGACCGATTCAGTCTTTAATGTTATTGTCAAAACCAAATTGATATATGTGAATATAAATTGGATTCCGGTTGTTAATATAAAAGGACTTTTGTACTCACATTTTCGTATTTTATTATAGAGAAAGTCTAGCAATTTTTTTTTCTTTCTATGGCCCGGGTCAGCGGCTTTCTATAGAGGTTTGACCACTACGAGTAAGGTCGTACCCAAGAGGGGACCAGGGGGTCCAGTGCCCCCCGAAATTTAAAATTTTGTTAACAAAACAGTAATACTGAAGCCTTTTTGAGAAAAATTTAGCCTTTTTCACCTTTTGGTCCCCCCCCCCCCACCACGAATTTTTTTTTCTGGGTACGACCCTAGCTATACGAGTGCTGTAGATGTTGGTCATTTCATTATGAGGCCGCCTTATTAGGCAGATCAACGTTACGTGGTCTCGTAATTTCGAGCCAGTTCTAAATGAGAGACCTAGCACCTGGAATCGACACAGCACCCCCTGAGGCATCGTTTGAACATGGCGGACATTGGAGCCACAAACAGATTTTACATGCACCAGCTCCCACGAGCGCACACGGCTCCGCAGCAGTGCAGCCGAGAGAAGAGTTCACCCTCCCATGCACTGGCCAAACCGGTGCTGCTTCACTTTCCGTATTTATTACAGGAACTGAGTTCAGCGACTAGACCACTGCAATTTTTAATATTACATATCGTTTCCGTGCATCACTGTTCTGTGAATGGCATAAGAATTAATTAAACGCAGTTACATTTATTTTAATTTCAAACATGAGAAAACTCAATTTTTTTGAAGCAAAGTTGAAAAGTGCTTCGAATGTCGGTTTATTGTCTGACCGTACTTTAGCTGCATTAAATATAGAGGGATTGCAATGCAACGCATGTGTCGGCCCGAATACAACTCGACCCTGAAATTTTTCATCAAGATAATTAAAAAAATCCTATGTTTAGGCCTCGAATTTAGAGCGAGTCGGGTTTTCAACGGGAAATGATCAGTCAAAAAAAAAAAAAAAAAATACCACGTTATATTCGGCCCAATACGGTATATGTTACTTTTATGGACTTTGTCATGAACGATATTAAAAAAAAAATGTATGTAGAATGAATATATTTAAGAGAGGCACCGAAAAAATTCGAATATATAACATTTTATGAACACACCAACATTTCAAGATGTATTTTGGAGTCGTTAATTTGTTTCAAATAAAACAGATTTAATATATATTTTTGAAGTTCGTACAAGAATGCTTAACAAAGACTTGCGGAGTTCGACAGTGGCTGAGCAGGTAATCTCGGTTCCCGATGGAACACCGAAAGTAAATCAGCAACAGCTTGGACAGTACTTGCGAGGGTGAATTTCTCTCTTGGATGAATCTGCTGTGGGACCACTGAAAAAAATGATTACAGCACAACATATGGGTAAACGTAATGGCAATACGTTGTGATGTTGGCATTACGTTCAACCACACGTTGTGCTGTAGACTGTGCCAATTTGCTATACAATGTTCTTCGTGATTGGCTTATCAATGTCATTACGTGAGTGGATTTACAACACACAGTGCTGTATTATTTTACAGCACAACGTGTGGGTAAACGTAACGCCATCAGGTTGTGATGTAGACTGTTCCAGTTGCCATAGGTTCTTCGTGATTGGCTTATCAATGTCATTACGCCATTTTTGGGTGGATTTACAACACACAGTGCTGTATTTCTTTACAGCAATATGTGTTGTAAAATTATAGGTATTTATTACAGTGTAAGCGAAATGGAAACGGTGCACTTAAAACCTGTTCATGGCTCCAATCCCCTCCCTGTAAAAGCAATGTCTCTGGGGTGGGTGCCAGTTCAGGTGCTATGTCTTGGGTTGGTTATGTCTTTGAACTATTAATTTTGTCTGGATTGGTTATTGTAGTACTGTGGCTATGGCTCATCTGGTATTGGTTCAAAATTAGGATACCACTTATAGGGAACAACGATAGCCTTGTCTCCCATCATGAATTCTGATCATCACCAGCATCTCCCGCCCTCGAAACGGTCAAACTTCATAGTCGGCAGCTAACCCAGCCATTAGCCCCCCCCCCCTTAAAAAAAAAAGACAGGTATTGTGAAAATAATGTATGTAGTATTTGTAGCTCTTTTACGAGGTCACGGAATCAAGTAAAACAAGCATCATAGGCAAAAGGCAATGACTGCAACTAAATATTTTACCACCTTCTTTATCTCAAATTATTCGCTGCTATTGTACCGGATGATTTAAAATGATGAAAGATATGTAATCGTGTCTTTGCAACGACTTGAGTAAGATATCGTGTAAGAGGAAAAAAAATAAAAGGGTTTCATAATCGATATGTTCGGCATAATTTTTCTTTCTTACTTTTAAATCTTACAGTTATTGACTCTCAATACGGAGATGAAATGATAGAACATTTTTCAGCTTATAAAAAAATCTTCATTATAGTAACACTGAGAAAAAGTGGATAGAGTATTTTGCTATAGAATTCAATATTTATCTTCAAAAAGAAGAAAGTTTCCAGTTTCTAAAATTTAGTTTGATTTTTTTTTAAAGGGGAGGGGAGCTAAATTTTAATATACGAGAAAATAACAGTGTAGTAATTACTGTTTTATTCTTTAATAATTGATTGTTTAAATTCTAAATATTGCCTGCAGAAAATAAAATGATTCACTTATGTAAAAGAAAACTGAGTAGTGTTGCGGTTACTGACTGATAATGATACGGAAAGAGCTAATTAAGATAAGGTATTTTTGAATATCAAGCGTTTGTCAGAAAATCAAATGTTTTTTACCTTTTGTCTTACCTCTCTGTTTATTGGAGTAGTATTATTAATGCAGTATTCGTTTCCATCATTTTGCATTGAAAATCGCAGTATTGAATATTGTTTTTTATTCAACATTACCTCCAAATTATTATTTTTACATCATTATGAAAATTATGAAATTTTGGTGAAAAGGCTTAAGATATTTACATTCTGTATTTGATGTGAGGCGAAATATTAAGCTTCTACTTAATTAAACAGTCTTATTACTAACTAACTAACTGAACTATTAACTAACTTAATTAAACCTTACTAGTTTAACATGTAAAAGAAAAATTGTATGAATTAAAAACAATTTTAAGTTACATTGCCGTTAGTGTCTTCTTATTTGCCTTCCAAAACTATTTTGCCATTTAAATCACCCAAAACATTAAAATGTGTTATAATGTCACACAATGCATTTATTTAAAATGATATACCATTTATTTAGTCGTACTTTTTAAAAATTTTAAACACCTTATTCAGATCACATGATTATTTGTAATACTATCAAATTTTTTAGTTTTGCATCCATTTTGGCTGCTTATAAAAAATAAATAAAAAAGAAATAAGTAAAATAAGAAGAAAGAAAAATACTTGTGTGAATTTTTACTAAAAAAAAAAAAATTACTAAAACGATAAGATTTCTTTCCCTTTCAAAAACTTTGAGATAAGCATTTATGCAGATTTGTAAAATGAAGCTTTCTTTTTCTTTTTATTGTGTGTGTTCATGATGTAATTTAAATGCAAATAATAAAATTCATTCATTCCTTTTTCAGTGGTTGGAAATTTTTTAATTTTTTTACTGTTGGTTAGCATTATTCAGCATTTTTCTTTTCTTTTCTTGTTTGTTTTGTAATAATCATTGACAATTTAAACTTTTAAAGTGATTTGAAGTTTTGATTAAAATGAATGTAATGTCTAATTATAAATGGATCACTCAGTACAGAATCTGCATGACGTTGGAATAATGTTACTGTTATCGAACACAAATGTTTTCAAAATAAGTGAGTATTCATCAATTAATTACCCTTAATTAAAAGATTTCGTCACCTTCTCTTCATTTTGCAATCACCGGGTCACGATTGAAATCAATATCCTTTTATTCGTTAAATTTATTCGCAAAGGAGACTTCTTGAGTTAATTTACACATGATAAAAAACAGAAATAAGTTCCTTTAACAAAAATTGTCAAAGGGAAATTTATGAGTAACTTTTTATAATCAGAAGATTAAATTTTTTTTTTTTAAATAATATAAATGTATTGGTTGCAGAATTCAAAAACTCACTTCACACTTTCAGGTATGGATTACTCATAGTTGTAAAAACAAAGTTTCATTTCGGTAATTTTGAACAAAAGTCTTGAACATTTTTTTAATTATATTTATTTTGAATGTCAACATACCTAAATAACTTTTGAATGTTAATAAGAATTATTTTAATTACGTATGACACTCGGACAGAAATGTTCTAATGCATAATATATTGTTTAAAATGCATTTTTAAATGTAAACGATGGGGGGGGGGAAGGGCAGACAGATTTACTAAGTCTCTAATTTACTAAGTCTTTTTTATGAGTATTTTAAAAAGTCACTTATAAGAAATAATATTTTAAATGTGACTGTAGGAGAAAATATTTTATTTATAAGATAATTTATTATGGAATACATTACTCAATAATTAAGAGTTTACATCAATATTAATGTCCCCCAATTCTAATTCATTCCATAAGTAATAAATGGGAAAACTATCAAGTCTATTTTAGAGAACTGTGTAATCCAAGAAGATTAAGGGTATTTTACTGTGTAAGATATTATATATAAAGCATATTAAGCCTATTTGTAAGCTAGTTTTAATTATTTAGAATAGTTATACTTTCATGACATGTTTTCAATAATATTCATGAAAAAGCTTGTTAGAGTAATCTTTTAAAATAGCAGAGTCACTGCATCGTGTTTCAAAATTTTCACCACATCATGGTTCAACCTTTTACCAAATCATAGTCCAGGATATGCACAAAATAACGAAGTAACATTTATTTCTTTTGGAAGGATGCAGCTAGTGCAACACCATTTTTCACGGTGAAGCATTGCTTGTTGATACATTGCGTGGTGAAACTTCCACTTCTATTCAGATTGTGTTTCGAAACAATAATGAGATTGTGGTACATAAATAGAAATGACCTAATTATGTCAGAAATTTGAACATTTTTCGGATGCCTCTTCACAAGCTCTACTGTATGCTGTAGTAAACAATAAACCTGTATCAGTTACGTAATTTTCAGAAAAAATTCTTAGAAAACGTTAAGTTCTGCAAAAGGTTAGAAGTCGAAATGTGTTACTTTGCAATTCCATGTAAGAATCTTTTCATTTATTGCAGTGTGTGTAGTGCAGCTTTATTTAAAAAAAATCATCCTGAATTTTGCTAAGCCCCTGGCGAAATAAGTTTTTCTTGAATTTATGAACCGAAACTTATGGCGGACCTCTGCCCATGGAGGCATTGGCCACTACTAAGGCCGAAGTTGTTGGTCTCTTTATTATGGGGGCCCCTAGTAGGTGGACCAACGTCGCCCCTTTTGAAGGGGCGGATACAATGACAAACACGCCCAGTCGGGGGTCGAACCTCGACCTCCGGAAGTTGAACCCGAAACCGTAGTATGGTGCGTTACCCACCATACTATCTAGTTGGCGTGAACCAAAACTGTGAAGCAGGTTTTGTTGCTTCGATCTAAAGTATATACTTTGTGTTTAGAGGAGGTAAAGTATAATACAGTACAAAGTCTCCTACCTTTCACCAGTGGTTGACTCGCATCAGGCATGCCAAGTGGATTGGCTATCACGCTTGTGACAGTTCCATCTTTGTGACATGGATTCGTCACCATGCCTTCGTCAGTTCTTGCGATGGGTCTGTTGATGCAAAGGCCGCTGGCAACCGAAGGAGCCCCGTTCGGGGGCGTCGCGGACTTCTGGGCGAGTTCCAGCCTCAGTTTGCAAACGACACTGGGAATCACGATGGTGTCTGGTGTCCCGTTCGGGACAACGGCTTGCCCGTCGTAATCGCCCGACAGGGGCGAGTTGGACAGGCTGGTCGGGACATAGGGCGAGCTCGAAGACGACTTCTTGCTCTCTGGGCAGCTGAGGTTGAGCGGCTGGTCCACCGGCGACTTCAGTTCGGAGTGGTGGAGGAGAGCGGCGGGCTTCGAGACGGTCCCGTTAAGGAGGGGCATGGGCTCCTGGGCGAGAGGAGACGGAACCATGGGGCAGTAGCTGTTGTTGTTGTTGACGACCACTTCTGGAGAGGGCACTCGATTGTTGTTGTCTCGAAATCCGAGGATGTCGGCGATGAAATGCGGTGTGGGGTGCCTCGGCGGTTTGGCGTAGACGTGGGGGTGCCACGTCCTGCTGATTGTTGTCACGGCCGGCATCTGTGTGGGCGACGGGGACAGATGGTGGTGCTGTTGTTGTTGCTGCTGGTGGATTGGGTGGTGGTGGTGGTTTTGGAATGACGATGGGGAGCTGGAACCACAGCCGTTCGACTGTTGCATCATGTAGAATTCTTGCATTTGAATAAAGTTTTTTTGATCGTCAGACCAAATTCTGAGTAAGGAAGGAATGACTGTCAGATGAGAGTAAGTCGAGGGAGTCGAACTTTTGATGTATTACTTCTCAGTCTTCAGTGTACTATGCCCATATCATGAGCGAGGTTCTTTTTCCTTTGGCAAAAAACACCATGTTTCGTGAATACCAGAAACGTCGAACTGTCTCCCAGCTGTTTGCATGAGCACGCTGTATGTTTGAGACAACGTAAATCTCTAATATGCATAATATTTTTTCTCTGTTATTTCACCTGTTCAACATTTATTTTTACTGCTCTGTATATTAAGATTTCAGTACTTAGTTTTAACTGTTTATGGTGTTATTGTTTAAATTTCCTTCAATTGACGATGGCCCCAAATGCTACACTCGTAACTCGTGAGCAAGCGTAACTGAGGCTTGAAAACAGTGCATACATAACACCAGTCACCATCAAAAAAGAAAGAAAGAAGAAATCGGAGTTTGCCGTGTTATCAAGCAATCACAATTTTACGAGTCAGACATTTAGAAAAAATAACGTCAAAGAGACATTCTTCTTTTCTATTTTTTTTTTTTTTACGAGTTAAAATACTGAGTTCAAGCAGAAAGATTTCTCTCTCTCAACTCGAGCAGACGATAAACTCCCAGAGAACAACAACACGCCGCATCTCTTTCCTAGAACACGGGGAAAACGTTCGAACCGTCACTCCCGATTCTTCCCAGAGCTCTGACGCAACTGAGATCCTCACGCGGCGTGCCATCGTAAAAAGAACTTAGGTAAGGAGGGGGGGAAGAGAGAGGTTCCATAGGCGGAGCGTGATACGATATGAAAGCTTACGGAGCGAAAGGGAGGAGGGGGGGCAAGCAATAATCCTCGCGCCCAATCAATAGAGAGGGGGCAGGCTTGTAGCCTGCGCTACGGCAAAATGTCTTAATTTAAATGCACCGCAATTAATACTGAATCACTTGGTAGAGATATAACTGTTTATACACGCGAGAGGAGATTAGAGCGCTTGGCGACGGTTTTTCGGAGGGGATTTCTCGCCAAGTCTGGGGAAAGGAGACGGTTTTGGTGGCTCAGTTTGACATATTATCGATAGGAGAGTGAAAGGGGAAAACGTTATGCGATCGTAACGAAGAGTATGAAAAAAATAAAATGTATAGTGGGGAGTGTAATACTGCTGCATTAGTGTCCATCAATTTCGCAGCTACTGGTTGAGATTTCCGTCTTGAATTTGTCGATCCGGTTTTCGAATTTTTGCTCCGCCAGTGAGTTGCGCTGGTGTGTGTGTGTGTACATAGAAGTTGCAAGGGATGCCACGCCAGATGTCATTGGAAAATCTCTCTCTCTATATATATATTTATACAAAGAAAAACTGAAACTCAATTCGGCGAGTCAGTATTTTCTTTTATTTAAATGGGAATCCAAACCACTGTAAAATGAAAAAATGAAAAGGGTTTTTTTTTTCTTTTCCTTTTCTGGAAAGCATGTAAATTTGATACTTTTTGACTTGATTAAGAGAGTTTGAAAGTGCTCCTTGTAGATCGGTTTTACCTATTTAGATCAAAATAGGCAGACTTTAGGTAGACAGTATTATCTCTATTCTCTATGTAAAGAAATTATTATTTTTTTTTTTAACGTCACTGAAATGCATATTACTACGTTAGAAAATTAGCTGTGTGAAATAATCAGGTAAAACTAACTCAACTAACTTTTTTTTTTTTTTTTTTTTTTTTTTTTTTTTTTACGATATTCAAATTATGTGACTTGCCCTCATAAATTGAAAATTGCGTGAAGCTGTTAGTGCGAAAAAGCTATAAAAGCTCTAAAGTTGACACTTTCTAACTTGATTAAGACAGTTTTAAAAGTTCACTTCGTAGATTGGTTTTACCTTTTGAGTGAACGCAAAATGAGGCAGTCTTAGTCAAGGTAGACTGTATAGTTAGTCTCTTTTCAGATTTTTAAGTCCATAAAGTTCCTATGTAAAGATTTTTTTTAAGCGTCACTGCAAGGTTCTGCATTACTCCGTTGCATTGACGAAGGCAGAAATTTTTCAGGGGGGGGGGGTTAGGGGGTTACGACTTCTGCAACTCATTTAAATGTAAACGTGTGTTTGATAAGGAAGTGAAGAATGTACATTTTGTATGGCAAACATTCCTTATGGGGGGGTTGTGACCCTCTATCCCCCCCCCTCTTGGCTACGCCACTGCTCCGTTGGAAAATTAACTGCGTCAACTTATCAGGATGAACTAACTCAACGAACCGGCGCTTCTTTTACGGCATTCAAAAACTTAACGTCATAAAGTGAAAACTGCGTGAGATTTATAAACTCGGAAACAAAATATACATCAAATCACAGTAGATTCGCAATTTCTGCGATTCTAAATAGCTCTTGGGAATGGCGTTTTGACGTTGTTTACGAGGTTAAAATAAACTATTCTCTTCGGCAGAACCATTAAGGATTTATTTATTTAAACTAAAAATTTCACACGACATGTGAATTGTCTTTAACTCCATGGTCTTTCATTTAATTTTTTTTAGTTGTGTAATCAACACAAGAAAATGAATTTTAAAAATAGAAACTCTTAATTATAATGTTTACATATACATTAAAACACAGTCAACCGTGTTAATAAATATTTCGCGTATATTGAATTAGAAATATTTGTTATAGTCAGCATTTTTTCATCTGTGGCCTTACAATAAACTATAGAAAAGTAATCATACGTTAATATATCCTGCGACAGTTTCAACAGAAGGGACTACCTGAACGTATTTTCATTTGCAAAAGATCGCAGGAAGAAATATGAACATTTTCATTACGTGACAGTTTTTAACAATCTTAAAATCTAAATATGATCTTTGTGAGTCAATTTCAGCAAGTCGTTTCGCAGATCAGCTAATAAAATTACACAGGGCAACAAAAAAAAATTTTTTTTTTGGTGCCTAAGATTTTTTAACTGATTTTAGCAATATTTGGGGCGCTGAATCAAAATATGCAGTCAGTTTTTCTCAATCAGCTCTACTTTTTTAGATAAGTGTTATTTTTTCTTTTGTTTTAAATGCAATTCTACATGAAATGAGCAGTTGTAACTCCATTTTGTACTGTCCTAAATCACATATACAATTATTAATTCCTGCATAATTGCCCTATTTTTAGTCTGTGATCCAGTTATTTCCAAGAAAATTCACCAGATAGAGTCAGCGTCCAGTGACTTGAGTGACCTTCGGTTTAACAAGAGTTGGGGTCAGTTACTGAGTTCCCGCCTTACGGGGTAGATCAGAGATCAGATTTGCCGCTATGTGATATTTATGTTTATAAAATTGTATTATAAAGTTAACCCAAAACGTACTTCATTGTAGATTGTTGTATTTGTGGTGTTGAATTGAAATAAAATGAGTTCCAGTAGAAGTTGTAAAAACATCCTGATGTGTTTTGCTACATATGTGGAGAATACACATTAAAAGAAAACAGAAAGACTGTTAATGACTTTATAAAAAGAGCTTATTATGGATACTTTGGTGTTAAGTTTGGAGATCAAGATAAAACATGGGCACCACATCAGGTCTACAAAACTTGTAGAGAACACTTACGACAGTGGACTACAGGGAAAAGAAAAAGTCTAAAATTTGGTGTACTGATGGTCTGGAGAGAACCCAAAAACCACATCGATGACTGTTATTTCTGCTTAGTAAATATTACTGGTATCAATCGAAACAATCGTAGCAAGTGGACTTATCATGATTTACCCTCTGCAAGACGGCCAGTCCCACACTCAGAGGAAGTGCCGATTCCAGTATTTTCCCAACTACCAGAGATCGTTGAAGAAGTTGGTTGTCCCAATGATAACCCTGCTGATTCGAATGAAGGTGACAGTGATTATGAAACGATGTCCTCAATTCTTCAACGTTTTAATCAGGATGAGTTAAATGACCTCATCAGAGATCTCAACCTGTCAAAAAAAAAAAAAAAAATCAAATGAGCATTAAACACCTTGCAGTCTCTGTAGAATACGGTTTGCTAGTCTGTCAACTCTTGTCAAACTGTTTGAAAATTCTCAGATTACAGCCGTTTTCAAAGCTGGAGTTAAGTGTGCGTTTGCAGAAAACAATGTAAATTGTTTCCTGTAATTGCTGTCAACCTGTTTGAAAATTCTCAGATTACAGCCGTTTTCAAAGCTGGAGTTAAGTGTGCGTTTGCAGAAAAAAATGTAAATTTTAAATATTTATTTCGGGTTTAGCATTTTAAATAATTATTCTTTTTCATAAAGTGTACCACAGTTTAAGAAGTGGTTCCTTAAACAAAAAATCCCGCTATCTTTAAAATTTCATGAAGTGTAAAGAATTCTGTGAATAACTAAAAACTGCGCTAGAAACATGAATTTTGTTAAAATACAATAAATTTTAGTTTTTAAGGCATCATTTTTAAAGCAGTGTATCGCGAAAATTATTATTCTAAAATGTGTAAATTCAAATGAATCTTTGCAGTTATATTTGTCACTGGTCTAATATCAGCACACATATTTTAAACAGTTATACATATTTTATTTAGATAGATATCTCACCTTAAATCATAATTGGAAGTCTTTTTTTTAAATTCTGTTTAGTAAACCAAATTAGGGGTTTAGAAAAAATAAATTATTAGCCCATTGGTAATGCAAGCAAAATAATACCACGTTATTCAGCATAAACATATATTTATTGCTAGAAAACAATATAACACAAGACAATGATATAAAACTTACTTTAATTACTATATGGTCAGCTAGTGATCTACATTTAAATTATATTGCTTACATTAATTGAATTACTTAGTAGCCATTTTAAAAAAAACCCACTTAAGTATAATTTTAATTCTTTCCTGAAATATATATTTTTTAATTGAATGTGAAACAAATGCCGCTAGATTGTTTTCCAAAAGCTGTCGCTCAACAATTTTACAAATCCGTTTTTTTTTTTTTTTTCCCAAATAAGTCCATCATCGCCTGAAACACGGTGAACTAAAGAAAGAAAAAAACATCCTTTTGGTCGTCGTTAACAGTCTTCATTCATGCTCTTGGAAAACCTTCCCCGTCGCTACATTGGAATGTTGACACTACCTTCACGAATAGCGTTGTACATTATTTGCAAAACAAACGCATAGTTACGTGAAGAAATAAAACTCTTTAGTTCTTGCACTGTCAAAATAGCAATTTTAATACTAGTGCGTTTATTCGAAGTTTATTTAATTACCTGAAAGTTTACTCGACAGTTGAGAATATTCGGAAAACAGCTCTTCCGACGCTGTAACAGCAGCTACTGAAAACTTGAATAGATGGTATGTGCAGTGTTGCTACTTCAGCCTGTTCGCACACTGGCGTTTTTTAGTGGCTCATTTCAAAACTGGAACGAGTTAAATAAAGTGTCCCTATGGAAAACGTGTCCCGGTCTTCCCTATACCTTTAAAGTCTTTTACTTTTAAATTCGCTTTAAAAATGGCAACTTCAGTTCTGACCTTGGCTAAGCTCTATCTTGACACATGAGAAGAATTTAGCCAATCTTTAAGAAAACTCTTAAGCCACAATTTATACACGAAGTATAATAAACCTGTAACTAAACATTTCATTCAAATTACTGGTGAATATCATCGAATTAATTGCAAATGCTAAGGATAGTCCAGGGTTCGCGCGTGTTTTTCGAATAATATTATGCTACGATAATAGAGCAGAAAAAATGTAGACCTCCTACAAGTTGCGCAACTAATAATATGGATGAACATTGTTAATTTAAAAAACACCAAAGCATGAATTTGAAAATTTGACAGCAGGCGTTTTGAGACGATTTAGCTTTTCTAACTTTTGTTGAAATTAATCGTGTTAGTGTAACGAAATATTTCATCAATATTCAGTGCGCAGTGTCAAATTAACTCTCCATTTGAGGACCTTTTAAAATTCTATTTGGTAAAGAGGCTTGATTAGACTCATCTTTCAATTGATAATAATCTGAGACATCCTTAAAATCATGTGATATTGTCTTAACCCGTTGACACGATGGTTCCGCCGTGAAACCACCTTATTTCAGCATTTTTACTGGTGGTCGCAAAAAAATATGGCTAAATGGTCTCAACGCTGAAAAAGTGCAGCCGTTGCCATCCATCCATTTAACTACCAACTACATGGCGGTCGAATCGTCCATCTGGTGCCACTGAGCTACAGAAATTTTCTGACTCGGCTGCGCGGCCGCACAGCCAGCTGTGTCAGAAAACTTTTTCAGCTTTGCGGCGATAGATGGACGATTCGATCGACCGCCATGTTTTTGGTAGTTAAATGGAGGGATGGTGAAAATGCTTGCTTTTCAAAGGGTTATGGGGTCATAGGAGGATTAAGAATCAAGAAATCGATTTTTCAATCTTAGTTTCATTTAAAACCTTGGCTACAACTGAGCATTTGGACCCCAATTTCATGCAATAAATCCAACTAGAAACGGAGATACACATAAAAATTTTTTATGAAAGCTTTATATTTTAACGCAATAAGGTAACATTAAACTGCGTTTTCTTAAAACGCACTTTTTGTGAACTCTCAGTAAGATAACAAAATTTCTATGATTTGTATCTTCACGAAATTTAGGTCTATAGATGAATTAATATTAAAAGTGAGAGAAAAAAACTTTTGAAAATTTTAACAAAAATGCAAGGGGAAAGTACGATTCTTTTGAAATTTCAAATTCGAATACAATTTTTAAATTCTTAATTAAAACTTTTTTCTTAAATATTAATTCATTCTATAGATACTGATATCAGTTATAACTAAACAAAATTTTGTGAAGTGACGAATCATAGAAATTTTGTTATCCTACGGATAGTTCATAAAAATGTGGTTTGAGAAAATGCAGTTTAAAATTACTTTATTGCGTTCAAATATGAAGCTTTCATAAAACGTTTTTATGTGTGTCTTCGGTTTTAGTTGGATCTATTGCATGAAATTGCGGTCAAAATGCCCAAAAGTAACTAAGGTTTCAAATGAAATTAAAATTGAAAAATCGATTTTTTGAATTCTTAATCCTTCTAAGACCCTATAAAGTGAGTAACATCCTAGCAGGGGCGTAGCCAGAAATTTTTCATGGGGGGGGGTTACGACTACTACAACTCATATATATGTATACGAGTGTGTGATAATGTAGTGAAGAATATACATTTTGTTTGGCAAAAATTTCTCATTTGGGGGGAGGGGGTTATGACCCCCCCCTAAACCTCCCTTGGCTACGCCCCTGCATCCTAGCATAATTACAATTGCATCGATATAATTTTACCTCCACTTCCGTCATCAAGTTCCTATTTACTTTACATAACCGTAGACAATACGACAAAATCGAAAACTGCAACCACGCTGCTGCCGAGATTCTAATTTATGACCAAGCACAAAGGTTTTCCCTGTGGCAGCAAAATGCTGCAGCACTGACAGTCCTTACGCGAGACGAGATTGGACCCAACAGCCGGACACAACCGCTTTTAACACACAATCGCACTTACCTGTTCTTACTTGAATGGGGGCAGGAGGCCATAATGAGGGAATCTTCGAAATAGAGAGAGAGAGACGACATCCCGTATCGTCCCCTATTCTGTTCCGCTCGTGGAAGCACAAACCCGCCGTTTCTCTCTCTCTCTCTATGGAGCAACATACTAAGTCCATTGCACTGTTAAGTCTTTAACTCCCGTGGACACTGCACTCGCAGTTAATTAACTTAGTTTAGCAGTGTAGAGAGGCCAACAGTAATAAAGCGGGCCCGGTAGTCCAGCGGGCTGTGTGGATAGCGTCATGTGTGGCGAAGGTGGAAAGAACTCGTAAGAACGCTCTGCCATATCTGTTTAGATTAACCCTTTGAGGCGCAACCCTTTCCCAATGCTGAAAAAATCTGGAGTGACTCCACTCGACTTTCCGAACACTTACGATTAAGATCATTACCAAGCATTTAAATAGATTTTAATCGATGAATAATTCAAACATATATACCAAATTGAAGCTCGATCGAATGTACCGTTTAAACGCTAGCGCACTTTCAAGAATTTCTCCCCATAGGCCATAATGTAAAAGAAATCTTTGTCGTAGCCCTGTAGAAAAACTATAAGTCCTATAAACATCAAAATCAATACCGGTCTTACAATGGTGGTTTATAACATGTATACCCAATTTGAGCTCAATCGAATGTACCGTTTAAACGCTAGCGCACTTTCCAAAATTTTCCTCCATAGGCCATAATGTAAAAGAAATCTTTGTCGTAGCCCTGTAGAAAAACTGTAAGTCCTATACACACCAAAATCAATACCGGTCTTGCGACGGTGGTTTATAACATATATACCCAATTTGAGCTCAATCGCATGCCCTGTTCAGGAGCTAACGTGTTCACACACATACACACAAACACACATATACACACACACACACACACACACACATACACACATACATAGATACATCTCGTAAAAATAGCATGAATTCAGAAGACCTCAAAACGTGTAAATACACTAAAATCTCGAATTCGAATTTTTTCATGATTACAATACTTTCCTTACATGGTACATGTTCGGAAAGTAAAAAGGACAACCGTTGCCATCGCTCGACTTAACTACCAGCAAGATGGCGGACGATCGAAACGTTCATCGCGTGCCACAGATCTAGAGACCGTTTTTTGACGCAGCTGGCTGTGCCGGGCACGGGCTGCGTCAAAAAAGGGTCTCTAGATCTGCGGCACGCGATGAACGTTTCGATCGTCCACCAGCTTGCTGATAGTTAAGTCGAGCGATGGCAACGGCTGCCCTTTTTTCAACATTGGGCAATCTATCCAGCTGTTCTCGTATTCTTCCATTTTTCAGCAGATGTCAGTGCTGTTAAAAATAATTGTGACCATTTTTTTACGGGAAATGACGTGCTAAAAAGTAAAGGATTCTCGTGGAGCGATGTCACCCGAAACTATTTTTTATAGAAATCAAATCTATTCTTCGTGACGGGCAACAGTCAAAACGTCAGAGTTTGGTGTTCATAGAGCGGGAACACTGCGCGTTAAAGGGTTAATAATTCTCAACCTTTCCCCCCCCCTTTTAGACTCCTTATGAAATCCATAGGAAATTAGTGAACATCTTTAGTCGCTATAAACAAATTTGGGAGACCTGTTTCCCATTTTACAAAATAGGTCAGGTGGGTGAAAATGGGGTATATTGAAAAAAACATTTTTGCACCATTAAAATTTAGATGTTTCAGTATTTTTTTCTATATAAATATATTTTAACAACATAACAAGTACATCTATTAGGACATTTCAACAATGATAATGTGTACAAAACTTCTTGTTTTCGTTTAACATACTGCTTGTTAACAAATGATATTGAAAACTTTCTTCTAGATTCCTTAGTAGATAAAGCATTTATATTTTGATACATATTAGTAAAAAGACTTTAAAAGAACTGGGTTGTATAAAATAATTAATAAAAAAATGTAATTTCTATTTTTAAATTTTTTTCTTCTGAGGTGGGGTAGAATGGGGTTATGGTTACACTTTGCAAAGTTCTCTATGATACTGAAATTTATATTTCTCCTTTAGTTAAATATTTCTGAAACAACAGTTAAAACCAATAAAATTGACATTTTAGTTAACAGTTTATTGTAGAAATTAATTTTATGGAACCAGTAGCGCAGCCAAGATTTGTTTTCGGGGGGTAATTGAGAACTCAAAAAACTAGAATGTGTGCAATATAATTTATAAAAATCGTTATACTTTTTTAGGGGGGAGGGGAATAGATCCCCCTTTATTTTAATTACAAGTGCTTACATATAAAAATGAGTTATAGAAAAAGTAATACATACATCGAATTTGAAATCGTTGCAGTTGGAAAAACATACATTAGAGAAAATATTAAATTTGGCTTTGGTCTGTGGCTGAGCCTCAAATTTTTCAAGAGGAACTTTCAAATTTGTCTACAAATATGTAATTTTTTTTTCAAATCGTATGTTTACTAATTCGCGGGTGGCTACAGTCCCATCAGCCAACCCCTGCCTACACCTCTGCGTGGAACCAAGTGACATTTGCCATATACTGAGCGAACATGAATTTGACAATCGTGGACATTATTTCTTAGCTAAATATTTTGAGAAATAATCCTTTTCTATGCATATTTTTCTTTAAGAATATTAAGAATACATTGAATTGAGTGTCGTTTCTTTCCTTCATAGCATTAACATGTTTTTTATTAAAAATATACAGGCACGTTTGTTACTACCTCCATTTCCCCTCCACTATTGTGGAGAAGGGGGGGGGGTATCAATACCTGCCTAACTAAACTGATACTGTATAAAAGTATTTTGAAACATTAAAAAAATGCATTCAATGTAAATACGTCCGATGTATGTAATATATGTCAATAATTTAATTAACATAAATTTACAAGATTGATTTTAGGACCTCTAAAAAAAATACATGATTTTCCCACCATTTTCCGGCACCTGTGCCTACATCATAACCTGAAACGAAAACATAATTGTAAAACATCGAAGTGGTTACATAAATGAAAATTAAAATGATAGCAATAAAAAAAAATGAATACAAAATGAATTATTTTTAAAATCTTGTTCGAACATACCTTTTGCTTAAGTAAAATAAGAAAGATAAATGTTGCCAAACACATTGATGATAAAACACTTTCCAACGCAAGTCTTTTTCTTACGTCAAATTTTGCAATGTATTGCAGTCAAATTTGCAGAGATTTTGGTGATAACTTCAAAGAAGCTGCATATTATTAGTAGGTACTGTTTTTTGTTGATAACGTGATAAAATTGTAGAGAAAATAGACACATATGCCAAATACACAGAAACAACAGCAGTAACAACAAAAAAACTGCATTTAATTCAGTTGGACTAATTTAATTAACAGGGCCGGCCCTAACAGTTTTGCCGCCCCGGACAAAAATATAAAATGCCGCCCCCCCCCTCCCACAGTAAAATTGCTATTAAAAGAAATAAATTGTTTACAGATTCTGTTTTCATGCCTATAAAACTGGAATAGCTCTTTAAACATAACACAGCATAAGAAAGAACCATATTTATTAAAAACCACACATTAAGCTAAAAACCAAAAGAAAGAGAGAAAAATCAAGAGTTCTTTTTCTGGCTTTTAATTTCGCAAAATTCCTGACTTTTTCTCTTAAATCAATTTTTCAACTAATTCATGTTCGATAGCCAATGTAGTTAAATTATTTAACGTATCTGGAAGAGTTGTGGAACAAAAGAAATTTTTAGTTAACTTTAATTTTGAGAAACTCTTCTCTGCACTTGCCACAATTGTCGGCAAAGAAAGCAAAATTCTCGAAGCAGAAGTGCGTGTAAAATCTAGAGTTGAAATTAGCTTAAAAATTTCAATTGGGCTTTCTTTTTTGCCTAATAAGGCAGTAACTGACACTAGTTCATTTACTAGATCAAGAGCGTTTATATTCCCTGATTCTCCATCGGTCAGCATTAACTCTAATTGTTTACACTTTACACAGTGTTAATACTGTTACACTGTGTTACAATGTTTAATTAGCACTTTTTAGGAGTATCTTTTAACTCATATATGCCGTGCAAAAATTTAAAATAATTACATTGGGTACTTATTAAATTAAATCTGCATTCTAAGGCAATCGCTTTATTTACTGTAAAAAATAAAACTATCTTGAATTTTAATTTAGGATCCTTCGGCAGATCATCTCGTGCTTCGCAATCAAAATTAATATGTTACGTTTCTGCGTAAACTCAGTGTTAGCCAGAATACTATCTCGTCGGTCAGTTCTCTTGCATAACAGAACATTTCATTTAAAATCACATCCAATCGAAGCTCCTTTGAAAAAAAATCTTTACAGTTTCATAAGAGTTCTAGAGCAGGTGGTAAATCGTTGTCTTTTGACTGCAATAGCTTTATTAACCCTACAATGCGTGATTTTTTAAAATGGGCTGAAAATAAAATCGCAACTTCATTTAGATTTACTTATGCTAGGAAAAATATTTGCTAAAAAATTCAGCATGTAATTTCCCAGAAAAATCATAAAAAATATTCAGATACGAAGCTCCACCCTACAGCTCTCGTAAAACCGAAGAAAGTAATATAGCCCAATTTTACTTTATTTAGTCCAATATTACCATGTTTTAATAGTTTTGTGTTTATTTTCATTTAGCAATAAAAATTAGAAGCAATTAAATATTCAGCTAAAGTTTGTTCAGTGAACTGGATGCACTTGTTATAAATCCATGCTTGATTTCTCAAAAAATAATGCTGGCATACATTTTAAAAACTAAAATTTATTTCCATAAGATCTTACATTTATTTTAAATGCATATTTTAAACAAAAACTACAACATTTTCTTTTTATTACAAAAAAATAAAAAATAAATGAGAGTGTAGCCAATTGGCTACAGTATGCACTGTAGGGTTAATGGATTCACGGAATTGAAGATTTTATACCAAATAATAATAGAACGTAGGAACATGAACTGTTTGAGAGAATTAAATAATCCTGAAGCCAAATCACAAACAAAAACTTAAAATTCTTTCATCAATTTTAACGGTAGCCTCATTGGAATTAGATTTGTCAATAACTTTATACCTTACCAAGAATGCGATTTGTACGATTTTTTTGGCATCAGGAATGCAATCTAGAAATATGGGATAGTATTTGGATTGTTGAACTTCATTAACAAAGTGTAATTTGAATCCAACTGGAAACCTTGTGAAAATCTATGCAAAATGAGTAAATATTTGTCTGCACATCACATATAAACAACTGAAGCGAATGAAATTAATTTTATAGCCACACCAAAAGAGGCAACTTAATTTAAACTGCAGGTGCTAAAATATTTCTAATTCGTTTAAAAGTTTTGAGATTTAAAACTGTTGTTTGAAAACTGTGTGTAAATGTATGTTCGCCCTTTGTTAAAAAATGGCTCAATGGAATAGAATGAAACTGGAATTATATTGAATGGTAAGTTAATTGAAACAATAGATACCAAAATTGTTTTAAATAATTCATAGACTTTGATTTAGATTTTGTAAAAATCGCTTAAAAAGTTTGTTCTGGCATCCATCAAAAACGGATTAAGAGAACAGAATGAAATTAGGTCATGTGATAGGTAACAAAGCATTATCGAAATTTTTAAAAGATTTGAATAAATTGAAAGGGTTTGTAAAAGTTGCATTGCATTTTTTCTTTTTTTAGGGGGCGGGGAGAGATGGGGGTCACTTAAAGGCGTCTGGAGGTAATACAATAGGTGGCTGTTCGACTTAAACAAATTACACCGATTTCTTTTTTAAAATTATTATTATATTTTTAATTTTCAGAAAATCGTGCAAAAATTTTCAGGCATAATATTAAAATTTCTAAAGTTAATAGAACAAAATTCAGTTACTGACGAGGAGATTGAGTTAAATAACGTTGTTTGAATTCTTCTTAATTATATATATATACATATATATATTATTTTGAGAAAATTTTGTGTGACCACTTCGTGAAAACAACTAGTGGTCAGACAAAAGGAAATGAAATGAAATTTTGTTAAAAAGTAGGCGGTTAGTAAATTAAAATTACAGGTTTTTAATTTGCTAGAAATTTGAATTATTTTTGAGGTATGACGTAAACTTTAATAAAGTTCTCCGCGCATCAAGTAAAATCATCAAAAATCATCAAAATATAATTCAATCAGATGTTGCAGTGTTAAATATACGCTACTTGCTGTTACAAAGCATTTTCCAGGTATTCTCTTCTCAGTTTAATATTCATTACTAGCATCTTCTTTTGCACCTTTAAATGAAATTTTGATGTAGGAAGCTTATCCACTAAAAGAAAACGTTAATTTTGAATGTAAAATATTTTCTCTATTGACAGTTTGTCTCAGTAATTTGTTGCTCTCTAACCTGTAATCTTTAAACAATACAGAAGAGTTATAACTTTGCTTTCTATATTTCTGCCAGTTTGCTAATTCCATTTTTTCTTCTCCTACAATGCAAACGAAATTTCGACTTTTTTTACACTCTCGTTTTTCCTTTTTTTAATAAACCAATAATGATAATTAATTCATTTTTAGTCAAGTAAATATAATTTACTTATTTATATATTCATTTATTTATCATTTATTTTATTTTTACTACTTACTTACAGATATTTTTATTATTATTTAAATTTTATTCCTACTTGCAAAATCTTTACTTTGGAATCAGAATTTAACACATTCAAAATAATTCACTTTTACCACTCACAAAACTCAATATTTATTTGAGTACATTTCTTTTTGTCAATTTTTTTCTTTAATTTTCACACGTTCGTGATGCCACAGCAACAACATTATTTTTTTTTTTGTATCGTTCATGAATTGTCAACTTTAAAATATCAGATTATATTCTCCAATATTTTTATGATGTTGTTAAAATTTCGAATAGACGTATTTAAGCAGTGAAATTTATTTTGAAGAATTATATTTTGCAGTTAAAAATACGTCATCAAGAGCAGCAAGTTCTTATTGTTGTGATGAAAAATCTACTCATAATTCTTACATACAGTGTTGTTTCGAAGCAGGGGCTAATAGATGGAGTAGCCTATTAATAGAAGTTCACTTCTCAAAAATAATTTAATTGCAACGATAGCTTCTGATACACTATCTGAAGAAGCTATGATGATACGCACAAAGTTGTATAGTAATACATTGGTAGTGTTGAGTGAAAAGAAGTTTTTAACTGATTAAGAATTGATCTATGATCAAAAAGAGTGCATAGAAGAAAATTTCGAATCAGTTAAATGTGACTCATCGGATGATATGTACCAGATGGAAAAAAAAAAGAAATTCAAGTAGTCATAACTATATTATTGATTATAGTATAGTTATAATTGATTATAGTTATTATATTCAAATAATTAGAACTATAATCAATTGTAAAAATAGACTTTGAATAGTTGAAATAAAATTTTAAAGATTGTATAAATGAATAAAAATATAAAAAATCAATAAGTAGTAAAAATAAATGGAAGAAAAAGTAAATAAATGATTAATTTACTAAAAAATGAATTAACTACCAGTATTGGTGTATTAAAAAAAGTGGAAAATATGTTTGTACAGCATGAGGTTCGAATCAGCAACGCCAAGTGGAAGTCCACAGACCATGCCGATTACGCCAGATGTTCAATCAGCTTTTCCTTGTAGTCGGTTCCGTGTAATTCAAAGTTTCTGTAAAATGGTTAGAAAAGAAATATTACTTTTTCTCGACTGTATTTGAGTATTGCGTCTTAGTATTTTACACGTAGTATATTCGCATGATATACTACCATTATGTCGTGTCTCCTCCTTGAAAATAAATTTTTGACAGTATGAAAAACAGTTGTAAATGCTTTTATCTAAATGAACACCATTCAATCTTCAAGTTCATCCAACTTTTCATCTCATAACTTCTCATTCGACTAACCAAAACTGTTTAAAATATTTTTTCCCTTCCATCTGATTTGTTTTCGACTTACTGTTATGTAGCCAAACCGAAGACTGCTTCCGGCATGGTTGCAATTTGCGAATTCCACCCATATCGTTTCGTAGTTAGTTCACAAAGGCTCCCAAAATGCAACATTCCACTGTCCTTCCGAGATGAGTTGCCGGACACACGCGACCACTCTTAATACACCACCGCCCTCACTAGTGTCCCTCCTGAATGAAAGCAGGAGCCATAATGACAATATCCTGAATAGGGAGACGTCCAATATCGCCCTATTCTGTTCTACTCTTGGGAGCACAAACCCACCGTTTCGCTTACTGTCCGAGCGCAATCTTCTAAGTCCCATGCCCTGCTAAGTCCTTAATTCCGTGGACTGCGCACTCTCCGTTAATTAACTTAGTTTAGCTGTTTGTGCAGGTCAACAGTAGTGCATCGAGTTTTCTATTTTGTACGGGGGTAGTCCATCGGGCTGTATCGAACCACGTATATGGAGGCATTACTGAATGGGAACTGGGATGAGAATGCTCCAAAATGCTGTGTCTTATATTTTGGACTGAGGCAGGTGGTTGACCTAATAATGATAGAGCAAAATATTGCAATCCTAAAATGTGAAATCTTCGTATATTAGAGATTATTAAAGATGATTTTATGGAAAGATTATTCTAGGATATATTACTGGTCTTCGCTTTCAAGATTCACTATAAAACAGTTCACCAATAATGTGACCTCTTAATAATTCACAACCAACAGAGAGAGACAACGAAGAAAAGCAACAGACGTTTAACATACTTTGAAATGTAGAATCGTCGAAAACATTCAACATCTCTAATTGCATAGATTGCATATTTTATAACTAAAGTAATCAGATCCTTTTACTCACACAGTTGCTTTATCTTAAAAGACTCGATAGGAACAATGGATATCTTGGAAATGTTCCCATTTAACATCAACCGTGGAGAAGCTGTTCCCTTCCCTCATCAGATTTCTATTTGTTTACTTGCAAAACCTTAAACTGCCACCACTAAGATTCTAATTTGTGCAGTCCTGCCTTCCGCAAAGGGGCACTTGGCCGCAAAATGCAAACGTCCACCGTCCCTCTCTGAAATGAGCTTCGACCCCCCCAGCTGCCGGACACACGCAACCACTTTTAATACACAATCGCTCTCACCTGTGTCTCTCCTGAATGGGGGCAGGAGCCATAATGAGAATCTCCTGAATAAGGAGACAGGACATCCTGTATCGCGCGCGCCCTATTCTGTTCTGCTCACGGGAGCACAAACCCACCGTTCCCTCTCTCCCACTCGCTGTACACAAGCGCAATCTTCCAAGTCCCATGCCCCGTTAGGTCCTCAAAATCCGTGGACTGCAACACTCCGTTAATTAACTTAGTTTGTGAAGGCTAGCAGCAATATAAATGCGGGGTTTTCTCTCTCTCTATTAAGGTCCGCGTTGTGACAGCGCATGTAAAAGAGACAGGGATGAGAAGGAGCGAAAAGGACTGTGGGCACAGTTCGGACTAAGTTGACCCTTAGGAAGTGGACGCGAAGCAATTTAAGGTGATGCGTGGAAAAAGAGTCCGGGTTGTGCAACTCCCAAAAGCGGTTGAGGTCGAAACATTGAGCAAAATACTGATATGGCCAACTAGGTTTTGCTGTGCAATATCATGCAATGTGTTTTGATCATGAAAAAGTATTAGAAATGTGTTTTGACCACTCTTCGGTCCCAAGGTACACATATTTGGACATTTTTATTTCCATTCTTAAAACGATTCTTTAAGATTTTTTTTGTAGTTCTGATTGATTCTAATTGATTGTGTGTGATTACGGCAACTCTACACTAGGGAGATCTGCCAAGGGGGGGGGGTGCCTTGGAAGAAGGACTTTCTAAGGGGTTCTAACGCGTATTCACGTTACATCTATAGAAAACCTACCAAAACTCTAGACCGTTAGATAGACAGCCGCGCGATGGGACCCAAACCCGGGACCTTCACACTTCGGCCATCTACCATTTTCAGTGGCCTAACCACTGTGCTATGGTGAGGCATTTGTAGTTCTGAATGGACGTACATATGCGTCGATACTTTAATTGTGAATAAATGATGTTTACGCATGTGATGTGAATGTGCAAATCCTACACACTGACGCACACGTTTTATTTTTGTTTGTCGTTATTTTTATCTTTGTTTGGCGTTACGCGAAGTAATATTTGAATGTTAGTGAAATTTCCGAAGTCAAATTTTTTAGTATTTTTTGCTTATTTGCGAAATTCAAATAGCTGAAAAGTACTTGTAGAACATCCTTCAATTTTAAAAGTTTCTTGTCAATCTTCCTTTATGGGTGGATAACAGCTTTTTACTACTGGAACTGCGATCGGGAATGAAGCTTTTATTGGAAAAATTATTTGAAATTGCGCTTTCTAGTTGTCATTTTTAAATTTAATAGGTTTTTTTCTAAATAATTATGACATTGCTCTTATGGGAGATTTTTGTGGGGGTCTGAAGATGTTAACATTGTATACCATATCTGGAACAACCACTTCAATTATTCCTCCACTTCTGTAAAATACCAGCGTAGACATCTATCCGTTTTTAAGCGTAATTATACCTAGATAGAAAATGTATAATTCAGGCCATTGCATGTAGATGTAATGACTGCTTCCGTTACAGTCAAACTTGATTGAAATTTAAATCGTAATCTTTGCGTATGTCATTTGATTATTTTGGAAAATTAACAAAAAATAGTTAGCAAAGATTTTTGAACCGAAAAAAAATATTGTACGCCAGAGTTCGTCATACTAAGAAATAATTTGAATACTAAAATTTCAAAATAAATGTAAAAAAATTAGACTTCAGCCTCAGTGAACCACATATAGAATTGGAATTAAAAAGTGATTTTCTAGTAAAATAATCATGTTATTTTAATTATTTTTCCTTAACTACTGATCACTGATATTATCACATATATTTGATTCCGACACAGAAAAAAATAGAGCCTTGTAGGGTCAATGCCAGAAATACTGATTTGTACCATAAAAATTTTCGTGCACTAAACAGTTTAGACAGAAATATAGAAATTGGAAAAATTTAGAGAATGTCTAACGATCCTGCAGTAATATTCTAATACCGTATCGTATTGTGAAACGGCATTGTAGATTGTTAATGAGCATCACAATTTTGGGATTCGGGAACGCTTCGCCTTTCAATATTTTTACCATCTATGGGCGGTGACAGTAATAAAAAAAGAGATACTTTAATGCCTTATTTGCTTCAATCTACTCAGTTCCCATCGTACAGTAATAACTAGACCGCAGATTATATGCACTTAAAAAATGACAAAATATGCATGAAAATGTGCATTTAAAATATCTAAAAATAAGCATCAAATAACTGAAAAAATATACACATATTAACAGAAAATAGAAACGTATTTACTTGTAAAAGTACTTTCTATCACTGACCTTGCAACTATCACAATTTTTTTTCTCTCTTTGAAACCTGAAAACATCATGAAAGACATAAGAAATAACGAAGACTGTTTATAGGTTAAAGCAGAATCAATTTTTATTCACAATCTTGATGATATGAAATATGAATTAAAACAGCTTTCAGTAATTTTTGTCACAATATACAACTAAGTGTTTTTCTAAATTTTCAATAGTAACACTTCGTCTTTTATAATCTAAAATCATTTTATATGCTGAAAACGTTCTTTCAGCGTTAACGGATGTCACTGGACAATACTTACTATAATAATTCGCTTTGTATGGTTCTACTTTTTCCAGTAATTCACACCCCTCACCATATACAGATTGTTCCAATATCTTGGCGAATTTCGTCGAGTACTACTTTATTTATAGCATCCAGGTAATAATTGCTGGGAATCTGAGGTTGTATAAATTTTTCAAAGCGTGGGACTTAAGTTAAAGGAAAAAAAAAATACTGAAAGAAATTTAAAAGAGTTACACATTCAAAGCTAAAGAGATTGAAATATGATCCAGCACAGAAAATACGTCATTTTATGCAAAATCACCAAAAACACCCGATATATGCAATTGCATATGCAAATATGCGATTGCATACAATCCACGGTCTGGTAATAACTGTCTTATAACGTCAAAACATTCCAACTCTTTCAATCACTCGCTCAAAGAAGTTCGTTATAAACGTTTTTTTTTTTCGGTTGTAGCGTCACCACTAATCGGATTTCTTCAATAACGTTCTAATGGAGATTAACTTTATATATTCTATATGGGATATTTAATTGCTGTTCTGGTGCTTTTAGAGATTTTTGAATATCTGTATTACCCACATTTCAATATCTATTTTTATACATAAGAATAGCTGTTTAAGTTATTTATCAGAGAATAAGGGACAGAGAATGAATGTTTTACACTATCTTCATTCCTCTCGTAAAGCCAAGAATAATGAAAGAAACCATGAAAAGACCTAGAAACTGATGATACCGAAGATCGTTTAGAGAACATTAATCTCTGGGTTGCGGAATAACGGCAGTAAACTGGGAAGTAGGTGAAACAATGGAGAAGCGTCTGTCTATGTTGACTTCGCAATCGATCTTTTCCCTTTTCGCTCATAGCTTATAGCTATGACGGCGAATTCGAAACATGATCTTTACTTCAAGAGCTTTCAGCTATTATCTTGGGAACGAAAGAAAGATGAATAAGTTATTGGTTTTCGCCAAGGAACGACTGGGATGCACCAGTATTGTATGGGAAATGCTGTCTTAACTAACAGACAATGGGTTTGTGAAATCGATCCCCCCCCCCCGTTAAAAAATTGATAGTATGCTGCCAATATGACAATGTTCTTGTAAATGCCTAAGTTTATGGTTATGATTCTCTAGATTGATGTGGTTGGTGTTCAAATTATTGGGTAAGTATTAAAACCGTAGGATGTTGTTAGAAAATAACCATTTAGTTCAATATTTAATTCATCTATATTTAAAAATCTTAAAACATATCTTCCAGTATTTTTACAGAAAAAAAAAATCTTCCAGCAATTTTACAGTAAAAAAAAATCCTCCAGTAATTTTACAGTAAAAAAAATCCTATATCATAATTAAAAAATTGATAGTATGCTGCCAATATGACAACGTTCTTGTAAATGCCTATGCTTATGGTTATGATTCTCTAGATGGACGTGATTGGTGTTCCAATTATTGGGTAAGTATTAAAACCGTAGGATGTTGTTAGAAAATAACCACCTACGGTTAGTTCAATATTTAATTGATCTATATTTAAAAATCTTAAAACATATCCCAGTATTTTTACAGAAAAAAAATTTTTCCAGCAAGTTGTTAGAAGTTGTTGTGTTGCAAGGATGTTGTTAGAAAATAACCATTTATTTCAATATTTAATTGATCTATATTTAAAAATCTTAAAACATATCTTCCAGTATTTTTACAGTAAAAAAAAAAAAAATCCTATATATAAATATTTAAAAAATATTTCTAAATGCAAGCATTTAAATCTTACTTAAAGCAAAATCGTTGAAAGAATAATTATTTCTTACTTTAGTAGCACGTGCCTCTCATTAAAAGTATCCAAAATTTGCAATAAAGCTATACTTAAGTGGAAACGCTGAAACCTGAATCATAATAATGATTTTAGGCTGACGATGATTGTTTTCACAAGGCCGACTCTAGACTGAATTCTCGGAGGGGCCATTGAATTTTTTATTTAAGTCTATAAATTGTTCAAAATACAAATCCAATGCGTGAAATCGTGAAGTAGGTGAATCTAAATTTGTAAAACAAAATGTCGGAGGGAGTCATGGCCCCCCCTCATTGGAGCCACCCTTGGGTTTTCAAGATATTTCTTTAAACGTCCTGCATCTGTTTTCTTTTTTTTTTTGGATAATTTCTTTCTTAATTTCTTGAGAAAAAAAAATTCTTAATTTTTAAGCTCCACAATGTCTGTCCTTTGGCCATGATAGAGCTAAGTACAGGTTATGTATTTATTAGCTGGAAGGGCCAATAAGCTCTTCCAGCTAATATAATAAGAGAGGTGAGAGGGCTTTGGAAGGTTAAAAGGCAGAAAGATTTTTTTATCGTGAGTATTTGATTGAATGACCTTCACCCCTACATTTTTTTTCAAGTTAAATATTTCTAATTCTATAATGGCCTTTATAAATAATAATAATAAAAGTAATGCATTAGGAATTCACCTTTTTTTAATCAGTAATCTGACTTGCTATACAACAGTTGAACCACACCCCCCCCCCCAAAAAAAAAAAAAATTCTGCAAAACATTACATGTATTTTACAATGTTTCAATCTTCATACCATTAAAATAATAATTTTTAGAACTTGTTCAATTGTTGCTCTAGTCTTTTAAAAATGTATTTCAGAGAGGCCGTAGCTTTTACTATCAAAATATAAACACATTAATTTTTATCTATAGTGTTAGCTACCGTTGATTTAATAAATTATAAAAAGGCAGAACTGATTAGCAAATTTCATTTTCCTGTGTTAAAATATTAATGATGGGTGTCTGGTCTTAAATTTTTGGTTAAGCAGTAGACATTTTTTTTACTATACAGAATTCAGATCTTTTAATTAGCATTATTTAATTAAAGGATTTTAACCAAGTTAGAACATACTAAATTAAAATAACTAGTATTTACGTAAAACATAACGGCGTTTAAATAAAATAGATTGACAACAGAAAAAGATTCTGTTTGTTGCTCCGACATAAAAAATTTCCTTTAAAAAAAAAAAATGTCGTCACTCGTAATCACCGTGAAGATACTAGTAAACATATCTAAAACGAAAATTAAAGTTATTCACACACATATTGAAATAAATAAATAAAAATGAAACAGTGTTACCAACTTAGGAGATTTGTCGCTCAACATAGCGACTTTTCATTACAATTAGTACTGTCACTAAATTTAACAACTTTTCATTGCATTTGGAACTAGTATAATGAAAAATACGAGGAAATGTGGCGCCTTTGTCAACTGAATCTATTTTTTGCCAATAAAATCGGGCAAAGTTTAAAAAAAAAACTAATCAGCCAAAAAATATAGTTTAAACTATGGAGAGATTAGCAAAAGTTAATTCAATTTCCAACACGAAGTAATACCTTGCAGATATCCAATATCACATCAGTCTCCCACTCTTTTTCTAAATGAGATCAGCGATAGGCCGGCCATATCAGCTTAATTCGGGGAATCCTGCATAATTTTGTACAACACTCACGTCTGACAGGCTTCAGCTAGGGATTTCGCTAAGAAGGGAAATATACCGGGTCGCAGGGGACCCGCAAAGTGCATGTTGCAATCAAATGATGAAAGCTTTAGACCTTTACTCTCTTCTTTCTATCCGTCTCTGGTGGCTAAAATTAAATGCTATGGGAATCTATCTGTATGGATAAAAATTGATTCAGAAATAGAATTTTTTTTTTTTGAAAATATAGTTTTGTTGAGCTATGCGGAGAGAATAAAACAAAAAAGCTTTTCAGTTTACCAATGAGGATCAACGAACAATGTTAAAGAACGGAATTAAATTATTTTATTTATTTTTTTATTTTACTTGATGAGATACGCATTTTAAATTTGAAACTAAAAATGGTGTATGAAATTAAGATGAAATAGGCTCTATTTTTAAAAGTTATAGGCGAAATGAATTTTTTGATCAATGAAACAAATCAGGAACTAAAATGATTATCAGTGATAATAAAATAATAGAATAAGAGCTTTTTTTTAATAGAAAGTTCTTTTAAAGCTATTTAGTAGATCATTCCTTTATGTTAATTTTAAAAATGTAAACAATTATACAAATTACATTTATATTATATATTGGCTTTTAATTCAAGAAAATTTTGCAGTTTCATGTTTTAAACAAATTATACTCAACTTTATAAAATGCACCATTTGCAGTAAACGGGGTATAATTGACCACGAAATTGACCTCGCAGATTTTATATTATCAGTGGTTAACATTTTTTATGTATTGCATTGAATTTTGCTTTTATTTAAGAAATATTTATTAGAAGTCATGATTATTAAACCTTTTAGCATAAATACTTGTTCTCTTTTACTTATTTCTGTTTTGCTTTTTTGTTGGTGTACAAAATATACCACGCTTGTACTTGTGTTAATATGCTGGATTGGTGCATAATTATCGGGCGTTTCTTTGAAGTGCCATATTTTAATAAAAATTTACAATTTTTTAAATGAATTTTTAGTTTTAGTTTTTTGTTATGTTCTATGCTATACTTTTTTATTTTAAATATTTATTTAATTAATTAAATAATTTAATCTAATTAAATAATTAAATAATTTAATTAATTAATTAAAACGCCTGATAATTATGCCCTAACCTAATAGTAAGCGTGTGTAGTCAAAGGTTTGAACGTCTGTTGAATATATTTTATGGAAATTTTCAAACTCGTAATTTCAGATTTAGCTGTTGAAAGATCATTGCAGATTGAAATAAGAATATACCTCATCTATTTCTGAATTTTCTATAAAGTCTAATTATTTTTCATAAGTAAAGGAACTGCAGTGTAAAAAAAAAAAAAAAAAAAAAAAAAAAAAAAAAAAAAAAAAAAAGAGAGAGAGAGAGGAAAAGAAAAAAGGAATTTGAAGAACTTGAGGCTGTCTACATAAATAGTTTAAAATGATTAGGGCAACTTTATTCTTCCGAAACAAGAATTAGACATATTTAAGTCAATGATTAGCATCGAATTTCATCGTCTGACTCCATTGAGCCACATATGTTCACCGAACATAGCTAACGTCCTCAAATACAACTGCTGTACATTTTGCTCCGTGTGCAGCCAAAACGCATGAAACATCATTTGCTTGACGAGCAAAGAATTGATCTCGTGGAACACAATTAAATCCTTTTAAATTGTCGCTCCTATCAAATCATCGCTCAATTTCGCCGATTCTGCCCTGCTGCCAAATGAGGCACTCAGGCTGAGGACCTCTCCGTGATACCGTAATACCATCACGTGACAAAGGCCTCGGACAGGGATTTAGCAGGGAAAAGGGAGGGATGGCAGAGTTTGGCCACCAGAGACCCCGACAAAATGCTGGCCATAATGGAACAAAGAGAGAAGAGAAACGCTTGGGAATTGCTCATGTACTGCCCGCTGCAGATAAAAAGAACAGGGAGGAGAGAGTAAAAGTGATATCGCAAGTTAAAAGGATTGGAATGGACTGCTTTTCCTCTGGAAAGGGCAAAATTTGCGAGCACGAGGGGTGTTGGAAAGTGAAGGTATTTATGTAAGAAGAAATTTTAACCCTTTAACGCGCAGTGTTCCCGCTCTGGGAACACCCAACTCTGACGTTTTGACTGTTGCCAGTCACGGAGAATGGATGTGATTTCTATAAAAATAGTTGCGGGTGACAGAGCTCCCCGAGAATCCTTTACTTTTTAGCACGTCATTTCCCGTAAAAAAATGGTCACGATTATTTTTAACAGCACTGACATCTGCTGAAAAATGGAAGAATGCGAGAACAGCTGGATGGATTGTCCAATGCTGAATGATGGGCAGCCGTTGCCATCGCTCGACTTAACTACCAGCAAGATGGCGGACGATCGAAACGTTCATCGCGTGCCACAGATCTAGAGACCCTTTTTTGATGACAGCTGGCTGTGCCGGCACAGCCAGCTACGTCAAAAAAGGGTCTCTAGATCTGTGGCACGCGATGAACGTTTCGATCGTCCGCCATCTTGCTGATAGTTAAGTCGAGCGATGGCAACGGATGCCTTTTTTTCAGCATTGGGAAATGGTTGCGCCTCAAAGGGTTAATTAAGCGCAAAATGGTAGTCTTGTGGACAGCTCATTTGAGGTTACATCTAAAGGCAATTCTTTCTTAAAAAAAAAAAAAAAAGTACTGAGAATTAATTAATATTGAGATCCGATATGCATAATTTTCAACTGAATTTTATTCCGATAATGAAAATATTCGATTAATATGCATTAATATTTTCAATGTGAAAGAAAAGAAAAATCCTCCTTTTATTAGATAAAATTAATTTTCAAAAGAGTTTTAGTAAAAAATGTTAACATGGCTTTTAACAAATGTATGACAGAGTCTGTCCTTTATAAAATTAATTGGTTAATATGGTTGAAATTGTTTACTTGCCTAACTATTCTTGCTTTTCATAGAGCTTTAAAATTTGTCCAAACAGAACATTCAATTTATTTTAATCAAGGTTAATATGAGTTTCCCTTATGCAACATGCTTTTCTCGCAACAAGTCTAGTTAGTGGTTATCTTGATTGGATTGCTAGGTAAAATTTTCTGCCTGCATTCACTGCACATGTATGTGTAGTCGCAAAGCATAGTTAGTACACCTCTAAAATAATCAGAATAGAAAAAAGAAAACCAGATTCATCGAAAACATAAACTCTACGGGACAGGGAAGAAAAAATTCTGTTCTCTTAATTATTGCTGATATAGTGACAACCTCGTTTCCAGTGGTGAATATGAGGGGGCGAGTCGGGTAATCGCTGAGCGCGCTAATGACTGTCGAATTGTTTTCTAATTTGATGCACTACTGAACGCACGTTTAGCCTGTTCGTTCTCACCATCGAAAAGGCACAGCGGAAAAAACTATTCTTCAATCAGTATTGCTTCGCAGTTATTTTTCCTGGAATGATTAGCTGGGCCAAACATAGCGCTTGCTCAGCAACAGTTTTTCAATATTAAAAATGAACAAGAAAAAAAAAAGAACGCTCCATCTCTGATAAAAAGCTTCGTTATATCCAGTGTCTGATACAGAAATCATGGGAGGGGCTAAATTAAAAAAAAAGCTTGTATCAGCCAAACGAAATGTACAATAAATCTAAATTTTGTCTAAAACTATGTAAAAACTTTTGGGGGGGGGCTAAGTTATAAAAAAAGATCATTTTACCTATTTAAAGTGTATAATAAAGTAAAATGTTGCCCTTTAGAACTTTATTTAACCTCATCGTTACAGAGGTCCAGATATGTGGACCTTTATATTTCCATTGTAAAACGATTCTTCACTATTTTTTGTAGTTCTGAAAAGACGTACATATGCGTTGATGCTTTAATTTTGAATAAATAATTTTAACGGATGTGAATGTGTAAATCCTACACACCGACACTCACATGTTTTTGTTTGCCGTTATTTTATCTTTGTTTGCCGTTTCATAAAAGAATACTTGTATGTTATTGAAATTTCCTAAGTTGAATTCGTGAATATTTTTTTTTTTTTCGGAATTCATATAGCTGAAAAGAACTTGCATGATTTACCTTTAAAAGTTCCTTGACAGTCTTCGTTTATGGGTGATAATAACTTTTTATACTAAGATTGAAAGTTAGGCTTTTATTCGGAAAATTATATGGAAATACGTTTTCTACCTGTCGTTTTTAAGTGTAATAGATTTTTTAAAAACAATTATGAAATTGCTCTTTAATTTGAGATTTTTCTCGGGTGGGAAGAAGTTAAGGTTAGGGGGCTGAACCCCCCCCCCTCTAGTATCTCCCCTGGATCCGCTATCGGTTATACCAATCGCTTCTCCCTTCAGGATCGACCATTGGTGGCAGCAACTCCAATTCCGACCTAAAGCCTATACCACACAGGCGGAAAGAAAACGACGGTCCCGCAGTCTGGTTTTCTCTAGTCGAAATAAGCGCCACGATTTCCGGACCGCTTTTCTTGAAAGAGGACGTAACGTACGTACGTCGTAGTCTTCACGTCCAAAGCGTGCGGCCCTAAGAGGGAGGGAAGACGGCGATATAAACTCTTTTCTTTAACCGGCTCTACTCGTAAAACGAGGCCGCAGTTACTCCATTAATTAGCGAGAGGGCCATGAGAAAGAGAGAGAGCCCCATTATGGAAATAACGCTTTTGCGAGACGGAGAACGACGTGTCAACCACCACCACCCACCACCACCACCTAACGGACCGACAGTGTGCGGCGGTAATTAAATTAACGCTTTAATTTCACCCCGAGCCTCTTCTCGCAATCTGGCGTTTCGTCGTTTAGTTTCGCGCGGGGGGTTGGTTGCACAAGACTTCTGTGTTTCCTTGAAAGGTGATGGCCGAGAGATCGGAGGGTTAGTCTGTCCCCTCCGAGAAGACTTGACGGGGAAAGGACTGTTCCCCCTTTTAAAACCGAAAAAGGAAGTGACTTAATGGGCGCTTCTCCGTTTCCAAAATCGAGTTATACGGCGTTTTGGGTATACAAAACCCTTTAATCGTCGGCTTTATTCGCTTTAATGTGTCTGAAGAACGCATTTTTCGCAGGGATTCCTATTATGTGCATTCACTCAAAGCGCCTGAGACATGAAACTCCCGTCTGTAATATCCAGCTTTCATTGTTACGTATTTATTCATTATTGAGTACACCCACATAAGAGTCTTACAGTGGCATAGTTGGTTGTAGTTCGGTTCTATTAAGAACACCGAAAATGAACCAGCGCCGGCCTTGGTCAGCGCTTGGGAGCGTGACCTCTTCCCTTATAACACAACTAGTTCAGAAAACGTTCAAAAGACGTTCACAGGACGTTGAGGAAACGTTCAAAAGACGTTCACAGGATGTTGAGGAAACGTTCAAAAGACGTTCACAGGACGTTGAGGAAACGGCCAAAAGACGTTCACAGGACGTCCAGGAAAGTCCGAAATACGTTCACAGAACGTTCAGAAAACGTCCAAAAGACGTTCACAGAGCGTTTTTTGAACTAGTTGTGCTACTAGGGTCTCGACTGGACTGCTGTAGATCCGTGCAGATAAAATTGGGTGTGGTTTCAGTGTCCTTCATATACCTATGTTCGTTTCTCATTTGCGATTGGCTAAGTCGGTCTTCCTCCCACTGGGACTCAATGCAATTGAAGACGCTGAATTTCGTCCATCGCTGTCCCATATGGGAGATCTGTCACTGCTAAACAGTTAGTCAAAGGACAATAGAACAAGCAACACCATACATAAGCGTAACGCGTTGCGTCGGAGTAAGAGGTGTCGGGGAAGCACGTGCCCTTTAACTTTTTATCAAAATCATTACTTCAAAAATCTCAGAAAAATGTTGTCGTGTCGTTCTCCTCTTGTATACTTCCTCCGCTAAAAAAATGGTTACATTATGCCCATGACTAATCTACATCTATTGATTACTAAAGCAGATTTATTACAAATTATTTCCAGTTATAAATTTTAAAACAAGTGCATTACTCTGCATTGATGAACTCCACAGTAAGATGTGATGGCATATAGGAAAGTATATATGTTTTAATAGGAAGTTGGTCTCCTACATTAAGGCCCTTACTGGCTCCTTTCGGGGCCTTTGGCTGGCCACTTACTGGGGAAGTTAGAGGGAATAGAATATTAGGATATATAATACTTGAAAATTAGGCTTACGTGCCTAAAAACCAGATTTAACAATTTCAAAGCTGTTGGGGCCCCTGATTTTTCTGGGGACCCTCGCGAGGCGGGTCTGTGGGGTCCTCCGCTATGCTACTGTGTAAAGGCGTAAGACAAGGAAATAAATAATCAAAGTACTTTGATGTATTACTCTGATATATATCAAATTCTTTTAATTATAAAGTACAGTCTATCCATTTTTGGGAGGCCTTGATAGAGGCCCCTTAGGGCCTCTCAGCAATCACCGACCAGCCGACCACCGACCAGCACGTACGCAGTCCGGGCCTGCGTACGTGCAACCCTTCTGGACATAGTTCTTTCAATCGGGTTTTGATACTCATCTATGATTACTTGTGTTCATTTCTGCTCCAAGAATATCAGCAGCTCAGCTGTAGATTGCAATATTGCAAACGTCGTTCCTGGTCCGTAAGCGTCACTCTAACTTGACCCACAAATGATCTATGGGGTTTAGTTCGGGACTCTGAAAAAGTCACGGAAAACATTCTTGATACCACTTCTTGTCAGAGGTTGATATGGGCACTAATAGGACAACCGTTACCTGTGGCATAAATGAGACTAGCCAATGCAATCACAAGAGAGTTACAGTCTCTGGGACGTCACAGTGTCGTTAGAATATGATTACTATATTCGTATCGCTATGTCTACACAATGCGACCGCCCTACTGTAGTCGAGTGCGAACCGGTTGTGACTTTGATGAGGAAAATACTAAATACTAAGGAAAATACTTGTTGCTGCCTTCTGCAGTCTCGTTAGATGGCAGCAACAAATTGGAACCTGCCGGCATTGAACACACGACCTTTCGGTTCCTAGTCAAATACGCTAGCCCAGGGGTGGCAAACCTTTATGGATCAACATGCCATTTTTTCTAAAGAAATGTTTAATCAGGCCATAGACGTCCGTCAAATAATTTTGACTATGTGATTATTAAGGAAAATAATAAAACTAAATAGTAACAACTCAAATCTCTTTATTTACTAACACAAAAATACGGTTATTTGTGTAATTCATATTAAAATATGTGTTGTTTTTAATTAAAATGCAAACCGTTTTGATCCGTGGCGTGCCCAAAATATTGTGTCGCGTGCCATTGGTTCGCTTCCCCTGAGCTAGGCTCTGCGCCGTGTAAATCTTGCTACGAGGTGATTGTAAAAATTAATTTTGAAAATTAAAATTTTATTCGTACTTTACATATTGAGGAAAAATACCATAATTTAACAAACACGAATGAAAAGTTTTGAAAATATTTTTTTTCATAAATCAATTTCCAGTAGATAATGCACTGTTTTACTTAATTATTCAACAAAAAAGGCTATTGATTTATTGAAATTTTTTTCTGCTGTTAAGCAATAAATCATAAAATACGACCTATTTACGAGATTAATACATTACACATATATTTAGTTTTCAACTATATGGTAGCCAAGTTTTTTTTTTTTTCTTTCCCTCGGCAGGTGGTTGAGAACTTAAAAACTAGAATGCAATGTAACTTATAAAAATACATATCGCACGTACACTTATATAACGAGGAACGGGAGTTGGGAAAAGTTATTTTTTTTTTTTTACCCTACGTATTTTTAGCTATATTTTACTTAAAAATGTTTGCATATAAAAATAATTAAAAAAGAGAAAGTAAACAAGAAATTCATAAATACAGTTTGAAGCCTTTGCAGATGTAAAAGGATACGGTAGATAAAATAAAATAAAATAAAATTTTTTTGTCTCAGACTCGTAGCGTAACCTCATATTTTTCGAGGGGAACTTTAAAATACACCATGGGGATATGAAAGATAATTTTCAAATTTATCCAAAAATACGTAATTTTCTCCTTTTGTAGTTCAAGCTCTCAACTCTTATATTTTTTATAATAAAATATTTTTACGAATAATATATATTTTTTATTTTTTAAATTAATAAATTCAACTAAATTCCACTAATTCACAAACGCGAGGTTTTACTCACTGGTTATCATTTTCGGATTTAGTCAATAAATCCTTGATAAATGGAAATACAAATAAATAAATAAATAAATAAATTAGCAGAAATAAGTTTGTTTACAAATTCGCAACAAGCAGCTACTGGGTCGTCATTTTTAAGTCTCAACAGGCAGAAGTTACAAAGTAGTTCCACAGTGACTTAACAACAGAGCCCGTTAGTGTCCTGTTCCACACTAGTCACAAGGTGACTTCACAGTGACATCACCTGGTGACTACTCGCAGATAAAGCTTTACTTGCAGTATCCAAACAGCGGAGTTGCATAAATCGCAAGTTACAATGTGACGATCCTCTAGCAATTGTGACCGTCTGTGAAGCCATAGCGACTTTTTTGTGATCATCGGTGCTGGTAGAAAATGGAAAGCTCGGATGGTAACATTCGTGCATTCCATAAAATTCACGCCAACGTGTTTCGAAAGAAGTCCATGATACAGTGAAGCCAAGAATTGAAAATTTCGAAGATCATAGCAACTACTTAAGTAACTGCGCTTGAGTGGCATAAACAAACACCTTTTATTGTATTTTAATGGGAATACTAGCTTTTAAATACCAAGAAACAGTCTTGAATTCAAGGTTTTGGATAACTGTAATGTATTGAATTTTTTAAGCGAAACCATTACTATTTTTTTTCAAGAGTTATATGTTTTGAAATAACTGTGATTAACTTAACAAGTTTCTTTGCATAATGAAATAAAATAGAGTGATTGAATCTGCGCAAAAAGGAAACGCAATCACTTGTCAGTCAAGTTACGTACGTACATCATGTCCAAATGATATACGGTCAGTGCTACTTCATCAACCTTATTCACTAAATTTTATTAATTTTTGAATTTATTAAAGGTGCATAAACTTTCGAAACAGCATTTCACCAAGTTTTCACAAATTACAAACATTTTGAGAAAACTTATTACAAACCTTGGCAACAACAGGCGTTATTATTATTAAAATGGATTTTTAATTTAAATTTAAAAAATTCTTCAGGATATCTTTTTTACCCCCTTTACTGATGGGTGATCAATCATTTTCATTTGCTGTTTGATTCAAATCGGGAGTAACACCAAGATTTACACGCCATTTCTTTTTTGCAACTTCTGAAAACCATCTCGGATGAACTCAAGCCAGTTGCCATTTCATTAATATAAAAAAAAAAGTTGCATTTTAGATGATTATACGTGGCGGCTATTGTTTTCGCAAAAAGCGCACGATGGTGAGACTAAAAGAAAAACTATCCTTCTAGCCGAGCCCCCCCCCTCCCCCCTGAAAATTACCCCAGTTTTCAGCATTGCCTTCTCATTTAACTAATGGACTGGCTTGTCATCTTTTATGAGCGAGAATTATTTTAAACGGCCTCATAGTTTTGCTTTTGGAACGTCGACTTTTAGGAGAGGACCGCAATCATTGCTACTGACAACTCCAGTCTTTTGGAGGGGGTGGTGGTGGGAAATGGAGTGGATAAGGTGGAGCTTCTATTAATTGCACCACGTAATTTGTAGGGTCTGATTGCGGACCGAGTTTATTATTTTTATAAATAATTTTGTGTATTGTCCATTTATGCTACATTTAAATACATACACAGAAAACACACAAATGCTTACATAATGTAACAACATGTTATAATTATCATTTTTCTTTTTAAAAACCGCGTATAACAGCCTTTTCTTTTGCTGACTACTAAAAATATAGAAAATAAATAAAATAAAATGAAATAGTTTTTCCACCTAAAATTTGATTCTATAAGAAATTTTTGTAAAGGATTCGCTTTGCTTGTGGACTGATTGTTAATTTATGAGCAAATTAAAAAAAATATTTCTCAGCGCTCTTGCTTTTGTGATTCGGTACTGGATGGATGAATAAAACTGGATTTCATTACTGAATTTTACTTTGGAGAACGTAGACTCATTTTGACAAGACTGACAAGCTTTTAATGCAGATTAAAATTTTAGAGAATTCTTTTCGCTGATCTCAAAAGACGTGTGGATTTTAGCTTCTGAAGGTTAACATCAAATGCTATTGATGGTGTTTTGTAAAATAAAATAATGTAGAACATGATTTAATTTTTCAAAGTAAAAATTTTCAAATATTAATTGTAAATTCCAAACTGTTTTTATCGTTTAATACGAAAGAAATATCTGTGAAGAACAACAAGAAATTAGAATTTTCGGTCGGTTTGAAAGCAAACAAATGAAACACGTTTCATTTATTATTATTCTCTTAATAAATTTGTTTTAACAGGTCATCAACATACTGAAAGGGAACTAATAAAAAGAAAGCCCAGTGAAAATACTATCGTTTATACTGACCTTGATTCAATATCTCTATAAATGTGAAAATGAACATTTCCATGAATGTTTAAGAACTATACAAAAAGTTACAAATCGCATAAAAAAATCTGTAATGTTAAAGGGAAATTTTACATGCATTTGTGGTTATAAATTAACGTGAGGTGTTCAAAGCCCTCTGGTGAGTAAAGAATTGATAAAGGATACACTACACCCGAAGTGACCTTTTGTGGTTTAAAGCCATATAATATTGATGATAATATTGATGTTCACCACTACTCAGCCTAGGCGCTAGAACGTGCTCAGGGATAAAAGGTTACAATGCATAGTGTACATAGTTACTGCAGTACAATTACTTTTTCAATCGCAATACAATGTTGTACAGATGATAACCGACAATATATATTATTTACAATTTTCTTTACAATGTTCTCATACAATGATTTATATATATATATATATATATATATATATATATATATATATATAAAATAGTGATACAATATTGAATTTTTGAAACACAGTAACATAAAATGCCACAACAAATTTTGAATGTACAAAGTAAAATATTTTTTTGCCAGAGGCCGAGTAAATATGATGATTTTGTTACATATACAACATAAACTTATAAAAGGGGATATAAAGAAACAGAAAAAGAATTTTGGAATATCCAATAATAATAATGAATAATAGATAAAATTTGAATGTTCAATATACTGTATTTCGTCCAGAAATGTTTTGTGGGGGAGAGGCTAAATTTCGAAAGAAGCTTATTGTGCCATAACAAAATGTATTGGGTTGGCAACAAAGTAATTGCGTTTTTCCGTATATCAATATTTCGCCTGGCCAAAACTACTGAAGTTAATTATGCAAAATTTGGCACGTACGTGAGTTCTTCAACATAGGTGCTAGATCAGAGAGCATTTTCCAAAATTCGTAATCTTAGGGCGGGGTAAGGGACCAAAAAGTTCTTTTCACATATCCCGCGTAATCTCAAATAAAAATAGAGATATCCGAGAAATTCTTTCTGTAAAATACAGCAGTCACGAATACCTAAAAATTAATTTCAGGGCATTTTTAATATTGTCCTCTAAGGAGGATAGAAGCGAAAAAAGGGGGAGGGTGGCCATCTTTTATGGACGAAAAAAAAATACTGCCAGTGAAATTTTTACTTTAAAATGTAACAAATATGAATCGTATGTTCAGTCACAGCTTACCTGTAATTAAAAACTTGCTGAAAACTTATTTGCTTGAATTTTATACAAGAAAACGCAATTACTTTGTTGCCAACCCAATACAATAAAGCAAAATTTTAGTCCAAAACCAATGTAACCTATTTTAGGAGGGGCCAAGTTATATGAAAAGATCATTTTATGTATTGAAAGTGTATAATGAAGCAGAATATTGCATTTTAACAAACACTTTTGTGTGCGTGTGGGGGGGGGCCCTCTAGCTTCCTCCCCTATGATACGTTATGGATTTAGTGTAGTATAAATTTTAAAATAATAAAATACTGCGAGTATTAAAAGAAAAAGAAGTATTATTATTATTTTATTTTTTGGCGTTAGGGGAGGAAACGACAAACAAGATATAATTTGTTTTCAATTATCAATCTGAATCACTTAATAAAATGGTATTCCTTGTTAAAGGTGGGTAAATACACATAACTTTATTATTTTGAAGTTCTATTCCATTAATCACTTTATTTTCAAGGCTATTATTCTTTAAAATGTAATCTGCCCATTGTTTGTAATATTGTACAGGGGACTTTTCAACTATATATTCGTGAAAAAATGGACAATATAAAAAAAAAGTGATTTGAGGGACTTAAGCTGTAGTAGTACGTGATTGTGATAAAGATTTGAAAAACCTATGTAGATATTCTGGAAAAGGACTATGGTTAGTGAAGAACAAGTACTGGTTTCTTTGCTTTTGTTCCAATGGGCGGGCATTTTTGGCCATTAGCCTTTTTGCCGCTACTAAGGACCGAACCACTGGCCATTTTGTGATGGGAGCATCTATGGGCTGCTAGAATTACCCCCTATGAAGGGTCGGAAAAGCAACATCCATGCCGAAGCCTGGATTCGAAACCGGGACTGGAGGCATGATAGAATGGTTCTTCAGCCGCTTCACCACCGGGGCCGCAGTACAAATTTCTGTGTAATTCGGATGGCTTTTGCAAAAAGTTAAATGTGTAGCTGTTGGTGCTTTTTGTGTAGCGGTCGATGTTAATTCAATTAATTCAATATTCATGTTTAATTCTAACAATTAAAAAAAATAGATATTTCACTTCTAAAAAAAAAACCCTCATTTGAACGAAAATCAAGCACTTTAGATGAAAAATGGTGAAAATATCAGAGATTCTTTCATTCAAAAATACCTCTTCCGCTGAACTTTAGTACTAGTATTAAACGATAAAACCTGTATTCAGCTGCAGCTATTTATTTTCCGCAAAGAAAAAGAAGTATGATACTTTTCCCTGACTTTTTTTTTCCCTTCTCCTTTTCCTTTTGGCTCTTAATCTCCTTCGCTTAACATTGAGAACTGCTGAAGACAACTTACTCACTCTTTGTCGTTAATGGTACAATTGCCAGCTAATTTTGTCAATCTAGAGTTGGCTAGTTTTATTCCGGTGCTTACAAAGAAATGGTTGACTTTTTATCTTGAAAAAAAAAAATAAATAAAAAAAAAGAAGAAAAAATCAAATAGTTGCAGACACAAACATTTCCCTAGATTCATTTTAACGCTATTCAACAAAATCTGTCTAGCGACAAGAAGAAGAGCATTTTCTTCGAGTTTCAGCAGTGTTTTTCTCTGCTACACTGGTATATTTTAAGCAATGAATATAATTGAACCATATATGAATCTAGGAAGTAGGAAAAAAATCGCAATTTTTAATATAATAATACCTACAAGGAGAAATAATTTAAAAATAATGCTTTCGAGGTTTAAAGTTCTGATGTACCTAAAAATTCAGAAAAGGAACAAAACATTGCAATCTTTAAATCTACAACTTGTTCTTAAGGTCATCCAGTAAACATCTGTGTTTTTAAATGTTAAAAATAAACACATGTATTACAATACGTAGATTTCAAAATCTGTAATTTTTTGTTATTCCCTTCATAGATAACAAAATAAGCAAATACTTACAATCAATAAAGAATATTACAAATAACGCACATGTATAAAACTTTTTACGTTAGTGTAGTATTTACAAAGTTCTTTATTCATTTTAGCCTTTAACAACCAGATTTTTGTGTGTTCTAATTAAGGAGTTGCTAGGTTTGCAAAACTGCATTAAACTTCATGCTGAAAGATTATTTTACTTTACATGACTATCTTTTACAAATAATATACATTACATATGATAATTTAAAGATTTCTACAGCCGTTAAAATGAAAGTCATTTGCAAGCATTAGGGCAGTTGTTGGTATCATGATGTGTCATTGAATTTGTACGTATTCTGTAGTACACTGAATCCCATAGACATAGTCATACTTTATAAATATATTTACTTTCATGTGTAAGTTTTGAGCAAATAAATAATTATTAAAAATTCATCAATGCATATCAGGAATTATTACTGCAAAATAAAATCTGTGTTGTGTTGTTTCATACAGTATTGAAGCTTATCAACTGTACGCTAATAATCAAACATTTTAATATATTATAGATGGATGTTTGTGGGGAAATCACCGTTAATAATCGTTCAAAATAGTGAATTTAAAATATAAATAAACACATCTAAACTAAAGAAGAAAAAAAAAAAAAAGTCTGAGTTCGATTAAATCACCTATGCCCAGTTTTATTGGTCTACACAATGCAAGATTTAAAAGGGAAATTAAATTTTACTTATAATTTCTGCTGCATACTTACAACTTTCTTTTTTATTAAATTTTAATTGACTGTCGATAAGTATAACAATTATTAATCTGTATGATAAATTAACCGTCAGTAGTAAGAAAACGGGAAGCGAGAATAAGTAACCGATGGGAAAAATTCCCTCCTCCACTGTAAAGCAATTGTCGGTGATCGAAACAGAATTTTTCTGTTGGCCGATAATACCTCGTATAGTAGTACAAAATTCATAAAAAAAAGCTTAAATCCATGAAAAGAGAGACCAGAGCCTTATCATCGCATGGACAAATCGGGACTTTGTCCATATCCCCCGGTTCGAAATTGACCCCAATTTCAAATATTGTTCTGAAATATTCTTTTATTTGTCAAAATTTTATGAAAAAGAAAACAAATTTCATTGATGGGAACCCCCAAATTCATCAGTGCCCGGGGCCTCTCTTGGTCATAATCGGGCCCTGAGACCTGGACACTGAAGACGACTTCAGTGCGCCGAGCAGGCTAAATTCCTTTATAGAAGTTAAAAGGGAAAAAAATAAACAGGTTTACACATAATTTTAATCTAGCACATTGCTTTACAAAACGCCGATAACACCAGGTACATCTAATTGTGTTGCATAGCCACACGGCCATGTCGGAGCTCCGTTAAACAGAAATGCAACCCCTCCTTGTAAGGACAGGAATGCAGAAGTCAACTAAAACTTTATGCAAAAAGGACAGCTTTTCACAGCCTGAGGAGAAAATGGGGAATCACTCATAAGCTATTGCCTACGTGACATAAAGTGACCGGTAGGAGTAACAAATCTTCTTTAATAGTAGTGCTATATGCTAATGAGGTGTATGTATATATGCATGTTCGCTACAGGCAGCTAGACCGTTCGTCAGATTTGGACCAAATTTGGCATACGTCATAATTTGGTAGCTGCGTCACACACAGTGCATGAAGAATCGTGGACATGTGCGGACTAAGTTTTCTCAAGTTTATCTTTACTGTGTGCATTAATGTTGGGAAAAATTAGTGCTCGAAATAGAATTGCGAGCATAAGCGGTTTTTTTTTTTTGTGTGTGCCAAGTTATGCCTTTATACCTAATACTCCCGGGCAACACGCGCCCGGATATGCAGCTTGTATAAAATATTTGAAATAAACGGTCAAAAGCATATCACCAAATATCACCAAAGCAGACGCGCCAGAATTTACATTGCTTAAACTAAACCAATAGTTAAATTAGAAGGGAAATATCCCAATTTGCAGGTACACCGGCGGGTACAAGATAAAGTACTTTTTATCAAGCTGAAAAGCTAATTTAGGAGATATTAAAAATGATATACAGAATATTTAATTTACAAAAATGAAAAAAAAAAAAAGAAACTTGTTTTAGACCTGAAAGATATGGGATCTGCATCACACCCCCAGTAGCGCAACTACTTCAAAAGGCGCTGTTTGAACATTTCTGAACGTTCTGTGAACTTTTTTTTGAACTTCTTTTGAAAGATTTGTTCAACTAGAACCAGTATCGTAGAAGGCATATTCGATATCAAAGAAATGATCCAATGCAAAGGAAACAGTCTGTGTTCAAAATGAGGCTCGATTACAAACAGAATGAATTGATTAAAAAACAGCTTCAATTCAGAAAAAATACTCGAAGCTGTAAACGTGTTCGAATTCAAATGCATGGATTCAAGTTCATAAAATTACACGAGATTTTCGATACGATAACAAAAGTTAAAAGTAGCTTCCCTGATTGTATATCTACAGATGGCGTCATATGATTCCATTCTTGCAAAGTTCAGTGTATGAATTATATAACCAAATGCTGGACCCGTTAATTAAAAAGGCACTTGTTGGGATGTTTAAGAATCTAGATCTAGTTTGTGGATTACATAGTACTTTCTCTAGATCTAATTTATAGGTTTCATAACGCATTTTCTAGATCTTGTTCGTAGATTTCATAACATATTCTCCAGATCGAGTTTAAAGATTTCATAACACATTGTCTAGATCTAGATTGCAGTTTTCATAACAGGTTTTCTAGATCTAGGTTGTAGATTTCATAATACATTTTCTAGATCTAGTTTGTAGATTTCATTACACATTCTCCAGATTTGGTTTATAGATTTCATAACAAATTTTCTTGATCTAAATTGTAGATTTCATAGCACATTTTATAGATCTAGTTTAGGGATGGACGCGAGACGAAAAATAGGAGTCTCGGGTCTCGCAAAATAGCCTAAAAACTTTGTCTCGTCTCGCAAAAATTCCTATATCGTAATGTTAAAAATGTGTGTCTAGTCTCGCAAAAAAGCTGTAAATCCCTGTCTCGTCTCGCAAAAAAGTCGTCTCGCGTCCATCCCTAATCTAGTTTGTAGATTTCATTACACATTCTCTAGATTTAGTTTATAGATTTCATAACACATTTTCCAGATCTAGATGGTAGACTTCATAACACATTTTCTAGATCTAGTTTATAGATTTCACACAAACTAGATCCAGAAAATGTTTTATGAAATTTATAAATTAAATCTGGTGAATGTAATCTGTAATCTACAAACTAGATCTAGATTCTGGAACGTCTCAACAAGTGCATTTGTGATGAAGGGTTCCAGCATTTGGTTATAAAATTGACAGACGGTAGTCAATTGAAGAAAGCATTCAAGTCCAAAGTATTCTATTCTTGAAAGTACTCGAGTTTAAAGTATTCGATTCTAAAAATAAATCTATTACTCTCCCCCTCCCCATCACTAGTGCACTTCAGCGCAGAAACGGAGATATCGACTTTATGTGTGCGTCTATACTGATACATCTAAAAAACATTATTGAACGAGTGAACAGCAAAACAAAAAATAATAGAAGTAAGGAATCTTCGATGTCTTGGAGCCTGTTTGAGACAGTTCGGTGACATTTCTATGGCGTCCTAATAGTACTTCCATTCCCTCATTAAATCGCTCTGGGATATCGGGAAATAAAACAAACGTGTCGTTGGGACAGATCTTAAGATGCCTAGAGAGCCGGGAAGTGCTAAGATAACAGGATTTTGGGATCCAAGGCTTCTGGGTGCTCAAAGCAGGAATAATTTACCGGGAGAAAAAATACAGGTCTCTTTATTCATACGTATTAAATCTACCAAAAAGTTTCTTTTCTTTCTTTTTTTAAAGAAATGTCTAGTGTAAGTAATTTTTAACACTTGATTTGGATACAACTGAGTATCATGTATACTTAACATGTACTATAGCACAAATTGTTATTTTGATTTTTCAATTTGAATAGTCTAAAGCAGGGGTCACCAAACTTTTACGAACTTGATGGCCGCATTAATTACACCGGTCAACACAATTTTTGGGTCTGACTTCCACCTGCTAAATTTTAGTTTCTCCTACGCCAAAACTAAGGAATTTTAATGAAAGTTTGCTTTTGTAGAAATTAAAGCAATTTTTCAATTTTTTGGCAAAAATCACTGATTTTCATTTTTTTTTTTTTTTTTTACAATTCCACTCTAAGTTATGATCAGAAAAGTTTTTGCTAGATATAAGTCATTTTTATTCAAGATTTGTGATAAAAAATAACATATAAATGTAAAATAATAAGAAATTAATGTCTAAAAGTATATATTTTTCGTATTTCTTTTATGTTCGTATGAGTAAATAACAATACAAACAAATAATGATATTACAAATAATAATACAGTTTACTTTCGGGTTAATCAAAGTGCTGCCATCTTTCGTTTATGAAATAAATTAAAATATACTTATCGACGTAAATCAGACAAAAGCAAACTTTAACAACTAAAAATGAAAATTTAAGTGTTTTTCCATTGTCTAGAATCAGAATTTAAGCATGAGAACAGAACCCCCCCCCCCCCAATTTTTTTTTTTTTTGGACCGGTGATATCAAACAGAGGTTTGGGGACCGACTACACACGCGGAGTCCAAATAAAAAATATTGATAATCGTAGATGTTATTTTTAATTATTTGTTTAATATTATTTTACTCGGTTATCATTTAATAATACAGTGATACTCTACACGCGAACACCTGTATTACCCGAAAATGAAATCGTTCTTATGTACGAAAACTTTTAGCCCTTTTCCAGAAGAGCATGCAACTCGACTTCGGTATACAATAATAATTGAAAATGAAGTTATTTATTTTAAGTGGACGACTAAATGTATTGAGTGTAGACATATTTGTCGAATGTTTTTTTTCTAGCGCCCTTTGTGATGACCTCCACAATGGGCTTTATCTTCTAGTTATTTAGCAGAACCATAAATTGACGAAAAAATGAAAAAAAATCTGTTGAAGTTGTCACAAGTTCTGGTACTTCACAATCATTTGGTCAGAAAGAAGTTTAAGGGCATATCCCTAATTCAGAAAGCTTGTTTTCTCATAACTGATGATGCAAGGAAAATCTCAAAAGCTATCGGCTTTCTATTAAAGAAGGTGGTAATAAATATTTTACAAAATTCTATCCGAAAGATCAAATAAAAAGGGGGAAAGAATTACTTCCCCATTTGTGACGATAACTCCACGTTCGTTGATTCGAATAATATACACCCATTTCTAATAATCTACTCCATATTTAAAGAAAACCGTCGGCATCTGCGATTTTACATTTAAAAAAAAGAAGTAAAAATATTTTAAATGAATCAAAATTACCGCATTCAGCGAGGAAGACGGGAATTTTAGCAACCTTAGAGAAATTTAAAAAAAGAACAAAAAAAAATATGCTTCGCTTATCGTGCCTAGAAATTTAAGCACCTTACGATAATTCTGAAATCGCCAACAGAGAGTTAGAACGTAATTATACTGGCATATAAATTTCACATTCATTACAGACCGACAATTCGTAGCAGCAGGGAAATGCTAATGAATATCACTATCAGGTATAAATCGTTAATCAATTAGTCCCCGTTCCGCACTTATCTCTTTTCCCATTGGCCCATATAACATGACGTCAGAGCCGGGAAACACACACACACACACACACTCTGATGAGCCGGGATTTTCAGACGGCGAGAGAAGTTTTGTATACAGATATCAATTCGAATAATTGAAGGGAGCTGATTTTGATATCTGCGTTACTACACCGGCACAGAGACAACCAATACGAGAGAGATATAGGGGGGATACACACACACAGAGAATAAAACGCGGTTTTGGGGATAGGGGGGGGGGATATTTTTACGTATCGTTTAACAAATCAATTAGGGCGCGATTGAAAAGTATGCAGAGGAAGTGAGAAAGCCCTGATTTATTTTCGGAGTTTTTCTTTAATGGAAATCCAATGAAGTTAATTTTCAAATCCGAACGCAATATATACATTTTTTTTTTTCGGCCCCTCGTTCGAGTGTGGGGTTGAAATAAATTGGTTTGTAAATTCATCGCACGGTTGTAATTGGTGTTCAAACGTATTTTGTTTTCGTACGGAACCGTTTAATGAACATGTATTTCGTGCTTTTAAAAGGGAGGGTAATGCATGGAAGATCTGGAAAATAATCATGCTCGGAATGTTGTTTTCGACATATATCTATGCATGTTTCACTGCAGTGTTTTATTGACACTGAAATTTATTAGCAGGGTACGATTTCTTTAAATGTTTTTTTTTTCTTTCTTTTTTTTTTAACTGAGCATTATAAAAAAAAAAAAAAATGTTAGGGACATTTAAGTGTCTATTTTCTTGAGTTCAGAATGATTCATGCTTCGTGATTTCGAATAAGAAACTTTTACGTACAAAACTCGTAAAATCTAAACAATTGTATAAATCTATTAGCAGAACATGTAATATATTGAGTAAAAACATACTCAAAATAATGTTGTTAATCGTTAAAATAAATAAAAACATTGTGAAAAAGCACACATAAAATGTTACTTAAAAGTTGAAAACTGAAATAATTGATGTTTTGTACGACATTTTTGCGAGTTTTGTGATAAAATGTTTTGTGAGACGAAGGACTTTGACTGATGAAGACTAAAAAAAATTTCAGTCGAAACGATCGTATCTTCTTTTAAGTAACATTTTATGTGTGTTTTTTCACAGTTTTTATATATTTCATGCAATATATTATTTCTCTTTAAACTGGGTTTATTATTTGATCTACACTTGATTTCGTAAACACAGTGGCCAAATGACTTGCCACCTGCCACTTTTTATGATCTTTTTCCCCTTTGAATTGTAAGTATAGGAAACATTCACTAATTTCTCTAAAAAAGTAAATGTCGAAGTAAACGAGTCTAATATTAAAATTTATATTTTTTCTTTGAACTTTGTAAAATAGGTTGTTTTTGTTTTCAGATGTCATCAACGAAAGCTATTAGTGAGTTTAAATGGGGGCCGATTGTACCTGCGCGGCAAAGTGGCGTAAAAGTATTTGACATTTCAACACGGTACTTTCGAACTTGCTTGCTTGTCCTTATAATAGTTATATGCGTAAATACCCTTCAAATGAAATAGACAGTGCAATTAGAAGGGCAAGTAGATATATATTTACAAAAAATAAGCTGTCGACTTATGTTATGTATACTTACCGGATTAAAACATGAGGTGTTTACTCATTTATAGATGAGTTTTATCATTTATAAGATAAAATAGAAGTATTTACTCTTATATGTATTTGCATTAAAAAGCATTTGTTTTACTTTATATTTTGCTAGCACAGAAACCATTTACTCATGTGTTTTTGTTTTGATGAAATAAATTAGTCCCCTCCCCTTCAATCTGTATTTACTATCTTAGAGCATGAAATATATTTTTAAACACGGATCAATTCAAAACTCCTTTTTTTTTTTCTTTTCAGTATTTGAAAGTTCGAATGGCCATTCAAAATTTACAAATGTCCTAGAAATAAACTAAAGGGAAATGATCTATTTCTAATTCTTCGTGCAAAGTACGTAGCAGTGTAACAAGCAGCTGCATTCAATCATGAAGAGAAAATATTTTTGTTTGTTTGTTTGTTTCCTGCTCCAAAATTAAGTTCAAAACAAATAAGTTCATTTCAGCTCTTGATCGCGTTTATTGTATTTGCACGTACAACTTCAAATCTTATTTCGTGATTCTCTGTCTCCTATCTTAATAAGTTCAACCCACATGGTAAAAAAGTAGGCATCGTACACACACAAAATCGCACACACACAAATAATAAATTAATAAAATAAAAAATCATGCTTTATTAAAGAGTTACTCTAGTTTCCAATAATCATGTGATTTACGAACGAATTATATAACAACAACAACAATAATTGCTCCAGACACCTTGAAATTTGCATTCTGTCTATTTACAAGCTGTGCTAAAACGCTCTGAAAATTGGAAAACTATATATCACTTATGAAACGTTTCGAAAAAATGCATTTTTTCTGATAATCCCCCTTTATAATTTAGACAGTGCAAAGCTTTCGGAGCATTTCTACAAAGGACATTCCATAAAAACTGAGAGTAAAATCATAAAAAGATCAAGAAATATATTTACAGAAAAAAATACATCATTCTTTTGCAAAATACCTTCCGTCAGATGATATGCAAAGGTACCATTGTTCAACCCACTTTTCAAAACAAGTAGAGAAGTCCTTTTCTGGAAGCTGCTTCAAAGAACCCTCCACTGCCGAAATAACTTCAGAATCTGTGTTAAATTTTCTGCCACGGAGCTTCTCCTTCAACGTCGGAAACAGCCAGAAATCGCATGGTGCGAGATCTGGACTCTAAGGAGGATGTGGCGTGATTTTAATATTGCATTTACTAAGATATTGATGAACAGAAGTAGCGATATGCGGGCAAGCAATTATCGTGATGTAATGTCCAATTCCCTACCGGTTCATCTCCATTTCAGTAGGGCAAATAAAAGAATTCTTTAAACAAGCACGGAACTAGGAAAATAAAATCGTCTGCTTCGTTTAGAATTTTTTTATAAACGTACAGTTAACAATTTGAAAAAATCGCCTGCACTTCTATTTTTTAGTTTCGTGGTGTTGCCACTACGTGAAAAAAGAACTCTCTGTTTTTATGGAATGCCCTTTGTATGCTTATTTCAAATTTTGAATAGGTTTATCGCTTATTACAGTGCATAGCAATACGTTTACGTTTAAAGAGACATTAAAAATTTTTCATGAAATGAATTTTTATTAATTTGTATGAAGCAAGTTCTGTGCTTTTTCGAACTCTTTCTTTAAGGCTGAATTAAATTATCATTGTTACGCGCACCTATTGAACCATTGCCGAAGCCGCTCTCGCTTGACGGAACTCCTCACCTCAGACACAACGCTTCCCGTCAAATGCTCGTTTAAATATCTTTCTCACCAAAACAAACGAACTCTGTCTCGTCTCAGACACATGAACTAAACTGCAAAGTTATTAAACCACGCAGGAGGTGCAGTGCAAAAGAAGAGATTAGAATCTTTCTGGATTCCCTCCCAGAGGGGGGGAGAGCAATGGCATTCCAGGGCGAAAACAATACAACATTACCGCTTCACAGACTTCTCACTTGACGGCTGCCGTGACACCGACGGAACAATATTCTCTCTCTTTACACCACCTTTCTCTCTTCTCTGTGTGTTATCTGCACAAATTAGTCCGCGAGCAATAGTTTCTGTCGGCAGGACAGGCTGGGCTAATCAGGTTCTGAACCAGTTATCAAACCCCCCAACTAAAACAGTCTATCGACGGGCCTAGGGTGTGTGTGTGAAAAGTTTCGGATGGCTTCAAATTAATAATAATTACGTCTCGTGTGTTTGCAGGAGATAAGAAACTGGTGCAGCCATTCAGGAAAAGCAGTTTGACAAGTGTTAATTTGTACGGTTATGCCGAGGAAGTGTCTCTGTGTGGTGGCAGGGTGTTTAGTGCTGTTGCGTGGAAGAGAGATGGGTTTTTAATTGCCTGTTGTTTTGCTTTTCCCGCATTGTCTGCGGTGCATATTGATGCATCCCATCAATATCCACGGACAATGCGGGAAAAGCAAAATAACAGGATCCTAAAGAAGTGGGAGAATGGATTGCGGTGTGTTATGTTATCCGACGATAACACAACGGGAATTTGGGAATTTATTTCGTTTTAATTAGTTAATTAATTGTTTAACGACAGGGAAAAGTTTTGGTTGTAGTTGTTCTCTGGAGAGTCATCAAAAAAGCAAGCTATTTTAGAGGGTGAAGTGATTACATAAAACTTGATGAGGTTGAGACATTCGTATTTAGTTTAACATAAGCTTTGAATGAAAAATAAATTTACTAGAAAAAAAAAAAATCTGCTGAAGGTTATGTTCAGTGACGCACCCAGGATTTTAGTTTATGGTGGGTTGGGGGTACAAATGCTGCTGAATTCGGTTATAGTGATTTAGATTATAGTTATAACTCTCTTATAACGTAAAGATATTCTGTATCACTTGCCTAGAGAACACAAGGCTGTTATAAATAATTATCTGCTCTTTTCAATGATGTTATAACAGAGTTTATCTGTATTTCATCTACCAACTGTAAGTAGTTATATAAAAAACAATACCTCGTTTTCTTGGAGGGGGGGAAATAAAAATACTATTTTAGAAATAAATTAAAGATAATTTTTAAAAATAAAATATTTAAACTCATTAGGGACAAGTATTAATTTTTAAATCTTTTCAGATCTAACTCTCCAGTTTTAGTAAAGGGGGCTAAGCCTGTGATGAAGATCACATATCTAATTTAAAAATCATTTAATTTGGTTTTCTTTAATGCAATCTATCCAAAATTCAAGAATTCTAAATCACTTCTGTTTTCATTTTCCTGTCATTTCGGCTTTTAAATCTGTATTTTCGCTTTTCCCGTATGCACTATTCTTTTTCTTTTTGTTCTTAATTGTTTCGTCTCTTCAGACCGGTGTGCTAAAAATAGATTATATTGCGTCCGTTTGCAAAATCAACGGCCTTTTTGAGTTTCCCTCTTGGCATCCTGCTGGCGTAAGTTATTTAGTTGTTGCCATGTCTCGACTTTAAAATTATTTGCTCGCGATTACGTCATTGTAATTTTATTGGATTAACTGTTAGGGTTGCTCTGGAATTGGCGCTATTAATCTCAGCCAAGTTATTGTTCTCGCCAATGTGTAATTCTGTGCTGGCGTAATTTTTAAATGATTCCACCTTAATTTCACTGTCCATATAGGACGTATTTTTATTTTCGCTGAGCCACCACCGCCGTTATAATAATATTTCAATAGTATATGTTTAATAAAATAGTTTTTCAGTATTTAACGTCTTTTTATTTTATTGCAACATAAGTGCATCGAACCTGGATTATCATGTATCACAACGCAGTCTTTAAATTTAAATCAGCCCAACCAAATAACCTTCTTTACATAAATTGGTGCCTACCCAGGCACTTAAGTTGCATTTTTTTGGTGGTGGCTCAGCAAACAGCGTATGGAATCATCTCGGACGGTCGGATGTCAGCGTTCAGAAATCTGCTGCTCCTGCATTTTTTAGTGGCTTAGCAAATGGAAGCGTACAGTATTCAGCTTGTATATATCCAGCATGTTACTACTCCTTCAAGATGGCTTGACTTCCGTTTTCGTGATCGGGAACTTACAACTTGTGGATAGCCGTTTATTCATCTGGTGCTCGGCCCGCTGTGGTGATCTCTAGCCGGATTCAGTGTGTTCGTGTCAACCATGTGTTTCGTATGACTCATATTCTCAAGAATTCTCGAATCCCGACTGTGTTTTTACGGAATTGTGCAGTTTTGTTTTGCGTCACTTCATCAGTTTTGTTTCTCCTAGGGGTGCGAATAATACGTAATGACACTGAATATTTTTCTGCCCGGCATTCTTAGATTAGAAGACTGATTATGGAAGCCGAACTCTGTGCGTAAAAAAAAAAAAAAATCACTAGTTCGCCCCGGCATGTGACGTACGATATGTTATTTTCTTCGGCTGTAGTGCGTAGCTCCGTGCACTGGAATGAACGTGAGAGAAAAACAGTGTCATCCCCACACCTCTGTTTGGCGTTTTGTTTTGTTTTTGTGCTCTACTCGCTCGTACTTCGCCTTGAAAATGAAGGCGTTTTGCTGATTGGACATTGGTCAGCTGTGTAACATGGGACACAAAAATTGAAATAGAACAATAGTAACAAAGTATGGATAGTAACAAAGTATGTAATATTGTTTTTTTTTGCTTTTGTATAGAGAACATTTTATTTAAAGGTAAAAGTGGTGTTTCTGTCGGGACTTCACAAAATCGAAATAACTGTGCCGAAAAGGAACACGAAATAATTTAATTTTTCAACAATTATTTTTTGATTGTGATACATTAAAAATTAAATTATGAAAGTTAAGTGCTTTATATAAAATCTGCATTTTTCTTAAGTATTAAATAGAGTAAATGTAGCGTTATTTGAGATTTCAGTACATGGTGTTACTTAAAATTACTTATTCATTTTTGCAAAATATTATGCCATAATTTTCGTAGTTTACATACTTCTAACTTGATCTATATTGATTATAATAATTATGTTCTCTTGGGATCTACGGCTGGTGCTCTAGTTTCTCGGATTTTTCTCGACCAGCTTTTACACTTTTTTTGATTTAAGATGAATATAAGTTTTACTTATTATTTATATGTTTTGTGTACATATCTTTTTATTTGTTTAATTTTTTATTTGCTTAAATATTCCTCTTAGTTATCTTTATAATGTTTGAACTTTTTCTCGTGCTATATTTTACATTACTATGCTCGCTGTACAGTCTCTATGAGGTACACATACATCGTTAGTTTTTTCTTTACTCTTTATTGTGATAATCATGACAGTCTTCAATTACATGTCTTTTCACACTCTAGCAATAATTAAGTCCATGGCAAGGCCTTTCCAAGGCACACACTTTTTACTCACTCTTACACACTGCAATTTTGCATATTAAAGTCCATGGCACAACATACATATTCTTTCAGTTTTTTTTCTTACCTCACAATATACTGTTTCTATTTTTGTCATTTTTTACACATTTTTTTTTCTTTGAACATGCTATTATTTACAGTCCTCATGTTGACTGATTTTTTACACATTATTTGTTTTAAATACTTTTTAAAGAGTACTTTATGTTTTTGTTTTTCACTCCATTTTTGGCCTTTTTTAATACAATTTTACATGTTTACCATAAGTTGTACTGTTCACATATTTTTTACATTTTTTAGATACACTGTTTTATTGTTTTCTTTCCTGCCATTGATATGCCTCTGTTTAATACATGCATTCTTTGGAAGAGTATAGTGGTATTCATTTGATTACCTTTTTTTTCTTTTCCATAAATACACAATATCATACATTGTTTGTTGTACTTCAAATAAGATTCATACTTGAATAGTCACTGATCTTTGAAGTCTGTGTTTGTCCACAATTACACTCTTTTTTCATGTTGTTGTTTTTTATTTACATTGCTTACACTTACTGACTCTCAACGTTTTCACATACTTGATTTTTTTTTTTTCATCACACTTGTGTTTATGTCTTATATGTTCACACTCACAAACATGTTCACACTGATGTTCTGCTCATTGAGTTCATTGTGCTTGTCCTTCCACATTTTGCTACACACAAAATTTTTGAATATTTGTTACATTTTTTCTCCCACATTTTCACTATGGTGTACAGTAGTGCATTTCAAAAATATTTTAAACACATTGTATATGTTTTGTCACTCTTTTGTGTTCACATACACAAACATAACATTTTATTTTGAAATTTTTTTCTATACTATGAGATATTTAAATCTCTTCTGTACCTTACTATAAATTAATACAACTTTAAGGTATCGAGTACTCACTGAGTTATAAAAAAAAATTACATTGATTTACATTTTCAGAGTGCTTATAGTTAATTTATTATTTGAATTATGTTTATTCTTATCTTAGTGATTATTTTGTGAAATATTGTTTGTTTAGTTAAGCTCATAATAAAATATATATGTAGTGATCAGATTAACTCAAGACTTTAATAAGTGAAATTTGATGGTATATAATTTCAGAGTATCAGTATATTGTATAGTTTAGTAATTGCATTTTAGTGTATTTTTATTTGTACTTTTGTGTGCTATTCTTTCCCAATTTTGTCACTTTTGAAAATATTAGTGTGTTAGTAAGTGACACAACAACATTCCTTTCTTGAACAAACAAACAAAAAAAATCATTAATTTTGTTATTTTTACCGTATGACCACAATTGCCTTCAATTTTCTTTTTAAGCTATAACTAATATTTTACGTACTTGTTACCAACTTTAAACCTACATTTTCAAGACTTGCAAGTTAACTAATTTCATTCTTTTATAACTTAATTTTTTTCTATTACCTCCACATAATTAATAACTTGTTTATTTGACATTCACTGATATATTGCTGTGTGCATGTGTTGAATGCTTGTTTCCTTGTTTGTGAGGCGCCCACAAGCTTGGAGGTATAATTGCTTTTGTGTACTGCCTGGCTGGTCCAGCAGTTTTCACTTGTGTATTTGGATTTCATGCTGTGTCTGTCAATATATCATTTCTTCAATAATGTTCTTAAAACTTAACACTTATTAAATGATGACTTCTAAAGTAAATAATTACACAGTCATAAAATAATAATTAATAATAAAATAAAATGATTCATTTAGTATTATCTCTAACTTGAAAATTTAAAATAAATAAATAAATATGTGAGTGTCCAATAACACTTAAACCTTTTACTGAGATCTTTTTTAATTGTACTTAGATTGATGTTCGTTGATGGTATTGTACAGATTGATATTCAATTTCCTTGAATTTTTTTCATTGTCATTTTGTGCAAGTATAATTTTTTCAATTGAATGTGCTTATTTTTCTTATGATATACAGATATGTATGTCAAGATACTGTTATGTCATGTACTATTTACAACATTATTACAATTCTGATGGTACAGAACTGTGTGAAAAATTACCATCAAACAAAAAAATTTTTTTTTTCAGTATCATATTATAATTTAAATATATTGTTTTATTTTGTCAATTGAGTGAAGTATTTTTGATGCACAATTCTGATATTTAAAGGCCTTATTGATATATATATATATGCAAACTATTCAACAGCGCTGGTTTATAATTATAATTTTGAGTACTCACTGCAAGTTTAAGCAGTATATCTTTGATGTGCACATGAGCTTGAGATGCTCAATTAAAGAGAAAAGGGTGTGCTGAAATGCCCCTTATTTAAAAAAAAGGGGTGTGCTGAAATGCCCCTTATTTAAAAAAAAAGGGTATGCTAAAATGCCCCTTGTTTGACAGAAAGGATGAGCAAAAATGCCCCTTTGTATTGTGAGCTAAATGCTCCCTTTTTATTTTGTCGACATTTACTTTTGTATTGCTAGCAGTTATTATTTTTATTGTGTCATGACATTTTTTTTTTTTCTTCTCTAAACATTTATTAGGTGGTGGTCATCAGTAATTTTGCAATTGTATAATTTTGTCTGAATATGTTTAAGATTTTCTTAATTGTTTATGCCAGCCAAACAGAGCATTTAATTAAAAATTTTTTTAAAGACATTAATTGTAACTAATAAAAAAAATTTTCTTCAAAATTTTTTTTCCTGGTTGAGGGGAGTATATATGTGATGAAGATCACATATCTAATTTAAAAATCATTTAATTTGGTTTTCTTTAATGCAATCTATCCAAAATTCAAGAATTCTAAATCACTTCTGTTTTCATTTTCCTGTCATTTCGGCTTTTAAATCTGTATTTTCGCTTTTCCCGTATGCACTATTCTTTTTCTTTTTGTTCTTAATTGTTTCGTCTCTTCAGACCGGTGTGCTAAAAATAGATTATATTGCGTCCGTTTGCAAAATCAACGGCCTTTTTTTGTTTCCCCTCATTTGGCATAGCGTTGGCGTAAGTTATTATTTGTTGCCATATCTCGACTTTAAAATTATTTGCTCGCGATTACGTCATTGTAATTTTATTGGATTAACTGCTAGGGTTGCTCTGGAATTGGCGTTATTGATATCAGCCAAGTGTTTGTTCTCGCCAATGTGTAATTCTGTGCTGGCGTAATTTTTAAAATGATTCCACCTTAATTTCACTGTCCATATAGGACGTATTTTTATTTTCGCTGAGCCACCACCGCCGTTATAATAATATTTCAATAGTATATGTTTAATAAAATAGTTTTTCAGTATTTAACGTATTTTTATTTTATTGCAACATAAGTGCATCGAACCTGGATTATCATGTATCACAACGCAGTCTTTAAATTTAAATCAGCCCAACCAAATAACCTTCTTTACAAAGCCCCCACAGCCTCCACCGTGGGTGCACCTAGTTATATTTATTTTCGATTACACAAAACCTTCAGCATTAAAACAATGCACTTTACATCAATAAAAGCAATTACTGGCCAATAAATGTCAAATATTGGTCTGTTTTCTTTTAAATTTAATATTTTGTGCATTATTTTTAAAAGAATTTACGACAAAGTTCAAAAGTGTTTATGATCTCAGTTTATTTAGCCGTCCGTTCTCGAGCTGACTGAAATTTGGATAATTTTTTTTCACAAAATGCATGAATATCTAGGACTGTGCAGTATAGTTTACTAAATAAATATGTATTTTATTCATTCTTTCTTTTTTTAGCAGGGAAAATGAAAAGTATTCTAATATAAAAGGTCTATGAAACTTATTGTCTAAACTCAATTCGCAGACAGATACATACTTTTATACAAACAAAGCTGAAGAATGTTCTCTATCAAAATAAATAGTGATTAGTTTTTAGTGTGCAGCTACACGAGGGCTATCTGCCTACGGAAGTATGCTTACTTTTTAGGGATTCTAACGCATATTCACGTTACATCCGGAGAAAACTGCCCGAAACGCCAGACCTCTAGATAGACAACAGCGTTTAAATCTAGAAACCTGGAACTTGACCCTTCGCCATTTACCAATGCTTTAGTGACTTATCCACTCAGTCATTGGTTGGCAATAAATGGATTAATAAATAAAGTGCACGTGATATTTTTAGCTCTTTTACATGAACAAACAAAAGTTGTCTGACTGATGAATATTTCAAAGAGAATAATTAAAATAAGCATTAGAACGTCCTGTTTGCTCTAACTTGATCACTCTACCGTCACTGTTACAGTTACGGAGAGGCTGCGTGAAAGATTCCCTTATATACTCATCGTTTCTTCCTGGAATGTCCAGTTTTGCAACAAGCTTGTTGACAGAAGATAACTGCAAAGACAATGATGAGCGCAGAAGGGGCACTTACGGGAACGATGGAAATTTCATCTCTTTTGAACGATATAAAATGAACAGATTTACTATTCCTTAACCCTTTGAAGCGCAACCCTTTCCCAATTCTGGAAAAGGGCAGCCATTGCCATCGCTCGATTTTGCTCGACCAGCAAAATGGTGGTCGATCGAATCGTTCATCGCGTGCCACAGATCTGGAGACCATTTTTGATACAGCTCGCTGCGCAACGATTCAATCGACCGCCATGTTGCTGGTAGTTAAATCGAGCGATGGCAACGGTTGCCCCCTTTTTCAGCACTGGGCAGTCTGTCCAGTTGTTCTTCTATATCAGTGTATTTCCATCGTAGTCTTCCAGTTCTCAGCATATGCCAGTGCTGTGGACAATTTTACAAATAATCCTGAAACATTTTTACGGGAAATGGCGTGCTAAAAAGTAAAAGATTCTCGTGCAACTATGTCACCTTCAAGTATTTTTGTAGAAATCACATTTATTCTTCGTGCCCAGCAACAGTCAAAACGTCGGAGTTTTGTGTCCTCACGGCGAAGACACCGCGAGTTAACCCTTTAACGCGCAGTGTTCCCCCTCTGGGAACACCAAACTCTGACGTTTTGACTGTTTGCCAGTCACGAAGAATAGATTGGATTTCTATAAAAGTAGTTGCGCGTGACATAGCTCCACGAGAATCCTTTACTTTTTAGCACGTCATTTCCCGTAAAAAAAATGTCACGATTATTTTTAACAGCACTGACATCTGCTGAAAAATGGAAGAATGCGAGAATAGCTCGATAGATTGTCCAGTGCTGAAAAAGGTCAGCCGTTGCCATTGCTCGACTTAACTTCCAGCAAGATGGCGGACGATCGAAACGTTCATCGCGTGCCACAAATCTGTAGACCCTTTTTTGACGACAGCTGGCTGTGCAGCATTGGGAAAGGTTGCGCATCAAAGGGTTAACTAAGTGTATCGTTAATAAACAATATCCTTCGCAGAATTAAATCTTCTAAAAAAGAAAGACGAGCTGAAAATAATTGCATTGCAAAAGGTGATGAAATTTAAACGTACTGTACCAAAAAAAGAGTGCATGGAACGTTATGAACAACAAAAGAGTGCGTGACGACAGCTGGCTGTGCGGCACAGCCAGCTGTCGTCAAAAAAGGGTCTCTGGATCTGTGGCACGTGGTGAACGTTTCGATCGTCCGCCATCTTGCTGGTAGTTAAGTCGAGCGATGGCAACGGCTGCCGTTTTTTCAGCACTGGGAAAGTGTTGCGCCTCAAAGGGTTAAAGGGTTAAGAAGTTATATAAAGCGCAGATTACGTCATGTTGGAAGGTGTTTAGTAAGATTCATCTTTCTCGGTGTTTTTTTTTTTCTTCCCGTGGTGGCATCAGACTTTTATATTAGTCTATCAGTAGTCATGCTGTAATTTAAGCATATCAGAGCAGTGGAGGATATGCAATTGTTACGAGGATATGACACTCACTGGTAGGCGGATTTTCAACAGTGAATCATTTATGACTTGTGTTCCGTGTTATCAGTTCATACGATAGGAAGCCATCTAATTGAGAGTATGATCGGAATTTAATCTAAATATACGGGGGATGATAATTTAATCGGTGAAATTTCGATCATTAGCGAAGTAGATATCAGCCCCGATCAATTACCGATGAAGTTTCTGCCTCTCTGCTTGTTGAAATACCAGGGCGTTATTTATCATTCATCAGAGAGTGGAAGGACGAGTTTATGTTATGTCGGACAGTTCCAATGCGATTGCAATGTCTAATAAATTGCAGCGGGGCTATCTTGCTTTGTTGAAACTGGGCATTTAGTAATACTAGACTCAAAGCTGCCTATGTAAAATTGTCTAAAATTATTGTAATCTTTTCAGTGGATTTCGAATGGCTGTATCTGGATGCGAGACGTGGTAGATTTACAGATTTTCATTACTGCATATTTATTTTACGAGACGAGACCGAAGAGTATAAATATACTTAGCTCATCGCTATTAAGAACCCGTTGAAAAAGTGAGAAAAAGATAAAATGGAAAATGTTTGGATTACGGCCAGTTATCTACGCTGTGGGATCTAGGTCGATGGTGGGATTGCCCTCCGTGAGAAACTTTCTAAGGGGACCTAACCTGTATTTAAGCGACGCTTTGGAGAAAACCACGGAAAACTGCGAACGGTTTGGTCGGCGGATGCAACCTGGTTTCGATCCAGGCACCTTCCGTCTCCCAATTCAAAGGGCAAGCTCTATGCCACTGGTGGGGCAAGGAAAGGTAAACCATGTGACTTGTGTCACGGGAATTAAGATAGAGGCTAGACTTGTGCTATACCGTTCTATTTGGCGAGTGGTATGTGCAAACTACAAGCAAAATTGACTCCCAACATACGCATTGGCGTAAAAAACAAATATCACCAAGGCTTAGTGAATGTGGTACATTGAAATAATCTTCATTTATAAAAGTATAGTTTTTCAAATATGGAAAATAAAACACTCTTGGGAAATGCTATTCCAGAAACTTTCACGAATCATAAATCATCCCAATGCAGTGCAGCCGTGCACAATTTTTCCTTTAAATGAACGATAAAAACGAAATGAGCGCACTAACAGTGAATGTTTCATAAAAAAACCAAGGTGACGTGGATGCGCAAGAATGATGCGCGTGAGATGTAGCCACATGTCACGTGATTTAACTTTCTCAAGTTTGGGTTGCCAGAGCGCTCTCTATTCCCTATATCTGCTCTATGGACAAGACAGAGCTTTGCGAAACGAGATAGACTTATTTTTCAGCTCGTGTCTATCCCTGAGTGTAATTCCATTCATTATGGCATCCATTTTTTCCGGCTGTGCACTTATACTAATATTACTTCATGGTAACTTACTTTTCCACTTGACCGTTTGAAAGAGTTATTTAAAGATGATTTTTAACACTTACCAACAAAGCTGAAAAGTTTATGTACTTTGTGTCTATCCGACCATCTATCTCTAACTGCAGTGCATATTCATTGATTACTGCGATATTTATATATATTATTATTACCATGTATTATACCATGTATACCTTATTAAAATTGTATGACTAGGTCAAACCTACTCAGAACGTTAACACGGAGTCGGATCCCGAAATTTTTTTTGGGAGGGCCTAAATTTCGAAAAAGCTTATTTTACCAAAACAAAATCTACTATAAAATAAAATTTTAATCTAAACAAATGTAATTTTTTTAATGAGGGGATAAGTTATATAAAAAGATCCTTTTATCTATTTAAGTGTATAATAAAGCAGAATGTTACCCTTTAGTAATATCTTTTGGAGAGAATGAAGTCCCCTAACCCTTCCACTGGATCCGCTACTGTTAACACGTGCATCTAGCATCTCCAGTAGAGCACTACATTAAAGTGCTTCTTAAATTTTCAATATTTGTGACTCAATTTTCAATCATATTTTTCATCGCGCCCCCACCTATACAATAACACTGTATTGAATGTATCAATAATGTAATTTGACGCTAAAGCTACAATAAGACCTTAATCATAAACTGTACAAATTATCAAGATAACTATTACATTTATTGATATCTGGTAACATCGATACGATTTTATTATATCAGAATATATTTTGTTCTACTTCCTTTCAAAAAATTAATATTTAAAAAAAAAATGACTTTTTGATGTGTTCGCTCCCCATAGGTAGGGTTATCAGGCCCCCCTGAGGGGGCATCCCACAGTATGAGAATCATTAATGTCTATGGTCTACCTTTTCCCCCCTTGCACATCTGCATAATGATTCCCATCGTTTTATTTGTCCTATTATCTAACCGACATCTAATGGGCATTTCAAGAACTCGTATTATCGTTTCAGTCCCAATTACCACGCGATTTACAAATTCGAGTTTAAATAAATTAAAACTTTTCTCGGCGCTTTCCCACAAACAAATGGGAGAAAACGGCTTTATCGCCTCGGAACATGCCCGGGCATTGTAATTATTATTAATTTTCAGTTACAGAATTTCTCTCCAGAAGGAATGACGGGGGCCCCCGATATAAGCCCGATCTAAACCTGATTAGAGGGTTGTCTTTTGGAATAACCACCGCCACAGTTAATTTACGGAATGGGTCGGAAAGAGAGAGAGCCCTTCATACCCCTCCCCTCCCCCTTTTCCCCTTCTCTCGCCGCTAATGTTTTGTTTGTGGACTGTGACCTAATAGCCAAGACTGTTGTGGTGTTCTTAAAGTGGCAATCAGCGCGATTATATACCGTGAAATTTCTCCAAAACTGGAATAAGTTTGACGGTGCGCGGGCGGCTCTCGATGTGGAAATTTTAATTCGAACGATTCTTCTGAGTTTTGATAAGGGAAAGCGTCTTTGCTATCTCTCCCGGTATGATCCGGAATTTAATTTGGGGATGTTTATATTTAATGGTTATGCCGTTTTGGTAAGTTTGAGAGTTCGATTATGGGTTGAGTTTTAAAATGATTGCTTACTGCTGTCTTTAAAAAAATGTATCTGACTCATTTTCTGTAAAATCAATGATCATATTCGTGAACATGTAACTGTGACAGTATTTCATTTTTTAATGCGAAATTGGATAAAGTATTAAAATATCTTTGTTGAAAATATTTTTCAGTCCACAAAAATAACTTTCCTCATATTTTTATAAAAGCTGCATTCTTAGTGTAATTATAAAATCATTTTACAAAAGCATTTCATGAAAAAGAAAATTCGCATGAAATGCCACGTATTAAATATGCTTTCAGTGCATCGTTGTAAATTTAGCTACTATGTAGCTAGATTTCAACATTTTTGTGGCTAGATCAGCCAATTTAGCCACTTTGTGGCTAGATTTTGAGCAACTGGCAGCGGCGAAGTATTTTGTAAAGTGGAAATGAAAGCCCAGATGACTCAAAAAACACTTGCAGACAAGTATATTTCAGCAGCACAAGCACTGGAAATCAGTTACGTGATTTTAAGCCAAATCAAATCTTACAAAAATTAAGATCTGCAGCTATCTCAAATATTTCAGGAAATTTGATTAAAACGCTATGGCTTCGGAAATTACTCGAATCTATCAAAATTAGAGATGGACGCGAGACGAACAATAGGCCTGTATCGTCTCGGGAAACAGCCGAAAAGCTATGTCTTGTCTCTCAAAAGCCCTGTATTGTAATGTTAAAAATGTTTGCCTCGACCTGCAAAATAAATAATTAAATAAATAAAAGTGTAAATCTCCCTCGTCTCACAAAAATTTGTCTCGCATCCATCCCTAATCAAAAATATTTTAATTGTCAAAGAGAAGATAATAACAGTTTCCAGCGCAAGTAATATGCATAATTCTTTTACCGAATTGTTGGACAGAATTAAAAATTACGAGACCAAATTGCTGAAGTGGGCTTTCCTAATGGCGCAAAATCAAGGAAAACGAAATGTCATTGACTCTCGTAATCGCTTTTAATCTCTTACCCCCTCCTGCAACGGCAAGTTTGAATGCCTCCACAGAACATTAAAAGTTCATACAAATCTGCCTTGGCCAGAGACTCTGCCAACTGTACTTCTTGGCTCGCGTACTGCTATTAGAGAAGACAATAATAATTCGATTGCGGAAATACTTTGACAGTGTAAGACTCCTTGGAGAGTTTTTCAGAGAACGAAATATCCGGACAGTATCGGCGAGCTTTGCTAATAATCTCCAGAAACAAAAGGAAATCATCGGCCCAAGAACAATTTGTAAAATTCTTGTCAATGCACGTTTGTTTTCACGTCTTTCAACGTACAGACAGGGGTAAAAAGCAATTGGTACCTCCCTACAAAGGACCGTTTCTTGTAATTCATTGCACAGACAGATACTTTACTCTAAGCACAAAACAAAAATTTGCAATATGTGTCTAGATTGCTTGAAACCAACTTACATTTTTGGAGATGGACAGTCCTTAACCCCAAGGAATCACCGAAATCTAATGGAAAACCAGATGTGATGGAAAAGCAATTGTAAAAAAGTAGGACAACATGATTACTTGTGCGATTCAAGGACTTTATTTAAGATATTTGACATGGGAAGATTTAATTGCTCATTTCCCTTCGTCATGTGACTTCGTTATGCGTGGTGTTTATTATTACTGTAAAAATTTTAATTTGATGTCTCTCGCGACAATTTTTAATCGGCAACTTTTTAAAATGTGATTTTAAAAGTCAGTTTTCAAGTTTTTTATTTTTTGTAGCAAGCAAATATAAATGTTTACAGCCAAATATTGGAGTTTATTAAATTTATAGTTATTCTTATTTGTTCCGGCTCCTCTTACATACAAGTGTTGGACTCCCTAGTATGTTTGTTTGTGTATGCAACACAAAAAACACACAAAAATACTTTCTGTTTTATTTAAAAGATATGTGTGGTATGTTTAGTACCTTACAGAATTCAAACAGATGTTTGCAGAACATCTTTAAAATCATTTTTGTACTTTTAGATGGTGTTATTAATATTTCTTTTTCATAAATGGAAAAGAAAATACTACCTTTAACCTTACAAGGCACCTGGTACCCGATATGAAACAATCACTAACTATTCCTCTACGTCTATAAAATACTAGTATAGACATCTGTCGGTTTTAAGAGTATTTATGCATAGACAGAAACGGTACAATTCAGGTTGTTGCGTGTAGATGTACTTGCTGTGCATATTGATGCCAAAATTGATTGAAATTTAAACAGTCATCTTTCGAATGTGATTTTATTTATTTTAGAAAATTAACAAAAAATAGCAAAGATTTTTGACCTGGAAAAAATGACTGTGTGTTGGAGTTCGCCCCATCAAGAAGTGATTCGAATATTAAAATTTCAAAATAAATGCCAAAAAAATATAGCTAAGGCCCAGTGTTCAGCATACAAAACTGAAATAAAAAAAGTGATTTTCTAGTAAAATATTAGGTTATTATTTTTTAAACTATTTGTCCCCGAATAATAATCACTAACATTATCACATATATTTATATCAGACACAGAAAAAAAAAATTGAGCATTGTAGTCTTACAAAAAAAAAAAAAAAAATCTTAAAATGGAACGTTATTGGCAATACCTAAAAAAAAAAAGTTAAAAACGAAGATTTACCACTTTCTAAATGACTGTGACTTTAAATTGCCAATTTTCTAGATTTTCCTCCAAACTTTCCGCAGGAAACTTTAGTTCAAATCCGAGAAGACATGGGAAATCTTTAATTCGAGAAAGCCTTTCTCCATCTTGCTGCTTTCTCCCGCACAAATTAGCAAATGCTCCCGGTTCGTCTCCAAGATCGTTCCAAGAGACAGCTTAATCAGGTTCCCCCCCAAAACCCCGTTATCATCATTCCGGGCCCTGGGCCCCCATCTTTTCGCCGTTAAAAGCAGCGATAGACACTTACTTGCTGCCCGTGTGATGCGGCTGCTTGAATGGGGGGCGGGGGGAGAAAGGTTTTGATAACGCAAAATGAATAACAATTACGGAATTGCATGTTCTGGGAAGATAAAAGAGTAGCTGCTGGCTCCATTTACCGGCGAAGAATTGACAAGATTTAATTTGCCTGCTCTCTCTCTCTCTCTCTCTCTCTGGAAACGGTTGGGGTTGGGGGTAGGGGAGGGCGAGGAGAGGAAAGGATATTATACGGGTCGACATCTCTGAAAAGCGAGATAAGCGTTTTGAAATAAAATAATTTCGCGAAGGGATCTGCTGAGCAAAGGATGGTGGTATGTCTCAGCTTAGTAGTGTTTCTCAGGGGGTAAACAGTCTGTCACGGTTTAGAGTTCCTTTGATTAAAGCATTACTATCATCGTAATTGTGTGAGGAGTAAGTTGGTCAGAGATTCTTCCGACCATACTATCGCAGTTTCTATCGCAAGGTCTGTGTAATGGATAATAAATATGAATTGTTTTATACAGGTTGGCCCGCAACTATTGGTACAAAATAAAAGGGGGTAGAATACATGATAAAGAATAAGAATCACATTGCAATGTGGGGTTAGGAAGCGTCTTCTTCAACTAGCTGTTACCCACACAGCACATAAGCTTAAATCAAGCTTGACATTTCTTTGAATTTGACGTATTAATACAAGCTTGACAGTTCAATTCATTTTAAGCTTGCAGCAAGCTTGGAGAAGTCATTTGAACTGTCAAGCTTGAATACAACTTGATGAATGCTTGATTTGGAAAGCCACATCCACATAACAAATAATTTATCATCCGTCATAAATGTACTTGACCATCGAATTAAAGAAAAAGGATTCTATATCTCCAAATATGGAAATTCTTCAAAATAAAATACAATTATACTACGAAATTGATTTCAAAGTCAGTCGTTTGTCTCGATTTTGGCCAATATTGCCCAACATGAGTGTCGCGATATTGAAAGTTTTTAAACGTGTGCTGCTTTTAAGTTTATATTATGCTTATTTCCCTATTAGTAGAGTCTATAAATCACACATAACATTATTTTAATTTTGATTCAACCCACGGAAAAATAAAAGAAACGGCCACTGATCAATCTCTCCAGAAAACGGCGTGACAACCATAACAGTCACTTCAAACTTTAGTCTTGCCAGCTCGAGCGCAGCGCGGCTGAATGGTTAGGACGCTGGCCTCCGAAACCCTAGGTCCCAAGTTCGATCGCGGACGCTTGATGGAAACAGATTAAAAATAACTTGAAATTTCAGCATAGAGGGGAAAATGTGCGTAAAAATTAAATATGTGGGGCGAGTTCGCCGACGGGCGCCCCGTGTACTTAGGAATTTTTTTTTAGGAAAATTTTTTAAGCTTGAAATTAAGCTTGCTATGTCATGCTTGATTCAAGCTTGCTATGTCAAGCTTAATGCAAGTTGGGCAAGTGTAAACTTGAACACTTGATTCAAGCTTGCATTAAGCTTACATGCTTGAAATTTTCAAGCTTAATTCAAGATTATTGACTTGATAAATAAAGCTTGCTTCAAGTTTGATGAATATATAAGAAGTTTGAAGAATATATAAAGTTTGCTGTGCTGTCTGGGTAATAATCCCTTTGGAGCAAGCCCTGAAATAAAAGTGAACTTCCAGACTTCTGTTCGTCAAAAACTAATGCATCTTTCCCAGAAAACCCGTAACTAAAATTGATCGTTTAAAATTTTTTATTTCATTTCGCTGGTCAAATTTCTAGAGACAAGCCCATTGTTTAAAAATTTGGTTAAGAACTTAGACGAACACTTCAACACTTTTTTTTCCCCAAGTTATTATTAACAGGTAAGTGAATACGGCGTTTTCGACTCCACATTGCTGTGTGATTCTGATTCCTTATCATGTGCTCTATCTCCCCTTAAAATTTCTGCCAATGGTTATGGAACACCCTGTATACATCAGAATATTTAACACCCTTCTTTTAGACTCTCATAAAAAATCGGGAACATCCTGGTTGTTTCTAAGCAAACAGTTTACTAGGGAGTAATTTTGAAATGATAAAAGAGAAAAGCTAGATTACAGGAATAACTCTGAAAAGTTTTAATACAGTGTGGGCCAAAAGTCACGAAGTGATTATAACTGTGAATAACTTTTTTTTCATCATTCGCTTCTGGTGATTGTTCAGGATTTTAAAAAGTAGTAAGATGATTTGATACATTATTTCTTGAACAGTAAATAAGTTTAATATAAAGAGAACTAATTAGGTATTATTAGAAAATATAGAACTTGTATTTTATTTGTAACTAAAAAGATAAAAACAAAGAAAGAAAGAAAAATTAAGTAAAAATACAATTTTAAAAGTAGAAGCTTTTTATTATGGAGCCGTAAAAGGCATAAAATAAAATTTTATTTTTGTAAAGATATGCTATAAATGAATAAAAGTTTCAAACCTAAGAAAACTTTTGAGAAAAATATAAATATTTCGATTCCGCAAAAGATGAAAATTTTTGACTGCTCAAAATATTTTAAAAAAGCGTTCGATGCCTGTGCCATACAGATATCAATGACTAAATTATTACCTTACAAGAAAATACAGGTCAAGTGGAATATTACCCTCGAATGCTTTTTAAAATATTTCGAACATTTAAAAATTTTCATCTGTTGCAAAAGTTAAAAATCTATATTTTTCTCAAAAGTTTTCTTAGTTTTCAAAATTTCATTCATTTATAGCATAGAAAGAATAAATTTTCTTTCTATGCTATGCAAGAAAGAATAAATTTTCATTTTAAGGCTTTTTGGGCTCCACAATAAAAACTTTGTTAAGAAATTGTATTTTAACTTAATTTTTATCGTTTTCTAAACTTCTAGCTTAATATCATCTATGCTAAAACACTGAAATTGATCTTTACACCCGGTAAAAACTAAGCAGTGTTTTATAACCGATGTGATTAGCATAATTGATATTTCTCGATTTCCCCCTTTCTTTAACCCTTTAACGCGCAGTGTACCCGCTCTGGGAACACCAAACTCTGACGTTTTGACTGTTGCCAGTCACGAAGAATAGATTTAATTTCTATAAAAATAGCTGCGGATGACATAGCTCCACGAGAATCCTTTACTTTTTAGCACGTCATTTCCCGTACAAAAATTGTCACGCTTATTTTTAACAGCACTGGCATGGAAAATGGAAGCATGCGAGAACTGGATAGATTGCCCAATGCTGGATAGATTGCCCAATGCTGAAAAAAGGGCAGCCGTTACCATCGCTCGACTTAACTACCAGCAAGATGACGGACGATCGAAATGTTCATCGCGTGCCACAGATCAAGAGACCCTTTTTTGACGGCAGCTGGCTGTGCGCGGGCACAGCCAGCATCCGCCATCTTGCTGGTAGTTAAGTCGAGCGATGGCAACGGCTGCCCTTTTTTCAGCATTGGGCAATCTATCCAGCAGTTCTCGCATTTTTCCATTTTTCAGCAGATGTCAGTGCTGTTAAAAATAATCGTGACCAATTTTTTTACGGGCAATGACGTGCTAAAAAGTAAAGGATTCTCGTGGAGCTATGTCCCCCGCAACTATTTTTATAGAAGTCAAATTTATTCTTCGTGGCTGGCAACAGTCAAAACGGCTGCCCTTTTTTCAGCATTGGGAAAGGGTTGCGCCTCAAAGGGTTAAATCATAATGTTCAAGGATCAATTCTCACTAGTAACATCCATGTACTGAGAATTTCACAAATTCTTCCAGCTTCTGATAACTGCATAATAGAAAATTATTAATATTCTCAACTGTATAGTCCATCACGGAATAAAGTTCCGGTCTGTCTTTCCGCTCAAGCGTAGGACGGACATCGGACGGACAGACAGCATGAAAATTTTCCTCGTGTCTGATCCCCCCACCCCCGCTTTATCCCTTCCATAACGCTTCGAATGTTTCTGGGAGATAAAGATTCACCATTTCCCCTTTTCCAAAGGGTCTCCTAGGAGCGATGATGAACTTTTGGAAGAATCGCTGCTTCTCCTCCTTCAGAAATCACCTTTTGGAAAACGAAAACGTAATCAGATTCCGCGCCCCCCTCACCCCCCTCAGAATCACTTTCCTTCCAATGCAGATTACTTACTATACTGGACATTTCTGGGATAACTCCAGCTAGTGTGTCGTGACTGGTAAATTAAGTATGACTCTGGGAGTTTCTCAAAGATTGGGGGACGGCAGTGGTAAAGTTTTGCTAAGTTTCTGGTGTGTGAAAGATATTTATTCGCTGGATGTTTTGGAGGGGGGGGGGTTAGTTTGAGAACGTGAAATTTGTATAATTCTAGTGTGAGCTTGCATAGATATGCGTAATATTTTATACTAATATTCTAATTTATTAATATGATAATTGATAAATAGGGTTTAGAATAATAGTTTTAAATTTTAATGAAATAGTGATTTTTACTGCTTGTGACAGCTGTGTCACAATCAGTAAAGCTGTTTTATCCAAAAGAAGAAATATTAATAACTCCAAACTCATCCATTATGGGACATTTTCCTATACAGTTATTTTATATTTATATTTATGACTGCAAAATATAAATTCGAAAACAGACTAAGCAAGTCATTTCCTTCATTTCACAAACGTTAGTCTGAAATGAAGGAAATTCCTTACTTTCACTCGCCTGTCACTATATTATGGGCCGTTTGCCATGCACTTTGCTGTTTGTTATGTGTTCTGAGTTTTTAACTTGAACAAAAAATTAAAGTCGTGTGCTTAAAGACTTTAGATTTCATCATAATATTAAAAGAGTTTAGTATCATAAAAAAGGCTCTAGGCTTTAAAACAATCATAATTGCCGAAGCAGATCCTTCTCAGCAAAACGATCTCTCTGCGATGATATTCACCTTCAGGAATGCACGGGGTCCTATACTTCGAATGCAGGAACTGGCGGTAAATGGGAAAAATGGTTGATGATCCCATATCTGCCCTTCTTTCGACACGCAGCGACTGTCGAGAAACATGACGTCAAATACTCACCAACGTTCTAATACAGGTAGACACTTGACTTTGAACTAGATCCGGTAATTAAACACTGTAAGACGAGTGCAAGACTAACTATTGAGTCGAAATTGCTAGCCGTTGTTCAGAACCTATTTTTAGGGCTCCATATATTTTGAAACTGTGTAGTAGACTGTAAATTATTGGAATTCTTTAATGTACGCACGCATGTAAAAGAATTATAAGTACTGCCTACAGAGGAAACCATGTGAATATTGGACAGAAACAAGTTTCACCAGAATCTCTCAAGAAATATGTCCATAGGGGGCATCTTTAAGAAACTGAAAGAAAACCCCTTAGCTAAATCTGAAGTGACGTAAAGTGACATAACATTTATGGCAGCTGGAATTTTTCTTATTTTAGACTACGTAAGGAAGCGGTTGCCAACTTCCGATTAAGAACCGGACACTATTATCTATCGGAACGAGGGTGCCAATTTACCTAATTTGTGGCTAGATCTTGGCGAACTGGCGATACCGAAGTATTTTGTAAATTGAATATGAAAGTCCAAATGACTCAAAAAAAAAAAAAAAAAACCAACACTTGCAGACAAGCATATTTCACCAGCACAAGCAATTAGAAGTAAACACCGATGGATATTTCTTTTTCTCAGCTTGAAAGCATTAGCTATTTCTGGCTACTTTTAACTTTGATTTCAGCCATCTCAGGTCAGTGTTGCCATCTCCGGCAGAGATGACAACACTGACCAGAACACTTAAAGGTGTTAGGTATCCTCGCCTCGAATACTTGATCAGTATGGAGAACCGGAACTACGAATTCAGAACCTATTTTGAAATTTCAAGGACTGAACGAAGATGCTGAACGTTAAGCTGAAGTCTCACTATTGTATTGGGAAGCTAGAAGCCTCATGAACTAAAAAGAAATGCCTGCCTTGTCTCTTTTCTGCCCTCTTCTTCCCTTTGACTTTTTGTGGTGTAAGAGATCGACTTATTGCCGTTGTCTTTCTGTACATTTATTTTTTACTGCTTGTTTTTTTTTTTACGTGAGATCGTAATTGTAATGGGTTAGTTTCAAATAAAGCTATATGTTAAAACAACATACACCATTTTCAATACATGTTACACAGTGCAGTTCATAGGAATGTATATAAAATTCGTAATAATCGATGTGCACTTACGGCATTTTGAAGAAGGGAGGGCAGACAGACCTAAACTCACCTATAAGAAAACTGAAGAATGGTTTCATAAAATATAGTATTTTTCCTCCTAAAAATAATATGTTTTTATATTCATGAGTGATTACAATATTTGAAATAATTTCGAATACCTGCTAGCTCGTTCTTCGTAAGAGAAAAACTGAGTGTTTTCCTAGCAATCAGCGAAGAATCTCTACTTATTATAAAAGAAGGTGTCTGTGTGTGTGTGTGTCTGTCGGCAGCGTTACGGACAAACGGCTACACCTAGAAACACCAAATTTGGTACTCGGGAAGATGTAAATATGTAGTTGTGCACCTCGAAGCGATTTTTTCAAAATTCGACCTAGATTTTTTTTAAATTTATGTTTTATGCGATTTTTGGCATTTTTTCTCACCTAATTCGTAATGACGGCGGAAATTACGCTCGCAGCAAAACGGCATTTGTATCATCGGATAAAGGAGAAAATTTTCTTTTAAAAAGAGTTTGTTCTGAATACGTAACATGATTTACCGATTTTTAGGAATTTTTTTACTAAGCATTTGCTTTGGCGAATTGTTTCGTAAAATAATTTTAAAACTGCCGCATCTTGAATTCTATCCGTCATAACTTTTTGATATTTTGACAAATCGTGAAACATTCTTTTTCCCTCTTTTAAAATAAAAACGAAAAAATTATGTAAATTAGATGATTTTTTATGAATTTTAATGCAGCCTAATGTTTAGAATTTAATAGCATCAACGCAATCTTACGACATTCATTACATTGCGATCACGGCACGAGAATTTATCTTCGGTTGTTGCCACAGAAAGGATTAGAAAAAGGGGTTTTCTCAACCAATCGAGTTTTTAAATGGGATATCGGAATTTCAATTCGCAAGTGAGGATCTATGACGTCAAATGCTTTAAGATACGTAAAAATTACGCCATAATTTTAACTCATTTATTCCAGCTCTATTTTCAACACAGGGAGACGATATTTTGATTAAGATTTACTGTAGAAATAAACTAAGAAATTCACGATTATTATTATTAGAAGTGGTATTTTAATCCGGTGCTTATTTAAAAATTGAAATGTCTTCACGGTGCTGAAAATGTTCATTTTAAAAATTACAAAGTTCGTTTCAAAGCGCGATATATTACAATTTTTCTATTAACTATTTTTATTTTTGACATTTAATTATGGCGCAGACGTTGCCTAACATATGCATGCAGGCTGCGAGTATAGTTTTATTTTAACGTTGAATTACGTTCCTCCATAAAGGTCCTACATAACGCAAAGTTTTAATGATACCGTTTGAAAACTACTATGCGAAATATCGAAATTAACTCCCTCAACCAACTGGGGTATCCTTTACGGCAGTCAAACAGTGACGTCATAAATTAAAAAAATGCTTGAAATTTGTAAACTCTGCAACTCTGCGCCATGTCACAATTAAAGCGGGAATAAGTAGCTCCACGAGATTACACAGTTTGATGTTTTTCAGGAGACAGGACTATGGAGGATATAAAAGATATCGCTATATTAGATACATGGATATTTAAAATGGCCTCCCTTGGATATTTTCTCCCCACAATAAGATGAAATGGTTTGCGGCGCTAAATACGCCAATCTTATAAAACTATGTATAAATTAAATATATATGGAGAGTTTCCTTAATGGCAACCATTATGTGAAATGATTATTATTTATGCTAATGCGTAAATTGCAAAGCTGTTTCTTTTAAGGGAGCCTTGAAGAGGGAGAAGCGAAGATAGATAGTATTAATGTACGTAATAGGTAGTATCATTAGATTCGTAAGGATAATATGAATAAATCATAATATACCACGTTAATAAATATTTCATGAAATTAAAAGTGTTTCTCCTTTTTCAACGGTTGTCTTACAACCAACTAAACGAAAAGTAATTCTAATTTGCGTTAATATATCCCGCAGTAATTTCAACAGAGGAGATTACTTGAACTTTTTTAAAAATAAAATTCTGTTTTGTCACTTGCAGATATGATTTTAGTAGTAAAATATTCGCTTATTCCCGTATGAAGAGCGGGTGCGCAGTTATCTTAAAACATCTCTTGAAAATAGCATAAATGAATTCAGAAGACCTCAAAACGTGTAAATACACCAAAATCTCGAAGTCGAATTTTTTCATGATTACAATACTTTCCTTATATGGTACATGTTCGGAAAGAAATAAATGGTTGTCCATTCCAAGTAGTGTCTTAGGTATTTAATGCTACAACTTGAGCCTAAAAAACAGTATGATGTAGAAATAAGACATTTTGAAAGCCAGGAGCTCTCTGCAAACCATTAAGCTTTCCACTTTTTTGATAGTGAATGACACTGACGTAGTTTTTTGAGTCATTATACTGCAATGATGCCAGGTTAATACTCGTGACGCAAACTTTACATCGAGAGTCAAATAATTTTGCTCTTTCTCTTTAAATTCCATATCACGAATAAATTCGAATTACACATGTAAGGAAAATTTTCGTTTCCTACCGTGCGAAGAACGGGCACGCAGCTAGTATATATATATAAAAAATCGATAAAATTCTGGCTTTTTAGTACATGTTTTATTGAAAAAAAAAATAAAACAAAAACAATACTATGAGTTTACATTTGTTCTTGTTTATTGTTTCAAAAAAAATGTACAAATGAACTAATGATCACAGGTATCATATAAATATAAATGCTCTTCTTTTAATTAATATAATCTCTGAAACATCTCTAGGCATTTAATGCGAATAGTGAGCTATTTAAGTAGTTAGATGTATCCTTTTAAAATATTATGACCCTAATATATCTCATGCCAATATTTCTTCTTATTAATAATAATATTTATTTATTTATTTTTGAAATTTACTCTATATTATTTCTTTATTTTATTATTATTATTATTTTATCAATTCTTACTTTTTACTTATTGTTCAACTTTTCTCCAATTTTTTCTGGCAACGTATATTTTTTCCTCATCAGTTGGCAACAGCTCCATGGTTGAGCCATGTTTTCAGGCTTAATGGTTTTGGTCTCTTCATCTCCATTTTTTCTTCATAATTACTTTTTTCTGGGTATGTCTTTATGATTACTTTTTAACAGGATCGCACCCGTAGTTACATATTTAGCTTTCTTTGAGCTAAGTAACTACATTGAAATCCTGTTATTTTGTTTTTTATCTTGGTAGTAAGTATTGTGGGGCCTGACGAGTATAGCCGATGCTTGCTACCCATTGTTTTACTCCATCCAATTCCATTTTAATTTTCTTTTTTACCATTGTTTGGATTTTTATTTACTGGATACATCTAATTCTTCCTGTTTTGCATAAGATTTTGTGTTCATTGTATATTTATACTGCGAAGCTGCTGTAGAATGATTCATTGATTCGTAAGTTTAGCCGTTTTTTTATTATTTATATATATATATATATATATATATATATATAAAATACGAAACTATTTTACTTGTGATGTAATATATGCATTTAATGTTGTCGTTGTTAAGACAAAAAGCAAAACAAACACTTGGTTAATAAAAATTTCTGGTAAGCGTTTAAAACTTTTAAGATAGTGTTTCTTTGAGATTCGTATAAATCGTTTATTATAAATCTCTTTTATATCTTATATTTAAAAAAGGGTTGTATGTACACTTTAAAATATGTAGAATAAATATTTTCTTGTAGCCTATGATATAACGATGGTTTTTCGCAAGGGTAATTTTAGTTCCTATTATGGATTATTTGTGAAAAAATGCAGAAAAACCCATTAAATATTGAATAAATAATTTTCTAAGGGGAATTTCTAAAAAAATCATTTCAAGGTGCGTAATTGCATGGTCAGGGCTTTCTTTGTGATAAATGTGGTAACGGCTAATCTATATCATGCCACTGACAAAAACACAGACACACACAATTGACATGTTCTTTTATAATACGGAGAAAATCTATTGAAAAGGCCGTTTAACGCTATACTCTGTAGTACACGAACTGTAAATTCTCACCTAATGAATGAACTTATATTGCAATATTTAATATTTTTTTTTCAATGTTGCGCTGTAACAATCTGTTTTGGAAAAGACTCCGAATGTCACAATCCATACAATACGTCATCACATTTTCTGCTGATTATAATCCTTTAATGGAGATTAGAATCTGGTAGATTAAAATCCTACCAGATTAAAATATTCAATAAACTTATTTCTAAAGATCTCAATAACAATCTCATTACAATGTACCAGAATTCAGGTTTGACGACCGTTTGGCAATTATTCCAGTTAGTAAAAATGCTAATGTTCGTGTAAGACTATAAATCATAAGCAGAGATCCAAATAAATACTATTTAAAATTAAAAAGTTCAAAATAAATTGTACTTTAAACATAAAGTACAATTTACATTATAAATTACTATTTAACAGTTATAATTAACATTTTAAGTATTATAAATCAACAATTTAAGTTTTATTTACATTATAAATTAACTGTTAACATTTTAAGTATTATTTTATAATTTAAGTATTACAAAATAATACTTAAAGTGTAATCCAGTCGAACCTCGCTATCCCGACACCCGGTTTTAGGTCACCCCGGCTATCACGACGGTTTTTCCTAAGTCCCGATATTGTACAAATAATCAATTTTGTACATCTGCAATTACGGTTTTTGAGAAGCTCAGCTTATAAGTACGTAGTCCGCGAGTATCGAGATAACGAGGTTTTACAGTCGAACAATGCATTGTTAGAACCCCTCTCACCCCAGCAACAACAACAACAAAAATTATTTATTTATACTTACTGTATTGAATATGTATAATAATAAAATAACACAAAAATTTTAAGAGGAGAAGCGAAATGCATATTTTTCTTATAATTGACTAAATAGAAATATTTATTATTCACTTCAGCGTGTAAGAGTTCCCATGCTTTAAAGGTGAGAATTTTTAAGTTCATAAAAAAAAAAAAAAAAAAAAATAGAAAACAGATAATATTAAAAAGAAAAGAAAAATTGAAAAAACACAAAACAGAACATTTCGCGGAAACACCTTTAAATAGATAGGTAGATTTTTAAGTATATAAGTATTTTAGTTAAATACTTTTATCAATCTGCGAGAATCCATCATGTGGAAAAAATGTGCAAATATGAAATGAAAATGTGTATTTAGAAAATAAACCCTTTTCTAAATGGTATAACTTTTATGTGTACTGTTGAAAAAGTATTTTCGAATGATTGAGATGATTGATTCGGTATTTTACAAATGCAAAAAAAAAAAAAAAAGAAAAAAAAAAAAAAAGGGAGCATCCAGTTTATAATTCTGTTTGTATACAGTGCTTCTATTTCGTTCATAATTCTTTTGGACATCAGGTTCTGAAGAAGATTTATTTGTCTATAATTCCTCTTCATTACCTTATAACTTCCCAAATCTACATTGGCATGTGATTGCTTTCGCACATTCGTTTGCAAGAGCAGTTATTTGTTCGTCTATAATTCACATAAAATAGAGTCGGCTGAATTCGTCAAATTAAAACGGAACAGATAGGCAGTCGTGTCCTGTTTGAAGTCTAAAAATGGCTACTGCAGCAGATCGGGGTGAATCTGGCGCACAGTGAGATTGATAGCACATTCCATGACTTATCTCCAGCTTCCTGAGTAAACCAGGTGGCCGGATGAGTGCTTGAAGATTCTCTTGATTTCTAGTGTAGCAGTATGAAAAGGCATGACTCTACAAGACTTTTGGACAATGTTAGTACCCTTTTCGGCCAAAAAGTCAGCCATCTCGTCCCCTCCAAAAACCACAACGGGAAGGTACCCAATTGCAAAGTAACGATTCCCTCAGTCTTCTTCATCAACTCTCTGCAACTCTGTACTTGGTAATTCCTATCCTGATTGATTGGAAAAACCTGTAGAGCAGAGGTAGAATCTTAGAACATGACTGCTCTATTGGATGGGTCGAGGAACAGCAAGTTGTTGCAGGGCTGTATAAATAGCCTCACGGTTCGCCATCGAAGTGAGTTGGATATGATCCAACATGTAGGTAAAGGGAAAAAGAATATCTAAAAACACCGGATTTTTCTCCAAAACCCTGAGAATATAGATCGATGGATTGAAGAATATAGATAGAATAGATCGAAATCGATAGAAGAATATAGATAAAATAGAGATCCGCGCGCGCGGAATAGACGCGAAGCCATTTGTTGGGAAGGAAATTGAGTGTTAATAGCTTCCAAGGCAATGGCACAAAGTGCAGTTGGATCAAGATCTCGTTTTCTCAAATTCAAGACGGTCAAATCTGACATCAAGTGCCATAGTGCCACAGTTAAGTTGGGGACATTGGGTTGATAAAAGTCAGCAGTTCAAAAAGCGTGCTATTTATAGCACTATATTGTGCATTCTCAAGTACGCATTAAATGAACCTCTTCTTAGTCTTAGGTTTACGAGCGCCACCACAGTTATAGTCTCGCGAAAAATAATAATTTGGGAATCTAGTTAGTCTACTATAAAGAATGATTTACTGTAGTTACTTCTGCAGTTCATTAAGCTGAAGTAACTACAGCATAGCGTACAGGTGAAAGTAACGCGATTTCCTTCACTGTAGCAGCTCAACAATATATTCTCACGGTATATATCGAAGCAGTACGCGATCTTATTTTTCATGGAGTACTTGATTTCTTCCTGACACAAAAGGATATAAATAATTTACTAATTTTTGATCGAAAAACACTCAAGAAATTTTATGGCCCAATGCAGTTAAGTAATAACTGACACAGAGTCTTTCACGGATAGGGAACTTTGGGAGATCACCTTGCAACCGAGTGGTAAAGGCCAAGTGGTAGACTCAAGAAAATGTGGATGGATGATGCCTTCTTTACTAGCAATTTTGCTCTGGCCATTATCGCTGGCTGCATGGCCGGTGGTAGCCCGAGCAAAATTGCTAGTAGGGTTGACGGACCTGAAATCTTCAAAGATCTTCAACTGGAAAATTAAAGTCAAGGATAGAGCTGTCTGGAGAAACATTGTGCGGCAATCTAGAGCCCACCCTGGGCCTGTAATGATAATAAAGAAAGATCCTTTGGACATTCGTTTTTTCAAGAAACAGCCCATTTATTAGCCTGTCTTCTCTACTAGCAATTTTGCTCGGGCCATCATCGGCTGGCTACGTGGCCGGTGGTAGCCCGAGCAAAATTGCTAGTAGGATTGACGGACCAGAAATCTTCAAAGATCTTCAATTGGAAAATTCAAGCCAAGGACAGAGCTGTATGGAGAAACATTGTGTGGCAATATAGAGCCCACCATAGGCCTGTAATGATAATAAAAGAAGAAGATCCTTTGGACATTCGTTTTTTAAGAAACAGCCCATTTATTAGCCTATAATTTCTCCCGCTCAATTCTGACAGGAGACGCTTTTCTTGCTCGTCGGTGAGCAAATTAGCTGCAAATTTAGTCGGAACAAATACACACAAACAACTCTATCAAGATTCCACCTTCTCCCCTTCCACCACTGTGCAGCTACTACCTTACCTAATTCTCCCACAGGCGCCGGGTTTATAAACTACGCGAAACCCAATTCCCATTCTTTTAAACTGCCTGCCGCGCGGAAAACGTTATTGACGGTAAGTGTTCTATGTGTGTGTGTGTGTTTGGACGAAGAGAGAGAGAGAGGGGTTTTCGATAATTCTAAATTAATAATAATTACGTATCGCGAGCTCCGAGGAGATAAAGACGTGCCGCCATTTAGGAGCGGGGCTGACAAGTTTTAATTTATCTCGCGCGAAATTCTAAATGAGAAGGATTTTCTAAACAAAAGGGTGTTATTGGTCGAGAATCGGGGGAAGATAAGTGTCTCGTAATACGCCTGGAAAACAGAAAACTCTCCCTTGGGAGTTGCGAGTTGGAAACACTTTTGTAATTGCAAGGGGAACTGTTCGCTATCATTTTGATACCCTGTTTACAGAGCTTTTAAATAATTTTATACATTCGTTACAACAGCTGTTCCGTATTGTGTGATCTTTTAAGATAATGTAAGTGAAACGAACGAACGAACGCGGGAGCGCATTAAATCGCTTTTGGTAGGGAAACAATTCTTTATTTGATGTGTGTAATTTTTATCGCTGTTCCGCTGTGGATATCGTGTAAGCAAAAAGGGATTTATCATCGTAATGCGCGTGTTTACATGGCTTCCGCGAAATTGCCTCTGTAAGTCAAAGATTCGACGGTGATATAGTTTATTAGATGATGTTGAGGAGGAGTATTTTTCAACAAGTGATCCATTAATTATAAAATTAAAATGGAAAAATAATGTTTGGGGTAGGTGCACTCTCAGAAAAACTCATCTTTATACGCTAATCATTTTTTTATCGAATATTTTCCGTACTCCATGGAAACGTAATATTTAATTGAATTCTTCTTCCCGAAATCTGAAGAAGCGGAAAAATCTTCTTTGAATCTGAAGAAGTTTCTTCAATTGACAGGAGAAAGAAAAAAAAAACGGAGATATTGCAGCAGCCCTGCAAGCAGTACTTTTTCCGTGAATTAAAGAAATAATTTTTGGCAGTGTGTCAAGCTCAGTGAAGATCGAATGAAATGCATAAGCAAAAAAAAAATAAATAAAAATAACTTGCTTGCGCGTTTAACCCTTTAACGCGCAATGTTCCCGCTCTGGGAACACGAAACTCTGACGTTTTGACTGTTGACAGTCACGAAGAATAGATTTGATTTCTATAAAAATAGTTGCGGGTGACATAGCTCCACGAGAATCCTTTACTTTTTAGCACGTCATTTCCAGTAAAAAAAAAAGTCACGATTATTTTAAACAGCACTGACATCTGCTGAAAAATGGAAGAATGCGAGAACAGCTGGATAGCTTGCCCAATGCTGAAAAAAGGGCAGCCGTTGCCATCGCTCGACTTAACTACCAGCAAGATGGCGGACGATCGTGCCACAGATCTATAGACCCTTTTTTGACGCAGCTGGCTGTGCACAGCCAGCTGCGCACAGCCACAGTAATATTCATCACACATGCGCATTTAAATCTTTTTGCTTTCTAGATATTATTTGTTTGCTTTTCCATTCATATACAGTACCACTAAAATTTAAATTTTTCGTGTTGACTATTTTATAAGTTTATGGGTTTATTATTACATTCATAGAGGAGAACTACATGGGTTTATTATTACATTCATAGAGGACAGGTCCATTTTGACCAGTTTTTCCTGACGTCTGTACGTACGTATGTATGTAACTCGCATATCTCAAAAATTATTGGTAGTAGAATGTTGAGTTTAGGATTGTTGTAACATCTAATTGTAGACTTCCCCTTTTGGTCCCAATCTACTGGATAGTTTAGGTACAGGTTTGCCCAAAAGATTTTAAATAAATTACGCTCTATGGGTAGAAATTCATTAAAGCGTATTTTAGAGATCTTAAGTTATTTCAAACGAATCAAAAGTGATATTTGTTGTTGAAGATTACAAAATGAATCTCTCCATCGAAAATACTAGTATCTTTATCTTTCATAGTTCTTCTACAGGAACACCAAAAAAAATTCTAACTCAGTAAGGTCAGTGGCAGTTTTAAAAAAATTGATCCACTTTTAAGAGCGTTAACTTTACAGTCTTTTAAGTTTAAAAGGGAGACGGCAAAGTCGTATTGGAATTAGGGTGGATTTTTTGCTTTAATTAATTTAAAATTGCACTTGAGACTATTCTTGTAATTTAAAACTACACGACTTTTTTCTAGGTATTTTCAGACGAACTATTATTGTGATTACTCTCGTTACATAAAATCTTTTCACATAGCCCCTAGAAATCCTCCACGTATTTAAGGTTGGGAACCACTGCTCCAGTGAAAAAATAAATAAGTAAAGGATGCATCTTGTCTAATAAAATGACATATGTCTTTCTAGTGAAAAATTACCCATTTAAACTACATCATAACTAATAGTATCTAAGTGAAACATGCATTAGTTATAAAAAAAAAGTCAAATAAATCAAAGCACACATTTTATCTGATGAGAATTTTGCTTTTATTCCAAAAAATGTTTTACACATTTAAATTTACATTGAAATACAAGAATGAAAATATATATATATACATAAATCAGAGTTCAATACAAGCTCTTGTTCAAATTAGTTCTTAAAAATGTGAGCGAGTTCTTGTTTGACTCGTATAACCATAGCCTATTGTCCGAGCTTAAATTCTCAGGCTTGATATTTGGAGTTCGTTTTTGACTCTACACTTAAACAAACACTTTTGAAAAGTTTGCATTTGCTCCCGTGAAATGAGTTCATAAACGACTCTTTAGTTCAAATTAAGCTTTTCCAAGGTTAAATAGTCCGAAACTTTTGTTTCAACCTTGATTATGTCATCTGGAGCAATTTTCGGACTCAAATATGTGAATTCTTCATACTTTGTCGCTGTCACCTTTCGAGAATATTCCTTATCGAAATTCTGTCTTTGACTATTCATTTCGGCAACACTTTGAAAGTCTTGTTGCTCTGAAGAAAAGTTCAGGAAACGACTCATAAGACGAAGATAACTATATTTACCAAGATTAAAAAGTTCGAAACGGTTTGCTTCAATCTTGGTCTGGAGCAGTCGGGTAACTTGAAGATGCTGTGTAGTTGCTCCCCTTTCAGTAAAATTAACACAATGAAGAGTTCGTTCGTTTGGACAGTTTTGAGCAGTTTGAAAGTCTTATGTCTTTGCTGCTATGGAAAAAGTTCAAGAACGACTCATATAAGGAAGATAAGTATCTACCAAGATTAGAAAGTTCGAAACGGTTTGTTTCAATCTTGGTCTAGACTAGTCGGGAAACTTGGAGACGCTGTAAAGTTGCTCCCCTTTCAGTAAAATTAACACAATGAAGAGTTCGTCTGTTTTGACAGTTTTCAAGCAGTTTGAAAGTCTTATGTCTTTGCTGCTCTGGAAAAAACTCAAGAACGACTCATATAAGGAAGATAAGTATCTACCAAGATTAAAAAGTTCGAAACGGTTTGTTTCAATCTTGGTCTAGACTAGTCGGGAAACTTGGAGACGCTGTAAAGTTTCTCACCTTTCAGTAAAATGAACACAGTGAAGAGTTCGTTCGTTTTGACAGTTTTGAGCAGGTTGAAAGTCTTATGTCTTTGCTGCTCTGGAAAAAAACTCAAGAACGACTCATATAAGGAAGATAAGTATCTACCAAGATTAAAAAGTTCGAAACGGTTTGTTTCAATCTTGGTCTAGACTAGTCGGGAAATCTGAAGACGCCGTAAAGTTTCTCACCTTTCAGTAAAATGAACACAGTGAAGAGTTCGGTCGTTTTGACAGTTTTGAGCAGGTTGAAAGTCTTATGCCTTTGCTGCTCTGGAGAAGAGTTCAGGAACGACTCATATAACGAAGATAAGTGTCTGCCAAGATTAAAAAGTTCGAAACTGTTTGTTTCAACCTTGTTTTAGACTAGTCGGGGATTTTAACACTCACTGTTGAATGTCTTGACATTAAAGATTTATGTTGAAAGTAGACAGCTGGAAGTCACAATAAAAGTTTTCAGGAACTCCGATTGGTTTTCGTGAGTCGGAGTCAAAATTGGATGATGAAGTTTACTCCAGATTACTTTGCAGATCTTTGGCACAGAGAAAAGAAAAGTTTTTCTTTACAAATTTAACTAACTTAGACTTCCTTTTCTTGACATAACGAGATGGATCTAGACCCGAATTTCGTAGTCTACGATTCCATCCAGAAGCTCCCGGGATACCATAAACGTCCCCGTAGAACTTAAGAGGCGGAGGAGCGACACAGTCCTCCAAGAAACGCTCCATAAGATGCCAAGGATAACGAACAGTTTTTGGAAATGGAGCCACTGGTGCCTGCCGAACAGGTTCTGGAGCTAGTGGAGCCTGCCGGACAGGTCTTGGAACGGGAGCCAGAGCTGTTACGTAGGAACTTATTCCAGAGACGGCAGTAAAATAGTTACTACCAGTATCCAATAGACTTTCTTCAACAGAGGGAAGCATTGAAGAAGACATTTCGACCAAGTTCAGTTTTATACAGGTGTAGTATTTGGTGAGAAGTTGGACGAGATGATAGTTAAAACGTTATCGGTGGAAACGACGGAGAAAAATAGTTGGTTCTCACAGTGACTTGTAAAGGCGAAATAAATGTGAAATTAGTTAGATAATCAGTAAACACAGCAAAATGCAGGTAAAATCTCAAGCGTTCAAGTTTTCAACACACTTTCATAAAAAGTTTCGTTAGAAATGGTGTTAGTTGATTGTTGAAATTTTATTTGTAATCGCAACAATATCTTAGCATTCTCCGTTTTAAAACAATATGAATTCAGGTTTTCATTTCTTGCAACAATCAACAACGAATCAGGTATTGTTTGAAGTATCCATTAGTTATAACTGCGTATTGTTAAAATATTACAGGCTAGAGAGTAACAAAGTGTTCAGTGAAATTTCCAACAGAAAAAGGTTTTTCCCTCAAAATTATCGTTTTATTTTAGTAGGATGAACTTTCAAAGTCAAAGTAATTTCTCAACTATAACTACATTTCTTTTATTTACTGTATGTATAGATATGTTTATAATATGCCTCAAGATAATTTTGCATTTTCATAAAATCTAAAACAACAAATGACAAAAAAATCCACGAGAGCTGTTCATATTGAATTGCCAAATATGTTAGCTTCAGATGCTTTAAAGTGACCAGCTTTGAAAGGAAATGCGACTTGCTGTTTTATTTTACTGTTTTATTTATTTTGTTTTGTTATATACTGTTACATTTGTATTACAAGCAAAAAAAGTTATGACGAAGTGCACCGAAAATATTTATGATTTAACAGACGTACAAAGAAGTCATGTGGTGTCCACATCAGATTTTTTACTTCTGTGTACGAAGTAGAAGGAAGTATTGTGATCGCGAAAAATCTCGGTACCCAGATTTTGACGGAAAAATCGATTTTGACTACCTCTAAATTTACTTTTAAGAATTCTTGCGAAACATTTCATTATACGCATGTATGTATGTTTATATAAATGCATGTACGATCCATTTTGACCGACCGCAAGTCCAATTTGATGAGTTTTTTTCCTAACGTCTGCACCTACATACTTACTTATGTAAATAACTCACGTATCTCAAAAATTAGTAGTCGTAGAATGTTGAAAAATTATATTTAGGATTGTGGTAACATCTAGTTGTGAACTTCCCTTTTTGGTTCCAGTTCCGACTGGATAAAATATTTACAGGGTCACAAAAATATTTTCCATACATACGCTCTATGGGTGGAAATTCATTAAAGCGCATTTTAGAGGAAGTTATTCCAAACGAATCAAAAGTGTTACATGTCGTTAAGGATTACAAAATGAATCTCTCCATCGAATATAGTGTCTTTATCATTTATAGTTCTTCTACAGAGACGCTCAAAAGGATTCCAACACATTACGGTCAATGGCAGTTTTAGAGACATTCACCCACTTCCAGCACAATAACATCCCACCATATAGTTAGATAATGGTCCGACGGCGTCCATGTGCCTCCCTCAAAACTTGCGCCAAAAATCGCCAAGCGTGGCAACTTTTGTGTACGTATGTATGTAAGTAACTCTCATATCTCAGAAACTATTACTTGTAGATGTTGAAATTTTATATATAAGATTGTTGTAACATATCTAGGTGTGCACCTGGATTTTTGATTCCAGTCTACTGGAGAGTTTATTTACAGGACCGAGCAAAAGAATTTCAATACATTATTGTTTATAAACATTTTCAATATACATTTCTGTAGTCAGGCATTTTTCGGTCTATCTCCATAATCTCGTCGTTTGTCATCGACCTTGGAGAGTTTTTTGCCGAAATACAGCCAAATTCAGCGCCAAAAATAATTACGTATTTTGCATCTCGTAAAACTTTTAATCTTTGAAAATGTTCAAATTTTGTATTTAGAATTATCGTAACATCTAACTGAACATCTCTATTTTGATTGCAATCTAATGAGTAATTTATTTACAGACTTATTTATTACCCTACCAAAAGACTTTAAATACATTAAGGCCTATGGATACCTTTCATTCATTAAAAGTCTGGTCAATCACTATTTGAGCTATGCCTAAAATCACGCCAACTATCGCAACCCTGGTGGCTTTTGGCGTAATATTTCCCAATTAAGTGCCGAAAACAAATCTTTCAAATTGAACCAAGCTTGCCAATATCTCAAACATTTGGCTGTAAATGCATCATACCTTAGTATTTATTACTGCAGTATTTTATCGCTTTCAAACAAAATAAGCTTAGATGAAATGCACCGAAAATATTTCTGATTTATTGGACGTATAAGGAAATCATATGGTTTCCACGTCAGAATTTTTTTAAATACAGTGTAAATATTTTAGCATTATTATTATTTTTTAGTGCGAAAAAGCCAGTTTTTTTGTAAATTTATATGTACTCTGTTGCATTAGTCACCAAAGAAAACAACAACCTACGCACGGATTTTGTAGGTAAGTAAATTTTCTGCAAAATTTATATAGAACTTTTACTGCACAATAAAGCGCAGCGGAATAACTGCGATGTAAATTGCAAAGAAATTTTTTAAAGTACGGAGATATAGCATTTTTTGGAAACTTCATAGTTCCATTACTGTAGATGGCAGAAAACAAATTTCAGGAAAATTTCAGGAATTTCAGGAATTGTAGGAAATTTGGCCTGCAAGTCGGCAGTTAACCTTTTTTACTCTAAAACGTTCCGTAAAGAAGTTATTGGTGGAAAACTGAAAAAAATGGCGATCGTCGAACGTTACCACAAGATGGAGGGTGGGTGGGGGTGGAAATTTGTATTTTTTACTAAACTACTATTCCATGATACATATCAAAAATTAAGAATTACCCGACATTTTTTTACGGTAAAACCCTTTCTTTCACCAGACTAAAACGCCCGCAAATAACTTTGTGCTTTACTGTGATGTGAGTCTTCAGGCTGTAAAACGACATTTACAGGCAAAGTAAGTTGAAAGCTGATAGTTCTACTAAGAATTAAAGAGAATTCCTTAGTATACATATTTCGCAATCATTATTTTACATATTGATAAGTCTGCGTATTATTCATTCTTAAAACAGTAGAAATTTCCATATTTATGCGTTATCTGAAAATAAAAAAAGCGGAAAAATGGATTAAGGAAAATTTAATTTTTGCTTCTCTGAATACACAAGGAATGAATTGATAATTTGGAAGAACGAGATCTTATTACCTAAAAATGTTTAGTTGTAAAAATATAGCGCCCATGTGCATACCTCAAATATCGCACCAAAAATTGGCAAGCGTGGCAACTTTTTGTGTATGTATTTATCTCGCATAGTTACACAAAATGTATGTGTATGTTTGTAACTCGTATGTACATAACTCGCATATCTCTAAAACTATTACTTGTAGATTGTTGAAATTTTATATACAAGGTTGTTGTAACATATGGTTGTGCACCTCCATTTTTGGTTCCAATCTACTTGAGAGTTTATTTACTGGACCAACCAAAATAATTTCAGTACATTAATGTCTATGGCCGTTTTCAATATATATTTCTGTGGTCAGTCATTTTTTGGTCCATACCCATAATCTCGTCATTTTTCATTGACTTTTAGTGAGTTTTGACGAAATATTGCCAAATTAACGCCAAAAATAAAAGTCTGTGATGAATCATTATTTGAGCTAGGCCTAAAATAACGCCAACTATCGCAACTTTGGTGGCTTTTTTCGTAATACCGCCCAATTAAATGCAAGAACAAATCTCAAAATGAGCCCAGCTTGGCCGTATCTCAAATATTTGGCTGGAAATGGCTAAACCATAGTATTATTGCAGTATTTTATCTCTTTCAAACAAAATAAACTTAGATGTAATGCACAGAAAATACTTATGATTTATTAGGCGTACAAGGAAGCCATGTGGTGTCCACGTCAGATTTTTTTAAATACAGTGTAAACATTTTATCATTATTATTAGTTTTTTAGTGTGAAAAAGCAGTTTTTTTTTTTGTAAATTTATATGCACGCCGTTACATTGGTCATTTAAGAAAACAACAATCTATGTATGGATTTTGTAGGTGATAAAATTGTCTTTAAAATTTTTATAGGGCTTATACTGCACCATAAAGTGTCACGGAATGACTGCGATGTAAAGTGGAAAGTAATTTTTAAAAGTACGGAGATTTAGCCTTTTTTGGAAGCTTCATAGCTCCGTTACTGTAGATCGTAGAAAGAAAACTCCAAGAACAAAACTTGTAGGAAATTTGCAACCTTTTTGAGCTGAAACGTGCCAGAAAGAAGAAAACTGAAAAAACGGCGATCTTCCAAAGCTACCAAAATTTAAGAGTAACCCGATCTTTTTGTACGGTGAAACCTCTTCATTCGCTGGATAAAACGCACGCAAACAACTTTGCGCTTTGCTGTGATGTGAGTCTTTAGTCTGTAAAACGACATTTACAGGCAAAGTAAGTTGAACGTGGATTGTAAGAGATCTATTACGAATTAAAAAGAATTTCGTAATCTGTATTTCACATAGTGATAAATCTGTGTCTTTTTCATTCTTTAAAAAGCCAGAAAATTCCATATTTATGCTTTATCTGAAAATAAAAAAGAGAAAAAAAAGAGAATTATATTAAGGAAAAATTAATTTTTGCTTCTCTGAATACACAAGGAATTAATTGATAATTTAAAGAATGAGGTCTTATAAATGTTTAGTTATAGAAGTATGAAATACAAAAATTGATTTAGAATTTCATTTTTTTATATTTTATTATAAATTTTATACTAAATAGAAATAAATTGAAAATCTTGAGTACTAAAGCGAAATTAATTACTTTTATTCTAAGAGGACTAAAAAAACAAACAAGAACAATGATAATAAGACGTTATAAAATAATTTCCCCAAAATGTGTAAAATCGGATACTTTACAGTTATATGAATGTTTACTTAGTTTTATAGTAAGTAAGACAAAAGTTAGTAAGACAAAAACGTGACATTTAGTAAGACAAAAGCGTGGCTGTAAGGGTGAACTGTTTCTTTGGATTGGGCATTTTGTGCAAGATTAAATTCCCGACTCAATATAAAGGGTGACCCCAAAAGGAGGACTGGCTTTAATTCTTTATCTATTACAGATTAGTGGGCAATGTAAATTGAAAAAAATGTTAATAAGAAGGTCAAAAATAAGATTACTTCGAGAAAAAGACTCCTCACGTTAACTTTCAAAAAGTTACGCTTCTTAAATTTGCATATGACCCCCATACAAACTTCCACTTTGTAAAATGCTCCCCATTCAAAAATACGGTTATGCACAAAAATTCAGCCCTTCATCATAAAAATTATCGGAGATATCTTCAAATAAAGATGGTTAGAGGCTATACTTGAATTTAAATGTAAATGTTTCTTGCTAGAGTCCAAAAAATTTATTTCGAAATTTCTATGGTTCTCCTGAAATACCATTATCCGATGTGATTTTTTTTCCCTTTAAGAGCTATTGAAAAGTAATTAAAGTCAGAATACATTCATATTCATATGTTTGACACGTTTTTGGATACAATTCTTAAATTATATACATCACCTCATAAGTGTATAGGGCGCATATTATTAACTGGGGAGTTTCTCGTAGAGAGGTTGTACATAAATTAACAAAATGTAATGTTTTGAAAATTAAATTGAGGAATTTTTTCATAATGTAGTCTTTTTTTTCCCCTACCTTCTTTTGAACGTTTCTTCAATTTACATTGCTCACCAGTTATTCCTAGCCGCATTAATAATTTTATGTACCAGCAACGATTCTAAAATTGTACTGATAACAAAGTGAGAATATCACGCTACTTTTTCAATGATAATTTTTAGATTAGCAAATTTTTTCACAGCTTTAGTCTGTATACTTTCCGGTAAATTTTGCACTTAATTCTCTTGAAATTTTTATCCAGATTCCTTTTGCCTGTTTTTCTGGGACGGAGGAGGGTAAATCGAAAAATAAACTGAATTTCTTCAAGATTGCAGTATTTGTTGATTGAAGTATGTTGCTTGATTCCTTTAAGATTCTTTCACGCCAAGTGAGCCAAAATAGTAGATAAGTGTGGCAAAAGTTTGCATAATTAAGTCACTTATTATTGAAAAAACCAAACTCACTTTTAAGGAAAATCTAAATGAATCCTCTTTTTAACGCCAGAATTACAAAAAAATGTACGTTTTGTCCGCAGCATAAACTTTAAAAGTTTACAACTTTTTCGCTCTCTAACAGGTTATTTGTTTGTTTTCTGATTCTTATAATTATGTATTTGGTGTTTATAAACAATGTTCCATGAATCTAAAATAATTGATTTGGTTGTTATTCCTTTGTATTCCTATATTTACGGAATAATCGGCTAACGATCATTTTCACCGCTCAATACTATTCTTTCTTAAATAACGTTTTTTTTCGTATGCAAGAGGCCCATTTTGCTCACAATGAGTAAAATAATTAAATTGAAACTATTATTTTAACATTGGACGGGCACTGCCAACAAAACTTTTTTGTCTCAACTAAGGCCCAAACTACCATCCATTTTATTATGGGGGCATCCAATGGGCGGCCAGTGTTATCCCCTATGAAGGGACGAACAATGTAACACCCAGACCCATTCCGGGATTTGAACCCGGCCCCAAGGCGTGATAGATAGCCACTACGCCACCTGCGCGGCATTTTAAAAATATTAAGTTTAGTAATTTTAGCGGGAATTGTGTACTGCGATCTGGATCACTTATTTAATATTCATTATAATTTGTTTTGTCTGTTTGTTTTTATTTATTTGGTTTAAAATCGAGCATTTTAACTTTTATTTCTGTTCTCATTTTTCTCTTACTCCAGCTTTCAAAATTCACCTCTCTCTTTTCCAAATGCAATAGCCTTTTATTCAGAAATTATTTGGAGACTAAGTGGCCACACCTTTTCTAAAAATAATTGTTTGGCTTCTTCAACGATTTGCTCTAAAGCAAACCTTTTGGCATAAAATGCACTCCCAGACACCCCCCCCCCCCCAAAAAAAAAATGCCTACCAAGAAGTAGTAATGCAAATTGGACAGAAAATGATTGATATGTGTACAAGTTTCAACCGAAAATGCAAAATTTGTTAAGTTTGGAGACCAATGAATGAGTATCTTTAACTGCACAATAGGATACTTCACGAACTGTAACAGGCTTTAAACCAAATAGGTAGGCCGTTCCCTAGGATAGAAGTCTATAGTATTCTAATCAACTCTTCTATAAGATTACGTACTTTCTACGCTGATACTCCACCAGACTGCGATATTTAATGCTTATTTTAAATTGCTTTTTTAACAATTTTTAAAAGAAGTTACTGTATCCGTCTTTTATCGCAAATGAAGTGATTTATTTAATGAACCTGAAATTATTTCGATACCCTGAGCTGTATTCACAACTGCGGCCACTAATACTGAATTCTAAAGTCGTTTAATAATTTTCTTCCTCACAATAACTCTAGCATTAAGCCGTTTACTGTATAATTTCATTTACGGTGAAGTACAGGTGAAGTAAAGTTACGCTGGCCTCCACCGGATTGCGGTGAAGTACGGTGAATTTACGGTGAAATACAGACTAAAGTAGTTTAGTCTGTACTTCACAGTAAACAACTGTACACAGGGAAGTACAGTTACGCTAGCGTCCACCAGACTGCGATATTCAATGTTCATTTTAAAATTGCTTTTTTAACAATTTTTTAAAGAAGTCGGTGTCTTCGTCTTTTATCGCAAATGAAGTGATTTATTTAATGAGCCTGAGATTATTTCGATAACCTGAGTTGTATTTACAACTGCAACCGCTAATACCGAATTCTAAAGTAGTTTAATAATTTTCTTCCTCATAATAATTCTAGCATTATGTCGTTTTCTGTACACTTTCATTTACGGTGAACATACTTGGCTGGTTTTGAACCGCTAGACCACTTTAGACCGCTTTGAACCGGTTTAGATCGCTAGTTTTGAAAGGCGTAAATGACCAAATCGTTTCCATTAAATGATTTTGAATGTGAATGTACAGGGTTTCCTAAAAACCACAGACCTAGGCTTTTATTCTTAAGTGTTGATCGTAGTCATATATATATAATAAGTTATAACGTTACGTATATATATAAATATATATTCTTTTGTCATATTTTACTTAAATATAATGGCTTTTACGTTTATGCTATGCTAATCCTTCATAATATTTCGCTATTTTTAAACTGTTATATGCATAAACAATAAAAATATCGCCAGTATTTGGTAATAAGTTTTCATACTAACCCTTCCATGTCATGAAATAAGCTGCATCTGCGCGTTCATGATTATGTGATTTACATCTTTTTTTATTCATGTCCGTTTAAAAATAGATAAATCTTAAGAATATTTCTCTATTTTTAAACTATTATATGCATAAACAATAAAAATATCACCAGTATTTGGTAATAAATTTTTATACTAACCCTTGCCTGTCATGAAATTAGCTGCATCTAGCGCGTTCATGATTATGTGATTTACATCTTTTTTTTTATGCATATCAGTTTCTTTTGTCATATTTTACATTAATCGCTTTTACGTTTATTTTATCCTATTCGATATCCTTCTTAAATATTTAACCAATACCAAAATGGTTTAAGCAAATCTCTGAGCGTTTTTAGGATGAAAGGCTGAAACTTTGTACAACACCTAACAAATGCATGTGACAAATTTTACTAATTGGGATTTTTTTTTTTTTTTTTTTTTTTTTTTTTTTTTTCTTTACAAAAAACGGTAACAAAAATTTAAAGTCTTTTAAAGTCGTTTGTCTTTATTTAGATTTAATGTCTTGAAAATTTTAATGGACACCATAAAATTCTGTACCTTTTTAAACGTAGCTTTGTAATTCATACATTCATGATCTTTTAAACGTAACTTTGTAATTCATTGTATATGTCTGACCAATATTTAAGAAATGAAAGCTTTTTGGGACACCTAGCAAAACACACTTATAGGAGAGGAGGTGATTATGGAATACCATTTACATTTCGAACTGTAACTTCATAGATTTTTAAATAAAATCCCCCAAAACAGCATGAGTACATGCTATAATTAATCGTAATGAAATTTCAATTCAAAGAAATACACAATTTATTTTGTTGTTATGGAAAAAATATTTCAAAAAAAAGTTACGAATGGAGTATAATATGGAATAGATGGTTTAAACCGATGAAAAGCAATTCATATTACTTCATATATAGTTATTTGTTACTATAAAACAAATTTTTATGTTTTGTAGTTCAAATCATTGTATTGGAGTCATTTCTGCTTCGATTCGATTTAGAAAAGTTGTAGATATAATTTTCTTTCTTTGCTCCGGTACAGTCATGGTGAGCCCACAGAGAACAGCTGGATCTTTGAATCCAAACTTATCGTCGTTGATCATTAGAGAATTTTTCGTGACAAAAGATGCATTCAGCGTCTTTGTTTTCCGGGTCTTTAGTGGATGACATGAAATCCATTACAATATTACCCAGTATTCCATAATACCCGACACGCCATCTCGGAAAACGAACCTTTAAAACTAATTGGCAAAACACTGTCATCTAAAAAATAACCACAGTAGAACAAACTACCATTCTCTTAGTGTACATTATGCGTAACATCAATGTTCATGTCACGTGTTTACTAGTAAGTTAAAATGTTTGAAAACTTATCTACAAAAACTCTTGAAAATCACAAAACATACTTTGTTCTGTAGCGAGTGGTACGGCAACAGAGAGCGGTCAACTCTTACTGCATTGTAAGACGGGAATCTTTCTTGAGTTGTTCATGCTATTAACTTGTGGCAATAACAACTAACAGAGCTAAAAACTCGGTATTCCATATTTCCCCACTATTCCATAATACCCTCCTCTCCTCTATGTAAAAGTACACTCATTATGAGTTTGAAGTTCGCCTAAATCTAAAAATTGGATCATTCAAATCTGCTAATGTTAAATCAATCTCTTTCAAAATAACTTGAATATACCTTCGTTTGAACAGATCCTTTGCAGGGTTATTTTATTTTGACCGAAGTCAATATTTTTTCGCTCGAATCAGCCTCCTTTTCAAAATTATTTTATATCGTCGCTTGGAAAGATCCTTTACAGGTTTAACTTATTTCGACCTAACTCAATATTTTTTTTTTACTTCGAACACTTTTAGCTCTGGAGAATCTTCAACGCACTATCATATCTGCCAAGTATTCTGTTATAAACTCCCCGCTTCCTAAATACCCAGTTCCGGCATTAAATTCAGAGGGAGGAAATTCTATCTCTCACATATACCACACACCAACAGCGGATCGAAATATCGCGCAGGGTATATTTGGAAGTTCTCTGATTGACTATTTGAAGTAGCGACAGCGTCAATCCGATTTGGGCGTTGTCGCAGTTGAAGCGTGAGGTGATTGGGGAGGGGGGGGGGGGGAGGTGGATTGCTTGAGGGAACTGGGCAAGAGCCTGCGAGCAGTGACAGAAAATGGCAAAGTGTGTAAGACTGAAATTCCGCCAAGGTTCACCGGAGGAAATATTGGAGAGATGAACAAACTTGGAACATCACAGTCCATGGAAAGGGATTAACCCTTTAGCGCGCAGTGTTCCCGCTCTGGGAACAACAAACTCTGACGTTTTGACTGTTGCCAGCCACGAAAAATAGATTTGACTTCTATAAAAATAGTTGCGGGTGACATAGCTCCACGAGAATCCTTTACTTTTTAGCACGCCATTTCCCGTCAAAAATGGTCACGATTATTTTTAACAGCACTGACATCTGCTGAAAAATGTTAGAATGCGAAAACAGCTGGATACATTGCCCAATGCTGAAAAAAGGGCAGCCGTTGCCATCGCTCGACTTAACGAGCAGCAAGATGGCGGACGATCGAAACGTTCATTGCGTGCCACAGAACTAGAGACCTAGACTCGTCTCACAGATCTAGACTCGTCAAAAAAGGGTAAGGCTGCCCTTTTTTCAGCATTGGGCAATCTATCGCTCGACTTAACGACCAGCAAGATGGCGGACGATCGAAACGTTCATTACGTGCCACAGATCTAGAGACCTAGACTCGTCTCACAGATCTAGACTCGTCAAAAAAGGGTAACGGCTGCCCTTTTTTCAGCATTGGGCAATCTATCGCTCGACTTAACGACCAGCAAGATGGCGGACTATCGAAACGTTCATTGCGTGCCACAGATCTAGAGACCCTTTTTTGACGAGTCTAGATCTGTGAGACGAGTCTAGGTCTCTAGATCTGTGGGACGCAATGAACGTTTCGATCGTCCGCCATCTTGCTGGTCGTTAAGTGGAGCGATGCAGCCGTTGTCATCGCCCAAAAAGGGCAGCCGTTGTCATCGCTCGACTTAACGACCAGCAAGATGACGGACGATCGAAACGTTCATTGCGTGCCACAGATCTAGACACCCTTTTTTGATGAGTCTAGATCTGTGAGACGAGTCTAGGTCTCTAGATCTGTGGCACGCAATGAACGTTTCGATCGTCCGCCACCTTGCTGGTCGTTAAGTCGAGCGATGAGAACGGCTGCCCTTTTTTCAGCATTGGGAAAGGGTTGCGCCTCAAAGGGTTAAGGATTTACACGTGCGTGATGAATAGATCCTAAAAAAGATTTCCACGAAAATTGTTTCGTCATTTAAACCAAGCACACATCACGGATATTTTTACTTTCTTCTAAAGGGTGTTTTAGAATTAACGCAAGATTTGAATTAAATAGAAAACACGTTTTATTTTCAATTGTACTTTTTTTTTATTGATACATGAATATTGGAAAATAGTCGGGATGGGGACATAGAATCGGTACATAAAATAGGGTTATGTATGGAATAGCACATCGGGCAAATAAGCTCCACGGCTTTGTTGGTACATACGCACTCTTTTGTCGAAATTATCCAAGACCATTTCGAATAAATGTGGCTGGATTTCGATGATGCTGCTTTGAGTCCTCCGCACTTTCTCCTTCAGTGCACGGTTGGATGTGGGCTTGTTGGCATAGATCTTAGACTTCAAATAACCCCACAGAAAGAAATCGAATGGCGTTAAATCACATGATCTTTCTCACAATTCATCATCATAATCATCATGAATTAAACTTTCATTATTTTTGAGATGTTCAACAATGAAATTGCGTTTTCCTTTCATATAGTGGTACATTTTTTTAAAAACTGTCACTAAGCACTGTCAGCTTTACGTATTTGGTTGTCCAACACCAAATTAATTAATTCTCTATTATATTCAGATTCTGCGAATATTTTGGGAAACCTTTTATGAAGTAAACTTTTTATTACCGCGAAAAATTTGAGCATTCGGATTTTGATAGAAAAAAATTATTGCAACCATAACTGAATTTAACTGTCTGACGGCTTTCCATACGTATGCATCAGCCCAAGATTTAATCTGAAAGAGAATTACGGTAAATCTCAGGAGAAAAAAAAGTGTATTATACAACCAGTCAGAAACTTATAATGGAAATATTTTAAGACTAATAAATAACATTATGCGCAGAAATGTTATGCACGTAAAAGTGCAGCACAAAATTACATGACCCATGTGCACTTTAAGGATGCTCAGCATTTCACCAACAAAGTGTTACAAAATTGTAATGTTGTTTTAACACACTAATGTGTGCTGTTGAAAGGAGGGTTGTGCAGGCATTCTTGCAAGTGAAATCAGTATGACCCCTTCACCTTGGCGACCATTTTGGCGACTTGCTGACAAATTTGGCGACTTTGGTAAGTTTTCTAAATTAGTGGAATTTTGACTGTATTTCAGGTAGGAAAGGAGTTATCAGAAAAATTGAGAAAATTCGAATTTTACAGCTTACGTACCCTAGCGTAACAGTTATTTAAGTGTACCTACAGTATCATGTTACGTTTAGACATAATCTTGGTAAGGCTTTGGAACAAAATTAATAGCGGGCCTTCTAGCGCAGACAATTTTTGTAAAAGGGAGTCTTAGAAATTTTAGAGCCTAGGGGGCCCTATGAGGCTTAATCCCGATATGAATTAAATGAATATAACTTCTTGAAAATTAACGCGAGGAAGTTTTCTTCGTAACGTAGTCCTTTTCCTTTACCATATTTAGAACATTTTTTTCAATTTACATAGCGCAATTATCTCTAATATATAATGAATTAAAACGCGTTATCAGATTTTTGGGACACCCTGTTTAAACTTTGGGACTGGCATAATACGATTCAAACTGACAATTCGGTGTTAAACGGGTTTAGAGTGACATAGCTTTGTGGAAATAATTGTAGAAAAAAAAGCCTACCGATAGGCTTTTACCCATTGGATGAATCGATAATCATTATCGAAAATGAAACGATCAGTCATTTTTCAGACTTTGTAACTACTGTAAAAAATATTCGAATTATTTAAGTTAAAAATAAGTATTGAATTACACATCTATTAATTAAATTTAGTTTTAATTTATGTTGAATTTTTAAAAGGCATGAACTTTTTCTGCGCATGGTTTTTGATTTAATTACCCCTTATTAATTAAGATTACTAATTACTGATATTAATTAACAAAAACAACTTTTAAAAAAGTTAAAAAGTTTTCTAATGCTAGAAAATGTTATTTACACATTTCTCATCAAAATTCATCCACTATTTATTATTATTACTATTTTTTTATACAGTTTACAGTAAACATTTCATTATTTTTCTTATTTAATTGCATAATTGTGCTTTTTCTCTGCAAAAGACATTTTATAGATTAAAAAGAAATACTTAAAAAATTTAATTCAATACTTATGAGAACTCACAGAAAATAAGCTTGTTTTTACGAGATTTTCGTATCAAAGCCGCAAGTGTAAACATCAGTCGTCTACTTTAAGTAATTAATTTCTGTCTCGTTTTTTATTTTAGAGGTTCGAAAAATTCCTTTCCAAGTGGTGTTTTTAGCTTTTTTTTGTGTGTGTATGTAATTCACACTTTAGATACATTCATCTATTCGAAAAAGAAAAGAGAATTGATACACAGACTAGCCTGGTTAAGACGAAAACGCTTAACACGAAGTTTCTCTTATGAGGAAGGAAAAACAGTTCTCCAATCACGTCTTGACTTTTTACGTTTTCTTTACGTTATCGGTGAACACTAATTTCGGTTAATACGAAAAGATTTTTGCCACCCTTTGGTTTCGTCTTAACCAGGTTTGACTGTATGTTATAAGGATTGCAAAATGATACTCTCCATTGTAAATGGTGTAACATTTATGGTTATTCAGCAAAGGCTCTCAGAATTAACAGTACATTGAGGTAATTTTGAGATATTCACCCATTTTGAAACACAGCGGTGACTAAAAAAGGATATATTTTTAGGTTTAGGCAATATGCACCTATTCCTCTTTCGTGTCTAATGCTACTATTCAGGATGAGTTCAGCATTTGCGGCTGAGACAAAATATGCAAATTTTTTTTGTTTTACGTTTTCAAAAAAAAAAAGTTAAAAAAAAAAAACCTGCCGCACTAAACAATTTTTGTTCCAGGGTATGTCACGAGAACCATATTGTGCTCATGATAAAGTGTGACTGATGTTTGACTGATGTACTTTCTGTACTTTCAGATTTTGTATTTTAAGATTAGTATTATTATGACAAATTATGTATATAAATCAAAAGAAAAAATGCGAAATCGTGGGTATAGCAATGAATCTAACAAAAACACGAGATATACCTAAAATTGAAACACTTAGACCTCTTTAATCTTGTTAATTCTGGAAACAGCAAAAGATAAAGAAAGAATAGATGACGCTTGTAGATGTAACAGATGCAAATATTTGCCCTGGATGAGGGTGAAAGGGATGAAAGAACTGTACCAGAAATGCAAAAGAGATAAATATTTGAATCTGAAATTTATTTCAACAAATGAGTTTTCACTGTGCTGACAGTTTTTGAGTTACAACTTTCACTGTCATTGGTGCGGAACATTTTTTACGAATTGAACAAAATAATTGTCATTTTCTGATTCTGTATTAAAAAGTTCATTAATATTACACTACAGGCAAAAATAATTTTTTTTTTCTGTCATAACCCTAGTACGCACCGCAGGCTTGATCGAAGTTCAACCTATGTACACTACTGGACAAAAGTATTGCAAGTTTGAGAAATCTAACCATCATTTCAAGAATAAGCCCAGAAAAAATGGACCCGAAATTTGACAGATTTAAATACTTTTGAGAATTTATGTAGTATAATTGGAAAGAATACATCTGAAAAACACCAAAAAACAAAATGAGAGCTTTGGGAACCAATAATTTAAGTTGCCACCATGAAACACCGAAAGAAGTGTTGTAAAACATTGTGGATTCCATATCTAAAAGAGCGGCTGTTATGATCAAAGTCAAGGCTGCTCAGCAACATAATAAATGATCTTCAGTTCAATTGCATTTATTTATTGTCCTCTTTTTGCAGAATAACTTGAAATTAATTCTTTATTCAAATTTATTCCGGCGAGCCAAAATGGATTATGATTTCTATAATAACCTATGCATTTTTTATGCTATTTCTTAAATAAATTAAATAATTATTTTTGTTCTTTAACTTTAGTGCTATCTTGTCTTTGAAGTGACTGATTTAACATGTTGACATTAAAAAATATCAATTATATTCATTTTTAATTTCGATGGGGGAGAGTGGGCTTAATCTTGAAAAGGGTTAGATTTCTGAAACTGGCAATACTTTTGGCCAGGAGTGTACGCCGAAATTAGTCAAAATGGATTGATTTCGTTCTTGCCCATGGTGAATCCCCCCCCCCCCCGATTACAATAAATTACTTCACACACGGAAATGAACAGGTTAAGCAACACCCTGACATTAAAAAATATCAATTATATTCATTTTTAATTTCGATGGGGGAGAGTGGGCTTAATCTTGAAAAGGGTTAGATTTCTGAAACTGGCAATACTTTTGGCCAGTAGTGTACGCCGAAATTAGTCAAAATGGATTGATTTCGTTCTGGCCCATGGTGAATCCCACCCCCCCCCCATCCCCGATTACAATAAATTACTTCACACACGGAAATGAACAGGTTAAGCAACACCCTGACATTAAAAAATATCAATTATATTCATTTTAATTTCGATGGGGGAGAGTGGGCTTAATCTTGAAAAGGGTTAGATTTCTGAAACTGGCAATACTTTTGGCCAGTAGTGTACGCCGAAATTAGTCAAAATGAATTGATTTCGTTCTGGCCCATGGTGAATCCCCCCCCCCCGGATTACAATAAATTACTTCACACACGGAAATGAACAGGTTAAAGCAACACCCTGACATTAAAAAATATCAATTATATTCATTTTTAATTTCGATGGGGGAGAGTGGGCTTAATCTTGAAAAGGGTTAGATTTCTGAAACTGACAATACTTTTGGCCAGTAGTGTACGCCGAAATTAGTCAAAATGGATTGATTTCGTTCTGGCCCATGGTGAATCCTCACCCCCCCCCCCCGATTACAATAAATTACTTCACACACGGAAGTGAACAGGTTAAGCAAAACCCTGACATTAAAAAATATCAATTATATTCATTTTTAACTTCGGTGGGAGAGAGTGGGCTTAATCTTGAAAAGGGTTAGATTTCTGAAACTGACAATACTTTTGGCCAGTAGTGTACGCCGAAATTAGCCAAAATGGATTGATTTCGTTCTGGCCCATGGTGAATCCCTCCCCCCCTCCCCACCCCGATTACAATAAATTACTTCACACACGGAAGTGAACAGGTTAAGCAACACCCCGAGCGCGATTTCGATTAAGACAAATTCCTCACGCGATGAATTGATAACAACCACCACTACCACCACCTCACAATACTCCAAAAATCTCCCAACTCGCTTTCGAAATGATCCGAAAGTGGCACATGCCCATAACTCTTTAACAAATCGAAAATACATTCGTCTAACCCCCGACCCCCCCTTCAGCCCAAAACGCTTGCGATACCTTCCCATCAGAAAAGAGAGAGACTGGGAAAATGGGGGGGGGTAGGGTAGCCAGAATTTTTACAGCATCACAAAGGTGGGTGGAAGGGGGTAAGGAATAATAAAACGCACCATAATCGTGCTTTTATTACGATGAAATGGGGAAGGGGAGGGGCGTCAGCATCTTTCGCAGAGAGAGAGAGAGAGAGAGGGATCAGGAACGGGAATGAGCTAGATACCATCAATAGCACGCCTTCTAGTTTTGAGAGCGCCCGACGTAAGCGGTTATCATACGTGCTTGTGACAAGTTTCCGAGAAAAGGAGTAGAAGGGGGGATGTCTGCAAACTGAAATTGTACTTCGCTTCAGATGGATGTACCGTGTGCGTTGTTTGTTTGCATGATGCGAAGAAATGTGTTGCATCTCGGAACGTATTTCATTCATTAGCCTTTCCCAGACCGAATTGAGATTCAGGCATATTTTAAATTGGTTTTCTGCATGTTTTGTCTTGTAATACGTTTGCTGAAGGATAGTTAGTCATTTAACCTTACAAGGCTCAAGTTTTTTTTTTTTGTGTCTGAAATAAATATATGTGATAATGTTAGTGATTATTATTTGGTGAAAAATAGTTTAAAAAAATCTGGAGTGACTCCACTCGACTTTCCGAACACTTACGATTAAGATCATTACCAAGCATTTAAATAAATTTTAATCGATGAATAATTCAAACATATGTGCCCAATTTGAGCTCAATCGAATGTACCGTTTAAAGGCTTGAGCACTTTCAATAATTCCCCCCCCCCCCATAAGCCATAATGTAAAAGAAATCTTTGTCGTAGCCCTGTAGAAAAACTATAAGTCCTATACACACCAAAATCAATACCGGTCTTGCGACGGTGGTTTATAACATATATACCCAATTTGAGCTCAATCAAATGTACCGTTTAGGAGCTATCGTGCTCATTCACATACATACATAGTTCATACAAGTCTCGTAAGAATAGCATAAACGAATTCAGAAGACCTCAAAACGTGTCAATACACCAAAATCTCGAAGTCGAATTTTTTCATGATTACAAAACTTGCCTTTCATGGTACATGTTTTTAAAGTAATAATCTAATATTTTACTAGAAAATAACTTTTTTATTTCAGTTTTGTATGCGGTGTACAGGGCCGCAGCTATACTTTTTTTTAAATATTTATTTTGAAATTTTAGTATTCAAATCATTTCTCGATAGGACAAACTCCAACACAAAGTTATTTTTTCCCGGTCAAAACTCTTTGCTAATTATTTTTTGTTTATTTTCTAAAATAAGCAAAACTACATTCGAAAGAAGACTGTTTAAATTTCAATCAGTTTTGTCAATAATACAAACAGTCAGTACACCTACACGCAATAGCCTGAACTATATCGTTGCTATCTATGCATAAATACTCTTAAAAACCAGCAGATGTCTATACTAATATTTTATAGACGTAGAGGAATAGTTAAAATGGTTGTTCCACATAGGGTACCAGGTGCCTTGTAGGGTTAAATAGGAAAAAAAAATCTATTTTATACAATTTTCAATGTGTTTCCAATTGGGAGCATAGATCGTTTCTGAATATACTTTTATATTAATTCAAAAACGGAATAGAGTGATGGGTAATTTAAAAAATAAGGGAAATATCAAGAATAAAAAAAAAGATTTATTTTTAAATTTAAGTAAAGATATGAATTAAGTTTGAAGGGGAAGGGGATGTATCAAGATAGCAACCTTCGTAAATTTTTACAGAGCTATTTATGATTTTTTGCCCAGTTTCATACTCATTATAGAAATTCAACTTATTTATAAAAAATCAAATCATCTTTTAACTTTATCTGCTCATTTTTTCAAGTCAATAGTGATGAAATTTCATTTTTTAATAAATTTTTAATTTGATATTCCCAAATTTTAACATTGGCCTGTAAAAAGTTAACTGCGTATAATTTTTCTCAGACTCTATCAAGAACAGCTAAAATTTAGAAGTTGACCCAAAACGATCCCCTTTAAGGGGAAAACTTGCATTAAATAACATAAACGTTAAATAAAATTTTGGCCATTTGGCACAATATTTTAAGCTATATTTGGCATCATAAACATTCTTTATTAATAATTTTAAACCAAATAGGGTAACGAAACAAATTGAATTTTGAAAAAGTGTCGAAAGGGGAAAGGATCATTTTACCCTCGCCCAAAGGCAAAATGATCCTTTGAAAATAATCGTAAATTATTTTTTATTGGCAAAATAAAAGATGTAAAAGTAATTATGACTATACATAATGAAATAAAATAAGTTTTTACAATGATATAGTAAGCATAATTCATTTTATGAAAATTTTAAAATAAAAAAGTGCTGAGAAACATAAGAAAATAAACAAGTGTAATTCACATCTAAAAACATACTCTTTTCGTCATATTTATGTGCATTAAAGACTGCATTCATGAAATACATTGATCTCTAAGATATCGCCATTGCTTCTTCTTGACTTGGCACAACTAGTTCATGTATTACCGGGCAGATAGCACTATCTTTGTATCTAAGAAAACATACTTATCGTTTTGCCCGCTAGGATCATTTTAGGTCAACTTCCTCTGCGTACTTGATTACAAATGTTCATAAAATACGTTTTTTTTTTTCTGTGATACTTCTTAATCATACCATGGTTTAAAAAATGTCTCGTGAAATCAAACTAAACTTAGGATGATACTTAACCCTTTTATGAAGTAAGTCGATTCTGAACTTTCTAATTTTTAATTAAAAAATATCTGTAATTAATACGTTCATTTAAAAGGGGAAGAATAACTCTAGTTTTCATATAAAAGAAAAGAAAGAGGCAAAAAGGGTTATTTCAAACTCTTTTAGTCTTTGCACGTGATATAGTGTGATGCTCATAGGTTTAATATCGCGTGATGTAGGAAGAAGTTAAGTAGATTTTATACTGGATATAACTTTTAAAAATGAAACGTAAGTTAATATGTTCTTGAATGGTGTTTAATGGTCTCTTACGAAATTGATTGGATAAGGAGTTTGAAACACCAACAGAGGTTTTACATAAAAGTTCTTTGCTAGAAAAAAAAACGCCTGAAGAACATAATACATGATTGATGCTGTTCTGCCAATTACTGTTATAAGAAATAAGAGATACTGAATTTCAAAATCATTTTTATTTTTATTTTAATATAACATATTTAAAGACGTACTTTGAGTAGAAGGGTATCTTTCTACGTATGAATACAGATTAAAATTTACATTTTTCCAGCCACACATTAAAGTTTTCTTGCCATGAAATTCAATTTATGTTATTTGTTTATTCATTTAGCATTTACGAGTCAGCACTTGATTTCAATACTTTTCAGCGAGGTTGGAAAATGTTTGTGATTTCAGCTTCTTAGTCTGTCCGTCAGTGCTCTAACGATTGCAAATGTGTATAAATTCCTATGAAAATAATATATGCAATTCTTACGTTATGTACCATATACCCTATTGAAAATGGTGCATGTAGAATTTATAGTTTGTTTAAGGTAGCACTCCAAATAATTCCGATACATTTCGCTCTCTGGGCAAACATTGTTTAAAAACTACTTAAGAGACATTCACCTGTTTCAAACAAAACAAAACTTTTCTGTTATTAAGGTTTACAAAATAATGTTCTCCATCCAAAATAAAATAGCGTATGTCGCATGTATAGTTCTACATTAGAACTAAAAGGAAATGCAATACATTACGATCTGTAGCAGCTTAGAGACATCAATACATTTCAAGCATCAGTGTTTAGAAAGTTTGTAACAGCTTGCTCTTTATTTAAATTTCGGAAATGACATTTAAAGTTCATGTACAGGATCTCACAAAATTACTTTAATAGTTTTTTGAGGTTTTGCTCAAAGTCTTGCGTAGTTTACTGACGACGCATCGTCAATTTTGTTGGGGGAAGAGTAGGAAAAACTAAATTTTTGGAAAGATTTTTGACTGTAGATGTGTTAGGCATGATTTATCTTTCTTGTTTACAGTAGTTTCCAATAAAGATGAAATGTGTTTACGATTTCTATTTAACTCTCCGCGCTGGAACTGCAATATGCTATGGGGAAGCTTTCCCCAGGTTCACATCCCATATTTTTTATGAAGGCGAAACCCAGGCCGTGAAGAAAGAATAAGATTTTATAGTGGCAATTACATTTCATTTTAACATATCAACACAAACATCGAAATTATAAAGTCCTACGGTGGCTGAGCAGACCCCTGAAAAACGCCGGTTCACTTGACAACTGCTAAGGCGTGAATGATGATAAGAAACTCAAGCCAAAAGGTTAGTCCAGAAGCAGAAGCAAAACACGCCAAAGAGACACGCCAAACAAAGCGTGAAAGTAACGTGACGCCATTAGGCGTTAAGAACATTTCTATATAATTATTTTTGAATCCCAGTCATGCCAACGGATAAAACAAACAATCTAGCAGCTAAATTGTAACCCAAAATGAAAGCCAATGTTATTTATAGATTTCATACCATATATGGCCATAAACAAAACATGGGAACAGAAATGCTAGGCTTTACCAATGCAAAAGTGAAATTTAAAGGAAAAATAAATGAAAACGGAAGATTGCTTTTAAATACAGTAGGTGCAGAAATAAAAACTTTACAGGCGAAGGGAAGAGAAAATCCAAATCGAAAGTGCAAAGAATAAATTTTTGAACACAGATTAAATTTAGAAATAATTAACAATTAAGTAATTGAAAATTAAAAATAAGGTATGCGATTATCTGCATCACATATATATTGACTGTCACGAAGATTTTATCAATTTTTGAAGTGTATAATACTATGTATCCTGTTAAAAATGATTCATATACTACTTATAGTTCTTTAGCACACAAAGGACTTTTACTAAATGAGAGTCTATGATAAATTATTTTTTTTGAAGGGAATTTTAGAAACTATAATCCATTTTAAATAAATTAAAGTTAGTAGACGTATTTCAAACTTAGATGTATTTCAAAGAGCAGGCTGCCCATCGAAAAGAGTGGATATTAGCATTTATTATAATTCACGAAATAAATCAGCTTCCGCTGTAATAGCATCAATTTACGGAACTGCTACTTTGGCATCGCTTTATTCGCTTTAAACCGTTTGATGGTGTTTATAATTACATTTATTTGTTTTGTTTTACGTTGTTATGGCAAAGTTAGACATGGGCCATCTGCCTTGGATGGAGGGTGTCTTGGTCGGAGAACTTGGGTTGTAACGGGTATCCCCGTTACATCCGGAGAAAACCGACCAAAACTCCAGACCGTTAGATCGGCTGTGCTTGCTCAGAGCCAGCTAGCTGTGTCAAAAAATGGTCTCTAGATCTGTGGCATGCGACGACCGATTCAATCGGCCGTCATGTTACCGGTAGTTAAATCGAGCGAAGGCATCGGTTGCCCTTTTTTTCAGAATTGAAGATGGTTGCGCTTGAAAGGGTTAAAAGCCTTTTACTAGAAGCTGTTCATCGCACAGCAGCATCACATATGGCAACCCTTCCGTCTCGCATTTTAGCGGCCTTCCAGAATCAATCACAGGCGAGTTAAATTTTCGTAAACTTCAGTGGTTTGATCTACAACTCGTATACACCTTCTCCGTTTCCCCTCCAAGACAGAGAGAAATTTGGAGAAGGAAAAAGTTTGCACGCGTTAGCTTCCTAGGAAGTGCTGTTTGGGATAAAATATGAGGGACAAACTCATTATTTTAAAAAATGAAAAAATCTTCCTCCTTGAGAGATTAGTCTTGAAAGGATGATTGCATTTTTTTTTATGTCACTTATAAGCTGACAATGATTTACGGAAGTGATATTGCATGAAGTCATCTTCGGATATTTTTTTTTTTGGCTGGGGAAGGTCTATAGCAGTTAAATTTGTAAGGGATATTTTTGAACGTAAAACTGAACGCAGGTTTAATTTTCGGGGTTGAGATCTTCAGCAGATGCAAAAATGCATCTGAGGGGAAAGTCTCCTTCTGAGCTCAGTGTTTATAATACGCCCAGTTGTTTGAATGTCCCGTTGGATCCCAAGGTGAGCTAACGCTGTTTAAAAGTGGGATAAAGTTTTATTTTATTTTGAGAGAGATTTTGGGGGGTTTTGAAAAGAGAGCGATTATTTTATTCTCCCAAACATTGCATTTTCAGCCGTACACTGTTTCGTAAGTGACGTAACAAGTTTTATTTCTCAATAGCGAGACAATTGTCATGCAAGCATTGGTTACAACTAAGGCAGTTTTGATTTTTTCTTTCTTTTTTGCGGGAGAAACAAGTAAGCGGTAATCATCCTCTCCACGAAGGGATGACAGATTTAACCCTTTGACGCGCGGTGGTTGCGCTGTGAAACCACTTCATTCGTGTGCTTTCAACGCTAGTTAAAAAAATATAGGGTTAAATGGTACCAACGCTGAAAAAGTGCAACCGTTGTCATCGATACATTTAACTACCAACAACATGGCGGCACTTTTTAAGAGTTGGGCAGCCAATGCAGTTGGTCTTCTATATTGATTTGAAAGTGCTAGCGCTTCCAAAGGGTAAGCAGCCTAGCCAGAGGCCCATGATCATTTAGAGTGGGACGCTAACCATCATATAATCTAGGGATGCAAGGAAATTTTATTGAATTAACGAATGAAAACAAAATTCGTTATTTCCGAGATTAGAGAGCTCGAACAAATTAATAGAAATTATAAGAATTAATAATTTATTTTCCCGGATAGTACAAAGAAATTGATAATTTTCTGAATGGATCGATATTTGGAAGGAGTCCTACGCCCCATACACTTGAAAATAAAAATTAAAAAAAACGTTCAGAACTCCGGACGCCCTTGTAGTTCATTGCGAAGAACCATGCTTATTATTCATATCACTGTAATTACCTAAACGATGTAGATAAAGCTACTCGAACCATATTCAAACTTCTTTTAAAAATATACCTTTAACATTTTTATAAGTATCGTATGTAAAAGGGAAATCATGAATGCTTTATGTGTTATTCAAAAGTATATTCATACTTTCTGCACAAGCTTACGGGTTGTAGTGAAGCATATTTTTGCCTTAACATTTTGAATAGCTTTGCTTTTAATCCTAAAATTTTATTGTAATTTTCTTGAACTCTTTTGATTCTCATGCAAATAATTGACACCCACTAGCGGGGAGGGGGGACGAATTTTTACCCTTTTCTTTTCTTTCTTTTTTTTAGAATTTGCTTATATCAATTTTATTTGTCTTGATGAATTTCAGTTCATAGTGAACACAAATTAAGAATAGTAACCTTTGCAACTATCACCACAACAGTCTTGCATAAATATGATTAAAAAGTTTTATTTCCTTTATAAATACTATGGGTGCTGATATTTTTAACCTTTCAAGCGGCTGTGACGTAAAACCGCGTCAACTTCATTACAGTTTTCACAGCTACGCATCTATAATTTATATTATTTATAACACTCAGGTATCATAAAATATGTTTTGATATTAAAGCTTGCAAGTAATTTAGGAGCTTTTATTTCAATAATTACAAATCTTCCTATCAAAATTTTATTTTATTTTTTCCAAAATTTTATAGCTCCATGAAAATTTTACCATTTACCAATCAGTTAACATTATTTGCCCATTTCAAAGATGCTCAAAGGGCTAAAGCATTAATGACTACTGTGATAAAATCAATACTTTCACGGATTTAGTGGTTATGTAGCTCAATTATCACATTTTTTCTCTCGCGTCCAGAACTCACCATTGTAAACTGTGTATGTAATATTTATAAGCACACAAAAGAATCAATCAATGCATTATGGTCTGTTGCAGTATACAAACATTCATTAATTCAAGCACAATAAAATACGTAGATAAATGTTTATAACAGTTTGCTCTTCAATTAAAGGGTGGAAATAGTATTTAGTGTCATTTTGCAGGGTCTCGAAAAATTACATTTATAGTGATATATAGAATTTTTCGAGGTTATCCCCAAAATCATCCCAAGTTTGACGACCCAACATCGCCAAATTTGGTGCAAAAAGATTTGGTTTTGAAAAGGTTCCATAATCGATGCTTTTAGCAAGTCTCATGCTTCTTGTTGCTCTTTACGATTCTAAATTATTTATAACAAATCTTTACCAATGAATGTTGTGTATCAAAGCAAAGCTACACGAGAGCCATCTGCCTAAAGAGAGAAGCCTTGGACGAAGGACTTTCTAAGAGCTTCTAACGTCTATTTACGTTACATCTTGAGAAAATCGCTCGAATCTACAGACCATTATTCTGTGGGCGTGCGAAAGGCCCGAACCCTGGACTTTCATTCTTCAGCCATCTACTATGTTCAGTGTTTTCTTCCACTCGGCCATGGTGGGGCCACCTTTATCCCATGAAAACCTTATGGAGGGGACTTAATCTAGACGGGTTAAACCAGGATACCCAGTAGCAATCCTCCACATACGCAGCCCGACCAGTGGCCGACGACATAGCGCTCTCAACTGGGAGATGGAAGGTACCTGGTTCAAACCCAGGCAACGTCCGTCGATGTAGCTATTTCGAAGTTTTCAGTGGTTTTCTCTGAAACGATACTTTGGATAAATACGGGTTACACTGGAAAATATATTTTCCTTACAGAACAACGTGTGGGTAAAGGTAATGCCAACACGTTGTGATGTAAAGACTGTGCCAATTTGCTTAACAAGGTTCTTCGTGATTGGCTTATCAACGTCATTACGTCACTTCTTGAGTGGATTTACAACACACAGTGCTGTAGTCCAAAGCTGCAGCACTTGTGCTGTATTATTTCACAGCAATATGTATAGTAAACTTACAGGTATTTCTTACAGTGTAGGACCCCTTAGAAAGACCCCCCCCCTCCCCGTCTTAGGCCTAGATACCTCGTGTAGATAATCGGCCTATTTCCAAAATCAAATCAAAACCCTACACCCTGAACTTGTTGCGCAGTGAAAATAACTTCACATCTTTGCACCTTCTTCCCCCTGCCCCACCCCGACCCCCCGAAGACGCTCAGAGAGAGAGAGGGGGGGGGGGGTTAAATATTTTCCCATCTATAACTTTTCACACAACGACTCCAGCCAGAAGCTGCGCAGCACAAATCAGGTATATTTCCCCCCCCCCTATCCACAATTTTCCAGGATCAATCATCGGCGAGTTTAAGTTTTCCTTGAACTTCAGTTCAGTAGCTGTTCCTAAATATAGCTCTTGTGTAGCTTCTCTCGCTCTCTCTCCGTTTCATTTCCAACGGGGGTGGCGGTGGGGTGGGGGAGGGAGGTGCATGAGAAGTATTTCAGGGGAAAAGATAGTTTTGAATCAGCTTTAGAGAGAGAGAGCCGGTAGTGATAAAATGTTTTGCACTTTTTGGAAATGGAAAATCTCGCCATTTAAGGGAAGCAGTCATTCAGACGTCAATATTGTGCGCAGTAGCTGTATTTTCCAGTGAGGTTTTGTTATTCGTTTATTATGGTAGAGGATATACAGGTGTTCAATATTGTTCTGCAGAAAGAGAAAATAATTCTACTCATGCAATACAAGAGAAAGTTTGTGAGTTTGTCTCTGTTCCCGCGATTTTGATAGATTTACAAGTTTTGCGAAACGTTCCAAAGCATGACGTAAAATTGAATATCTCGCTGGTGGAGCTGCTGGTAAATAAAATATAAATATATACATGGATATCCTAAAAACAGGGACGTAGGCTTTTATTCTAAAACATCGATTTTTTTTCCCCAAAAAAGCTGTTTAAGTAGCAAATAATAATTCACTAGGTAAGCAAGAAACTTAATTCTTTCAGAGTAGCAACACAATTACAGCATCAAAATACAGTTGAATTCTACTATGCCAGTTCAACAGCAATTTTTCTTTCCTTCGTTGAGATTTGTAGAATGCGAAAACTATTTCCGTGAAAATACGGAAAAAGTACTGGCAGCTGAGACACCAGTACTATTTCCGTACATTCACGGAATTTTATTCCTGTAAAATCCATTAGAAATTCTGCGCCAGAGAGGCGCGCTGACCCTTGATGCACGGAAATTGCCCTGAATTCAAAAATAAACGGAGAATTTTCGTAAAATTTTACGGAAAGTTTCCAATAGTTGTTGTTAAGTTATATTTTAGAGTATAGGAAAACTTAACATTACATATTCTTTACTGAAATAATTTGAACAATTAAAAGTTAAAAAGGACACATATCCAATAGTCTCTTGATTTAAGAACTAAAACAGTGTTTTATTACTTGAAATTGTGAAACAGCCACCTGTTTCTACTCTAAAAGGCACCTGGTACCCTATGTGGAATAACCACTTTAGTTAGTCTTCCACGTATATAAATTACTAGCATGGGTATCTTCGGTTTTTAAGAGTATTTATACATAGATATTAGTTATGTAATTCAGGCCATTGCGTGTAGATGTCATTACTCTTTCCATTACAGTCAAAATTGATTGAAATTTAAACCGTAATTTTTTGCGTATGTCATTTGTTTATTTTAGAAAATTAACAAAAATATACGTAGCAAAGAATCTTGAAATAGAACTTGCATTTCTAACTTGAGTGGGAAACTTTACAAAAAATCCTGAAAATAGCCGTTTTCATAAATTTTTACAGAGCTACCTTAATACACCCCTTCAAACTTCAAACTCAATTCATATCTTTTCTTAAATTTAAAAATAAATCTTTTTTCTTTTAATATTTCACTTATTATTTAAATTAGCCATCAGTATATTCCGTTTTTTGAAACCAGTGTAAAAGTATAGTCAGAAACGACCCTTGCTCTGAATTGGGAACACAGTGAAAACTGTATACAATATTTTCTCCCCGATTTAAATGACTAATATATTTTAACTAACGCATTAGAAGACAAATTGTACAGAAAAATATATGCCTGGATCTCTATACGGTCTGTAAAAGGTTAAGACATATGGAGCTCTTTAAAACTACTAACCCTATAGAGTTATTTTATTATTTTTATAAATTTATAAATAATATTATAAATTTATAAATTTATGAATAATATTTTAAATTTATAAATAATATTTTAAATTATTTATAAAAATTTTATTATTTTTTAATACTTGCATTAAGTTAACTTGTTTCGTTGTTCTTTTGCTAACTCAATCAGTTTGTGTTATGTTTTTTGAAATACAATGGACGCAGAATATAACGGACATAGATTATAGTGTTTTTTAATTAATATAATACTGAAAATCATCAAACAAGGTGGTTTCTATTCAGAAAAACGGCACTTTGTCCTATGAGTTATTTACAAATGATTTACTGTCCAACAGTCTAGATCCGGATATTAGAAAATCTTTGGCAGTTGCAAGTTTTAGACTTTCGGGGCTGCATTATTGCTTACAAGTCTATCTGCATCGCTTTAACATAAGTAACTCTCCTCCATTTGTTTTGTGTCTTCGACGCCAAGGAGCTGGAATAGTGCAATGTACTCATATGTTTTAATGACATTCCACAAAAATATTGGAGAATTCGTGAGTTGCTGGTGCAAAAGCCAAAATTAGGCATTTGCTAACAACGATTATAAGATGCTTCAGGTATAGCGTGCTACATGCCGTAAGAGTACGTTATAACTGGTTTCCATTGCATTGGGATTGATTACTTTTAAACCCTTTGAGCGTCTTGGAAATGGGCAAATAATGTAAAGTTGTTTTCACTGCAAAATTTTCATGCAGCTTTAAAATTATTTAAAAAATAAAATTTGATAGGAAAATTTGTAATTATTAAAAAGTTAATTCCTAAAATACCCATAAGCTTTAATATCGAGATATATTTTATGATGCTTTGGTGTTATAAATAATTTAAATTATAGAAGCATTGCTGTAAAAACTGGAATGAAGTGAACGGGATTTTACGTCTCAGCCGCTTGGAGGGTTAATCCTTTCCAGTCAAATTACAACTTCTATTCTGAGAAAAAAAAGCACATTTTTTCAAAGTAATTTCGTAAAATATTTTGTTTGAATAAATTCTTTAAGCAAGCATTCCTTTTAAGTTCGCAGACGAAAACAATTTTGTTTAAATATTTTGTGAATACTGTTCCAAAGAATATAAAGATATATATATTCTTTGGACTTCTTATATACTGTTCCAAAGAATATAAGAAAAGATATATATATATCTTTTCTATGGGGGGGGGGGAACAGAAGTTTTAAGCGAAGATTCATTTCAAGTTAGATCACAAAAGACTGCAATTGCGATTAAGCATTTTGTAAAGATAGCTTCACAGAATATTTTGTTATGTGTAAGTATTTCAGTGAACAAAAATTTAGGTATATTGCTAAGAAAAAGTGTAGTTCAGGAGTTCTACATTTCAGTCACTCATAATGTTAAAAAGAACTTTTCCCAAGAGAGGTATATCATTTCTAAAGGGCCAATGTTTCTAACTCTAATGTACACCAAAAGCAAATACACTTGATTTCCCTTTTATTGCCTTTTCATCATATAAAACAAAAATCTGTTCAAAACCAATTTGATTATTCATTTTTCAACCTACTAGAACTGATGTCAGAAAAAAAGTCATTTTCTTTGCTGGAATCCCTCTATTCGCTGCACAATCAAGTTTACTTCAGCACACGGCCTTTATTTTGTTCCTTTTATTTATTTTTTGTCATTCAAACTTTTATATGTATGAAAGTTTTGAATCAACCCCTTTTCCCCCCATCTGTCAGCGAGGGAAGCGGATTAAAGAGCCATAGAAGGGGTTATTAAAATGGGGGGAATTCTGGGGTGGGGTAAATGGAATACCGGCATTGGAAAGCTCCACAGTATCAACAGAACAAACGCTTTAATTAGAATGTCATTACATTGCCTGAAAAGCGTTTGTAAATATTTCTGTGATTGACGGGTTCTGAAATACTTCTCGTCATAAATGGCTCCATTACTTAATATATAAAACAAAGGTATTTTTAATCCCTTAACGGTCATATTATTCTCAAGAAAAGGGTCATAAAGGTGCGTATTTCTTATTCCAGAAAATTTTACAAAAATAAGTGCATGTGCAATATATGTATATATTATAAGGTTTTGGACATTTTTTTTAGCGCGAAAGAAATTTTTTTTTCTATTAATTATTAAATTATATCAAGAAAAGATTTTTTATGAAGCATGTGATTTGTCTTTTAAATGGTTTTACGCTGATTGTGATGATTAGGATAAAATAAATTTTCTTAAAAGGATTTGTTTGCCATTTAAATACAAAGGATTTGTACACTTAACGGACGTATTATTTTCAAGAAAACGGTTATAAAAGTGTCTATTTTTTTTTACTCCAGAAAATTGCATAAAAAATAAGTGCATGTACAATATAGGTATTCAATTTAAGTTTTGGACATTTTTTTTAAGCTAAACTTCTAGGAAAAGCCAACATTCAGTGCTATTGTGACTGAATGTGTGTTTTCTAGTAAGCAGGGAAGCATTAAAATTATATGTTCTAAACACTAAAGGAAAATTTTATTAAACTTACTTCGTAAAATAAATATTTGTAAAGTTTTCTTTGAACATAAGTAAAAAAGTGAGCTAAGATTTCACAATGCGTATCACAAATACACGTGTTTGAGTACTGCTACATTCTATTTAAAAATAAACTATCTCTGAATTAAGTTCAAAATAGTCTGGTATTGTTATCTGTTGTGTAAAATGGGATATTAAAAAATATGTGCATAAAAATTGAAATGCTCTTATCTCTCTGGCGCATAACATTTGAACACTATTGCTCGGAAATATCACGGGCTCGAGAAATAGAGGGAGAAAACTTAGCCCGTGATTTTGACGGGATCGTGGCATAAGGGATAAAATATTATTTAAAATATTTTTCGGTACAAATATCATTTAAGAAATGTTTAATAAAGTGAGTTCTCTTCTTATCTCAAATAAATTGCGACCTTAATCCCATGACTTGTAAATTAGGTAGTAGCAAAGTTTACTCACGAAGATATCATGACACATTTTAACCCTTTGGGGCTCAATCCTTTCCCAATGCTGAAAAAAGGGCAGTCGTTGCCATCGCTCGACTTAACTACCAGCAAGATGGCGGACGATCGAAACGTTCATTGCGTGCCACAGTTCTAGAGACCCTTTTTTGACGCAGCTGGCTGTGCCGCACAGCCAGCTGCGTAAAAACAACGGCAACGGCTGCCCCTTTTTCAGCATTGGGCAATCTATCCAGCTGGCTGTGCCGGCACAGCCAGCTGTCGTCAAAAAAGGGTCTCTAGATCGGTGCACGCGATGAACCCATCTTGCTGGTAGTTAAGTCGAGCGATGGCAACGGCTGCCCTTTTTTCACTATTGGGCAATCTATCCAGCTGTTCTCGCATTCTTCCATTTTTCAGCAGATGTCAGTGCTGCTAAAAATAATCATGACAGTTTTTTTACGGAAATGACGTGCTAAAAAGCAAAGGATTCTCGTGGAGTTTTATCACCCGCAACTATTTTTATAGAAATCCAATCTATTCTTCGTGACTGGTAACAGTTAAAACGTCAGAGTTTGGTGTTCGCAGAGCGGGAACACTGCGCGTTAAAGGGTTAAACAAACATGTTTCTGTAACTTTAGAAATGCTTGATTTTGTAAAATAAAAGTATCAATTCATTGTAACTGATTATCATAAGTCATGCAACTTATAAAGTTTCCAGCTAAAATGATTTTAAAGCCAGCAATTTATTTATGGCTCCGATTTTTGAAGGAATTATAACCGAATGTAAACCTTTTCAATCAGGTTTTCGTTCATATATTTGGCTCTCGAGTGACTTTCGAAGTGAACTAATTGCGAAGCAATTCCAACTGGTGAATGTTTAAAAAAATATTTCGAATGACCATCTCTGACGAATTTAACCTATAATTTAATTCATTGACGGTACAGACACAAGCGAGTAAAAATTGCATAAATGACATGAATACTGAAAGAGTGAAAATTGCAAAATTCTTCCATCGTCTCAAGATTTCTTTTTGTAAACATAAGAATAAACACAAAAATATTTAAATAAATCGAAATTTTGTGTTAAGATGTTTTTTATAAACAGAAACATTAAAAAAATATTTTACAGAATTAAAAAAAAGTATGTTAGGTAAAATTTGAAAAGAAAGAAAAATAGAATCGTGCATCGAGTTTTTATCTGTAAAAGACCCCACCTATTCAAAATCCATTCGAGCTGAAGAAATAGGCATATAAAAAAAAAAAAAAAGAAATATTACATTTTTTCTTTCACTTGAAAGCACTACCCAACTTTAATGTCTGCAAAACTTCTAGCTCTATATATCCACCCCCGCTTGCTTTCATATCACCATAACTCCCCTCCCTCCATCTCTGACGGGTGAAGCATAGGGGTCTACAGTGTCGTTCTAAAAGAATAGGGTAGGGGGTCGTAAAATTATCTCCCCCCTCCTCCTATGAAGCCCCGCTAGAAGAGAAAAGCCTTCTACGCAACCTATTAGGATACCATTAAAATGCGGGATACTGGGGGTAGGCAGTTTTTACTTCCCCTTTATATCATGGATGCTAATAGGAACGTCAAGGAGAGTTGAGGGGTGGGATGCTGCTGAAGGAACGCTCGCAAAACCCTCGGTTATACAGGTAGGGTAGCTGGAAAGCAGCTCGTGTGTGTATCTGAATTTACCCATTCCTGTTTGTTATATATGCGCCTTCAGTGAGCCGTGGAAAAAAATGTCAAGTGTTTGAAGGAGGAATTGAGTGAGGTGAAAAAGGTGTGGAAAGAATTTTCGATAATGAACTTCAGCAGTGAGCGTTTACTACGAAAAGTAAAGATGTCCTATTCTTAGCTGATTGTGGCTGTGACATTTTATTCGGCTTAGCTTCAATATACACCCTACATTTATTTTATTTTTTTTGGCTCCAAAATTAGCCATAAATGTAATATTTGACCTTTTTTCTGGAAATGCGAATGAATTCTTTGATACGTTCTATTTCTAATCTTTTTCACAACGTTTTCTTAAAAATTTTTAATTCTTCTTTGTAGTTATTTTTTAGTTTTCTGGCTATTTTTAATCGTTACAATGAAACGAAGGGGTTGAGGGTTGTGAAGCCCCCCTCACATAAAAATCAATTGCTTAGTTAATATTTTTGAAATTCTTATTGATTAGATTCTTAACCCTAAACTCTTGTAACAAATATTCAAATTTGTTAGTGTATCCGGCTAGAAAACGCGAATTTGAGGCCGCCGATTCTTAGTTAATTTTCTTGAAATTGAAATTCTGTTTATATTCTTAACCCTAAAGTATTTTAACAAATATTCAAGTTTTAATAGCGTCTCCGGTTTGAAAACGCGTTCGGAAACGAGATTTCGCTGCTACTTTGTTTCCTTGGAACCGTCAAAAACGACATTTTTGGCACCAAAAATCAAGGTAGGATGTATATTGAAAGTGGGCCTTTTATTCTTGTCAAGAATGTACTTCGAAAATAAAACTTTTCCCTAGGCGTTTGGACTAACATTAACGCACACTGCGTACTGTAGCCAATTGGCTACACTCTCACTTTTCCGTAATAAAAAGAAAATTTTTAGTTTTGTCTAAAATACCCATTTAAAATAAATATAAGATCCTTATGGAAATAATTTTTTGTTTTTAAAAAATGTATTGCAACATTATTTTTTGAGCAAACAAGTATGAATTTATAGCTTGTGCATTCAGTTTCTGAACAAATTTTTGCCTGCCTTTTTGGTTGCTCCTAATTTTTATTGCTAAACGAAAATAAATATAAAAATACTAAAAAATAGTATTATGACTCAATAAAATAAAATTAGGCTATATTGCTTTCTTTTGTTTTACGCGAACTATAGAGTGAACATTTTAATTTTTCGAATTTGAACTTTTTCATGATTTTTCAACTACATAGGCTGCAATTTTTTAAAAATATTTATCCTAGAAAAGTAAGCCTAAATGAAGTTACAATTTTCTTTTCAGCCCATTTTAAAAAATCATGCATTTTAGGGTTAAATTAAGCAAATTTCATCAGAGATTAAGAAAATTTGCGAATTACTTTTTATAAGTAATGTTTTATCTACTGAAACAAAGAAAACAAAAGCTATTCCACCTATGAAATTCTTCAAAAATATGCAATATACTGCAATACTTTTCAGTTTCTTATTTCAGTATGCTAAAAGTATCAAGTTTTAGATGGTTTTGCCTTATATGCGGCTTTAAGTCGGCTGTTTACGTGGTCTTTAAACTTCAAGTAGAATTAATCAACTGCATTAGGGACTTGAAAAATTTGGTGGTTTTTATATGCTGGGCTATCATAAATGATAGAACTATACCCATAAGGAAACTTATCCAAAAACTTATGCAATGATTTTTAACACCTTTCAAATATGAAAACCTGTGCCAGAAATGAAAATTCCTAATTTTTTTGGTAAATCTGTCGCATTTTAGAAAATTTTAAAATGAAACTCAATATCAAAATTTTTGCAGAGTCTCACAACTTGAATAAGTTTATATGTCATTGAAATATATAGTACATAATTCAAAGGGACATCTAGGAAATTTTCGAAATATAATTTATCTATCGCATCCAAATAATTCATTTCTAACTTACTGCAAATGTTACTTTGGAAACTTGTTAAAGAGCAATGCATTTATTTTACACAAAGTAGTTTTTATGTTTATTTGATTGCTTGTCAGTGGAATAGTGTACTTGAAAATGATGCAGGTAAATAGAAACTTGCCTTTGTTAAATAGTAGTGAAGATTTAAGCCAATTGACAATGGGCTTCATCATCAACTTTCAAAAGTAGTAGATTTCGGAAGTTTATTTTTAATTATCTGAAACGGGTTAGAGATTTTAAGAATACCACTTTGAAATAAAATAGTCTTCACAAAATTAAAACTTACTTTAACAAATTGCAAAACGAACTAAGGAAAATGAATCAAGAAAAAAATACTAAGTCGTTAGAACTTGATAGAAGATTATTAAAATAAATAAATCAAAAGAAGAGAAGAATGAAACTTAGCTAGAAAGTGATTTGCAAAAAATCAAAAAACTTTTTCCACTGACCATAGATATTTATTAAATGGAAATGTCAAGGTAACAGGAAATGTTCTTCAGCTTAAAAATATTTCTACACAATAAAGGCTCCGCTTAAATCAGGTTAAATTGTGTATTAAATTTCTTAAATAATATTAACCACTTCAATTGATTTCCAATAAAATTAACGAATAAAGGGACATCTCAAATGGAAATACATTTCTGCTTGAGGAAATTTCCGTTAAATACTAATTTTAATGCATGATAAATTTTTCAGATCACATTAACATACAAATTTATTGATTGACATACACTACTGGCCAAAAGTATTGCAAGTTTGAGAAATCTAACGATCGTTTCAAGAATAAGCCCAGAAAAAATGGACAGGAAACTTTCCAGATTTAAATATTTTTGAGAATTTATGTAGTATAATTGGAAAGAATACATCTGAAAATCACCAAAAAACATAATGAGAGCTTCAGGAACCCATAATTTAAGTTGGCACCATGAAACACTGAAGGAAGTGTTGTAAAACATTGTGGATTCCATATCTAAAAGAGTGGCTGTTGTGATCAAAGTCAAGGCTGCTCAGCAACATAATAAATGATCTTTAGTTCAATTGCATTTATTTATTATCCTCTTTTTGCAGAATAACTTGAAATTAATTCTTTATTTAATTTTATTCCGACGAGCCAAAATGGATTATGATTTCTATAACAACCTATATATTTTTATGCTAATTTTTCAAAAAATTAAATAATTATTTTTGTTCTTTAACTTAATGCTATCTTGTCTTTGAAGCAATTAATTTAAAATGTTGACATTAGAAAAACATCAACTATACTGATTTTTAATTTTGACGGGGGAGAGGGGGCTTAATCTTGAAAAGTGTTAGATTTCTGAAACTTGCAATACTTTTGTCCAGTAGTGTATATGCTGAGGTAACACAGGGTTTCAAAAATAAAGGCATTGAAAGAGAAACAAAGGTTCAATATCTATTATTAGTTTTTCAAAGATTTAATTAAATCCCTTTGACAACATTATTCACACAGTTTTAAAATAGAAGAGGGTCTATTTCTAGGCAAATATTTCAATTATTACAATCAACTCTATACGCCAAAAAAAAAAACACAAAGAAACTTTTGAAGGTACAGTCTTATCTAAATGCAGTCCGTTTGCAGCAAAATTTCTCAAAAGGACGAAATCATCACAGAGGAGTCATTCTGCTTCAGCGGCGATTTCTGCCCGGCACAATCATCAAAATTTCCCGGAGATTTAATTCACTATCGCTTGAAACCCGACACGCACTCAACTCAGAAAGAACCATCGTTACCTAAAATGCACACACACACACACACATCTTTGTTAACGCAATGTTTCGGGGAAAACGCTCTGATTGGGCATTCCGTTTCGGGCCATTTACGGGCAAACATTATCGTTTCATGCGTGTTTGAACAAGAGTTGTCAACTACCAACTAATTGACTCCTTCTAATCAACTCTTTAGCAACCTCCTTCCACCACCACCACCGCCGCCAGATCTATCTGTCCTTCGCCCCCCCCCCCCTCCGAAAGTGTTCCTCCAGGGAATCAAATCAAAATATCCCGACTCATTCTCGGGTAAATGGGGCGCCAGCCAACCTCCCCCCACCCCCATACTTTATATCCCTTTTTGAAAATCCACGGTCGCTTTAATTTTCCACTGTATAATTCAAAGGGAAATGCGTTTAACTCTGGCGCAGAGATTGTTTATCGAGAAAAGGACTAAAAGCTGTGTGCCACAATGAAGCATTTCCGCTTGCCGGCCAGAGAGAGAGAGGGGGGGGGGGGCAGAAGTTAAATATGCACACGGATCCGTTTACTATTTCACGAAATAAATCTTGCAATCCTGTAACAACATTGCCGTATCGAAAAGAGAAGCCTTTTAAAGCAACTTTTCCCCCTTCCCTACCCAGAGAGCAGCAGTAGCAAGCAGCAGTGGAGATCTCTCTCTCTTGCTGGCGTGCTGTGGGACATTGCAGACGTCGAAACTTGAGTCTTTAATCGTTGCCCGCTATCTCCCTTGCGCCGATATATTTTAATGGTTCCCTTCGGCATCTTTTGAAGCTCCGTGACCGGTGTTCGGGAGAGTCCAGAGAGCAAGCAAGTAGAGACGAGAGAGAATCTTCTCCGGGCAACTCCCCCACCCTCACTTCTCCCCAATCTCTTTTCCTAATAGTCCCCCTCTCTCTTTTACATCCACTCTCCCCCCCCCTCAACATCTTTTGGGCCCCCTCCCGCTCGTTCCCTCGGCTCACGTGCCTAATTCCTGGCACAAACTCTTCGGGCTTAGCTTTAACAAGGAGGCTGGTGAACGGAAGGGAAAGAGAGAGAGAGAGACAGACAGAGAGAGGCAGGAGGAGAGACATCAATTGTGAAGGAGGAGGAAGAGAGGGGTTATAGGAGGCGAAGAAGAAGGAAGGAGCAATTCAGAGATGGGGAACGTCAGCGGTTTATGAAACATCTTTTAAAGTCTGACGAACCTGTGAAAGGTTTAGAGGAGTCCGGGGCCCGCCTCAGGAGCGCATGGATTAGATTCCAGGTACGATCCGGCGGGATCTGTACTGGGGACGTAAGAATTAAACGTAGGGGAGAGAGGGGACAGGCCCCCGAGAGTCGATACTTGAATCAGTATCTACTCCCGCGTCTCTCATATCTGCCCAGCCCTCCGGGAAAAACCAAAACCGGGGGAAACCCATTCCGCCTACATATATGAATTGCTGGCCTGTCTCTTTATTATGCTTTATACTTCCGCCCCGAGTGTTCGAAATGAGGGGTGGGGAAAGGTGGACTTTTATTTCGCTTAAGCGCTACGACATCTGAAATCGAATCTTGCTCTATCATATTTTTTTATTTTATTTCTTCCTTTCGGTGTGTTCATCTTTCAGCTCGTGTTTACGAAAAGTTTCTCTTGTAAGAGGTAAGGTAGAAAAAAAAATTGCTGTCAGAAACAGAGATCTCGTGTGCAATGTGGATACGAAATCGCGTAATAGATTGAGCGTAATAGACCTAGCATGGTGCATGGGCTCGAGTTGGTCAGGATGGGAAATGATTTCGAAGTTCTGCGCACCTCAAAATGCAATCGTAAAGTTTGCATGATAACGGGAAAAAAAAAAGAAAAGCATTTTTATTTTTGTAGCGTCAAAAATTCTTTTGAGAAGTTTTACGTGTAGAACAAAATTGTCATGTAAAAGCAAACACCTTCATTATTTCCAAAGCTTTAAAAGTAATTGTAATTCTGTCGTTGATTCAAAATTTTAATTATAATTACGTTGCGACAAGTTCGCGCTTGTTTCAAAAATATGAGACCGAAGAAATTGTTCAGCATTTTCAAAAATTTGGACTTAAAATGTGTGTTGAAGTTTCATTGGCTATGGATTGATAATTTTTTTAAAATCTAGTTATTATTAAAATAGTTCTTTTACGATATACGAATGAATTCAAGTTAAATAAAATATTGCCATTTAATCGGACTAACAAATTGCATTTGCATTTATAAATTACAAATACTCTATTACTAATGCACTATTTGAAGGAAAAAGCATCAATTCCTGATTGCAATGTAGAGTAGTGTTTACATCATTTTGATTATCTTCATAAACGAAGTACTCATTTATCTAGAGTTTCGAATGCTATTTTTAAGTTTTAAATGCCATATAAATATTCGATAAAAACCAATGAAAGCATCTATACGGAACAATGTTTAGTATTGTCGCAGAAGTGTTGAGTTTCGATATAGGTGACTGTTCATCAGATGGAGAAAGTACACAACAAAATTCTGGAATTTCGAATCACAGTAAATTCTATCAAAAAATGCTTCATAAAATCACAAGTCGTAAAACAGTGCAACTTATTTAACACTTAAATTTTGATAAAAAGTGTTACAACTTCTGTTTATATTGTACAACGTATTTAAATCTTTTTCTCTTACAAAATGAAAGTATGAAAGTCATTTCGCTAATATGAAAAATATTTTTCATCCTAAAGTTCATACAGGTAAAGTTAACATCTAATATACAGCTATCCTCAATAAACAACGCAGGCACTTTTTACCAAATATTATAAAATTGCAATCTGTCAGCACAAGATTCCAACTTTGAAGATTAGTTTGTTTATTAAATCCTTAAATTGGTAAACTTTTATTCATTGTATGTAACTGTGTTTAACTGTAATGCAATTTCATATTGGATTTTACACAACTCTTTTGTTAAACATACCGTATGCTTGTTGTCTGTTTACTTGTAAATTATTTATAAAGCAAATAATTATTGGCGTCAGGGATTCGCACAGTGATGTATTTAGCAAATTTAGGTGGACAAAAGTCGATTTTTAAAAGGTGTAGCGCAATTTCAAAAATACATAATTAGCGTATGATAAATCTGAATGTTCACGGAATATCTGCCTTGTCAATTCATAACGTTATACGTACTCTTTTGTTGGTACAGTACGTTTAAATTTCATCCCCTTTGGCGATGCAATTATTTTCAGCTAGTCGTTCCTTTTTAGAAGATTTAATTCTGCGAATGGTATTGTTTATTAACGATACACTTAGTCAAAAGCAACGAAGAGTATTGAGGATTGTAAGTGTGAATCTATTTCAGGCATTTTCATTAAAAATGAAATTTTGTTTTGCATCAGAGTTTGGTTTTCATGCTCTGGAAACACCAAACTCTGATGTTTTGACTGGTGCCAGTCACGAAGAATAGATTTGGTTTCTATAAAAATAGTTGCGGGTGACATAGCTCCACTTGAATCCTTTACTTTATAGCACGTCATTTCAAGTAAAAAAGTTGTCACGATTCTTTTTAACAGCACTGACATCTGCTGAAAAATGGAAGAATGCGAGAACATCTGGATAGATTGCCCAATGCTGAAAAAAGGGCAGCCGTTGCCATCGCTCGACTTAACTACCAGCAAGATGGCGGACGATCGATTGCGATCGATTGGCAACGTTCATCGCGTGCCACAGATCTAGATACACTTTTTTGACGCTTCAAATTCGGAGTCGTCAAAAAAAGGGTCTCTAGATCTGTGGCACGAGATGAACGTTTCGATTGTCCGCCATCTTGCTGGTAGTTAAGTTGAGCGATGGCAACGGCTGCCCTTTTTTTCAGCATTGGAAAAGGGTTGCGCATCAAAGGGTTAAATACATTTCTGTAATCTCAAGTAAAAAAGTTGTTTTTCCATTCATTTCTGAGCTAATATTCTTAATTCTTTAGAAATATTAAAGTTTCTATTAGAAGAATTCGTGAAATTTAAGTTGCGAAACACTCGCTTTTTAAGACAGAGTTTAATTAATAAAGTTATGAAAATTCAAATTGTTGATATTTTATTTTAGTGTCATTGTGATGACTTTAAATGTCACTGTAATAACTAGATATACGCTAATTAATAAATATCATCGAGTAGCGAAATTTGGAAATATTAAAAGAGTTGGAATTTTTTGAAATTTTTTTATTTACTCGTGAAAATTATTTTTTACTTTTAAAGCAAGAATTTTTACTTTTTTTTTTTTCTTTTATTAAATATGTCTGTCCTGTACTTTTTTTCACAACCATTTTTCTTGGAAGACGATATTCAAAATGTCATGATATTTGTTTAAAAATTCTTTTTTTAGGTATTCGTGGATGTTCTATTTTACAACAAGAATTTGATTGATTTCTTTCCTTTTTTTCTTTTTTTTTTTGAGTTCATAGCAGATTTTTCAAATGAACGTTTTGAACCCCCCCCCCCCCCCAACCCTTAGCACCTATGTTAAAAAGAAAAAAAAAACACGTACACGTCAAACTTTTTTTTTTCAGTAGTTTTGGCTTTTCAAAACATTGGAATACGAAAAAACGACATTTCTACCTAGCTCTCCTAATACAAAGCCATCTTTAACTAAAAGTTTTTTAGTTTGCTTAAAAGATCCTTACAATTGGAATAATTCTCCTCTTTATAAAAGGAAATCCATTGAATTCTACTGAATTCAAACATTAAATAAAAATGAACAATAAATGTTTCATTATTTTAATAAATATCTGCGTCATGTAACTTGCATTCAGTAAAGCTTTTAACAGAATAAAGATGTTTTACAAGTGAATTATCGAATACAGAAAATGCATGGTAGAAATTGAATAAGCGCTTAAATTATTTTCGTTCAATATAAAGCTCACTTGCCATTAAATAAAGTCAATGAAATGGAATAAAAGAAACAATACATTGCTTCTCTAATACACTACATTCAAGTTTCTAAACGTTGTGGTCAGCCTTGCTAATATTAATCAGATGACAGCACTTTAAAAATTCCATTTTAAGATTTGTGTTGTGTTGTGGATTGAAATCTTTAATTTAATATCTTTTGAAAATTATTTTATCATATTGGGTCTTGCACTGTGCATTAGTGGTTGCATTTTGAAATGATTATGCAATGATTATGTATGATTGTATCTGCGCTGACACAAAATTTAGACACATTTGATAATTTTAAGGCCGCAGTCTTTGCCTAAAGCTATAAATGCTATAATGTAAAAATTGTCAAGGAAACTATTGTGCTAAATTAAACACATAATCTCAGTGCCTTGAAGTTAGAGAAGATGAAGTTTTAGATAAAAGAGGACATTTATAACATATTCATAAAATACAAATAAAACATTTGTGTATAGCACTGCTTTTCTCTCCTTCTTTTTGAAGTTTTATAAATGTAAATACAGTTCCAGGAAATATTTGTCTGTACCAAAAATGGGAAGAACCTTTTCACATGTGATGCATGCATATGAACAATCACTTTTAAACTTAATTTTTTTTCTGTGATTCCGTAATTAGATATTTTATTTGAAATAGTAAAGGACTTTCACAACATTGTTCTGAAGTCAATATTATTACCTGAATAATGCGTTAGTGATTTTTGTTTCTGTACATATTTAAAAAAAAAGGCAACACTATTAAATTTCTTCATTCTTAAAAATATTCTTCTAAGAAGAAAAAAACAACAACAACACTGATTTCAGAGTAGCCGCGATATATGGTTTATAATACTACTATATAGTTACGCTGTTCCCTGACTTACTCTCTAACAATTCCAGGCAACTCATCCAAGATATAAAATTTTTATCACCATTACTCCATAAAGATTAAAAATTTAAGCACTAAAAAAGTAGTAAAATCTACACCGTTTATACGATCCGCTTGAAAATTTTCATAATCATGTATAAAAATATACTAAACAATCTGCGCTCCTTTAAAAATCTGAAAACCCACCCGTTCCCTCATTTGTAAGCGATTTTTCACTCTTTCCAGCTCCATTTTATTTCCGAGAGTCAGAAAAGTGAATCATTTGCGTGAAGAAGTTACCCGTTTCAAGTGAAAATGACGTCATACGATTGGGATTCCAATTCGTTTAAAATAGTTTTTCCAAATTACATAGTTTAATTTTTTTTTCACAAATATATCGTCTGCAGGGTTAAAAGTGTGGCTGTGTTCTTCGTACATAAAACGAAATCTTTCGAATGAGAAAAGTTTCCGCGCGTTTCCAGAAAAGCATGAAATTTGATATGGGTACATAATGAAAATTGAATATGAACCTATTTATTTTAGGTGGACGAAGATTAAATACATTGAGTGCAGGCGTATATTCGTCAAGTATTTTTTCTAACACGCGTTGTAATTGCCCACACAAAGGGCTTCGACTTCTAGTTCTTCATAAAGTCGCTTCGATTGCACATTTAACGTTTTTTTTTCACCTCCCCGACGAAACTAACCAGATGGCGAAAACCAGCCAAAAATGTAGAAAACAAAAGTCTGTAAAATAACGATAAAATCCATTTCATCAAGTCGGTTCCGGCGTTGAAATCTTTCGAGGATTAAAGAGTCGCGGGTGCTGAAGGCAGCAGAAAGAGTGTGTGTGTGTGTCGGGGGGGGGGGGTTAGTGAGTGGAAGTGGAGTGACTCAGAGCAGCCACCACCTACCAACCTACCTCCCTATTGAGTTTCTTCGGCCTCATATCCTGTGGGATAGTGAGTCACTGACTGGCTCTTTCATTTTTGGCCCCCTCTTTCCCTGTCAATTGCACAGAGAGAAGGTTGATCTTTTTCCCACTCAATTTAGGAAGAGAAGGGAAGCGATTCTTTTAAAGTGTCAAATTTCAAAAAGTGTTTTTTAAAAGTTGCGTATGTCGAATTGGCGAAAGGGCAATACTTACTGTTAGGAAGAAGTAATTGGCTGGCATTACTGAGTGGAGTTATTCCAGCACCTGCGTCAATGTTAGACAAAAATGCTGAATGTTGTTAATTGAAGGCTATTAAAATATTGCATCAATATCTTTTGATATCTGCATAAGAAAGGAATTGTACGCAGACGTCATGTTTTCACTATACAGGTTTCCTGAATAATACCACAACTTTTTATAAATAATCTACACTCCAATTTGACTACAACCACTTCCGTGGTAGCGAAAGAGGTTGTAGTAAGAATTGTACGCAGTCAGACGTAAGAATTGTACGCAGACGTCAAGAAAACCTATTGCTTTTGCTTCAAAATGAATAAATATTGTTACGAATGAATGAATGCATATTGTTGAATATTTATGAATAAATATTGTTGAATAAATGAATAAATATTGTTACGAATTTATAAATTAGTAATACAATTTATAAATACATGTTGAAAAGTTGCGTATGCCGAATTGGCGAAAGAGCAATACTTACTGCTAAGGATGAAGTAATTGGCTGGCATTAGTGAGTGGAGTTATCCCAGCACCTGCGTCAATGTTAGACAAAAATGGTGAATGTTGTTAATTGAAGGCTATTAAAATACTGCATCAATATCTTTTGATACCTGCATAAGAAAAGAATTGTACGCAGACGTCATGTTTTCACTATACAGATTTCCTGAATAATACCACAACTTTTTATAAATAATCTACACTCCAATTTGACTACAACCACTTCCGTGGTAGCGGAAGAGGTTGTAGTAAGAATTGTACGCAGTCAGACGTAAGAATTATACGCAGACGTCAAGAAAACCTATTGGTTTTGCTTCAAAATGAATAAATATTGTTACGAATGAATGAATAAATATTGTTGAATATTTATGAATAAATATTGTTACGAATTTATAAATTAGTAATACAATTTATAAATACATGTTGAAAAACTAAATACCAAAAGTACGCTAAAAGTTGGAGGTTGAATCGAGAAAAGCAAATATTTTCTTCAAAGAATGGGATAATGCGCTTGTATTATAAACATGCAGAGTCTTAATAGTTGCAGAAATTATGTTTGATATAAAAGAAATTAATTTTAATTGATGATTGTTGAAGTGATTTGTGGACGGACTTCAGTCCCTTATAGTTTGGATCTATAAAATGAAATAAGTAAAACATAATAATTTAACGATAAAGATTAAGATAAATTATTAAATGCATGTTGTAAAGTTGCACGGTACACGGTAAAAGTTACACAAAGTACGGGGCCAGGTTAGGCACTCTAAGACCCAAGTCTAGAAGCAACGATACTCACGTAAGGGGTATCTCTGCCACCGAGGAGGCAAATAAATTAACTATTAAGTATATACTCATATGACATTATAGTAGTATGTAATAATCGATGTGTTTTTGCGAATTTCTTTCCCTTTTCCTTCAAAATAGTATGTGAGGACACCTATGTATACACACTCGTATACACACACACATAAAAAAACTCCGCTGTTCGAGTCTCGTCAGGGGAGATCCCCCCCCTGAATCCCCTTAATAAAAAAACTCCGCTGTTCGAGTCTCGTCAGGGGAGATCCCCCCCTGAATCCCCTTAATTTTTTAGTTTCATTATTGTCATATTAAAACGATATTAATTGACAATGCCATTTTATCTCTCATCTTTCGTGTATTTCGCCTGGTAACCCCATGTTGAAATTTTTATGAAGGTAACCTATTTTTAGAAAAATACATGTGATGCCTATTCTACAGCTTACGAAATGTTGTAACAATAGATTAAAGCTGTTGTGAATTAATAGTATTTAAATATATGTAAAAAATACATGGGATGCATATTCTACAGCTTACGAAATAGTGTAACAATAGATTAAAGCTGTTGTGAACTAATAGTATTTAAATATATGTAAAAAATACATGGGATGCCTATTCTACAGCTTACGAAATGTTGTAACAATAGATTAAAGCTGTTGTGAACTAATAGTATTTAAATATGTGTATAAAATACATGTGATGCGTATTCTACAGCTTACGAAATATTGTAACAACATATTAAAGCTGTTGTGAACTAATAGTATTTAAATATATGTAAAATTATGTGCATACTTTTATGTCGCATTTTCGGGACACTTTTTTCGGACAATTTTCAATAAAGGAGGGGGGGGGTGAGAGATAAAATGACACAGTCATTAATAAAACCCTACCACAGATCACTAATACGAGAAAAATAGATACCCCATGTAAACGGTCAGCAATAAAATACCCCGCGCACGTACTCTAAGGGGAAAGACGACCTTTTCGATTAAATGGCTGGACCTTATTCGGAGCGACAATTAATGCCCGCACATATTTCTGGTGACGTGGACTCCTCTTAATGGATGAATTCACCCTTCCTCGATTAACAATTGTTCAAGGAAAAGGGGAAAAGTATTGATTCGCTCCTTCCCCCCAAGCCACCTTTTCGCGACCCTCCCGTCGATAAACTCTTATGAGGCAATCGAAACTGACCATTTGGAAATGTCTCCGAGATCGTTTGTTCGCTAAACTGGGTCATGAACGTTTTCTGCCATTACAGTAGGTTTCGGATGGAGTGAGATTGTCAGAGGGAGTTTTAAAATATTGTAGGAGCGAGAGAGAGAAGATCTTTGGACGGAGGAATTGCTGCCGTGCACTTAGGAGCAGCTAGCAAAAGAGTTTATGTGCCAGAGGTTAATTAGAGGATATTAATAAGCGGCAGTTTAATGGGAGGGTAACGGTTCGGCGATTTGTTGGAAGTGGTTGTAGTCGAATTGGAGTGTAGATTATTTATAAAAAGTTGTGGTATTATTCAGGAAACTTGTATAGGTAAAACACAAAGCTTTGGGTGTTAAAAAGAAAAAAAAAAAAACTAAATCATTTAACCCTTTGAGGCGCAACCCTTTCCCAATGCTGGAAAAATGGCAGTCCTTGCCATCGCTCGACTCAACTACCAGCAAGATGGCGGGCAATCGAAACGTTCATCGCGTGCCACAGACCTTGACGCACAGCTGGCACAGCCTGCCAGCTGCGTCAAAAAAGGGTCTCTAGATCTATGGCACGCGATGACGTTTCGATCGTCTGCCATCTTGATGGTAGTTGAGTCGAGCGATGGCAACGGCTGCCCTTTCTTCGGCATTGGGCAATCTATCCAGCTGTTCTCGCATTCTTCCATTTTTCAGCAGATGTCAGTGCTGTTCAAAATAATCGTGACCATTTTTTTTACGGGAAATGACGCTCTAAAAAGTAAAGGATTCTCGTGGAGCTATGCCACCCGCGACTATTTTTATAGAAATCAAATCTATTCTTCGTGACTGGCAACAGTCAATACGTCAGAGTTTGGTGTTCCCAGAGCGGGAACACTGCGCGTTAAAGGGTTAAAATAGGGATGGACGCGAGACGAGCCAGAGATTTACAGCTTTTTTGCGAGACGGGACAGCCATTTTTAACATTACGATATAGGTATTTTGCGAGACGAGACAAAGCTTTTAGGCTGTTTTGCGGGACGCGAGACACCAATTTTCCGTATCGCGTCCATCCCTAATTTAAAACATTATTAAATAAAATTATAGCACAGTCAAGTGATGATAAGTAGTGGCAAGTCAGAATCCCAAAATCCATGCTATGCAGACCTTTATAAACTCTAAAAAAGATAAACAACTTTGCATAAAACTGTAAACATTAAATTACAAAAACCTTGAACGAAATATTTTATCAACAAGAAATTGCTTTTATTAATACTTTAAATATACACTAAAAACACTAAAATACTTAAAACTTACTGCATTTAAAGTATACCTAACGAAGCATAGCATTACAGATAATTTACAAGATTGCCTCACTCATCTGGAGAAAACATATTAGTAAACTTTACGAACAGCAAAGCTATTGAAAATACTTTATATCACTGTATAAGCACTAAACATAAGATAGGTAAATTCTAGGGCTTTAAAAACAAATATTGTTTAATATTTGTGGAAAGTGATAAAGATGTGATTATAGCCAAATAGGTAATTTAATTTTAAGTCTTATTTAATCAAATTGAATTAAAGAGTGCTCATTATAACAGCGCTTATTCCATACAGATTGAAAACGGTAAAAAATATAAGAGCCCGTATATTTTTGGCTTGGCAAGGACCTTTGTACCTTCAAAAAATCGATTTAAAAATATTTTTAAAAAATAATTCAGAATGTTAGGAACATTTTAAAACAAACCGCATCAAAATCTAGCAAAAACTAAGTTCAGAAAATTAGAAATGTAAAAGCTAACCTGGACTTTCCCTTTAAACGCAATGCAAATAACTTGATTTTCTTAGTTTCTGATTTTTACTCTTACCTGCAAGATTCAAAAGAAAGTTATGAATGAAATGTTATGAAATTTTACGTATTTGTTGAATGTGTGTAGCTCTATTATCTGAACCTATGTTTTCAAATTAGGACCAAAATATTTTATTTTATAACATGATAAATATCATAAAAATTTTAATAATATTAAAATCGTATGACATTTTTATTATTATAAAATATTGAAATAATAGACAATTTCGAAATTTGAGGTTTATAGCATAAAGGCACTACCTAGCTTTAATTAAAAATAAAATTTTAGGTTCTACTGTGCATTTTAAGTATATATCTTGCGGAAACAAAGGTAAGTCAAGTTATTTTTTTTCTAAGTTTGCGCATATATTTTGAGCTACTGAGAAAAATGTATTTAATTAATGACAGAAAGACGTTTAATTTTTAAAACCTGTCATTGTGTTCCGCAAGTTCTGAAAATTTTATTTTAAAATAGTCAGAAGTTTTCTGTTTATGATGAATCGAAAAAAAAGTATGTCAAAATGTATAAACTTTGGTTTCCAAAGGTCTTTACCCCCCCTCCCCCTTACTTAAAGACTTGCAACTTGCTAATTACTTAATCAATAAAATTAAAATTACCAATTTAAAAATTCTTCTAAGCACATAACGCTGTGAAAAATACCAGCTTTCATTTCTTACTTAGATGAGAAATAGGCAGGTCTCGTCTCGCAAATTTCCTATACAATAATGATAAACATCTCTGTCTCGTCTCGTAAAGCACCTATACGTTTAATTACATAAACATCTGTCTCTTCGCGCGTAAAAAACTGTAAATCTCTGTCACATCACGCCTTGCATCCATCCCTAACTGAACTGCGCTATTTAACAATTCTTATTGAGCCTGTTTACCCAGTAGGCCTTTTTAAATAACAGAAATGTGAATATACTTGTTATGCCTCCATTATTTAACCATGAGTCTTGGGGAAAAAAAATAAATAAAAAAAAAGACATTATTTTATTGTTGATGAGGCTTTTCCAACAAAATCAGAATTGAGTCACAAGTAGGTAGATGCCTTTTGGGTCTGTGGATTATTCAATCTGTGACAATGTACACCCCTCAAAAAATATTTCTTCACGGAAATTTTACTCTTAGCAGTGCTGCCGGAATGTCTCCGTTATTTGACGAATTTCCTTTCTATTTTCTTCTGTCAATTTAAGAAATTTCTCCAGATTCAATGACATTTTTTCCTCTTCTTTAGATTTTCGTGGGAAGAATTCGAGAAAATTGCAACGTTTTCAAGGAGTACGGTAATTATTCGTTGAAAAATGAGGGATGAATTAGTGTATAAAGACGAGTTTTCTGAGAGTGTACATTTTTTTATTTTATATAAAAGTAGAATTAAAACTTTCCGAAAAGAAGTTAATATTTGTTACGGTTTTACAAAAGCGATATGATAAATATGAGTTAAGTAATATATTGCGATGTCAAAGAACCTAGATAAAGGGAGATTTAGAATTTTTCACTTTTTCCTCTCGCATGATTCTGATATAAACACCTTTGATTAACCCTTTCAGGCGCAACCCTTTCCCAATGCTGAAAAAAGGGCAACCGTTGGAACAGCCAGCTGTCGTTAAAAAAGCGTCTCTAGATCTGTGGCACGCGATGAACGTTTCGATCGTCCGCCATCTTGCTGGTAGTTAAGTCGAGCGATAGCAACGGCTGCCCTTTTTTCAGCGTTGGGTAATCTATCCAGCTGTTCTCGCATTCTTCCATTTTTCAGCAGATTCCAGTGCTGTTAAAAATAATCGTGACCATTTTTTACGGGAAATGACGCGCTAAAAAGTAAAGGATTCTAGTGGAGCTATGTCACCCGCCACTATTTTTATAGAAATCAAATCTATTCTTCGTGACTTGCGACAGTCAAAATGCCAGAGTTTGGTGTTCCCAGAGCGGGAACACTGCGCGTTAAAGGGTTAACCCCTTGCCTGTGACTCCCAAAATCAAGTCGGGAAAATATAACGTTTCCTCAAATATATTCCACAGGCAAGGGGTTAAAGGCTGAACCATCTGAGTAACAATTGAATCGGTGAGTGCAGAAACCACCTCAGTCACAAAAAGAAAATTTTTTTTTCAGGAGAGAGAAAAAACATAATAAAACTTCATAAATTAGGTAATATTTGCATGACAGAAACATAAATGCATGTTATGACCGAGGAAAAAAATGAGTTTAAATATTTGAAAATTTGGAGGAGTTATGGAGTTTTTTCTCTCTCCTGAAAATAATTTCCTTTTTGTGACTGAGGTGGTTTCTGCACTCACCGATTCAATTATTGTCCGCACATATTTCTGATGACGTCGACTCGGCTCTTTGAGAGACGAAATCACCCGTCCCCTATAAGCAATTTAGCAATTGTTCGGGGGGTGGAAAGGGAAAAGTAGATTCTATACTATCACTCTCCCCCCCCTCTCCTTTTTCCACACTACGTCGTCAATAAAGTCTTGCGGGGCAATAGAAACTGACCGTTTGGAAATGTCTCTTAAATCTCAGTTGAACTGTTCTCCGCCATTAGCTCGGACGAAGTAGAGTTGTCAAGGAGTTTTGAGATATTGGTAGAAAATATTTCGCGCCGGGCAAACTTGTAAGGGAAGTTAGTATTTGTCCTCAGAGAAGAGATTGCATTTGATGGAGCTTAACCCCTTAATCTTCGCTCCCGTCAAAATCACGGGCTAAGCTTTCTCCCTCTATTTCTCGTGCCCGTCAAATTTCCGGGCAATACTGTTCAAAAAAATTCGCCAGAAAGATAAAAGCGTTCCAATTCTGATGCACGGATTTTTTTGTAATATATAATTTTACACAACAGAGGACAATACCAGAGTATTTTTAACTTAATTCGGAGATAGTTTATTTTTAAATACATGGTAGCAGTACTCAAACACACGTGTATTTGTGATATGCATTATGCAATCTTAGCTTACTTTTTTTTATTTAATTTATGTTCAAAGAAAATTTTAGAAATGTTTACTTATTTTACGTAGTAAGTTTAATAAAATTTTCTAGTGTTTAAAACATATATTTTTAATGATTCCCTGCTTACTACAAAACACACATTCAGTCACAATGACCCTGAATGTTGGCTTTTCCTAAAAATTATTTTTTTTCTCTAGTGCTTAAAATGTCCAAAACCTTAAAATGAATAAATATACTATATATGCACTTGTTTTATACAATTTTCTGGAATAAAAGAAATAAGCACTTTTATGACCGTTTTCTTGAAAATAATACGACGGTTAAGGGGTTAACCCTTTAACGCGCAGTGTTCCCGCTCTGGGAACACCAAACTCTGACGTTTTGACTGTTGCCAGTCACGAAGAATAGATTGGATTTCTATAAAAATAGTTGCGGGTGACATAGCTCCACGATAATCCTTTACTCTTTAGCACGTCATTTCCCGTAAAAAAAAAAAAAAAAAAAAAAATTGACACGATTATTTTTAACAGCACTGATATCTGCTGAAAAATGGAAGAATGCGAGAACAGCTGGATAGATGGCCCAATGCTGGAAAAAGGGCTGCCGTTGCCATCGCTCGACTTAACTACCAGCAAGAGGGTGGACGATCGAAACGTTCATCGCGTGGCACAGATCTAGAGGCCTTTTTCTGACGACAGCTGGCTGTGCGGCACAGCCAGGGAAAGAGTTGCGCCTCAAAGGTTTAAGTGGATGTGGTGTAGTAGATGCTGTATTTAAATTGAAAATAAATACGCGAAAAATTTCTGTGTTGAATCAATTCATTGAATAATGGATCGGAGAAGGCATGGTAAAATATTATAAGTTTCTGATATGGTGGTAGGTGTTTCAGAAGGTATATTGATAAAATAAGGTACATAATTCAAGGCCATAAAAAGCAACAGTGCTACATTAAAAATTATTTAATGCTCTCGTAATCAAACATGACCCCCAACAGAAGCACTAAAAGGCCCTAGTCGGACAACAAGATTGGTACAGGAAAGTAATTTCAGGAGCAGTCTACCTACACGCTTTAAGACTTTTTGTGCACCTGAAGCAAACCACTCTATAGGGAAACTTCACTTTACAATTTAAAAAAACAACATATTATAGGTACGTATCAGAAATATAATTACATATTGCATACAAAGACACAATACATATACAGAATAATATGCAATAATAAGCCATACAAAATAATTAAAAATACTATAATAATTTTGATAAGGTATATAAAAAGACAAAAAAACTTCTAGAAGTTGTAAATAAAATTTTGAAAGGAAGCCAGAAAGTGATTCATCTTCAATACTAATTTTGATAGTCAAATAGTGAAGGTATTTACATACATTTATAGTAATGTCAAAATATACTTATTGTAAATGCAAATAAAATTTGGAAGAAAGCCAGAAAATGTGTGGTATTCTTATTTTGATAGCCAAACAGAAAGTAATGTTAATTAAGAAATAAATAAATAAATTCAAGTGCGTAGAAAGTAATATATCAGGTATTTTAATATTACTCTTCCGGTAGAAAATAATAGACTAGTATTAATTTCTGGTCTAAAATAATAGACTAGTATTAATAAGAAGTAACGATGGGTACAGAAGGATGAACATTTTTCTGTCGTCCTTTTGCAAAAAAAATTTAAATCTTTTTTAAGTTCTAAATTTAACATAATGTTTCCTCGTTCACACGATAAAAAAAGAAATTATCTAGAAGTACATTATGAAGAAATTTTAAAAAATAAAATAAGTGAGAGCACAGTAATTTTTAAAAAAAGAATTCAGAGTACATTGTTCACAGGTATTTAAAAATATGTTATAGTATAACTGCATATTTTTACTAAAAACATAGCGCAAGCAAAACCATATTTTCATTTATTTGTACACCATCAATGCTCTCAAAACAGACGAAGGCACATATGGCAAAGCGATATTCCTCTAACAGTCATTTTCTAAGCTGAGTGAGACACATTCTCTGCACTGGAGAGCACAAACAAAAACGCAAGTAACTAAATAAATAAATATGACCCAAATGCTTCCACTAACTGGCCGCCCCTATGATCGACAAAATGCGTGTCCGAATAGATTGTCACTCAGGATGGTTCGTTACGAAAGACATTTGAGAGAAACTACGTGACTCGGGACAAAGGCCAGCGGCCAGATAATCTCTGGACGCAGCTAATCGATGGCGGCATCATGGGAGAAGGGCGCATTACAGTTAAGTGCTATGGAAGACAGTTCTTGCGGGGGGGGGGGATATCGAAATCGAACGGTCTGCTCAGGGGGTGGGATTTGATGGTTGCTGAGAACATTCGGGCCCAGACGAGGGAGAATGCTGTGAGCCTCTTTTTATTTTTTTGGCTGGCATGAGGTTTGAATAAACAAAGGAACTTTTTATTTATCTTTAATAATATGTCGAGTGGTGGTTGCGCCGTGAAACCACCTTATTTTAGCACTTTCACTGCTAGTCACAAAAACAATATTGTTAAATCGTCCCAAAGCTGAAAAAGTGCAGCCGTTGCCATCTATACATTTAGCTACCAACAGCATGGAGGTTGATCGAATCTCCAAAGTTTTCTGATACAGCTGGCTGTGGGTCCGTGCAGCCGGCTGTGCCAGTTGTTGGTAGTTAAATGGATCGATGGTTCGATGTTGTCGGTAATTAAATGGATCCGTCTACACTCTTTCAACTTTGGGCAGTCTACTCGTTTGGTCTTCTATACTGATGTGAAAATCCTTGCTCTTTAAAGGGCTTAGAAATTCGTAAGTGGGCCATAATGAAATGATGCAGTTTTTTAGTGTTTCGTCAACGTAGAATCTTTATTCATCTTAGTTGATGTCTTAGAATCATAAGACATCATTAATAAGCTTATTTCGCTTAGCACAAACTACTGAAGCTAATAATACGAAATTGTGCATGTACATGAGTTGCTTCACATCGATGTTAGATTGTAGACAGTATTTACTGAAATTGGTAACCTATGGGAAGGGAAGGGGGTAGGGTAGCAAAACGTACTCTTCACATATTCCGCATAAAAAAAGAGATATCTATAGAATTCTTTCTGTAAAATACTATAATATTTTTATCATCCATAAAATTTTTGCTTTAAAGTGTAACAATGGTTGTTACACTTTAGACAAACAACAAACAGGTAAAACAGAACCAGGTTAATACTTTGATGTTTTTTGTCTGGTTGCGTAAGATAACAGGATCGGACTGTTTCTTTTTCACATATTTGTGATATATAATATATAATAGCTTACTTACGTAAAGTGAAATCCCAAGATAATGTATATATATATATACACATTTTATAATGCTAAAAATTTTTAATCGCCACACACAATGATTGCTTAATTTCAAAAAATTCTAATTTTTCTTCAACAATAAATCTAATTAATTTCTTGAAATTGATCTAATTTTACTTGCTTCTTTCAACCAAGAAGCTATTTTTGTTAACTTAATCAAAAGTCTGAAATATTTTGTGTTATACAGAATGCGTACCGTTTTTGAAAATTAACTTTTATTTTATTTAAAGCATTGTTTCACTGATGAGTTAATAAATACCTTTTTTTAAACACTCATCGTTTCTGTATGCTGTACCATGCAGTTTGCGATTTAATAATAATAGATGTCAATTTATTTATTCTGCCAGAAAAAAAAATACCTATGGTCGTAAGAAGCATAACTAAAGGTATGGATAGAGTTCCAGGGGCTACCAATTCTTTGCCCCAAACAAATTGCTTTTAACAAAACATTACAATCGAATCTTTTTTTAGAGAAATTCTTCCCTTGACAGTTGGGATACTTTCATAAATATATGCCTGTTTGAATATCTGCATTATAGATGCATGCATATTTTTTTTTCATTTTGGAATCGTTGGCACAAATCTGTCTGATTTAGGGAATTTCACTTGTTTGTCAAGTCTTTTTGTTTTTAGCATGTGTGTTTCTTTTATTGCCGAATTGTTTTCTAATGGATAAACAGATTTTCTGATTATTAAAATAATTTATTTTAATTAGTTCTATCACAATTTATTTTATATTAATACTAGTTATTAGCTGTCATTATGCTAAAACCGTCTGTTTTCGATAAATAACAGTTTATCTGAACAGTAAGCGAAAAAAGTAATCTTTTATTATTGAATGCCTAATATATCTGTAGGTTTCAATTAGATAGTGAAATTATTAATTACTACAGGGAAAGGGTTATGAATTATTATAAAATTTAACTGATAAAATAAGAAGTATAATTGATTTATGATGTAATTATACTGACCGAAAATATTAATCTTTATAGCTACTGTTAATCGGAATTCATAATTCTAATGCATAATTTTTCTTCTCTCTTCTTTTTTTAACTGTTGAGTTAAAAAAAATATATATAAAGAAATCTAATTAGAAATTTTCTGAAGTTAATTTAGGCATTGTATTATTGATGACTCACGTAAAAATACAGTATACTTCAGCAATGTAGTAAAATGATTTAGTTACACGTAATCTGGTTGTAATCTGGAAAACTAAAAATCTATTTAAGAAACACTTAAGTTTTTAAGCTAATTTTACCTAATGTTTAATAAAAAAATAATTTGTCGCGTGTTTTTGATTTCTATCAAATGACACTCCGTTCAATACCCTATGTCAATATTTCGCAAAATTACGTATTGCGATTTCGTAAGCATTTAATATAAAGTATATAATGATAGTATTTCAAAGAAATAAGAGTTATGCAAATGGCTATTTCTGATTTTTGGTTTCTGACGAATGGAAAGAACTAACTCGAAGGGCTCCATCGAAAGGATGTACCCAGAAAATTCCAGTGCAATAAAATACACGAAAACAATGCAATGTATTAAAATGGCAAGAAAAAAATGGTTTGATTATGTAATGTGGATATTTGTATAACTTTAAAACTAATAGGTAAATATGTATCTGAAAATATAGATTTTATTAATAATGTTAACCATTGTTAACATTTTACCTTAGTGCTAAATGCAAATTTCAATGAGACAGAGATTCTGCAGTATTACATTTAAGTGAAACTGTTTTACTTATTCTGAGAACAAGTTAGTAAGATAATTATATCATAATTAATAAATTTAAAAAGATTTTCACAATAAAGACATTAGTAACATAAAGATTACTGTAGGTTTAGTATTGTCTAAAACAGTTTTCTATTTTGAAAATTAAGTGAACTAAGATTATGCAAATGGGAACAGTACGCTGAGTGAATTGTTATATTTCATACATACTATACAAATAAGTATTTCAGAAATCTGAAAAAACAATTTATGTCAGCTTGTTTTATAACATTTTAAGGGAGGGGGAGGAAACTATTATACCCTTTTCTTTGCAAAAAACCTTTTATCAATGCGGTGATGTAACTCATTAAGTATTAATAAAAGTTCAAAAAATACAAATCTAAAAACAGACCGAACAATGTTATTAAATATTTTAATCCCGATTTTTATACATTATATAAGAGAATTTGATACAAGTCCTCTGCATAAAACTGCCTATCCTGTGATACCAAAACATTCACTGGAACTAGTCACTTACCAAATACATGTCCACGTCATTTGAGAAATGTACAGGATGGTCAAAGTTGAGAGTCACTGCGGATACTCTAGAATAGCGAGGAGACATTAACTTATGGACTACGTGACTCGGAATATGTTCTCAATTTCGAAGATAATCTGTATATAGCGATAACGCAACGTTAGAAAGGGGGAGGGATTGAGCGAGGCGTAATGCATGCTCGGCGAACTCTCTTTGCATCTAGAAACGCCATTAGGATAGATATCGAAGTCTATGGTACACTCGGTAGTGATTCAACATTGGTTTGATGTTAAACATATTGGTTTCACATTTTAAATATTGTCAATTGAACACAGTGGTGGAACCAGAATTTTAGTTTGGGGGGGGGGGGGTCGGGGTTTCAAATACTGCTGAACTCGGGTACAGTGATCTCGATTATTTTTATAACGTCAAAATATTCTTTACCGCTCGTCCATAGAACACAAGCTCACTGCAACGTAACTCGTCATAGTCATAAATAATTATTCAATCTTTTTTATTGACGTTGTACCCGAATTCAACTTTACTTTGTGCACTAACTGTAAGTATTTATTTAAAAACCAACTTACTAAAAAGCGTTTGAAAAAGTTTAAAGACTTTTTTAAAATAAAATTTAATTATTAGAGAAAATTTTCAATTTTCAAAGCTTTTCACATCTAAATTTCCAGTTTTAAGGGGGGGAGGAGGTGTTTAGCCCCCATATCCGCCTCCATGGGTGCCTAGAGAAGGGTGCCATGGGTGCCAAATAGCCTAGAACCGAGGCATTTCACGGGATATATGCTACTATAAACAATTACTATTTTTTAGTTGACTAAAAATATGTAACACGAATGTAAAATGCCGGCTGCGTCAAGCGCTCGTGCAAACATTAAAAATTCATTAAAAAGAACAAATAATGATAAGTAATTGAGGTTTGCAATAATAGGATTAGATGGAGAACTTTTTATGAAAATTAAAGTTACATTTCAAAAAGTTACCCATATACTAATATAGCAATTGTAAAGCAAGGTTTTTTCCTTTTCTATGGCCCAGTCTATGGCTTACATGTGTCTGTATGTACTATGGCTTACTATGGCCCAGTCTATGGCTTTTCTATGGTTTCTAATGGCCCAGTCCGTGGCTTACATGTAGGCTTGACCACTACGAGGTCCGAAGATTTTGGTCATTTCATTATGGTTGTGCATAGTGTTCAGACCAATGCTGCCCCTATGAGTGGTATCCTAGCTTTGAATCATCTCCAGATGGGATGCCTGGCACCTATTTTGGTCATTTCATTATGGTTGTGCATAGTGTTCAGACCAATGCTGCCCCTATGAGTGGTATCCTAGCTTTGAATCATCTCCAGATGGGATGCCTGGCACCTAGATTGGACACTTCAGAGGTATCGTTTGAACATGGAGCACATTGGAGCAACGACAGATTCTACGTGCACTAGCGCTCTTTAGTGTATACGGTCCACATAGGCTAGGACGAGAGAGGAGTTCACCCACACAAGCACTGTACAAGTCGGAGCTGCTTTACTTTCGGTGTTCTAATGGGAACCGAGTTTAATCGACCGATCTGCTGACAGACGTGTAAAGAAAAGTCTTGATTTAAAAAAAAGACCTATTTCTACTGATTAAAAAAAGACCTATTTCTAATGATTAAAAAAAAGACCTGTTTCTGATAATGCCTCTCAGATCATATTTTTTAAAATTACTATTAATATTTTTTCAATTAATTTTTAAAGATTGGAACACACAATGTGTGTCAAATATATGTAAAACATTTTAAAAGTTCATTTAAAGGTATTTTATATATGAGTTTCTCAGTTTAAAGATTTCCTATTAAGCTCTAGTGCTGATGGTCGCACACATGTTTAACTCTGATGTACTGTAGAACTCTCTCTGAAAAACTATTAGATATAAAATATCCCTTAAAAATATCCTAGGAACGAAATAATTTATCATAAGTGACCCTATAAAAACAATTATTGATTTGTAGTTGGCTAAAAAAATTGTAACGTAGATTTATGCATTTCGTTTACTTGTGCTGACTTACTTGACTGCATTTCTAATATAAATGCAATATTACATTATATTAATAGCAAATCTTACTAATTACGTTAACTTACAAGAGCAACATGGTGGCTTCTCATAAAGGATTTCGCATATGTTTGCATAAGTTTAAAGAATTTTTTTTTTAATTAGCTGCATATATACTATATACATGTATTAAACGATGCGCAGAAAATATTTACGATATTCTTTAAATACTGCTTTTTAGTTTGTAATATGCTTAACATTTTACGGATTTGCATATCACTAAACATCTAAAAGTACAACATAAAATGTGCAGTAATTTAAAAGTAAAATGGCAAACTGTAAGTTTTAAAGGTACTACATTGATATAACATTTAAAATTTCATTTAGTTCTATCAACAACTGTTATTACTTATGTTGTTATTAGTTTTAATGTACGTAAATATATCTTCCGTTGCTTGCCGAGATTTTATAGTACATTTCTTTCAGTGTCCGTAGAAATAAAGATATTGATGGCTTTCATAGTATTAAAATAAATGTATGATTATCTGAATGTATAAAAATAGCTTTTAATTTTAAAAGTCTGGCTTAGTCTGATCAGTTATTGGCAATAAAATAACATGATTGATAATATTTTTTGTCATTTAATGTTATAATGCCAGGTAATATATAGTTTACTTCAGTAATTTATGTTTTCACCGATAAGTATAAATATTTTTTCATATGATTTATGCTTTTGCCAATATTTCTACTTAACTGATAATATCGAAATGAAGTAGAAATTTTTTTTCAGTGTTCATTAAAAGGTTAACACACCACTTATTAAATGTTTACATTTTCTTGAAATTTTACTTCCTACTTAAATATATATTATAGTTCAATATTTAATACAAAAAATAAAGAAAGTTTACGAACTCTAAACGTAAACGAATTGCACACTAAGTAATTCTTTAGGTTGGAAACATCTCTAATTATTACAAAAATATTTGGATTTGTCATATCTGTAGACCCAGTTTACAAAAAACTGATATTCTATAACAGAACGCACACGTTGACTATATAATTGAACTGTCACACACGGAACAAAATAAATTATTAAAATTTTAACTGGCTGAAGAATAACTCTAAATTAATGTTTAAAATGAAATTCATGCATTACATGTGTAGTTCCTTACATAACTATTGTAATGGAGAGTATCATACGTTTTTGCAGTACATTTAATTTAAATTGAAATGAAATTATATTTTTTGTGTGATTGTGTTGTCTGTTATAATTTTTCTTTCGTGTTTTTTAAGGGGGGGGGAAGAGGAAGGGGACGGCTTCTTTTCATTGTAAAATTTTACATGAAAAGGATAATTTCATCTGTAGATTTCTAATCATAAGAACATAAAAAAATATGAAAAAAAAAATTCTTATATTATATAAGCGATGAATCAAAATGAATCGCATCCAGATTGTGATTTGAGCTGGGCATTTATAGAAGAAGTGTAAAAGGCAGCGCCATCTTAAGAAAGTGTAATCCATTGTAAACGAGATTTAATGCATGTGATACATTTAATTAGTTATAAATTCGAACCTTGTTTTAGACTTTAATGAAATTTTCAATTCACTAAATTATAGTAATTTGAAATCTAGAGATTAAATCCGAAGGTTAGCATCAGTGATTTTTTTACGTTTCATTCTTTTGGTTATTTTTAATTCTGATGAACTCTGAAACCTTTTAAACATTAGTTTTGTATGTATTTCTGAAAAGCATTTTCTAATTAAAAATATTTATACGTGATACTAGCTGAAGTACCCGCCCTCGACGGGTTAGTGAATGAAAATTTCTAAAAAGCAAGAACTTTCCTCAGCATTGTAGGAGTACACAGAATATATGTAGTATGTTGCCAAAGCTAAGAAAGCGAATTTATAATTTTTATGTATTGATAAAATATTACAGGTTAGAGAGCAACTAAGTAATATCATTTCATTCGCTTTAGTCGTAATTATGTGATGCGCGAACGAATATTTACGCATATTGAAATAATTTTCGCAAAATCTCAAAATTTAATCAACATTTTTGAAAAATTTGAAGCCTAGAATTTAAGTTGAGTGACAACCTATCATGTCACCCAAATTCGTTTCATTCCCTGCAGTCTTTATTTCGTGATGCTGGAACAAATTTTCAGCATTTTAAAACGATTTTCGAAAAATCTCAAAATGTAAGCAAAATATTTTTAAAATTCAACACCTATAAATTAAGATTAGTAACTACCTATCATATCACTCAATTTCGTATCATTCGTATGAGTCGTTATTACGTGATGTTTGAAGAAATATAAACGTATTTTGAGAGAATTTTCACAAAATCTCAAAATCTAATAAAAATGTTTAAAAAATTGGACTCCTATAGTTTATGTTGAGCAACCATCTATCGTGTGACCAAATTTCATATCATTCGCTTTAGTCGTTATTACGTAATACGGGAACAAAGATTCACTCAGTTTTAAACGATTTTCACAAAATCTCGAAATCTGATGGATTTTTTAAAATTAGATGCTTATAGTTTAAGGTGAGTGACCACCTATCCTTTCACCAAATATCATTTTTTCACCTTTGCAGTTATTACGTGATGTGCGAATACAAATTGACGCAGTTTGAAATGATTTTCGCAAAATTTCAAAATCTAATCAAGATTTTTTTTTTTTTAATTCGACGCCTATGTTTTAAGTTTAGTGACCACCTATCATGACACCCAATTTCATATCATTCGCTTCAGTCGTTTTTACGTGATGCTTGAACACAAATTTACGCAGTTTGAAACGATTTTCGCAAAATCTGAAAATCTAATCAAGATTTTTTAAAAATTCGACGCCTATGTTTTAAGTTGAGTGACCACCTATCATGTCACTCAATTTCATATCATTCGCTTCAGTCGTTTTTACGTGATGCTTGAACACAAATTTACGCAGTTTGAAAGGATTTTCGCAAAATCTCAAAATCCAATCAGGATTTTTTTTTAATTGGACGCCTATGTTTTAAGTTGAGTGACCACCTATCATGACACCCAATTTCGTATCATTCGCTTCAGTCGTTTTTACGTGATGCTTGAACACAAATATACGCAGTTTGAAAGGATTTTCGCAAAATCTCAAAATCCAATCAGGATTTTTTAAAAATTGGACGCCTATGTTTTAAGTTGAGTGACCACCTATCATGACACCCAATTTCGTATCATTCGCTTCAGTCGTTCTTACGGGATGCTCGAACACAAATTTACGCAGTTTGACAGGATTTTCGCAAAATCTCAAAATCCAATCAGGATTTTTTAAAAATTGGACGCCTATGTTTTAAGTTGAATGACTACCTATCATGACACCCAATTTCATATCATTCGCTTCAGTCGATTTTACGTGATGCTTGAACACAAATTTACGCAGTTTGAAAGAATTTTCGCAAAATCTCAAAATCCAATCAGGATTTTTTAAAAATTGGACGCCTATGTTTTAAGTTGAGTGACCACCTATCATGACACCCAATTTCATATCATTCGCTTCAGTCGTTTTTACGTGATGCTTAAACAAAAAAAGCGTCACTGACAGAATGACAGACAGACAAACTTTTTTTTGAGGTAAAGTAATTAAAAAACTTTGTAAAAAACACACATAAGAAGTAAAAGGAAAAAGGATACGCGTTTCGTTCAAAAATTGTTTTGAACTTCATCAGTCCAAGCTCTTAGACGTAAAGAACACAGGGAACTGAAAGGACCTCCTTTCAGTTCCCTGTGTTCTTTACGTCGAAGAGCTTGGACTGATGAAGTTCAAAACAATTTTTGAACGAAACGCGTATCCTTTTTCCTTTTACTTCTTATGTGTGTTTTTTACAAAGTTTTTTAATTACTTTATCGTTTAACACCAGTATTTTGAGTGTTTTTTCAGTTTTTTTTTAGGGTCGCATCGGATTCCCGGGTGCGTGAAACGGATAGAAATCGCAAAATTTTTGAATTCCAAGAAATGTACAGACAAAAGTCTAATTTTATTTATATAGATAACAGTGATGTGGAATAAATGCTCTGAAAATAAATATGAACAAGAGAGGTATACCGAAAGAAATTAAACTTTTGGAAGAAGCACATCATACAGAATATTGTGATGTTTTAAGGTTTTTATAATCGCATATTTGGAAAAGGTGTTACAAAAATAATAAACTGCTGGGATTTTGTTAAAGTATTTGAATTCGACTGCTACTCATATGCATAAAAGACGATAATTAAGGATCCTATATCTTTTCTTATAGGCCATAACATCTTTTCTTGATACTAACGACATCGTTTTATAAGCAGCTGTAATATTTTGTATAAGTGCAGCGGCTACAGTTAAGTAAGTAGTTTTAAGCCTTATGACAACTTATAACTACTTAACCTTTTACAGGCCAATGTTCCCAATTGGAAACATCAAATTAAAAATTTATTTAAAAAATAAATTTTATCAATATTGACTTGAAAAACGAGCAGATATAGTTAAAAGATGACTTGATTTTTTGAAACAGAATTTGCATTTCTATCATTAGTGGGAAAACTGGATAAAAAAAAAATTACAAAAATAGCCCATTTTCATAGTTTTACGGAGCTATGTTGATACACCCCTCCCACTCCTTTCAAACGTAATTCGCATCTTTAGTTAACGGTGTAGCTCGAAAAAATCATGTGATTTTGGTACATAAGTACAAATAAACTAATTATGTCGGGCACTTCAAAATTTTGAAATTGTCTCTTTACAAGCTGTACTACATACTGAAATAAAAACGACAAACCTGTATCAGTTTCATAATTTTTAGAAAAAATTCTTAAAAATTGGAAATTTTCACAAAACTTGTCACTCTTCAAAAAATCCTGTAGCTCAGATCCATGTTTAAGAATATTTTTTTTTGAAAATTTCATAAAAGGCACAACTTTTTCGCTTATTGCAGTGTGTAAAGCAGCTTATGAAGATTCATCTGGAATTTTTTGGAGACCATGGTGCTCTTAGTTTATTTGAATTTGCGTACCAAAACTAAAAACAGAGTCTTTTTTTTTTCGAAGAACAGCCTTAAATTTAAAAATAAAGCTTTCATTTATTCTTAATATTTCACATACTATGTAAACTACGCATAAAAGTATACTCAGAAATGACCCATGATACTAATTGGGAACATAGTGAAAATTGGGGGGTACATTTGTTTCCGCATTTAACTGACTAATATTCTTTAACTAACGCATTAGAAAGCAAAATATGCAAAAAATAATTTAAAATATGCCTGGATCAGAATTTGGTGTGTGAAAGGTTAATTAATGGTCATACAGATAGAAGTTTTCTCTTAAAACTGCTTCCCAAATTGTTATAAAAGATTTTTCTTGGAGGCTACCTAGCATTAAATAGATACTTTTACTAAGTAATCTAAATTTTAATAAAAGCGTACCTGAAAAACTTGTATGACACCAATCAATTATTTAGGTTTTAAATTATTTTTTGTTTAAATTATTTATAAACTTTATACGTTTTATTCGAAAAGAAAATCAGTATACCCGAACTGCTTTTCTTCAAGTTAAAGTTTAACTCTATCCAACTGAATCAGTTTGCGTTGTTATTTCTTATTTAAATTATTTAAACACTTTCTCTATTTCTTTCCATAATAAAAGAACACGCCGCGAATGACTTCGTCTATGTTGAAACATAACTCAATCCAGTTCCTTCCACAAGGATTATTTATTATTTCAATTAAGTAAAAATTATCAGTGTTTCACTCCTTAAAAATCATAGTAAATCATAGTATACTAGTATTGACTTTATCCGATTTAAAAATGTCACTCAATCCAACACATTCAACAGAAGGAGAAGGATATAAATGCCGCACTATTTCTATTACTATGCGAAAACGAGAGTACCTCGCAATTACCAGTCCACTAAGTAAGATTTCTCCTCCGAACTCTGTAAAGCTCTCCTGATACAATCTAACTGGATCCATCAGGAAGGATATTGGTAACTTGTTACAGCTAAATGCTCTCTGAGTTAATATCGGCGTATCGAGCGTCGTGGGGCTACAGTAGTTGAGATAATAATGTAGATAATGGGCAATTCTCTGAGATTGATAAAAAAAATTAAAACTGCATGAGGGGTGTTATACACTGAGTGTGATACTTGAGGATACTTGTACTGAGGGAACGATGTGCAGTTTTTTTGCATTTGTCATTAACGCTTTAACCCTTTAATGCGCGGTGGTCGTACAGTGAAACAACTACTCTCCAATTGGACTGCTAGTCGCAAAAAATATCGTTAAATGAAATATCTTTAAATATCGTCAAAAAAGTACACCCGTTGCTATCTGAGTTAACTACCAGCAACATGGCTGCCGATCGAATCGCCCATCGCGTGCTACGCAGGTAAAGTTCTTTTTTTGACACAGCCGGCTGTGTGGTGATGCACAGGTAGATATAAGATTTTATTTCAGTTTAAAAATTGTTTAAGCTTAACGAAGAAAATTATTTCTATTCTTAGAGTGCCTGTAGATCTATCTTTCCTGCTTCAAGACTCTGCTCGCAGTAGAACTGTCGAAAGATAAAAAGTTCACTATTTCCATTCATTAATGGCTGTTTAATAAAATGCAATGGGAAGTAAATACAAGATGAATTATTTGTGTTTAATTATTTAGATTCATTGGGATAATCAAATTAATAATATCTGTGAAAAAAAGGCACATTAAATGACTATGAACTTCAAGTAAAATAATAGTTAAAAACAGTAAAAAAAAAAAAATGAAATAGTTCGTTTTTGTTTAATTCAGTTTTTTAATTTTTCAAAATTTAAACTGTCAAAAGCTTGTTAGATCTAAGAAAAAAGAGTTGATAACTTAATTTGTTTTGTTACTTTCTGTTTTTTTTTTTTTTTTTTTTTCAAATAAGATGAACTTTTTACGTCTCCTCGTTTTCATTTCTATCGAAAAAGAATATTAATTACGTGGAATATGCAAGTAATAACAAATAAGTACAGGGACAGGGAATATCGAGATGAATTTTAAAGATTTTAAGGAAGCGTTAAAAGGAGCTGTAGATTAGATACCTATGGGGAAAAAAAAATTCTAATTAAAAAAGATATTGTACTTGATTTCTGCAATTCTAAATTTAAATTAAAAAAATTAACATTTACGAGCAATAATGCAAATTATGCAAAAATGCTGTATATAAATTTTTACTATGTAATAAAAAATAGTGGTTATAAATTACTGCAAGAAATAATCTAAAAATAAGAAGAAAAAAATAGACGTTTAACATTTGTACTGATAATTTTTTCTCTGGCATTTTCACGAACATATTCTGTCAATTTATGTAAATTTGAAGGCTATTTAACGTAAAATAATTGTATTGCAAATTTACTGTTGATTTCTCTCATCACGGGCATGTATGTTTCAACAAAATTAAATAACTGAAATTTTATCTTCCTCTGGTGAATAAAGAGAGCGGACAATATTAAGAATATCAGATACTAACGAGCTATGCGAAAGGATTCCAGCAAGTCTTACTACTCGAAGCTTAAAATTGATAAAAATCCAAAAAGTAGTATTGAACTGTCTCCAATGTCTGCAACACAAGCAACCACCCTCTTCCTTCAAAGTCTTTATAGTTTCGACATAGACTGAGGCTAGGCAGAGAAAACATATCCTCTGCCCAATTAATTGTCACTCAAAGCCGGTAATTGCCCCAGGCATTTCACTGCTGCGACGTGACTCTGAACAAAAGATAGTTGCCCCAGATCAGAGATGGATACAGTCAATCGATTTAGGGATGAAGATGGGGGGAAAAGAACACAGTGGGAACATCACCTATGTGGAGTTAAGCTCCGCCCCTAATTGACATCGGGGTATTGACCACGAGAGGTACCAGGTTCCCTAAAGAGAAAGTGCGTGTCCTTGAATTCTATACATTTTTTCATCACAAAATCACATTTTTTTTTTCTTTTTGTTCAGATGAGTCTGGATTATTTTGTTAAATTTTAATTTTATAAGCATAGATATTAATCATTTGGCAGATTTTGATGGCATTTGATATGAACTGCTTACTCATTGGATCACCCTGGTACACTCATAAACGAAAATGTCACAAATATTTGGCCAAAAGTAAAATTTCTATTTAAAAGCGGAAGCGATAAAGAAATGGGAACGGAAAAATAATTAGAATACATGATTTTGGATAGATTAAATTTAGGATATGGAAAGTAATTGAGAATTAATGTGATCTACATCACGGCGTCGTCCCTATTTTTCTTCCTTATTCCATTAAGTTGGGAAGTTTATCGTTATTCATCGTCCAAGATAATTACTTATTGGACAGAAATTAATTGGAGGGAGGATTTTATTGTTGCATATGGCTAAAAAGGAACCCAATCCAAAAAATCTGGCCACTCACGTAAACATCAAAATTACAAATATATTTAAAATACACATAATTAAAAAAAATCACCATTAAAATTGGACAATATTCAAACACCATGACATGAACGATAAAATTACTCGTAAAAATCCCTAAAAGACAATTTAATAGTCTAGAGGAGGAACATTCAACTGTTCAGGACTTGATATCCCTGCCGAGCCAATAGAGCAGGCAAGCATCACCATTAAAGTTGTAATGTAGGATCAAGGCCCGGGCAGACGAGCAAGTGTTCTCTGTTCATAATGTCCCAGTTCGTAGTCCCCATATCCCCAGCCATGAAGCTGGGCCATACTATAAAGCCAGTCCAGAAAGCCAGTCCATAGTGTTCAATTGGATGGTTGAATCTCTCCCAGTTGGATGAATGTTGAATTGCTGCAATGAGAGGCAGCACAAAAAATGGTAAAGCCGTGTCCATGCATAAAGAATCAATACGGAGAAGCAGTTTTTGGCGAACTCACTAACCTTTACATAAATATTGGAATTAGAATACGAAATAGGACATAGAAGTACAAATAGCGATTAGTAATGCGTTGTTCTTACAGACTCTTTACGTCCCAGAAATGCACATTAAATCCATAACATAACGTTTTCAATCAAAAACAATTCAAATTTTCTTTAGAAGTTTTATTAATAAATTATTTTATATAATTATTATTTCTTTGAATAAAAAATTAGCAGTTTACAGTTTTCAATTTTAAGAATATGTAGAATGTAAAATAAATACACATTTTGGGAATAATAGTATTAAAAAGAATTATTTAAAAATATACATTCTTAGAGATTTATTTCTTCATGAAGGCTATTCCAAAGTGATGTTATATTAACTTCAAGCCAGAAGGAAGTCGCCTAAACTCTAACTGGCTAGTCCATCCAGCTGGAATTTCTAATCTATGTCCTCACTGCCACAGAGGTAAATTGGTTTTGAAAGGTGCAAAACTTGCTTGACACTGGTAGGGCATTATCATGAAACTTGATATACGAATTTATGTCATTGCAAGAATGGTATCTTTGTTTTTGAAATGTGTAAAACTTTCTTGACCACTGTTGGGCACTACAGTGGTCACTTCCATGAGACTTAATTCCATGAGACTTAGTTTCCATAATTTAAAAGTGCATGTAGAGATAAATTATAAAAATCTAATTTTTTTTATTAAACTTCATGGAACACTTTTCCCGAATAAATACAAAAAAAAACCCTCTGTACTTGTCAAAAGAATGGTTTCTATTACCGAATCTCTGGTTTGGAGTTATTAAAGGCTTTCCATCAGCAATTATAATAGTTTTAAAAATGGAAAAGAAGGACTTTCGGATACTGGCCACCCTCCCCTCTCATGAATAACTATTTTCGAGAAAATTTTCGGAAACACAATTTTAAAGTTTATTTGATCCGCCCACAATAGAATTCAGTGGCTGGTGAGAACAGAACTCGCATCACTACGGTTACTACCCCGACACGTTACTTGTTGAGTTTTCACAGCCTGAAATATATTACTTATTAAATTTTAATTTTATAAGCATAAATATTAATCATTTGGCAAAATTTGATGCCATTTGAAAGGGAACTGCTTAGTCATTGGATCACCCTGGTACACTTATAAACGAAAATGGCACAAATATTTGGCTAAGAGTAAAATTTCTGTTTAAAATCCGAAGCGATAGAGAAATGAGAACTGAAAAATAATTTAGCATACATGATTTTGGATAGATTAAATTTAAGATATAGAAAGTAATTGAGAATTAATATGTGATCTACATCACAGCGTCGTCCCCATTTTTCTTCCTTATTCCATTAAATTGGGAAGTGTATCGTTATTCATGAAAGGGGTCGTATTTTTCTTTCTTGTTCCATAAAACATTTCTTTGGAATCGAAAGCTACATTAAAATCGCTTTCTATTTTTTTTTTCTTTCTTCCATGTTCGAAAACCATATTTTAACTACACTTCACCTTTCTAAACATTGGTTTGAATGACCATCAATTCATGAATCTGCCTTGTTTGTCTTCCTTGTTCCATAAAACACTTGAATTGAAATCTGTATTAAAATCGCCTATAAAACTGTTTTATAATCTTCACTAGGCATACTCTAACTACACTTCTCGTTTTTAATAAACCGTAGCGTTTGCCAGTTTCTCGCCAAATATAGCAAGATGTCGATATGGCAAGATGTCGTCAAGGTAGGGCAAGCTTTGAGCACTTATTTTTTTTGGCGCCAAAAATTGGTGATAAATCATCCAAAATTTCAAAAGCTTGGCAATTTTTAACATTTTATCCCCCCCCCAAACACACACATACTGACTGCTATCTAGCAACCCTATTGAAAAATGCGTCATAAAAGTGTCGATGCAAATCGACCCACAACAATATGTGCACAAATTATGTCGACAGAAAATACCAGAGTGAAAGAATTAGCACTCTAGTGCTTAAAAAACAACAACATTTATTTAGACTTTTCATTTAAAATCATATCACCTTGCTCTCGAAATAATCGAAAAGAAATTCTCCAAACGTGACCAATTATTTGGCACAATCCTCAAAAAAGCAACACCAACAAACTCTCAATATTTACTGTCTACGTGTCCCTTCTATCTGTACAATTCTCCCCTTTAAATTCCCATCAATTATCAACAGATCCTAAAATCCCCTTACCTTCATCTTCCAAAAATGAAGAATCAACCGTCTCCCTTCCCCCCCACATCCATATCCGTCTCCCCTATCTCCACCCCCACCCTTTTTCCCCTATTTTGCAACTGGACTCATTATAGACACTGCAGCACATAGTTACTAATGAGAAAAGGGGGGGGTGCGGGTTATATGACAGGCAACCACGGATAGAATCTAGCACTAGAGATCAATACAGTTAGGGGAAGGGAATCTTTCACTCCCGATGTATGAAGTCTTTTGCAAGAGGTATGGCACAGCGTTAATTCCAAGGCTTTTAATTGAACGAACTTTGGTAAGGGAGAAAGTAAAGGGGAAAAAAAACCTTTCAAACGCCAGCTTTCGTTAAAAGTAGGAATTGGTATTGAACGCGCCTTAAAAATATTAATTTGAGAGGGTTATAGAGCAAGTAAGGGAGAAAAATATTTAAAGACTATATAATTCATTTTAATGGGGAATGTTTGAATTTGGTGTGGACACTTCATGACTTTCTTATACAGCTTATTAAATTACATGCATTTTTATAAGAACTTCATTTAAACTTATTTCGTATAAAAGTGCTAGGAAAACTGCTTATTTTTTTTCCATGATATGAAAATCGCAACTTAAAAATCTTTTAAAGTGCCAAATTTAAACATTTCTTTTAAAATTTCTTTAAAAAGCAAAGATGTAAAAATTTTAAATTTATAAAATAGCAGCTTAAAATATGTTTAGCGATTATCTACCAAAGACTTGACCTGAGAAAGAGAGAAACTTAATTTTCAGTGAACATTCAAGAAAATAACATAGCATTTCTCTCTTCCTTACTTCAAAAAACAAGAAAATATGTCATTTTAAAGCCACATACAGTTTTTTAAATTGTGTCTAATTAAACAAGTGGGCTCATTCTTTTTGGAGAGTCTACTTTAAAGTGCGAATCTATCTATTATCCTTGGGAAAAATGCTTGTATTCCTCATCAAGATAGGGTGTTAAATATGTAACAGTTGGAGGGTTGTTGTCAAGTTTTGATCATGGGTCTTTGAATGCCCCGCTGGAGATGGCACACAATTGATTGTGCTTTTGATAACCAAGCACATTGCTCCTATGCACAGCTAAAAATCATGATAATTGAATTCTGAGGTTACCCTTGACCAGTCTGGTTGTGTATGGTAATGGTATGAAGTAATTTTTTTTCCTTCATTACTTTTTGTTTTACTAAGTGTGCTGATTAATTTTTAAGCATTTTAGATGGTCTTTTAAAATCTTTCTATCTCATTCTAAGTGATCTGTGGGAAACTCTAAGTTGTTCTGGGAATTGAATTTGCATTTGATACCACTCTTCATCCAACGATACTTGACATCCTCACACTCTTTTTTGCATTTGGTACCACTCTTCATCCAACGATACTTGACATCCTCACACTCTTTTTTGCATTTGGTACCACTCTTCATCCAACGATACTTAACATCCTCACACTCTTTCAGTTATCCTAAATGTTGTTTGTATTAAATCCGAATCACTTTTTCCCAAGAAGGTACGTATCATGAATATTTTGAAGATTTGCTATGACTACATTAGTTCTGCACAAGGGGTAAAAAGTGTTGGCCTTCTTGTAAAAGTATTTTTTTTACAAATTGTATTCTACGGAACTTGTTCAGAAAAAGACATGTTTCTGTAGCCGTTTACTAAAAAAAAAGTGAATTAATTCAAACTTTCCCAAAATGTTTCTACTATTTATTTATTGTTTGATAAGCTGCAATCTTCTGTCAATTGCTACACTCTTAAAAATTTAATGCGACATTTCACCAAAACATGGTACTTGAAAAGTCGGCTCCATAAGATGGTGAAACCTTGTTCCAACATTTGGTGCTCAGGTTTAACCATATTTTGACCAAGTACGAAATGTTGGAACAACGTTTCACCATCTTATGGAGCCAACTTTTCTAGTACCATCTTTTGGTGAAATGCTGAACTAAATTTTTAAGAGCGTATTCGTAGAGGAATGCTATTATTATTTATAACTAGCTGAAGTACCCGTCCTCGACGGGTTAGTGAATGAAAATTTCCAAAAAGTAAGAACTTTCGTCAGCATTGTAGGAGTACACAGAATGGATGTAGTATGTTGCCAAAGTAAAGAAAGCGAAGTTATAATTTTCATGTATTGTTAAAATATTACAGGTTAGAGAGTAACTAAGTAATATCATTTCATTCGCTTTAGTCGTAATTATGTGATGCGCGAACGAATATTTACGCATATTGAAATAATTTTCGCAAAATCTCAAAATTTAATCAAAATTTTTGAAAAATTTGAAGCCTAGAATTTAAGTTGAGTGACAACGTATCATGTCACCCAAATTCGTTTCATTCCCTGCAGTCTTTATTTCGTGATGCCGGAACAAATTTTCAGCATTTTAAAACGATTTTCGAAAAATCTCAGAATGTAAGCAAAATATTTTTAAAATTCAACGCCTATAAATTAAGATTACCAACTAACTATCATATCACTCAATTTCGTATCATTCGTATTAGTCGTTATTACGTGATGTTTGAAGAAATATAAACGTATTTTGAGAGAATTTTCACAAAATCTCAAAATCTAATAAAAATGTTTAAAAAATTGGACTCCTATAGTTTATGTTGAGCAACCATCTATCCTGTGACCAAATTTCATATCATTTGCTTTAGTCGTTATTACGTAATACGGGAACAAAGATTCACTGAGTTTTAAACGATTTTCACAAAATCTCGAAATCTGATGGATTTTTTTTAATTAGATGCTTATAGTTTAAGGTGAGTGACCACCTATCATTTCACCAAATATCATTTTTTCACCTTTGCAGTTATTACGTGATGTGCGAACACAAATTTACGCAGTTTGAAATGATTTTCGCAAAATTTCAAAATCTAATCAAGATTTTTTTTTAATTCGACGCCTATATTTTAAGTTGAGTGACCACCTATCATGTCACCCAATTTCATATCATTCTCTTCAGTCGTTTTTACGTGATGCTTGAACCCAAATTTACGCAGTTTGAAACGATTTTCGCAAAATCTGAAAATCCAATCAGAATTTTTTAAAAATTGGACGCCTATTTTTTAAGTTGAGTGACCACCTATCATGACACCCAATTTCATATCATTCGCTTCAGTCGTTTTTGCGTGATGCTTGAACACAAATTTACGCAGTTTGAAACGATTTTCGCAAAATCTGAAAATCTAATCAAGATTTTTTTAAAATTGGACGCCTATGTTTTAAGTTGAGTGACCACCTATCATGACACTAAATTTCATATCATTCGCTTCAGTCGTTTTTACGTGATGCTTAAACAAAAAAAGCGTCACGGACAGACTGACAGAATGACAGACAGACAAACTTTTTTTGAGGGTGGCATCGGATTCCCGGGTGCTTGAAACGGATAGAAATCGCAAAATTTTTGAATTCCAAGAAATGTACAGACAAAAGTCTAATTTTATTTATATAGATAATTCTTTTTACTGCATTTGTGGTGACCATAAATTACTCATCAAATTAAAATTTATTAGGTTTTTTTTTCTCAAAAAAGATACATCATGAGTCCTATTCAGTTTTATTTAGAAATTCAAAAAATCTTTTATTAATATATATCAACATGAGGGTCGTTGATTATTTGGATTATATAACTGCTTTAATAATCTTTTAATGGTTTATTTCGTTGATGCAGGTTTATTTAATTCACGACCACATAGTATGGATTATTTTTTTTTTAATTCCGTTTATCGTAACCAAAAAACAACCCAAAACATTTCCCGAAGAATACTTAAAAAATCTTTCGTATTAACTTTATATGAAAATCTTACTTCATCTCAAAAAAATCTTATTACCTAGCAAAATGCACAATAAAGTGAAATGTAACTCTGAACCAATTATTTTTCCAGGGAACAGGGAAGCGTTCCTGTATATCTGTAGACTTCAGCCCCACACCTGGATGCGCCAATACTAAATTCACATTGCTTTTCCACTGCATGGTGCCATTTTGTCTTAAACAACTTAAACAAACAAGTTTACCTGCTACCATTACGAAAAAAGAAAGATCAAAGTAAGTCATTAAATCGATATTACTCTTTATTTGTGTTGCTTATGATTACATTTAAATTTAATTTTTATTGTCTGGTGAATAAGTTTTGAACACCATTTGTGCGTGTATATATATCTCTAATATATAAAATTCTCCTGTCCCAGTGTTAGTCACCTAACTCCTCCGAAACCACTCGACCAATTTTAATGAAATTTTCTATGTATATTCGTTAGGTCATAGAATAGGTTTTTGACTATGTCTCATACCCCTAAGTCATAAGGGCGGTCCACCCCAAAATGTTTAGCCCCCGAGTGCTATTAATTTCAATCAGGATTTCTGTGTAGACATTAGCGTGTCGAATCACTTTTCAGATGTGTTTGCCAGATAATGTGGAGAGGGGGGGGGGGGAAGTTAATAAAATGTTGAAAGTCGCACAAGGTTTGCAATTTTTGATAATTGATCGCTAAATGTGGTGCCAAAACGCGACAATTTATTATAAATATATTTCGCGTATAGTTAGAAAACGCCTGGCGTATATTGTAAAAGAGTTTTATTAGGCGATTTTAATATAGATTTCTATTCCGAAGAAGTGCTCTGTGGAACAAGAAAGGAAAACACGGTACACTCACTGATTATGATGTCCATTCCAAACAGTATTTAAAATGTCTTTGCGGTATAGTTGGAATATGCCTACAGGAAGAACATGCCTGGAGGAAATTCTAAACAGTTTCAAGTGGCGATTTTAAGATAGATTTCGATTCCAAAGATGCGTTTTATGGTACAAGAAAGAGTTGATTCCTATTTTAGCGCCCCCACTCTCGCCAACCTAAAAAATTTCCGCACTTTGGCGAGCTTTGCAGTCATGGGTCTCTGGGAGTTATGCACAAGTTTCAACGGTACATACGTGTTTTCCAGGCGGTCCGCCAAGACAAGCAATTTTTTCACCAAGATAAATGCCGGGCACATGAAATTGTTGATGGTTTGGAATACGAATTGCAATGTATTTAAAATCTATGAAAAAGTAGTTTGGCAGAAGTGACCGCCGAATTAATACGTAAGTACCGTTTCAACGCGCCCAAAAGAACTAGATGACAACTAAAGTAAACAAACTAGCGATAAACGCACCAGTTAAGGAAGTTGAAGACCCTTAATTAATAAAACTTCATTAATTAGTAATCCAAAATAAATAAAAATGTAACGGCATGCTATACTTACATGTTGTTCCAAATCGCCATTTTAATTCTAAATTACGATTTCTACATAAATGCAAAAAATCGTCATGGTAACTGTATATGTTTAATCATCGCCTCCTTGGCGAGAGTTGAGGCGTTAAAGTAGGAAACAATATATAAAACGGTGAAGTATAGTTGTGATATACTTGGCGAAGATTGTAAAATAGTTTTAGTAGGCGATTTTAAGATAGATTTCGATTCCAAAGATGGGTTTTATGAAATAAGAAAGAAAAATACAGCACAGTCATGAATAATGATAACACTTTCCAACTTAATGGAATAAGGACGAAAAATAGGGACGACGCATAAATTATGATACGATTTTAATATATAGCACTATAGTGCGTATTTAAAATCTGAAAGTGTTTCAGATTTTCATCCTTTTTTATAGGGGGGTGGGCAAAATTTTTTATGGAATGACTATCAATAAGCCTCAAGGCCAAATTATGTCTGTTTGTGGATTAGATTTGAGCACACCATGTTTTTCACAAGAACAGTTATACGTGGCATGCTCTCGAGTGGGCAAACCATACAGTGGGCATCCAGTTTGTTTGTGTTATCTAAAGATGGGATAACAAAAAATATTGTATATTCTATTGCGTTAAGGGATTGATATTATTTTTTAGTAAAATTATTGTAATTAGCGATATATATAAATTTAAAGAATAAATTACAATGAATTAAAAATATAAATGTTTGGTATTGTGTTATTTTTATATTCCAGCATCGTTCACAGCACTCCATGCCTCTTCCACTCATATACCACGTCCTCACAAACTTACAATAAGTTAGTCATTTCTTTCTACTAAAATAATCTTAGGAATAATTTATATGGCAAAACAACGTTTGCCGGGTCAGCTAGTATATATATATATATATATATATACATATACATACATACATACATACATACATATATATATATATATATATATATATATATAATATATACATACATATATATACATACATATATATATATATATATATATATATATATATATATATATATAATATACTGTGAGAGTTTCACATTTTGTATATTTAAAATTGACACAGTTGTCATTGTTTGCATTTCATTACTAATATTTTGTAATTAAAATATTGCACATTTTTATGCAGAAAAAAATGAAAAAAGTCTTTTCAAGAAAAGAAATTTTCACAAAAACCATCTTAAAAAGGCATTGAGTGTAATCACTTTATAACTTCGCATCGAATGAATGATTGGGACAAAATTGTTGTTGATTGAGACTAAAGGTTGATGTCAATAAACTTTTAGATTTACACACAAGATAATTTTCGGAAGCATCTTTAAAAAAGACAAGTGCAATAATACTACTTTCCAAATTTTTATTCAGAAAAAATAAGTTTTAGGGGGCACGGCAATTTCAAAACATGTGTAATAATTTTACTGCATTTCATCTCTTTATGCGGGAGTTTAACATTCAAAATAAGTTCAAAAAAGATCGTCAAAGAACACATGCGCATTAATTTCACTGCATTTTAACTCTTTATGCAGTAAAAGGAGCTTTACAGGCAAGGTAAGTTAAGGAAGGATCTTCAAAGCACACATTTGCAATAATTTCACTGCATTCAGTCTCTTTATGCAGAAAAAGGAGTTTTACAGGCAAGGTAAGTTACAGAAGAATCATCAAAGAGCACATGTGCAAATAATCTCACTGCATTATGCAGTAAAAGGAGTTTTACAGACAAGGTAAGTTAAGGAAGAAGCTTCAAAGCACACGTGTGCAATAATTTCACTGCATTTTCCCTCTTTATGCAGTAAAAGGAGTTTTACAGTCAAGGTAAGTTAAAGGATCGCCAAAGAATCGCCAAGGTAAGCTAAAGGATCGCCAAAGAACACAGGTGCAGTAATTTCATTGCATTCTAACTCTTCGGGATCTTGGATGATTCTACTTTTCCAAGCTCTTCCCAAATTTAAACAAGGCAGAAGAAATCTACGCTTCGAAAATAATAAAGTTTGCGAAACAGTGCTGGATTGAAATAAGTTTGAAGGAAGGGAGGGGAGATAAGTAGTAAGAAGAATATTATCAGAGACAGTTGCACAGTTAGAGTTTACACCACCTGGAGATATTACTGCTTTTCTCTCATCGAACCATATAGATGCATGCATGAAACTATGAATGCTATTGTTGCCCCCTTAGCAAGACGTCCGCGATATGTGCCTCATTTGTATCCCCTTAGTTGCGGATCTGATCAAAGATGGGTCACTCTCCTTTTTTTTTTTAAATCTCTTCATCTCTAATCTTGAGCACAGGCCTCACCATGGCCGAGTGTATAAGACACTAAGCATGGCAGATGTCTGGAGTGTGAAGGTCCTGGGTTCGGACCTATCGCTCGGTTGTCGATCTAACGGTCTGGAGTTTTGGTCGTTTACTCCAGATGTAATATGAATACGCATTAGAGCGCAATAAAAAGTCCTCCACCAAGGCATCCCCCATATGCAGATGCCCCTCAAGTAGGCTTGCCACAACACAAAATGCAAATGCACAAAAGGATCATCAAAGAACACATGTACATTAATTTCACTGTATTCTAACTCTTTATGCAGAAAAAGGAGTTTTACAGGCAAAGTAAGTTAATGAAGGATCTTCAAAGCACACATTTGCAATAATTTCACTGCATTCAGTCTCTTTATGCAGGAAATAGAGTTTTACAGGCAAGGTAAGTTACAGAAGAATCATCAAAGAGCACATGTGCGATATCTCACTGCATTATGCAGTAAAAGGAGTTTTACAGGTAAGGTAAGTTCAGGATGAATCTTCAAATCACACGTGCAATAATTTCACTGCATTTTACCTCTTTATGCAGTAAAAGGAGTTTTACAGGCAACGTAAGTTAAAAAGGGATCTTCAAAGAACACAGTAAAAGGAAAGTAATACACAGTAATATGAATACGCGTTAGAGCGCCTTAAAAAGTCCTCCACCAAGGTATCCCCCATAGGCAGATGCCCCTCAAGTAGGCTTGCCACAACGCAAAATACAAATACACAAATGAATCTTCAGTCCACATTTAACCTGATCGCTCTCATCATTAAAAAAAAAAAAAAGAAAGAAAAAAAAAAGCATGCAAGAGAAGACTCTCCTTCTTTGACCGATGTTGGCTGATGTTGAATGATTTTTTGAACGGTCCACTGGGAGCCAGATATTGCACCACCAGGGCGAACAGGTAAAACACGGGTTCAACAGTGGGTTTTAGTGCGTTCGGGGAAAGGGAGTCATCACCTCATCACGAACACCCTTTCCCCTTCAATTTGTATCCTCCAAAGTGTTGAGGAACAAACTCATCCGTTTTATAAACGACTCGACTCTGATCAGCGTCAAAAGCATATGGGCTGTGGGAGGGAAAAATAAAAATTTCGCGAGAAAACTTTTCTCTCTCACTAAAGATAACGCGTGCTGGAAGCTCCACGCCGGTCCGACCTCCAAGAAACTTTAAAACACGCTGCGGAAAATATCTCCGCAGCAGACGATGCTACATAAATCAGTGAAAGATAAATCAAATTCCAATAATTCCGTTCTTTTCTCGGGTCTACCCCAAAATGCGATAGCTATCAATTATCGAAAGACAAAAGAACTCAGGATCAGATTTTCGTTCGAGGAATTACCCCCCGCCTCTTTTCTTAAAACCAGGGAGTATATGCAGAAACACCGCCCCCCCCCCCTACCCCGCATCATTCGCCCACCCCCTCCCACACTTCCTAAACAAATTGACTTTTAGCGAAGCCGAAGACTTGCGCGATCAATTTAAAGACACCGGCATTGTTGGCAGTGGCATTCAAACAAACATTTTAATTAATATATATTTTTCATCACTCCACTTTTATAGATATATTGTTTAAAACCCGAACGAGTTTTATTGAGTCGAGGCAGACATCGAGAGATCTTAGCCCCCCCCCCCCCGCCACCAGCCCCGTCTCTCCCCCACACCCAGCAGCACACTTTTACGAATTCGCAAAACGAACCCTTCAAATTACAAGCCCAATCGCGTTTTATTTTTATTTTTCCCTTCTGTGACAAATTCAACGCAGAGGCGCCAACAAAAGAGCATAATAATCATTCTTTAAAGTACAATAATCGATTTAACAAGATATGTAAACCAACACAGCAGCGTCTCTCGTTCTCTTACTCCCGGATTATAAACGGGGAAGTGAGTGAGAGGGGGGGGGGGTGAAGAGTGTGTGTGTGTGGGGGTGAGGGGGATTTTATTGTTTTAATGCGGCCCTTTTCATTTGCGGTCGTAAGGATACAAGCTCCCCCATGATAATTTAATTAAGATATACGGATATAGATATATGAGTCTTCGGCTATATTAAAAGACTTTCGGCGGCGGCAGAGAGGGAAAATCTTGCAAGATATGTTTGTTGTTGGATGAGAGAAATAGAGAAAAGGCGCGAGCGCGGGGCACCCCTTGTCAGAAGAAAACGGGGCAATTTTGTGAGTGTGTGTGTGTGTGTGCCTCGCAACCAGGCCTGGCAGTGACACGGTGTATATTTAATTAAGTTATTGCGTTCGTTTCTCTCCCCACCACCCCCAGAAATAGTTTTCTAATTTTCAAGGTAAGCCAAGAAAGAGATATTTTGATTACTGCTGCGCGCGCGAGAAAATATCGGGCGCTCTTACTTCGGCATTTAAATTACTTGGCGAAGAGCTTTATTATGAAGTTGTTTCCGTTCAAAATCGATTGCAGGGTGTGTGGGGGGGGTTGCAAAGGGGGGTGTAGCTGGCAATTGATTTAAAAATCTTTCTCTTTCCTCCTGCCAGTAACCCCCCCCCCCCATCCCAGTCTCCTTTTCGTTTTATTATAATGAAGGCGCGGTAAATGATTACAGGGCTGATTAAGGTGGTTATTTTGTGCGAGTGATGGCCCAGGGCATAATTCCTCCTTTTCGTTCCCCCTGCTCAACCCCCCCCTCCCGATTTCTTAATTCGTCTCTCTCAATTTGAGCTCTTGTTGGAGAGCCGATACGATTCCCCCCCCCCCCCTCGTCCTCCTTTTTCTTACAAGTTTATTAGAAAATACCCTTCAGCGTATAGGAAAAAGTAAAAACACAAAAAGAAAATTAGTTTTTTTTATTATTATTTTTAATATTATTATATCGGACATGCAGTTATACATATTACAGACCATCGAAATTCTTTGAATGCATTCAAAGTTCCCTGCTTTCACCAAATTAATACATTTTGATTAGCTGCTTGGATTTTTCCGTGTATGTATAACTTTTTTTTTGCGTGTGTGTAACTCCTCCCCCCCCCTTCTCTGTTGTATTTTAATTGCATAATTGGTGGATGGAAAACAACGATACTTTACTACAATAAGTTGTTCCGGAATTGAAGAAATAAAATGTGGTAATATCTGGAAAATTGTTTGAAAAAGAGCTAATTTAGTTGCGTTAATTTTCGATAGTTTTGTGAGTCTCTGCCGCGCTCAGAAAAAAATATCTGAAAATATGCCCTCATTAACAGAATTTGGTACCTAATTGCAACTCGTAATGGTAAATTCAGATATGACGAAGCATTAACTTTAATTACCGAAAGAAAGAGAAAATAATAAAAAAATTCTGCAAATGATAAAAAGTAACCACTGCTAACATAAAGTTCTTAATGAGACAGAAACCTAGTATTAAAGTCCAGCTCATATGAATGAAATGAAAATTTCAGAATAAGTATAATAAAATAATAACTTATTTAAAACTTAAAAGTATGATAATTTAAATTATTTGAAACAAACCAATGAGAGTAGTTCTTATATAACAGATATTATTGTAAAAAATTACCATTTGTATTTAATATAAATTTTGGGAAGCTAATCATTTTTTAGGAATAAATAAATGTTAGGAAGCTAATCTACCATTTCTTTGAAAATTTATTTAATTTAGTGTACACGTGTAGTAAAAAAATAAACTTTTTATAATGAATTCCAATTAAAATTAAAAAACTTATAATGAAAAGTACAAAGTTCTTCTTAATTAAAGTATGTTTCACTTGTATTCCTACTAAACTGTTCTAATTGGCTCAGAATTTTCTATTATAATTTTATGTATATACTTTTAACGAATGAATTTTTCCCCTTTAGCGTACAATTTAATTTCGCCAGTATTGTATTTAACTGCTGCAAATGTAAGAGGAAATGTTTTATCTTTACTTTATAGCAAAAAACTTATCAATCCATTCAAAGTCCAGTGACAATATATAAAAAAGAATTTATTTTGTATCGTGTGGGGATTATGTATGCAGAAATCCTTATGTCCTGCATTATATTCTATCAAAATTTAGGTACAGTAATTGAGAATTGAAAACAGTGATTCTTCAGGAATGGATAAAAAGAAAATATTACCGGGATGTAAACTGCATTTTTACGTTAGTTAAGGGAACAGTTTACCCCAAATTTGGTCAAAAAATCGATTTTCTTTTTTAGATATTAAATAAATGATTAGGTATGATTAAAAATGAATGTTCTGACATTTCATTTTTTATCATACGCCAATAATATCAAGAGATATTGCAACTTTTGTTCATACACTCAGCGCAATTTCATTTGCAAATAAACTCTTTAGAAGGCTTTTTCTCCATGATCATATTTTCTTCAATTTAATGTTTTAAAAATGCTAGGGCTTTTTTGTATTTGAGATAAACATTTAAATTTTTTTTTGTGCCTGTTCTTTATGTATCTGATGAATCTGTGCATGGAATTAGCCTTCAGTTTTTTTTTCTTTTATAGAAATCATATGAAGATATATTACATTTTATTGTTTTACACTATATATACCAGTAGAAAAACTATGTTACAGATAAAATTACATGTATCTAAAAATCCATGCACAGTCTTGTGTAATATATGTTTGAAAATATTTTAAAAGAAATTGGACAAAGAAAACTTTTATTTTTTTAAATTAGTAGTGTTTTTAAAAAATCAGTTTTTAAAACTTTTTTTTCTAAATTTTACTTAAATGTGCAATTTAAAGAGATTTATGTCTTCAAAAATGTACTTTTAGTTAAACATCGAAATGCATGCAGTTCATCATTTGTGCTATAGTTTTTAAAATAAAATTTTAAAAAATACTGAAAAGGTAAACTGTCCCCTTAAATAAGAAAAATAATAAGATATCATTTTAAAGTGTTTCAGTTATTATTTTTTTTTCGAAAATTTTGTATGAAAAAATGAATTTTTTTTTGCGGTGCAATTTTTATTTTCTATTTTTTGTTTAATAAATAAACAGATTATTTTTTCAGGGTTCATAATTCTACTTTTGAATAATTCTATAAGTAAATAAATCCACAGCTTTTCAGCGAAAATCATTCGTCATTTTATTGTAATGACATGTTATAATTAGCCACCCTTTAACACTTTATGAGGTAGTCAAGGTTTCTTTGAGAATCTAGTGTAATATCATGCAATAAAAGAGAGCTAACCCTTTAGTGTCCACAACCATTTAGGAAAGGTACTGGAGCTAACCACCTTTTCAGAATTTCATGCGTACAATGCCCCCACGAATTGAAGTGGATTAAAACAAGGAACATGATAGATGGCTCATATGCGAAGGTGCGGGGCTCGGGCCTATCGATTGGCATCGACTTAATGGCCTGGAGTTTTAGGTGGTTTTCTCCAGATGTAACGTGAATACTTTTTTAGAACTCCGTAAAAGGCCCTTCGTCTGAAGCATCCTTCCCTAGGCCGATAGCCCTCAAGTAGCTTATAGGTCATTCCATGGTGACTGACGTTACAATTTTACTACATTTGTAACCTTTGAAGTTCATCAGTGGCTTGAAATATATATATTTATTTATTTAAAATTGATCAAGAGTATCATAAATAAGTACTATAGTGTTATCCATTCTCAATATGAAAAATCTTTTTTTCTTTTTTTAGATAAAGGGAAATCAAAAAACGTGACTGATGTTACACCTGTGTAACATCAGTCACGTTTTTTGATTTCCCTTTATTTAAAAAAAGAAAAAAAAGATTTCTTATATTGAGAATGGATAACAGTATAGTACTTATTTATGATACTCTTGATCAATTTTAAATAAATAAATATATATATTTCAAGCCACTGGTGAATTTCAAAGGTTACAAATGTAGTAAAATTGTAACGTCAGTCATCATGGAATGACCCTTTGCCTTAATGTCCGGAAACAAAACAATACAGACGTACCTTTGACAATGCAAAGTGCAGGGATGGTCAGTGAATTAAGAACTCAAAAACAGAGCGAAATTGTACATTGGATAACTAGGTAACACAGTCAAAATGTAAAGTTCCTAGAGGACAAAAGATCTCGTTCAGTGAAAGTGTACAAACAATTTTTCAAGTATAAAAATGCACAAAAAAATCAGGAAACAGGTATTTTAGACTTCATACATCCTCTACATGACGAGAAAACTGTAATTGATAAAAAATATCTAGTATGAATCTCTCAGAATGTTTGTCGCCATAGTAAAGGGGATATAATTTCTGGATTTCGCAAAGCTGTTTAGACGCATTAAAAAAATTGCTGGCAAATTTTAGTTGCTTGGATAGGCACCTGAATTATGCGACAGAATAAAATGACTGATTTATGTTCTCAATGTTCATCAAAACATTATTCAAGCAGACTTTATCAAAATAGTTAAATATATTACTTTTGAGTTATTAATAATATCACGATCTAAGTCTTAAGATAAAAATCAACTGGTAACATAATTACCAGGAGAAAATGTTCATTATTATACGTGAGAGGATAATGGCAATTTCAACTGAATTATCGAGTATAATTTGGTTATCACACATGCTCAAAATTCGAAGTTGCTGGAATTTCAGTGTGACAATGATTTTGAGTATGTAGTCCTCGAAGTGATCCCTTGTGTGATTACACTCCAACTGAATGTGCTTTTTTCCAATAGCTGGGTCAGTAGCCTACTTGGAGACTTGACCACTACAAGGACATAAAATGTTGCTTTGTTAATTATGAAGGTGCTTAATAGGCAGATCAATGCTGCCACACATCAGGGGGTCTCCCAATTTTTAAAACATTTCAGATCAGATACCTAACACCTGAAATCTTCATAATTTGAACATGGAGGACATTAGATACATGACGGATTTTACGTGTACCAGCTCCCATTAGAGCACATGGTCCCACAACGGTCGAGCCGAGAGAGGTGTTCACCCTCCCAAGCAATCTCCAAGCCGGTGCTTCTTAACTTTCCGAGTTCTTACGGGAACAGAATTTAGTGACTTGGCCACTGAGGAGCTCTCCAACTAAACGAAGCCCCACCAGTGGGATAGCGTTAGCGCTTTTAACTGGGAGACGGAAGGTGCCTGGTTCGAAACCAGGTCGCGTCCGCCAACCTAACCGTTCGGAGTTTTCCGTGGTTTTCTCCGAAACTTCGCGTAAATACGGGTTAGGATCCCTCAGAAAGTCCCCCACGGAGGGCAATCCCCCCCCCCCCAGGCCTGGATCCCTTGAGCAGATAATTGGCCTTAACACCATACACACGCCCAACTAAACGAAGCACGACACTTAAAAAAATACAGAAGAACGTTCTTAAAAAATTGATTGGATTTGAAGTAGTTCAGCACATGTTTCATTGGTGGAAAATTGTTCCGAATTAGAGAGAGATTATGAACAACAAATTATGCGTTTTGCGTCGCTGCGAACGTCTAAAATCAAAAGCGTTAGTTTCACTGAAAATCTCTTTTTTAAAAAATACACATTACGGAACCAAGTTGAGCTTATATGCCGGCGGCTCTGCATCCACAACAAATGTCGAAACAGACATACGAATTCGAAATAAGAGTATGCATTTTAAAACTTCTTGCTTTTTAGCAATTCGAACAGAAAATGCCTCTTTGGAGAGCATATTTATTGAATTTCGCAACTTATGACGGAAGCTCAACACGCATGCATTTTCTGTCTCGAAAATAAAGAATATATCTCCCCCCCCACCCCCATCTTCAATTCTTGCCACAGTCTATTTTCCGACTAAAACGGCGAATATCAAAACCAACTAAACTCCTCTCGAAACGATGGTTGGGGGGGGGGGGGATGGGGGGAAGATGAGCTCATTTTTATCGCGCTCGCGACGTATAACGCTTTTGCTAAAATGGCGAACGGTAAAAATTAGGCAGGCGTCTGAAGATCGCTAACGAGCTCTGCGCGATATATTATATCCTTTTCGCAGATATGTTACTGTAAAATTCCTGAAGTCACGAACACGCGCTCTCTCCCGCTAAAAAAGAATCCCAGTTCTGGATAATTGCTTAAAGAATTACTTAAACATTTAGTGGGCGACTAAATTTAAACTACTCGGTTATTTAAATTATTTATTCATTAAATGCAAAAATTATTTATCATTCTTGGAATGCAGAACGAAGTTAACACTTCCTCTGTCATTCTCCCTCCCCCTCCCCCTTTCAACAAGCTCCCTTTAGACACCCCCCCCCCTCCCGCGTGTTTTCGAATTTTTCTAACCACGATATCTGATTCGGCAGTCTTTCGGCCAATCACAAATTAAAGCTTTCGTCAATACGATCCACTCGGGATTAAATTAAATTGATATTTAAAGGCGTTTGTACCTTTTCTTCGTTGATGTGATAGAAGCGGTGGTGTTGGAGGGCGGGGGGTGCTAGGGATGGAGTGAGGCAGTCTTTTAAATTTAATTATCCGGGAACTCTTATAGATATATAATCTCTTTCCCCCATTTGTGAATAAAAAGGAATTTATCCGGAATGCATGTATGTGTAACAGAGAAATAGAGACGTTCATGGGGGTAAATTTTTGAAACCGTGAGATAAGTTTTCGCGTTAGGGAGGCGCGGCGAAATAAAAATTTTTAGCGCGAGGTGTCGAAACGAAACCGTCAAGGAGATGCAGAGGCAAATTCTTTTATTGAACTTTGAATTCCAACCATGGAAATTCCGGTTTTTTAGGAATGCAGTATTTTAAACAGTATGTTTTAACAATTGTTGCATTTTTAAAAGGTATGTTTCAGGAATATTCTCATGGTTCCATTTTAACAAAGGAAAACAACCGACGTATTCTCACAGTTTGTCTATTGAATTATGCCTTATAAAACATATTTATATTCGAAAATAAGGTGGCAGTATTTTAAAATAAAAAAAAGTCATAGTGAACAGAAAATTTTTGCGTTTTCGCATAAATACGAAATGCGTGCGACAATATTGTTTGAAAGATATAGAGCATAGTTTTATGTTGATAAAAATGAATTTGATTTAAGTTTTTAAAATCATAAAATGCGCCATCCTCAAACAATCGGGATTATTTTTAATAATAGAATGTCGATGTAGGAAACAGCAAATTGTTTTATGGAAAATTGAGAATAATATGGATGAAAAAGTTGAAAAATTTCCAATAAAACACACTGACATTAATAATTGGTTCATACTTTGGTAAAAATTTACAGTGTTGAAGATAAATTAATATTTCATTAACTTAACTGTAAAATACATTTAACTTTCATATTTTTATTATTTTGTATTTGATTATTTCTCTCTCGAATAAAACTTATTTCAATGGAAGCTTGTCTTTATGTAAATTATTCAAAATTTTAATTACATAATATACCTCTTTTTCCATTTTACTACTTTTATAATTTCTTTGTAAAGCTGCAAATGTTATTTAACGATACGCAATTACCTTTGAAAAGTATTCGAGAACGTTCTCATAAAGGATGAAATATAAAGATTTAAAAAAAAATAGTCTTGGTGTAAAATATGAAAAAAAAAATGTAGATGTATTCATTTGAATAAATTAATTTTAGAATTATTTTTAGATCATATATTGTTAGAGAACAATAATTTAGAAACTTCTTATTTTATTTTTGATACATTTTCTTCACCGCCAAAACCTGTCTTAAATTAGCTTTATTAATTAGAAGCTTGGTCTTAAACGTAACACCTAGTCGCACAACTAGTTCAAAGATATACAAAAGACGTTCAAAAAACGTTCAAAAGACGTCTTTTGAATGCTTTCTTAAAGTCTTATGAACTCTTGTGCTGCTAGGGAAATATTTCTAGGCTTCAGGTCTTCTGAACAGAACTTTTACTCAACAAAAGTACCCTTTAGCTGAAACATGATTCTTTTCTTATTACTTCATTAATATTTTCAGCATGCGTGTTTGTCTTCTAGAGCTTTCAACAGCAGAACTTTATTCAACAAAAACGTGTTCTTAAACAGAATGTTTTCGTGACATTTTACTCCGTTTAAAAGATGCATTACACATAAGTATAAAGAACACTTGTATTCTAGAAAAATGAGAAAATTGCCAATTGCGATAATTTTATTAATTCTCCGAGCAATTAAAATGTGGAACTCAATAATCTTCAATTTTCACAGACATTGGATCTAAAAATAGAGTTAAATATGTGCACTATAAGATATTTAGAATAAACCGATGTTTTTTTCCCCCTCAGACTTTTATTTCCCAATTGGGATATCTGAGCTTCTCTGGCATTTTGAAGCGAATTTCTGTTCGTTTTAAGTATCTTTATCTTTCTTGCTGTTTAATTTTTTCAGTAAATATTACACTTTCGTCATACAAAGCTTTCATTCACATCAGAGATAACTTTTCAATGTGACTAACTTTTCAAGCTCAATTTTCGACCATTTTGCACTTGCGATTAGTCTGGGAATACTAGGAAAAAAGTAACAAAAAATCAGGTCAGTCTTGCCTTGTAAAAGAGTTGTCAGTACTACACTTACTATTTTCAACGGAGGGCATAATTTTCTAAACAGATGTAAAGTAAATACTGTTTTGTTTGAAACCGATTGAAAGTCTGTACAATATAATGTAAACAATGAATGTTTTAGAGAGTAATGTATAGTAATTCTTTTGTATACCTCTGTAAAGAGAAAAATAACCACAAACATTGCTACTTATAACATTTTCAATATAGTTCATGACAATAGTATACAAAAAGTTCCATAACACTCGATCCCAATTTACAGCAATTAGATGTTTTGTTTGTGTTTTAAGGCAAACCTGCACGCGGAGTATCTGCCTAAGATGAGGGGTGCCTTGGTAGGAGGACTTTCTAAGGGGTACTAACGCGTATTCACGTTACATCAGCAATTAGAACATTTACAAACTGAAAAACTGAAATCATAAACATTTTTCACTTTACTAGGAAGTGTAAAGAAACTGAATCGAATTATTAGGTTGGCAACAAAGTAATTTGTCGTTGTCACACAAACCAATATCTTCTATGTCCAAAGAGTTTATTTATTATACCGTTTTTATTAGCAGTTATTATTTGACAATATTCTGACTGATTTACATGGCATATTTTTTAGCAATGTCAGTTCACCATACAATGCTTAGAGTCACATAAAAGTCTTTTTATGCGAAAATTAGGTTAGTAAACTAGTCATAATAGTTAAAATATTAAAATATATCTCCAAAATATTGAAATATATATACATGCCTTGGATAATGTATATATATATATATATACATTATCCAAGTATGAAATATATATATATATATATATATATATATATATATATATCCAAATATTGAAATATATAAAATATTGAAATATATCTTAAAATATATCTCCAAAAAGTGCACATAGCAGATTGACAACGGCGAATTTCTTTCTTAAATAAAAATTTAACAAATAAATTTTCAACAAGTTTTTTATTGTAAACAGCCTAAACATAGGATTCCTACTTTTTACATTTTAAAGTAAGAATTTTACTGGTAATTTTTTTTTTCTCCATGAAAGTTGTCCACCCTCCTCTCTTTTATCACGTCTATGCTGCTAAGAGGATGACATTCAAAATGTCCTGAAATTGATTTTTATGTATGCGTGTGTGCTGTATTTTACAGCAAGAATTTAACGGATACATCTTTTCTTCTTTTTGAGATCACGCGAATTATGTGAAAAGAACTATTTGGGCCCCTATCCCCTAAGAATAAGAATTTCGGAAAACATTCCCAGACAGCACATAAACTTAAATCAAGTTTGACATTTCTTTGAATTTGACGTATTAATGCAAGCTTCACAGTTCAACTCATTCTAAGCTGGCAGCAAGCTTGCAGGAGTCAAGTTGAATTGTCAAGTTTAAATACAGCTTGATTTAAGCTTGAAAATTGATACTCGCGTGATTTTTCCTTTTTAAAGGAGCGTTGATGGCGCCATCTGTGAAAGAGAATGGACATTAATTGTCTAGCGTCCTCAAATTTGCTGAAATTTCGTAAAAGATGTGTTTTATTTTATTACCAGTGCCATATTACCGGCAGGGCAAACGGGGCAACTGCCCAGGGCCTACAGATTTTAGGGCCCAAAAATCTTACATCTTACACTTTTGTAATTTTAAAATAAAATTACAAAGGATAAAAAAAATTCAGAAGTTAAATAATTTTTTTAATTATAAAGTATGAACAATGAAAATAATTCAAATTTACATTTGTATAAATTAATTTTAACTTATTTTTAATTCTTCGAAATGCTCTATATCAATATAGCATACCAATATGTAGGACAATAACCACATTTGTAAAGAGAATTTTTAGCATTGAAAAATAGCAAAATTTTTCAATTATTTGTTACTTTAAGAAATATTTACAAAAATGACTAAAGTGTTTGTATTCCATACATGTTAGCAACTGTGATATAGCATTTCGAAGTAACGTTTAACTATCTGTTTCTTTCATTTCAGATTACTTAACACAAAATTTGTGTTAAGTAAACCCATTCTATATTTCCAAATATGGAAATTCTTCAAAATAAAATACAATTATACTACGAAATTGATTTCAAAATCAGTCGTTTGTCTCGATTTTGGCCAGCAGTATTGCTTCATGAGTGTTGCGGTACTGAAAGTTTTAAAACGTGTTTTTTTATTTTAATTTTGATTTTAATTTAATTTATTTTGATGCATCATTTTAATTCTGATGCATCCCATGGAAAAATAAAAGAAACAAATAACACATCGCCCACTTATCAATTTGGCGAGAAAACAGCGCGGTAAGTCACTTCAAACTTTAGTCATAGCTGCACAAGGCTACGGTGGCGGAATGGATAGCGTGGTCGACTACGGAGCGAAAGGGCCCGGGTTCTATCCTAGCGACGAACACTCGATGGAAACAGATTGAATTAAATTGAAATTTCAGCGTAGAGGGGGAAAATACGCGGAAAAATAAATTATGTGGCGCGCCCCGTGTATTTAAGTTTTTTTTTTTGGAAATTTTTTTAAGCTTGAAATTAAGCTTGAAATGTCAAGCTTAATGCAAGCTGGGCAAGTGTAAACTAGAACATTTGATTCAAGCTTGCATCAAGCTAATACGATTGGAATTTTCAAGCTTATTGACTTGATAAATCAAGCTTGCTGCAAGTTTGATGCAAGTTTGCTGTGCTGTCTGGGATTTTATTATCTTGTACCTACACTTCTGGCCAAAAGTATTGCAAGTTTCAGAAATCTAACCCTTTTCAAGATTAAGCCCCCTCTCCCCCGTCAAAATTAAAAATCAATATAATTGATATTTTTAATGTAAACATGTTAAATTAATAACTTCGAAGACAAGATAGCATTAAGTTAAAGAAGAAAAATAATTATCTTAATTTATAAAAATGCAAAAAATATATAGGTTTTTATAGAAATCATAATCCATTTTGGCTAGCCGAATAAAATTAAATAAAGAATTAATTTCAAGGTTATTCTGCAAACAGAGGATAATAAATAAATGCAATTGAACTAAAGATCATTTATTATGTTGCTGAGCAGCCTTGACTTTGATCACAACAGCCACTCTTTTTGATATGAAATCCACAATGTTTTACAACACTTCTTTGGGGGTTTCATGGTGCCAACTTAAATTATTAGTTCCAGAAGCTCTCATTTCGTTTTTTTGGTGATTTTCAGATGTATTCCTTCCAATTATACTCCATAAGTTCTCAAAAATATTAAATATGACAAATTTCCTGTTCATTTTTTTTCTGGGCTTATTCTCAAACGATGGTTAGATTTCTCAAACTTGCAGTACTTTTGACCAGTAGTGTATGTTAAAGAACTTACGTACGTACCAAATTTCGTAATATTAGCTTCAGCAGTTTTGGCCAGGCGGAATATTAACCTAGGCTCATAAAAAAAAGACTGCCGCGTTATCTAGAACGAATAGATGGTTGCTTTCTGGGTCCCAAAGCTAAAAAGAATAGAATAGTAATATTAGAGAGTAAGAAGATAGTAATAGATCGTATCTGGGTACAAGCACCAGCTTATAAAGGAGAGATCTAAAATTAGGGCAAGCTTCTCGTTCTGTGATCTAGTATTCATAGGAGGTACATAGATTCATAAATTCTAGTTCCACCAATTATTTTCTAGATGTCAGTGGCACATTCTTTTTTGCTCGAAAACGAAATTACTTTCTTGCCAACCACTAGTAATATCCACTATTACATCCAATAAAAAGTATCACGAACAAAGCAAATCGTCGCTTAATACATCTTTTATTTCTTTTTCCAACCCACCGTTCACCTGAAATCTTTTGTCTGAACGTACGCAAGAAAAAGAACGGGGGGAAAAAAATCCCATATGTCAGTCTTCCCTCTCGCAATAGCTTTCAGCTCTCTCTCATGAAATATCCATTCCTGCTTTCTGCCTTAGTCGATAATACCCCGATGTCAGCTTTACCAGCACTTGGAGCGCACATAGGCGGCCTATTTTAATCCCCCCTTTCTCTCCTGCCGACACCCTCCCCCGCATCGATTGGCATTGCAATCGCCGATGAGCCCTCCTTTGTTCCCAGTCACGTTCCAAGGGTTGGAAACGTCCCCGGGCCATGGTGAGTGGTAAGTGACAATTAATTGTAGGGCCCGACACGTACGACTTTTCTGTGACGTGTTTCTCTCAATGAAATCCGCGAGATTACGCGAGACGTTCATCTCTCTCTGAGAAAGGATTCCCATTGTCTGGTCGCGCCCGAAACGCAATAAGTGGGCTCCGTTTTCACAATTCGTCACATATTCCGCTTAATAGTTTCGTTTAGTAACTAACCCTACCGTGCTTAGTGTAGCCAATTGGCTGCACTCTCCCTTTTCCGTAATAAATATGAAATTTTGTAGTTTTTTGTGTAAAATATGCATTTGAAATAAGACCATTATGGAAATAATTTTTAGTTTTTAAAAATGCATGGTAAAATTATTTGTTAAAAAGATAAGCAAGAATTCATAGCGTGCGCATCGAGTTATCTGTTCAAATTTTTGCCCGAATTTTATATTGTTTCTAATTTTGATTGCTATTAGAATATATATAAAAAACTATTAAGAATAGTAGTAGTATAACTAAATAAAGTAGAATTAGACTATTTACTTTCTTTTGTTTTATGTGAACTACAGGATGGACACACTAATTTTTCTGGAAAACTACATGCTGATTTTTTTTTTAAATATTTCCCCCTATTTTTAAAAATATTTTTTTATGAGTAAGCCTAAATCAATTTACAATTTTATTCCCAGCCCATTTTAAAAAGTCATGCATCTAAGGGTTAACGCTATAGCAGGTTCAAAATTGGAAACATTAGAAGTAACCGGTGTTGTACATGATGAGCATAATCATGGAACGTAAGCTGTAGTTCCAAATAAAATTTTGTATTCGTTTTTTAAACCTCGCTGGACTATTTACTCAAAAAAAGAGACGAGAAAAAATAGGAGATAATTGGGAAAAAAAAAAGACTCGTTCTAACTTAGTTATAATTTTTGACAAAGTCTTTATAAAGATTATCGGCTGATGCTCATAAGCAACGTCTTACCGTCGCAGCAGGGGGGTTAGGACATTCTTCTGGCAAAATTTTAAATGATTACTCGGGATCTACCGACAAAAGACTGATGTGTTAAACCGCAAAGCTCGCTCCTTACACAATGACACAATGGAGAGAGAAGTATCTGCTTGTGTCTATTCCAATACATTGACTACCCTGCTCGATGGCAAAAAACGCTTTTCTGAGTGCCGACCTTTAGGTATGTCATGGAAGTAGTAAAACTCTTTAATAGCCTCTTTGAAGTACGTTGACTGAAAGTGGTGTGAGATGAGCCTGAAAGTTGTTTCAGTGCTCCTCTAAGGTCTCTATAATTCAAGAATTTACAACCGAGTTGATTTCATCTTCCCTGAACACAGACCTGTTTTACAATTCCAAGATTCTGGACGCAACGGCTTTAACGTTCAGAGCCGTCTCCAACCACTAGTGGCAACGTCTTCTGAATGGAGGATCGGAAAGCTAATATTTAAAAAAAAAAAACTTTTGAATATTCGTGATGATAATATGGAGAAGAAACTCATTCTGCAATGAAGTTTTTGCAACAAACTAAAGTTAGCCAAGATTGGAAATTTTGCTTATGTAATTTTTTTTTTTGATAGACTGGAGAGTGAAAACCAAGACTCATATAATAAGTGCTCTTTTTCCTGTTTTGATGCTCTTATGGTTATTTTTAGTTTAACTAAGGTAAAAACAGTATTTTATATTCCCGATCGAAATATACATTTAAATCTTATAAATAAAATTAGACTTTTTGTTAGTACATTACTTGGAAATAAAAAGTTCCGTAATTTCTATCCAGTTCAAACACCTGGGAACCCAGTACGAATGTAAAAAAAAAAAAAAAAAAAAAAAGTTAGTCTGTCTCTCATTCTGTCACTTTTTCGTTCTGTTGATCTGTCGGTCTGTGCGTGACACTTTATTTGTTCGTGCATCACGTGATAACGACGGAAGCAAATGAAATGAAATCGGGTGACATGATAGGTGGTCTCTCAATTTCAACTATAGACGCCGATTAAAAAAAATTGGCTAAATTTTGAGATTTTGCAAAAATTTATTGAAAATGTGAAAATATTTGCCCATCACGTATAACCACTGAAGTGAATGAAATAAAATTTAGCATCGTCACAGCTGGTCACTTAAACTATGGGCGTCGAAGTGCATCAATTTTTTTTTTATAAATTTTAAGATTTTGTGAAAACTGAGTGCATTTTCGTTATATTCCTGAAAAATGGCAATGAAATGAAATGAATCCAGGAATTATGTTAGAATGCAAATTAATTTAAACTATAGATCCGAAAATTGTTTTAAATATTTCATAGATTTTGGGATTTTGTGAAAATCGTGTAAATGCTTGTTTTCGCATCCCTCTAAAATGGCTTAAGAGAAGTAGAATGAAATTGAGCAACATGACCAGCAACGACTGAAACAATAAATGCCGAATTAAAAAAAAATAAATTGAATAGATTTTAGAGCAAAACTTTCTTGAGGCGTAATGTTAAAAAATCTAGAGCAAATCAAAGAAAATTATAGAAAATTTTAGAAATAAAACATTTCTCTATGGTCAGTTTTACTTATCCCTCTGTTACTCTCTAAACTGTAATCTTTTAGTATTATACATAAGTAATAGCCGCTTTCTATATTATTTCCAGCATTCTAATTCCATTTCTCACACTCCTACAGTGCTGACGAAAATTCCGGCATTTTGAAAATTTGCATTACATATTAACCCGTCAACGACGGGTACTTCAGCAAGTTGCCTGTAAAACTCGTTATCCTTCACAGAAACTTAGTATGCAGTGAAATTTTTGCACTTGCTTTCTTTCAAAATGCTACATTAATCTACATTATCTGAAAAACTCTCTTTTCTGTATAAAGAGTTAGAGTGCAGTGAATATTACACGTGTCACTCAGTTGCTGCAAACATCTTAACTCATAAATTAGGCTTTATCAGGGAATACGTTTAAAGTTTCGTGAAAGTAGAGAAAACGAATGTTCGTCAGAATGATACTACCGGCATTCCGCGTGTGAATTGTAAAAGCTCAGAAATGAAACTCTGTTAGTCAAAAGTTCACATCTTTGCAATTGTCCCTAAGATATCTTAATTCTAAGTTATGACGTTATTGCTGCAAAAGAGCGATGTGGAAATATTGCTGTTTGACAATACTTCCGGAACTTCCCTTGCCTGTAAAACTCCTTTTTCTGCATAAAGAGACAGAATGCAGTGAAATTATTGCTTACGTGTACTTTGAAGAAGAATCTTCTGTAACTTACCTTGCCAGTAAAACTACCTTTTTTGCATAAAGAGACAGAATGCAGCGAAATTATTGCATATGTGTGCTTTGAAAATCCTTCCATAACTTACCTTGCCTGTAAAACTCCTTTTTCTGCATACATATTCAATGCAATGAAATTATTGCTCATAGGTGCTTTGACGATTCTTCCTTAACTTAATTTGCCTGTAAAACTCCTTTTGCTGCACATAGACTTAGAATGCAGTGAAATTATTGCGCATGCACTTTGACGATCGTTTTTAAACTTACCTTGCCTGTAAAACTCCTTTTACTGCATAAAGAGAGGAAATGCAGTAAAATTATTACACACTTGCTCTTTGACGATACTTCCTGAACTTGTCTTGCCTGTAAAACTCCCATCTATTAGTAAAATCTAGGCACCTCTTACAGCATAGATTCACGTAGCATGGAACATATCTACCATGTTATGGGGGGTTAGCTGTAAGATACATCTGAAATTTAAAATAAATGAACACATTAGTGAAATAAGAGGTGCACTTTGATGCAAACAAATGTGCATTTTAGATAATATTATATAAGAAATTTGACTTGTGTTTATCGAGCCAGTTAAATAACAAGTGAAATTTATTGGTGTTTAAAGACAAATATATTCACTATTTTATTTTTAATGTGTTTCTTATATTAATGCTATTTATTTATCAAATGTACATCAATATTATAAATTCTGTCTCATGGGTGACGATTTTTCAAATTTGTTTTTGAAAGAATGTTTGTTCCTACTTTTTGGCACACATTATATTTTTTAAAGTTTGTTTCTTTCCATGAAGAATTTTCCTGTAAATTGTATATGTATATATCTTTTGAAAAAAATAACTGCAATACATGTGCCGCACAAACAAAATACTCAAAAGAAAAGGGAACGAAAAAAAAAAGCATTTCCAAGAGATTTATTAATTTAAATGCCAATATCAGATTCCATGGTTATTTTTTTACGATAAATTAAAATGAAAAACGAGTTAAGGAAAGTTTAATCATTACCTTAAGAATTTTTTGATGACTGGCGCTAAAGTTGCGTTAATTGATGCAACAGCGTTTAATTATAAAGTGTCACTGTAAAAGTTTGAGTTATCTTGAATACTCGTTATGTCATTGTTTATGTAATATATATTATCTTCACATGTACTCATAGATATCAAACTGTAGAATGACATTATATATGATAAAATAAAATTACCGTTAATATATGAATGTTCAGATTATAATTAATGGTTGTTCACCGCATTCTTGGGAGTTTCTGTTGGAACAGTCTGGTCTGGCACAGTTTTTGATGGAAGGCTTACAATTTCAAACCAGTTCATTTTAATAGCTTGATCAATCGAGAGACATCTGAAAGATTTTAGCATAAAATAACTAAAATAATATGCATAAAATATCATATAATAATACAAATTTATAAATAGTCCACTTAATTTTTAATAAGGTGAAATAAAAGGCAATAGTTGAGCTTGAGTAGTATATAATTTTATAGTTAAATGATTTACTATTTTTCAAAAAGCTTTTTTTTTAAAAAATGTAAATTTGTAAAACGAGTACAAGGTAATTTTTAATAACAATAAAAGCAGTTTTTTTACATAAAAAATAAAAGAAAATTAGCTTTTATTAATCCTAATTAGTTGTTTATAAACACTACACTCAGAAGTTTATAAGTCTTTTTCTTTAACCCCTTAACTGCCCCGGGCGTATAAATACGCTTTGTGCAATCGATGCTTTAAACGCCCAGGACGTATATATATGCCTATCTCGAATAATTTCCTCAGTAATTTACAGCTAGTATTGTAAATACTCTAAATTTTTCGGCAGTAACTTATATTTGAAGAAGCGTTCGCCCTACATGCGCTTATTTCTTTGAATAGGGGAGAGGGGAGCTGCCTAATATGGCAGTTAATTAATATCAGAATATTTTACGTTCCAGTTAGACGAGTAAAAATTATATTAAAAGTTTTCTGTTGAAATTCAAGAGGAAAAATTCTTTCGTTTCAAAAGAGACCAGTTACAACTATTATTTTTTTAAATAGTACTTAAATCATAAAATACAACAGGAATCGCCTGTAAACAACAATTTTTTCATTAATTATAGCTTTAAAAAGCATAATACAATTTTGAAAAAGTACTTTTAAACTGATACTAAATTTAAAAATGCAATAAAAAGTTCCAACAGTAACAACATGCTATTAGTAAATAATTTATTTAAGTAATATTTTTACTAACCTAATGTTTCGTTTCTAAGTAGCAACAAAAGTTAATTTTGAAAATTTTAGCTTGTAAATCATCTGAACCCTTTCAGACCCTGCGTACACAATTGAAAACACCAAAATTACCTAATACTACCATATAGGATAGATGTCCTAACATTAATATAAATTAGATTTTGGAGATAAATATAAATTAATCTCCGAAAGAAAAATTTTATTTAATTCAAAGAGAAATTACTTAAAGAAGTCTGAAAAGTTAAGTGTAACAATGTAGCATTTACTTTATCTTTACTCAGTTTTATTGTATTTTGAGGAAATATGTGCTAGTACATATAATAAAATATTTCATTAAATTAAATTGTTGTTCCATCAATTACCGAAATAGTTATCTCATTTGTGAAGTACTGCACGAAGAATCCAACGAAACCTCTTACTATACCATGTGAGAAGGTAGACTGTAAAGCAACAATTAGTCACAATAAATTATTTACTGAAATTGTCATGTAAAATAGATGAGGAAATTACTTCTTTAAATATGTTATTGAATATTGATTATGCTATCATTACAATAATCAGGTCTTTTATTAATTTTTAAACTAAACAATATGGAAAAACGATACCACTCGCATAGATTATAAAACACTTTTCAGCACAATCATACATTATCGGCTTTCAAAATGCATTCGAAAGCAATCTCACTAAGGTTCAGTCACATCTCTAAACAATTTCATCCCGGTTAATTAATATATTTTGTCTCTTCATCAGGTTTAAAATTTATTTTAATATCCAAAATTGGACTTTGTTACATGAAAAAATAAAACATTATTCTAAGCAATTTCTTAAAATAAAAAATGACAGAATATTTGGATATTTTTGAGGATTTAAGCCCCTTAGGAAGGTAAAAGTTGTCCATTTATCTCTTGCCTTCCTAAGGGGTTCAAACAGATGTGAAAATGTTTGCATCGCAGTTTTACCTCGTGATACAGCTTTTATACATTATTGAAATGCAAAACCCTTTGTTAGCTTACCCTAATAAATATATTACTTAGACGGAGTGTATTCTTCCGTAAACTTAGAAAATATTTAGGGTGCTCATAGTTAAAGTTCCTCTATTTAGATAGGTAGACTGGCAATAATAAAGTACTGGCAAAAATGCTTCCAAATTTGCAGGAAATCGTAATGAGATCACGGAGACCGATTTGGGTTTTTAAAAAAATTAGCACCAGGAGGCATTTCACAAAGTTTTAGTGCGAAAAAACTAGACAAATAACCAATTTTTAAGGGAAGAAAACAATAAAGAGGTTTTGAAGCAGATGCTCTGAACCTCTGCGCGAAGGAAGAATTTGCATATAAAGAGATATAACATCGCAAAACGGAATATAGTGGTGATTCTTTTAAGTAAGTTTTTCTTCTTAAGTCTTACCCTCATGATCTTAGTACAAATTTGCTAGCATTCTGCTGAGTAGTTTTCGTTATACACCGATCCGAATAGGGAAAATATAACTAAGAAAACTCTGTGCTGTAGTCATTTCATCTGAAAAATACGCTTTAATTGTTGCATCAACAGCGTAATGTGCAGTCTTTTGTGTGCCTCTGTATAAAAAAGGAAGGGGAAAAAAATATTATTTATCCTACGTACAAACTGTTCAACGGGCACTTGGTATAATCCTTAGAAATAACATATGTTGTTTTCGTAGCATTCGATTCATATTTTAGGCAGTTAGAGCACGGACAGACAGACAAAGCGAAATGATAAACACTCTTAAGTTTTGGAGAGTATTTAAAAGGCCTTCTATGGGAGAGCATCTAGGGCCTTTTCAGCGCGATACTCATCTTGGGGTACTTAAAAGCAGCGCCAGAGTCTTATCTCGTGTATCCAATTAGTCACTTAATGACCGAGAAAAGTTTTGAGGCAAGTTACCCCTTGCATCATCGTGTGTCTCCTTATGTCCCATCCTCCGTGGTTTTACTTCCAAGCTGCACACACTCTCAACTCCGCTGGGACTTTAATTGCCGTCTACAGCTTAGGATCCTTGCTCTTGTGGAAATATCTTTTATCAGAATTCTCCTGCGGGGAAGAGAGCATTTAGCCCGAGAATTTTCCCGAAAACAAAAACGAAAATTTTGCCGCTGCCGAAAGGAGAACCATGTGTGTGTTTCTGCGAAGCGTTAAGAGGCGTAATTTTTCGCCGTGCGGAGCCATTTAGTCATTTTCGGATGCTCTCTTGTTTGTGAGAATACGGATTGCTTCGTGCCATTAGCTCGTGGAAGATGTTTACCGAAGCCTCCGATGCCACGTGTGTTTTCAGATGAAAACAGCAAAAATTTCTTCTTTGATGTGCTCCGATTTCTGTGTCTTGTTGTGGGTATGCGGAATTCATCGATTCGTTCTGTTAGCCATGTTTTCAAAAATTCTATGCTTGACGATATTTTTCTTTAAAAGTCTATGTCTTTTCAGAGACTGTTTAATTGGCACACGTCTGTCGTTTTTAGTCATTTTTGATGTGCTCTTGTTTGTAAGTAAGAATATGAATTGCTTCGTCCCAGTTTCTGGAAGATGTTTACCTCTGATGACACGCTTGCTTTTAGATGAAAGTAGCAAAAATTTCTTTTTGATGTGCTCCGATTTCTGTGTCTTGTTGTGGACATGCGGAATTCATCGATTCGCTCTTGTTAGCTATGTTTTAAAAAAATTTTATGTTTGTAGATATTTTTCTTTGAAAGTCTACGTCTTTTCGGAGACTCTTTTAGTGGCATATGTCTGTCGTTTTTAGTAATTTTTGATGTGCTCTTGTTTGTAAGTAAGAATATAGACTGATTTTCGTCCCAGTTTGTGAAAGATATTTATTTACCTCTGATGACACGCGTATTTTCAGATGAAAAACAGCAAAAATTTCCTTTTGATGTGCTCCGATATCTGTGTCTTGTTGTGGGTGTGCGGAATTCATCGATTCGTCCTGTTAGCTATATTTTCAAAATTTCTCTGCTTGGCGATATTTTTCTTTAAAAGTCTATGTCTTTTCAGAGACTGTTTAATTGGCATATGTCTGTCGTTTTTAGTCATTTTTGATGTGCTCTTGTTTGTAAGTAAGAATATGAATTGCTTCGTCCCAGTTTCTGGAAGATGTTTACCTCTGATGACACGTATGTTTTCAGATGAAAACAGCAAAAATATCTTCTTTGATGTGCTCCGATTTCTGTGTCTTGTTGTGGACATGCGGAATTCATCGATTTGCTCTTGTTAGCTATGTTTAAAAAAAATTCTATGTTTGTAGATATTTTTCTTTGAAAGTCTACGTCTTTTCAGAGACTGTTTCAGTGGCATATGTCTGTCGTTTTCAGCCATTTTCGACGTGCTCTTGTTTGTAAGTAAGAATATGGATTGATTCTTGCCATTAGTTCGCGGTAAATGTTTACTGAAGCCTCTGATGCCACGTGTGTTTTCAGATGAAACCAGCGACTGGAGAATGTTATAAAGATATGCATCGATATAGAAGAAAAACTAGATTGACTGTCTAATGCCGAAAAAGTGCAGCCTTTGCCATCGCTCAATTTAACTAACAGCAACATGGCGGTCGATCGAGTCACCCATCGCGTGTCACTGAGCTAAGGTACATTTTTGTCACAGCTGGCTGTTCGGCCGGCATTGGGAATTGATTGCGCTACAAAGGGTTAAGACAGTTTTTTTTAACAAATTCTGAGCTTGAAGATATTTTTCTTTAAAATTCTACGTATTTTCAGATACTGTTTTAGTGGCATATGTATCTCGTTTTAGTTTTCTTAGAAATAAATGGAAAACCACACACACACACACATCTGTTACATGTGTTGCTTTTTATGTTTTTATTTTCTGCATTCACTAAATATAAGCACTCAAATTTTTACAGAATTGTTTTAAACACTTTCTTCTTTCATGTTATAACCGAATGTTTAACCAGTATCTATGCACAAAAATTTATGATAGCGATAAAAATTTTCAAAAAATCAAATCTAAATAAATATAAATTATAAGTTTTTATAAGCCCCCACCCCCTCCACTCCCCCCATACAAAAAATTTCTATTCAGTAAAATGCACCCTATACATTAATTAGGCTATGTATATATTTTCAGCCTTCCATCATGGCATGGTTCAGAGACATGTTTAACAAAGGTGGTTAGGGGCTTTACAATGTCAATTCTAACAAAAGTATTATGTATTTATGCAACCATTGTTTTTTTTCATAATTTGTGTCCGCCCCTGAAAGGCGATCAACGAGTAGGATTTTTTCCCTTCGAGAGCCATCGAAACGTGGTTTAAGTCATCATATATTTATTTTCATATCTCCGACACATTTTAGGACAGAATCCTCAAATTTAGTCCAGCACTTTTTGAATGTATGGGGAACATTTTACTAATTGTGAATTTCATTGTTTGGGGATCGCATTTAAATTTGGTATTTATTAAATTTAATCTCCTGAAATTTTAACTGATACCAGAAAATTTCGTACTTTTCCTTTTTACGTAACTTTGAAATTTATCGTATATGTCTATGATCAACAAATATGGAATAAAAGCCTGGGGTAGTGTTTTTGGGATACCTTGTACATTATTTTTATACCAATTTATCAGTTAAAAAAATTAGTGCAGCGAACTAGTGATTATGGGATTATTGTAAATCATTTTAGTTGTTGATGGAATTGGGAAATAGGTGTCTCTTTCCAAGAAGGGTTGAATAAGTGTAAATCCGATACAATCGGTTCCCATCAGACAGGGTACAACATGTTCTAAATAAATCCTTCCAAACTGAATTTTTGGTGGGTTTTTTTTCCCCATTTGAACTGCTTTCGTTTCGCCGTTCTTTAGGACTAAACTTAAAAAATAGCACGCCTAAAATTGCTCTAGGAACAAACAACCGTTCGTGAAACTAAACGCAAAGCAAATTATTAGCAGCATCTTCAAACACCGAGACTGAACAAATACTTCCCCTGCACGGTGACATCAACGCGCTGTTAAAACACATAAAACGCAGCAATTAATAAGCCCTAACATAAAAGCTCATTTTCTCCCTTAATATGTTGTATGACTCCAAATGACTTATCTTACTGGTCAGTTAGCAGGCATAAAATTCTTTTAACTACGGTTATTGTGTAAACGTAACACAACACACGCAGAACTGCGTGTGCAATCTTTTGCCCAATTTTCACTTAAAAGATTTAACTGCGTGTTAAATTCAATTCTTGAGGGGGGGACTCCGCAATTGCCTCTTTCGGCTCTGAGCAACGCTTCATTTTTATTAACACTCATTTAAAGGGAAGAGAGAATCGGCACAGAAGAGAAGAGAAAATAGAGAGGGGGCGACGTTTCGAGTTGAATAGGGGAGAGAGAAGCTGGGGGGGGGAATGATTTCGTCTCTGGGAGAGGGGAGAGAAGGCAGGGAGAGACTGTTTTCCATTAAAACGCGAAAACTCAAAACGTCATAATGTACCCGAGTGAGCATTTTGAATTACATGATTAAGGAAGAATTTTAAAACGCGTAATATAGAAGGAGTTGAGATGTGATGAGTTGAATCTTGGATTCTTCGAGGAAGAGAACTAATTGTATAAGAGCTGGTACCCGTTCTTCGTAAGGATGAGAATCTTTGTTTTCTTTCTTTTTTTTTTTTTGGATCATGATGATTTACACAACTAAAAGAAACTATGTGAATAGTAGATGCATTTTATGTTTTGCGCATATGCACACTAAAAAAATGCCGAATTTTACGAAATTTTCTTGACGCAAATTTTTATTGAATAATTTTGTTGACTGAACAAAATTTACTTATAACTCTCATACAATCATTGAAATTTTCGTTAAAAGGAAAATTATTCATTTGAGATTTGTCCCAAAAAGTTTTGGTTGGATCTCTACAATTTTTTTTCCCAATGGGTGGGACACTTGCTCATCAGGCATTTTGTCACTACTAATCCCCAAATTGCCACAACTAAGCCCCAATTTTTATCTTCATCTAACTTTTTTAAGATGTATTTTTGCATGTGTGTGAAAAATTTCCACCCATTTCGACTGACGGTTTCTTATAAATTTGAAAGTCACCGATAAATTGCTAAAAATCGAAGAAATAATACTTTTTAGATTTTTAGAAGAGCTAAAGATTGTTTTCTCTGCGGTAGATTTGTGTTTGAAACTGATATACAAAGATGTACACAATTGATGTGAAGGACATGTTCAATTGTAGAACATCAAAATTGTTCTTTGTTTTTTAACTAAAGCGTGGAATTAAAAGTCTTTAATCATCTAATAACCATGGTATAATATATGCTACCATCCTATAAGCGGTATTTTTTTACGGTAAAAATGTTTTGAAATGTAATTTTGAAGTTATAAAACCATTAGTTGAGCCTTAATTAATAACAGTAGTAGATTGGGTGCACATATGACAGCAGTAATGGGTGACTAATATTTTAAAAGCAACATGGACGAAGTCTACAAAGAAAACATGTTTCCAATGGTAAGATTTTCCTACTATTTTAATAATATTTAAAATAAAAGAAAATAATAATTACCATTTATATGTAATAAAATATATGCTTTATCACTAGAATAGAATAATTTTTTAAAATGTTGCATTTATAATCTGTAGAAGAGTTTTAAAATTATGGTAATACCACTGTAGAAAAACATACAAAAAATAACCTTTTCCCGCATTTTTTTATTATATTTACATTATTTGACCTTCTAATGCCCACCATAAAAAATTCCAAAGAAAACAATTATTTTTTCGTTAAAATGGTGATTTTTGAAGTAAAATAACGTAAATATAATAAAAAACTGTGAAAAAAGTCATTTTTTTATGTGTTTTTTCAATGGTAGTACATGATTTTAAAACTCTTCTAAACATTGTAAATGAAATTTTTTGAGAAATTATATGTATCGAAAAAGCATATATTGTCTTACATATAAATGACGTTTATTAATTTTTTTTTCATATTAAATAATAGTAAAATAGTAAAAGCCACCCTATCTTATTAGTGGAAACAAGTTTTCTTTGATGACTTTATCCATGTTGCTTCTAAAATATTTTTCATTTATTAATCCTGGCATCTGTGAACCCAAACTACTAATATTATTAATTAAGGGTACAATTAATGGTTTTATGACTTCAAAATAACATTTTTACGCATTTTTATCGTAAAAAAAATAGCATTTAAAGGATGGTAGCAAATATGCTAGTATGGGTATTAGAGGGTTAAAAGAGCACCACGTCAACGAAAAAATGATTTTTTTTGCTTGAGAATTTCTCATAGGGCGCATAAGAGGGTTAAAATGAAGTCAGCCAAACAAATTTTGACCGTAATACTTATACGTCTCTCATCAATATTCTTCAAAAATCTCGTCATATTAACCCTTTAACGCGCAGTGTTCCCGCTCTGGGAACACCAAACTCTGACGTTTTGACTGTTGCCAGTCACGAAGAATAGATTGGATTTCTATAAAAATAGTTGCAGGTGACATAGCTCCACGAGAATCCTTTACTTTTTAGCACGTCATTTCCCGTAAAAAAAATGGTCACGATTATTTTTAACAGCACTGACATCTGCTGAAAAATGGAAGAATGCGAGAACAGCTGGATAGATTGCCCAATGCTGAAAAAAAGGGCATCCGTTGCCATCTCTCTACTTAACTACCAGCAAGATGGCGGACGATCGAAACGTCCGACGATGAACGTTGCGATAGTCCGCCATATTGCTGGTAGTTAAGCCGAGCGATGGCAACGGCTGCCTTTTTTTCAGCATTGGGAAAGGTTTGCACCTCAAAGGGTTAAACTAAAAACCAAATCTCAAAAAGAAACACTAAGATTCTCAGCGAAATTGACTATTATATCATCAACGGAGCAGCACCAAGAGGCCAAAAATCGGGAGACCTGGCGAAAAGCGCCCGAGGCAAAGAAAGCAACAACTGTAATAACTATCCCACAAAATTTTTCCACGATCATTATCTGACCAATTAGATGCAGCAAGATATACTAACTCCTTCTCAGAGAGCCACCTTTAAAACTCCTTCGGACCAATTAAGTTCGTAAAAGAGACGACCCCATAAAAATCTCTTCGCTCTCTATTATCCCTTAACATTTTTAGAGTGGAGGGGGGGGGAAGAAGAAGTGTGTGTGAGGGGGAGGGAAATATCTCCCCGAGTTTATTCCCTACCACCGTTACAATTTGTTTTTGAAGCTTGACAGTAATGAAAAGAAGTTCGGCAAAATGGAGAAGCCAAGGAGAGGACGGGAGAGAAACTGAGGAGAGAAGATGAGGACGGAGAATTGAAAAGAAAAAAAAGAAAAAATGCCGAAGGAAGAGAGAGATAGAGAGAGAAGCTAGGAGAGGAAGAAAAAGTGAAGAAAAAGTAGTACGGAGTGAGTCTTAATAGATTTAAGCGACGATAAGCGAATTCAAATTAACAGGGCTTTCTTTTTACAACGCGTTATGCCGTCTTTGCGCTAACGATAGCACATTGCAGTTCGGGGGACTGTCCACAAATTGATGCGCCAACTTAGAGGTCGGATGTGGCGCGTTTTTTGTTTTGTTTTTGTTTTTTCATGTGTGAACGAATAAGGGTTTCGGAGGTTTCTTGCAACGGTTTCATTGTTTGTTAATTCTTTGTTAGTATTTATCAACAGCTTTTATTTTTGCTCTGAAAGTTTTACAAACTTGTTTTGTAATTAATAAATGTCGTTGTTGAAGGGGAAATTTTGTATAGCATAATTATCGGACTTTAATTGTTTGCAGTAAGTTGATTCGAGCTAGCGTACTTTTTAATAAAATTCTCATTAAATATTTCATTTCAGTAGAATCATAATGAATTTTTGTTAAAATTGACATTCCACAAACTGATGCGCCAACTTATAGGTAGGGTGTGGTCCGCTTTTTTTCATGTGTGAACGAATAAAGGTATCGGAGGTTTCTTGCAACGGTTTCATTGTTTGTTAATTATTTGTTAGTATTTATCAACAGCTTTTATTTTTGCTCTGAAAGTTTTGCAAACTTATTTTGTAATTAATAAATGTCGTTGTTGATGTTGAAGGGTAAATTTTGTAAAGCATAATTATCCGACTTTAATTGTTTGCAGCAAGTTGATTCGAGCTAGCGTACTTTTTTATGAAATTTTAATTAAATAGTTTATTTCAGTAGAATCGTAATGAATTTTTGTTAAAATTGACGACTGCTGAAGTTTTCTTGGTACAACGGATTTTCTTTTAAGAATGTGCATATCTTTTGTGTTTAATATTGGGTCAAAAAGTATATACTAAGTGTACAAAATAAAAATGAGATTAGTTCTCTGAATAAAAATGAATTTAGGGAGTAAAAAAAAATATTTTTCTTATTTTATTTTATTTATTGTTTATTATTTTATTTAATGTAAATAATGCTTTTAAAAATCGTAATAAAAATTGTTTGCTTTCAGATAACAGGCGTACTCCTTTATGCACATTTGGTATACCACGCTTCATAACAAGAGAATCCTGTTGTAGTATCTTTTACTGGTAAGTATATTCATTGGTGTTAGGAGATAAATTATTTGAAATAAATAAGACCAGAATTCTTTTTTTATATTCATGTATCTTTTTTGCTTTTTTTGTGACTGTACATAAAATAAATTTCCATTAAATACCATATCTTTCAAAAATAAATAAATAAATAAATAAAGGATAATACTTTTGGCATTATAAAATAGGCCGACGGTTGATGTATGAAATCTAATTATTTTTCTTTTACTGCACGAAGTTTGAGTAGGTGTGAAAACAAGTTTCATTGGCATGTATATCCCTCTCACTGGATTTATAGCTTCTGTCTAAACAATTTTTAAATAACTATCAGGTATAAATACTATTAAAAAATCCGATGTGGACACCACATGATTTCCTTATGCATCCATCATATTATGTACATTTTCGAAGCACTTTATTTAAATTTATTTCCATTTAAAGCAAGATACGGCAGTTCAAAAATATTAAGGGTTGGTGATTTCCTGAAATATATTTGGTGCTAAATTTGACAGTATTTCACCAAAAATTTCCAAGGTTTGGTGACAGTTGGCGAGATTTTGGACAAGGCTCAAACAGTGACAGTGATTTATTTCTTGAGATTACATACAACTCTTTTTAATTCCATTTACTATCCTTTTTCACAAAACTAATAATATTTTCACTTTGAAACAATCATTTGTAGACAGATCGAGAAGTATATTTATTTTATTACGTTTGTGTGAAGAGAATATCGTAACTACACGGTGTTGCAGGGCTTCTGTAAAATACTGTACAGCATTTCATTTTCGAAATGCTTAGTGAAATTCCCAAATATTTCGATATGTATGATGCACGATTATGAGAATAGATGAAAATCAGTAATCGATCCATATTTGTATAAAACGATATTTTATGTAAAAATGGTAGTATAAACTACAATAATAAATTCCTAAAATGGGATTTTTTTTCCCCAACACAAGATGCAAAAAGCTCTCATTAAGTTCATGAAACAACACCAAAATTTAACCAAGTGAGGCTTTTAATGTGTACATTCAAAAAACGTTTTTATACGTTCTCGTGTTGTTTACTTTAACTTTTTATCCCTCTCAGTATTTTTCTAATTATTTCTGCTTTAAGGATTAAATTTTTTATTACTTTTTTAAACCTTATCGCTAATTGTTACTGTTTGCTTCTCAGTTCAGAGTCAATAGACATTGTTGGCAGCGTTTAACTGACTGCTGCTTTCTCAATCAGGGAGTTATTTACTCAACAAACTTAAAATAAAGAACACAACTAGGATTGAAGAAAATATTTCTCCCGCCTTTTATCTAATAAGCCGTATGGATAAGACACTGGACTTGATAGATGGCTCGAGTGTGAAAGTCCCGGTCCCATCGCGTGGCTGTCGAGTTTTGGTCGGTTTTCTCCAGATGCAACGTGAATACGCGTTGAAACCCTCAAAAAGTCCATAACCAAGGCCTCCCACTCCCGTAGGTAGATGCCCCTCCTGAAGGCTTGTTATAGTACATAAACATTTAGCTAATAAGAGCTCGATAAAAATGGATTTTTCATGAGATGTGTTATCGTTTTTTCTTTAGATTTTGATTTCATACCAGTGTTTGCTGTTCTCAAGATAAAAAAAACCGAATATTTTTATGGCGTTCTGTTCTTGATAAAAATATTAGAAGGACAGGAAAGTAATATGTCATTTTTTTAACATAAAATTCAAGCAAATAAAATTTCAACCAGTTTCTAATTACAAACAAGATGTGCCTAAACATGGAATTCATTATTGTTACATTTTAAAGTATGAATTTTATTTAAAAAAATTTTTTCTTTCATAAAAGATGGCCACCTTCCTCTTTTTTACGTCTACCCTCCTTGGAGAACGATTTTCAAAATGCCCTGAAATTGATTTTTAGGTATTCGTGAGTATTGTATTTTAAGCAAGAATATTATAGATATCTTTATTTTTCCTTTTGAATCACGCGAGATATCTCAAACGAACATTTTGAGCCTCTACCTACCATATTTTCCGAATTTTGGAAAAATTTTGTATAAACTAGCACCTATGTTAATCCTTTGGGTGTCTTTGAAATAGGCAAATAATGTAAGCTCTTTTCACGATGCAATGTTTATGTAGCATTAAAATTATAAAAAATGAAAAAAAAAATCCACAGGTTTCGTAACTAGAAAAAGTAAGCTCTTAATATTACTTAGAAGCTTGAAAATTAAAACATACTTTGTGAAACCCATGTGCTTTAATTAATGTAAATTATAGTTGAACTGTAGTGTCTTAACCACTTGGCGGGTTAAAAAATCATGTACAATCCAAATTTCGTATTATTAGCAGTAGTTTTGCCGTGGCGAAATATTGACGTATGATTAAAAGACGTTACTTACCGGCCCCCTTATGATGCTTTAGTTAATGAGCATTCTGATTGCCAAATAATAAATGCGATCTAACTACTTTTATGTGTTCTAACATCCGTTGTTAAATACTGTTAAAAATTCATAAGTAGAAAAACTCAATTTTGTAGTAATTATCAATAAGAACTTATTATTATATAAAGCAATAGATTCCCACTAGTTTTAAAATTACTTTGTCCTTTTAATCCATTTCAGTGTATGTTGTCCACAAAATATATATAAGTATAATGACGTTGTTTCAAATTATGAATCATCCTTTAGTAAGTTTAGGTTGCGATTACCTATTAATAAATGGAGTTATGTAGCTACTTGTTATAGGATTTCTTTTATATTTGTTCCATAAGTTTTCATATGCTCTAAAATACTTGAATACTTTTAGAATCATACAATATTTATAAAATCAATTTTGAAAGTAAAATTTTTATTTATGAAGAAAATAATCGTTAACCCTTTTTCAAAATTATTTTTTAATTAATTTAATAACTACTACCTATCGTTTTTTAATGCGAATAAATTAAGATTTCAAGAAAAAGCAAACTACATATTAATCCAATTATCCCTTAATGCCAATTCGTTTGTTTAAAAAAAAAAAAAGCCAATTCGCTTTGTTTTTCTTCAAACAAAATATTTCGATATTTTTTAAATCTCTGCGGACTTCTATATCCAGTGCTTTAGCTTTATCGGTGAATTCTTTCTGTTTCTGTTTTTTTTTTTTATAAAAAAAGGAGGTAGAGGGAATATTTCACACAGAAAAAAAAAATCTTGGAAGGGTGGTCTCGACCCCTAGGGCGAGTCATCAACTCGAGTAGGAAAAAACGGGGCAAGAACCCCCCACTCGATTGACGGGTAATGAGCTGGGGTCCCTCTTCGATGCTATACTATCCCATTAGAGAGCTCTAGTTCCTCTGTTTGGCGTTCATTGATTGGAAAAAAAAATTCTTTGAACTATTATATATTTTTTCTTTGTTGTTCTTGGGTCATTCTCTCTCTCACTAAGGATTATGGAGGAAAAAGTTTTTGTATAGCCTAAGGATGGACATGAACGTTTCGGTAAATGGAAATATTATCTAAAGCAATTTGGCAACAGCACCGTGATGTATGTTTGTGGCTTAAAAATGTTGATGCGGGTAGGTTGGTTATATTTTATGTGAGAGATTGATTGAAAATGTTAAAAGAATAAAAGAATAACTGTACAGAAGTCCATTAAAAATATTTTAAATTAAAGGAGATGATAAGATCTACGCCAAAGAAATGTTGACTACGTTTACGTAAATTTAATTTTGTTTATTTATTTTGTAAGGTTCAACTGAGTTTAATTAAAATACCTTTTGACAGTGTAAATTTATTAAACAATTTCACGTGTAATATTGCAAAAGCAGGCTGCATTACAACATACACTCTTAAATTATATGCCGGTATATAAAATACACCTGTAATAATATATTAAGAGTGAAATAACTTAGAAAGATTATATTTAAGCTACTGATGTTGAAATTATGAAACAGAAATTATCTGAGAATACAAAGTATTAAGCAGAAATTAATTTTAAATAGCCTTTTCATTTTTCACCCCTTTTAAATAAGAATTTTTTTAAATTAAAATTTATTTATACCGATTAAGTCAGGCATCTACGTTATAACATGTATTACCCAGTTGTATAGCATGAGTTACCATACACTTAGTATATTTTAATTCAATAACCAATATCATATACAAAACAAAGTGATGCTTTGTGGTAAGAAAGGTACATACAAACTCTTATAAAGATTAATGCACTTAAGAACTAGATTTTTAGCAGAAATACAACTCTGAAGTATGGGCAGAAAACTCAAATTTTTTTTTTTTGTAGCATGAGTTACCAAGCAATTTTAATTAAATTTTTAAAAATTAATTAGTTATAATAATTTTTAATGATTTATTGAAAAAGAGAAAACAATTTGTTATCAGCATGAATTTTGTTGAAAGAAAATAAATGCATTTTTTTACTACTCCAGTTTAAAAATGCGATTTTTTAAATAATGTAGCATGAGTTACCGTGGAATCACCCATATGAGTTTATTTCATTTTTTGCATTTTATTGAACAAAAATGTAATAAAATAATTTGATTTTATGTGATTTTCTGTATTTAATCTATATATAAAATTATCTGAAAATATTAATTACTACGAAAAAATTAGTTACTAAATTCCAAGTTTTAATTCAGAAGAAATTAAAGTCATTTCTTCTATTTTAAAATAGTAGAAAAAACTATAGAAAAAGAATTGACTTAACTCAATATGAATTGGTTTTAAAATTAGTCATTTTTTTCTCTTTCAAGTATAAGATATTCATTCTCTCAAAAAGTGTATGCTTTTTATCATTATCTTCGAGTAACAAGTTAGTCTCCTAGATTTAAAACGTATTGTAAGAAATAGAAACCATTAAAGTAATTGTTAAAAATATTGAAATAATATATCAAAGGCAGATTTTATTTGCAAAGTTTTTTATTATTTTTATCTTTTTCGTAAACACAGTCTAGCTTTTCAATTAATTCGCATTTTTGAAGAGACTAAAAAACTATTATTTATATAAAATTTGTAACTTTTTATAAGTTGGTACTCAAAATTAGCATTGCATTTCTACTGCAGCATTCAAATATTCATTAACTTGGCAAAAACTTTTTTGCTTATTACAGATGGATATTTTTTTCGAAGCTGGTACATTATTCTTAAAAATTTTTCGCATGAATATTAATGCTACCTAATGAATATTTATCCAGAAGTTTTATTTCGCTCCTTGCACGATATGTTGTTTAAAAATTTGTCTTCACCATGTACATTTTATAACAAGATTAATAGAATATTTTGTTCCGGCATCTCCTGTGATTACATAACTTTATGAACGGAGTCGATAGCTAGCATTAGGTATCGACGAATTACAAAAAGGGAAAAGTTGTGTAAGAAATCACCAATTTTAACAACTAATGTGCTCATCCTCAACACGTTTTATCACGAATTACATTATAGTTATTAATTAGTGAGCGTTTCCTTTATGGAAAAATGCCCGTCAGAAATTATTAAATAACGTGACTGGTACACAGAGTTTCATACATATTAATCAATCAGCTGATTTTATTAAGCTAGGTGTGAAATATTCTTCCACTTTTCACTTGTATGCTCCAAAAACATTAAGATGTGATTCATCATATTCTTACAAAGATGAATACGTGAATAAGTGAAAAATCAGGAGAAAATTGCTTAGTTGATTTGAAATAGAAATAAGCTTTGAAGAGTCAAATGCATGGAATGAAAAACTACGTATTCTGACAGACAAAAATATGGTTATGCTAAATTTAAAAATAAGAGTTTGTAAACGATTTTAAAATCAAATAAATTATGCCGGATATTGGCGAATATTACAAATGCTTCTTTATAATTTGCACTCTATGAATTCTTCAAAAGGTTCAACGTTCAACCTATGATAATTACCATACATCCAGAAAAATAAATTCATTCTGAAGAGCCAGTTTTACAATGCTTTTGTTTTACAAGTCATATAGATTGCTCTGTATAAACAATACAACTTCTTAAATAATATTCTTAAATCATTTTTTTGGTTTTGGCTTCAATGTTTTTTTTTCCTAAGGCTTTTTTTAAATACCAGTTTTATGGTAATGACTTAGGGTTTTTCTTTGGAAAAAATCAGGGCTAATTGTAAAAGTAGAAGAAAAAACATCCTCATAAATTCAGATATGCTATAAGAAATAAATTTTCTTATTAAAAGGGATTTTCTTATTAATAGTCTAGACATTTCATACCATCCGCTTTCTTTATTAGTATGTTATTGTTAAAAAGGGAGTTTTAATAATTTTATATAATTTAAATTTATCTTAAGGACCTTCCTAACTACAGAGTGCATTTTTTTTTTAATATTTGAAAAAATGCCCACTTATTGATATTTCATTCTAAATTTGATTTGATTTGGGGAATACGGTCAATTATCTACACGAGGGATCTAAGCTGAGGGGGGGGGGAGGGGGTACCCTTCGTGGGATATTTCAAAGGGTTCCGAACTAGTGATGTGCCACTCGAATGATTTGCATAACTGAATAATCGATTTCGAATAGTATCAATAATCGGTTAATCGAAAAGTGAATATTCCTGATTTTTACTGTTCGAATAGTATTCGCTTTTAACTACGATTTTACTATTCGTATAGTATTCGTGTTCAATCTCGGTTTTACTATTTGAATAGTATATTCAAATAGTATTATCACGAATAGTATTATCACGAACGGATTTAATAATCGAATAATTCGAATAGTTTAATTCGTTCATGCTCATCACTGCCCTAACCCGTATTTACGCGAAGTTTCGGAGAAAATCACGGAAAAATCCGAACGACTACAGGTCTAACGGACGTGACCTGGGTTTAAACTAGGCACTCTTAGTCTCCCAGTTCATAGGGCTAAGTGCTCGGACACTGGTTGGGCATTATATTCTAGAATAGAGTTAAAAACTAATAATAACACTAGAGAAAAAGGTATATTTTTTAATTTTTTAACATTTTTTTATTGATGGATTGATTTTTTTAGGCTGAAAACATATACATAAAAATTTCTATAAAACGACACTTTTGCAAAACATTAAAACTCTAAGATATATTTATTATTTTAATTTTATTTTGACGTTTGATACCTCTTTGAGGGAGTGAATCACTTTTATAGCTTTAACAATCACATTTGAAAATTTAGAGAAATTAGCGTTTTTAGACGCAGAAAAATCATGAAAACGTTTGACGATTCATTACTTCAGACAATGAAAAATATCTTCGCTATATTCATTGTCGCAGTTCGTTCCCTAAATAAACTCCTTTAGAGTATTTTATTAAAGTTTCACAACATTACAATTATAATTTTTTGAGTTAGGATGTTTTGTAATAAAGCAAAACCTTAAAAATCTCATTTTGAAAAAAAAAAAAAAAAAAAAGCAAAAACTAAACTGAAATACTACTCTTTTTTCTGTGAGAGGACTCTCATTAAAATAACTGTAACTAAAAGTTTTAAATGCGATCGCAGAAACATTCGAATTAATGTAGAAAGCTAAAACATTGGGATTTAGTACTAGGCCAAAAGTAAAAAATTATTATTTTTTTCCTGAATTTACACTTTAAAAACAGTCAGGCAACTTAAAGTATATTTTTTCAGCGCTGAAAACATGAGAGTTGAAGGTACTATAGAAAATTTAATGATTTTTTATGTACTTTACTGTAATTTGTCTTTGAACAAAGGTTTTGACTTTTGACATGTGTTAAAAGAAACATGCTTAAGAAACGATGGGGATATTTACCAAGATTTTGAAAAGCGAATTCCGGTTTGTTTATGTGATGTACTGCCATCTAGTGAACGGCTCTGAAACTAGGAAACTTTTCCATCTCTTGGTTTTTGAATCATTACTCGAATGTGTTGTTTTCTCAGGGCCATATTCACGCACAAAAGAAAATGATTTTTTCTTTCTTTTTATCTTAGTCATAAAAATACTTATCTTATACAGTGTTTTATACAAGGTAAAATTTCAGACAAATTAATTTAATTTAACAAATCCCTTTTTCCAATAATCTTATTATTATTAGTATTGTTATATGTAGACGATATCAGTATATTTTTTTAAAATTAATTGATATTTTAGAAAAGCAAAACAGCAAAAAAGAATAAAATTGTTTTTAAAATGTTTGTTCTCTAATAATGCAAAGCAGAGCGAATTTGAGATAATAATTGAAATTAAATGGAAATGCTTCTCAAAATGTATCTATCAATAATTTAACCATCTGTAAACATTCATATAAAACATGGGTGCGTGAGAAATTATGGTAGAAAATTCTAGAAATCAAAGAGAGCAGCAGGACTACTTTCAAATTTCATGAGAATGCAGTTTCATAAAGATAAGTCTTCTTGCGCATGTAAATTAGCAAAAATTTGTAGATGTTGCTGTTAGTTAAATTTAACATTTAAGAGTTACAGTTAATGAAATACGACTTCAAAATTATGGGGTTTTCCTAAAAAATACACTAGAGTGCAACATATTTTATTTTGAATGATAGAGTTTAAAACAGCGGTTCTCAACCTTTTAACGTCGCCCCTCTCCAACAGAGGTTAACTTATGGTGGCGCCCCCCCCTTACATTTTTCAGCATATATTCAGTTTTTTTAATCTTTAACAATGAACATTTAATCGAATTTTCTACAAAATAATGTTATCAGTAAAGTTTGAATGAACATTTTAAGCGTATGTATATATTTTTGATAATGTAGATGATAATGTAGATTTTGATAATGTAGATTTTGATAATGTAGATTTTGATAATGATGATTTTGTAAATGTATATATTTTTGAGTAAAAATGAGAATAAATAAGACGATTTTTTAAAAAACAAGCATCACTGATTGCTCTTTGGTTTTTCTCGCCCCCCCCCCCCACCCGACCCCCTGCAAACGCTCTGAGCCCCACAGGTTGAGAAACGCTGGTTTAAAAGAATGGTTTCATTGTTTACGAAATCTTCTAGCAAGAATTTATTTAAGGGGAGAGTCCTCCCCAGACCCCCCTGGACCCCCCCCCCTTACAACTGTATTAACTTATGCTAACGTTGTTTTAATTTTTGGCAACTAAATGATAAAGTCTTTTTTGAAATAATTTACCTTTATGACCGTTTGGACCCTCTCCGAAATATTTTTCTAGATACGTCCCTGCTTGTGCTAAACACTGACTAACAGCTCAAAATTTTTACAAGATGACTAACAGCGTTTTGTTGTATTAGTGTATTGCAAGACGCATTTACTAACAGATCAAATTTTTTCAAGGTGATTAATATCGTGTAGTATTAGCGTTACAAAATATTCCCCAACACACGATCACACTTTGTAGTAAATAAATGCGCAAAAACGATTCAATAAATATTAAAATCGTTTGTTCATTCTGTTAATTAGTCATTTCTATTTTTATATTTGTGTTTTTTCATGCAAAGTGACACCTAGTGGATATTTCCCGAACTTTTTTTCGAAATTCTTAGAGCGCAACTCATGTATAATCTCTATACTGAATTTGGTTAAAATCCGTTTAGTTATAACCATCCCGTATTTACGTACGTATTTACACATGTACGATCTATTATGACCTACCGTGAATCCCTTTGGACAAGTTTGGGGGTGACTTCTGTACGTGTATATACATACGTGCGTGTGTAACTCTATATCTATAGCAATTAGCCGTAGAATGTTGAAATTATGTTTTAGGATCTATTGCAACATCGTGCAGCTTTCTGTTTTGGTTAACTGGACAGGGTAATTAATTATCAGGGTGACCCGAAAGACTTTCGTAGCATTAAGGTCTATGTAGATATATCAATAAGTTAAAAGCCTATGTTCAATCATTGTTGGGTTATGATGTTAATTTCGACAACTGTAGCGAAGTTTAGATGACTTTTGGTAAAATAGTGCCAAAATTGGTGCCAAAAATAAGTTTGCTTGTCGATATGTCTTACATTTGAAAATAAATAACACCAAACCTTAATATCATTGAATTATCTTTTCTTAATTCCAAAGTAAATAAAGTTGAATGAAGGGCATGGTACTTACGTATTATCCGGCGGTCATTCCCCCCAAACTGTTTTTTCGTCAAATGAGTTGCCAAACTGTTGCCAATCGTATTCAAAACCATTCATAATTTCATGTTTCCGGCATTTATCTCGGCAAAAAAAAAACGCTCGTCTTGGCGGACCGCCGGGATAATACGTAAGTACCAAGGGCATCAACAATGTGTTTAGACAATCACCCAAAAGTCTTTCAGTACATTAAACTTCAATACAAAAAAGGTTTCCCATCTGTATTTACCGCTGATTCTTGGTTACATATTTTTAAAAAATGGTTATGACTGGTTAAACACATAAGTTCAACAGTGTGTTAAAACACATAATAATTCCCTCTCTTTACTTACTTCACTGCCTGAATTTGGTATGTTTGTTCTTTTCTTACAAGGCACACAGAAAGTTAAAATATTTCTCATTTAAACGTAGAAATTTGCCTTAAAAAACTTGAAAAATATATTTTTTATATTAATTATAACATACTTAAAAAAAAAAAAAACACTATGCAACTATCTCGAACATTATTTATCTGTTACGGACATATTAGCACACGCATAAACCTATATATGTTACAACTAATTGACTTTCTTTTACTCGTAGTTGTTAATCATTGCTCAGATTCCATTTCAGGAATTCAACTTTACAAGCGGCTTCTTTTTCTTCTTTTTTTCGATTTTTTGTTCCTTTCCTAAAACTACATCGAACAACTTTCTTTAAACAACAATTCAAAAATCGGCCCTCTTTAAAAGGATGTATCATTGCCGCCATTCTATTTAATGGTTTTTCGAGAAGAACGACACTGAAAAAAAAAATATCATTCTAAATTTTCCTCCGGATAAAAAAAATGGCGCAATCGCTAATAATAATAATAATAATAATAAAAATCCTGAGCATAAAATTGCAGAAAACGCACAAAGTAAATAATGTACTTTCGCGGCATGCATAATCGAACAAAAACTCTCGGCGTTGCCAAAGTGAAAAATAAAATATTAGAATAAAAATGAAACGAAAGACTTCGAAACGAAGTTGGATGGAAGAAGAAAAAAAAAAAGAGCGGGAAAAAAAAGAGGTAGACGCTTCATTAGATGTGTAAGTGATCTCTAAGTGGAAGCCAGTCAATACAATAAGAAAAAGACGATAAGAAAGTGGTAGAAAATAAGAAAGGAAAGAAAAGAGGGAAAAGGGATGGGGGGGAAGGAGTTAGTTGATCGATGTGGAGAGACCGAACATCGCGTTACACTTAAGAAAAGGGGGGTATAGAAAAAGTAAATTTCATTTTGAAAGGGCTGTTCATCAGTTTTAGGAATGATATCTTCTTTACGAAGGACGAATTTAAAAAAAAGGCAAAACTGAAAGGGTTGTAGAGAAGGGTGAATTTTTGCTAATGTGAAAGAATGCAGTTGAGTCGGACAGTTGAGTGGCCACAGTTAAATATGACTTTTATTCCAACGTAAAATAACGCAGATCGTTTTCGGTAAAGCGTTTTTGTTATCGTCGAAGTAAAAATTAGGAGTGGAAGCTTTCATATTGACTGACTCTTTTTCTTTTTTTTTAATCTTTACATACTTGCAACATACTTATTATGTGTTATACGGTGCACGAGTAATCATTGTCATTTTTAAAAATTATGTTTACATTATACATTCTTATTGTTATTCTTTTAAGCTTACGGAGATTGCACGCTTTGCAATGTTATTTTTTTCTTTCTAATGGATACTAGGATATTACCTCACTTATGAAAATTGTCCGAAAAACATGCCCCAAAAAAGCGACATAATTTTACATATACTTAAATACTATTAGTTCACAGCTGCTTTAATCTATTGTTACACTATTTCGTAAGCTGTAGAATAGGCCACACATGTATTTTACTATAAATAGATTACATCAAATGAATTTCAACATAGGGTTACCAGGCGAAATACACGAAAGATGAGAGATAAAACTTCAAGCGTAAATTTGTGTTCAAGCATCACGTAAAAACGACTGAAGCGAATGATACGAAATTGGGTGTCGTGATAGGTGGTCACTCAACTTAAAACATAGGCGTGGAATTTTAAAAAATCTTGATTGGATTTGAGATTTTGCGAAAATCCTGTCAAACTGCGTAAATTTGTGTTCGAGCATCACGTAAAAACGACTGAAGCGAATGATATGAAATTGGGTGTCATGATAGGTGGTCACTCAACTTAAAACATAGGCATCGAATTTTTAAAAATTTTCATTAGATTTTTAGATTTTGCAAAAATCGTTTCAAATCGTTTGTGTTCGTTTGTGTTCGCACATCACGTAATAACTGCAATGAAAAAATGATATTTGGTGAAATGATAGGTTGTCACTCACCTTAAACTATAATCATCTAATTTTAAAAAATCGATCCGATTTCGCTATTTTGCGAAAATCGTTTAAAACTGAGTGAATCTTTGTTCCCGCATTACGTAATAACGACTAAAGCGAATGATATGAAATTTGGTCACATGATAGATGGTTGCTCAACATAAACTATAGGTATCCAATCTTTTAAACATTTTCATTAGATTTTGAGATTTTGTGAAAATTCTCTCAAAATACGTTTATATTTCTTCAAACATCACGTAATAACAACTAATACGAATGATACGAAATTTAGTGATATGATAGGTAGTTGCTAATCTTAATTTATAGGCGTTGAATTTTTAAAATATTTTGATTACATTTGGAGATTTTGCGAAAATCGTTTTAAAATGCTGAAATTTTGTTCCAGCATCACGAAATAAAGACTGCAGGGAATGAAACGAAATTGGGTGACATGATAGGTTATCACTCAACTTAAATTCTAGGCTTCCAATTTTTCAAAGATGTTGATTAGATTTTGAGATTTTGCGAAAATTATTTCTATATTCGTAAATATTCGTTCGCGCATCCCATAATTACGACTAAAGCGAATGAAAGGATATTACTTAGTGACTCTCTTAACCTGTAATATTTTAACAATACATAAAAATTATAACTTCGCTTTCTTTACTTTAGCAACATACTCCATCCATTTTGTGTACTCCTACAATGCTGACGAAAGTTCTTGCTTTTTGGAAATTTGCACTCACTAACCCGTCAAGGACGGGTACTTTAGCTAGTACAATATAAAAGCAGTTATTTTACAATAGCTCACAATATTGTTCTTAGTAACATTTGACCGTATATACATATATTTAACACGTTCCTTTTTTTTTCTCTTTTTACAATTTTGAAAGTTCAAATAAAAGTAAATAAATATGTAAAAGTAAACAATAGGCTTGAGAATGATAAACTTTTAAAGTAATTTTGAAAAATTTAAAGATAAACAAATTTTTCTAACTTTTTCTTCCATCTTTCTAATGGGCGCTTCAGCGGCCTAACTGGAGGCTTGACCCGTCACAAGGGCTGGAGATGATGGGCATGTCACTATGGTGGTGCCAAGCAGGCAGGCGAATGTTGGCGTCTATGAATGGTTCCCTAATTTTGAACCAATTTTAGATGAGAAACCTAGCCCCTAAAATCGCAAACGCCAGAGCCAAACGATAAGTTTATTCATGGAGGACATTGCAGCCACGAACAGATTTTACGTGCACCAACTTCCATTAGTATACCAGGTCCCATAGCAGTCCAGTAAAGAGAGATTAGTTCACTCTCCCAAGTACTGGCCACGCGAGTGCTGCTTCACTTTCCGTGTTCTTACGGAAAGGGAGCTTAGCAACTCGGCCACAGCCGGACCTGACCTTTTAATTTGACAACCAAAGTTATTTCTTTTCAATTGAAGTCCGTTGACTGGATATTTCTTGCTTTTAAATAATTTTTTAGAGGTTAGATCTCATAATTCTTTCTCACCGCCATCTACAAGTCGCATAAACATGCATCTATTGACAGCCAAACACTTTCTTCGCAAATTCAATCCAGCTGGCGTAATTTTTTGCTATGCTTTCAGCAACTGGATCTGAAAATAAAAATTACGTGGCTCAACGATGGTAAAGGTAACGTCACACGGAAGTATTTTATAGAAAAATTCGCAGTATTGAGATAGATTCGAAGAAAATTATATTAACTGTCAACAGAAAGCTTGACTAGTTTTGGCTGGTTCGAAACAATGTCCACTGACCTGATATCTTCCTGTTTGAACAGTGCCACTGCTCTATGTATTACAGACGAAAAAAAAACCATCAATAAGTACACCCAACTGTGTTTAGCTTTTAAAATAAACACTCAAAAATGTACTTTGAAAGGTAAAAGACATGACAAAGTTTTTTTACCGGAGTACGATGCACATTTATTTAAGAGTATAAAATTTTAAAACAGAAACAAATCGAATATTGCTTTTTCTTCTTTTTCTGTAAAATTTCAATCCTCTGCAGAACTGCGACGTAAAATTTCATTTACTAAGTTCTAGTGTTTGCATTTTTCATTAACTATAATGCTCATATGCCATAAAAAAAATTATATTTAATTTAAGGATTGTAATTTTTTTAATTATGGTAGCATTTACCAAAACGTTGTAGATTTTTTTTTAACTGTTGAAATTTGTTGATATGATGAGTAGTGTACGCTCACAGCTGTGCTTATCATCTTTAACACCTTCGACAAAACTGAAAAGTGATTATGATTTCAGTTTGTTCGTCTGTCAGTCCGTCCACTATTAAACTTCCGTACATATGCGTCAAACGAGGCGTATTTTACGTATTTTGTTACAATGCACCTTCTGAAAACACAGAATGTACTAGATAGTTCTTTTACAGGAATAATCAAAAGAATTCCAACACATTGGGCTTTATAGACAATCACAGTTTTAAGTGTATTTTTGAGGCTTTCATCTATTTCAAATAAATCAAGTGTACATGCATAATTGAGATTTAGAAAATAATAATTTTATTCAGAAAAAGGGCATGCAATTTTTGTTTCTTTTGCTGGCCCGCACACTAAAGAATTCCTATACATTACGAAAAAAAGTTTAAAATTCAGTTTTCTCAAAAACTAAAGATTTTCGGCCATACATATGGGGATGAAAAATGTAGCATTTTTGAAGCCCTATCACGTCTTACCAGGAATATGTCAATTTACCAGTAACCCTGTATATTGCAAAATTTGGCGCCAGAAAGTAAGTTCCTAAAACTTAGAGTTTGATGCAACAAAAGACAAAATATGGCTATTTTTCATACGGACTATACATTTTAGCCTGAATTAAAGCTCAAAATAGTAGATCTCACCCGGAAAATACAAAACAAAATATCACTTTCTACTGGAGTGACTGAACAGGAGTGAGATTGGCCACGAATTTTCGTAATGCTCTCTAAGTACACTCGTAAGTTTCGTAGTAATTCTCTAAGTACACAAAATGTAATCGCGTTGGAAAGTGTTTCATAATCATATGCATTTGACATGATTTGCGTTACTTTTTAACTAAGAACCACCTTTTTTTTCGCCGGAGTTACAAAAACAAGGATGTTCGAAATTCCTCTTATTTTTCATTTGTTGCCTTGTCGGGCGAATCTTTCGGTGTTCAGGTAGTTTCCAGCGTTGAGTGGTTAAATCCCTTAAGAACCTATTAATTTTGTAGAAAATAATCATGAAAATCCATAATTTCTTACGTCAAAAATTTATTATCTTTATATTTCAGAATGTCAATCTTGATAATTTCACATTCTGAAAATTAGAATGCTTTTGAAGAATACTCTGAAAATAATATTCGTGTATTATATATCAAAATTTATGAGTTTTCCACTTCATGTATGAAATTGCTTACTTACTGATTCTGGCAGAAATATTTACACACGTAAAAATAGAAGTCGCATTTTCGCAAATCTATATAAATAAAACAAACTGTAAACTGTTAGTTAGTTAGTTTATCTGTGTCTCGCGTAGCTCGCAGACGGGTGATCCTAGACCTACCAAATTTTGTACGGAAATTCTCCAGGATAGGTCCCAACACACCTCGAAGCGATTTTTTCGAAATTCGAATTAGTTTAGGAGATATTGATAAAAAAAAAACCGTCTAAAACACCAATTTTTGCTTTCCGCAATTCCGCAATTGTAACCCCTGTAGTAAAAAAGTGAGAAATAAGAATCGAGGTTGCCATGTTTGGCGATTTTATTAAATTATTTAGACTCCTGGAGTAAAAATGAAAGTATAATGATTTTTTTTTCTGTTTAGATTAGATTATTTACAAATTTATTTTTTAATTAAAGTATCGTGTGCATGTGAAATCAGAGCAGGAATTTAATGTTTTTGATGTGTAAAAGAATAAGGATTTGGAGATTTCCGAGACTAATATGTATATTTTTTATTTGGCGAAAAATAAAATAGCTGATATGCTGATTTTGAGAAAGTAGTTTGTAGCGGTTTGCACAGTTTTAGGCTTGGCGCAATTTACTGAGAGTGTAACGAAATAGTGTTTCACTGCATTAAACTGTAATTTTCCGTGCAGAAATAACGCAGTTATTAAGGCGATTTTAAATGATCTATCTTCAGAATTTACACCAAATTAAGTAAATTGATTTAAATTAGGGGAATTTCGCCAAATTTCAGAAAACTGAAATGCTCGGATTTTGTGCCTCGTAGTTAAAGATCGATAAAATGCGTTATAGTTAATAATTTAGATAACTACTACTTTTCAATTAGATGTCTGTATAAATAGTTGAAGATCGAACCATATAAATGACAGATAACTATTTTCCATTTTGGTTGCTATTAAACCAATTCTTCGAATCATTCCTTGAAACAAATTGGCAAAATGGTGCATGTTGATATTTTGGCGATCGAAGTACTATTACGTGTAATAAATAATTTATTATTATTTGTTAAAGCATTCAAATGTTCAAATGTAGTGTAATTGTGTATTTAATAGCGTGTGCTTTTCCGTTTGTATTGCTAATTCCATGCCACGGATGTGATGAGCCGATTTTACGACCGTATGATTAGATAATTTTTTTATAATCCCGCCAAACAGGGTGAATAAAAGAGGAATTCTGAAGCCAGCTGCGTCAAAATAAGGGTCTCTAGATCTGTGGCACGCGATGAACGTTTCAATCGTCCGCCATCTTGCTGGTCGTTAAGTCGAGCGATGGCAACGGTTGCCCCTTTTTCAGCATTGAGAAAGGGTTGCGCCTCAAAGCTTTAAATCCCATAACCTCGCACTTTTTTTTTGCGCATGTCACTCCGAATTTATTGTTACATGAAAATAAATAATTTTATATTCTTACCATTTTCTAAGACGTGCGTAAAGTGAAAAAAAGGACGTTGAGAAGTCGGATTTTAAATTAATTTACCGGAAAAGGTTTCAAGAAACAAAACACAATAGCGGACGAGCAGAAAATGTTTCGAGTTTTACAGGGATTATAGTCAGTATGATCAATCATGCTTTAACCACAGAGATATGAATACAAGGAGAAGGCATTAGCTATAAATGATAGTAAAGCCGAAACTGTAACCGATCCGCCCTATTGCTTGGACCACATTGCAATAGGACTGTGTTATTCTGTGGTGACAGATCCATTTTTAAAGAAGTAATGTCGCCAAATTTTGCGCCAAGGATAATTGCGTATTTGGCATAACTGTGAAACATTCAACTGCAGAATGCTTAGATTTTGTATATAGAATTATTGTAACATATAATTGCGAATCTTTACTTTTTAATCCTTAAAATCGTGCATCTTTCGCTGTTATTTAAAAAGAAACCAACTAAATGATCCGCCATACTTAGACCAGCACAGTTACTTCATTTTGTCCAATGCTGAAGATAGATAATTCCATTTCCTTGTATTCCCATCTCTATGGTTTTAACTAAACGTTATTTTGAAAAAAAAAAAGAACCTTATTAATCAGATTATCTTCAAGAACAAAAGTCAACCGGTTTCAGTTTAAAAAAACGAGCGTTTAAGAACACTTAAACTTGTTACACGAGAGACTGGTTGAGCGTTAACGAATGCACTCATATATAATATATATATATATATATATATATATATATATATGTCTTATTTTTAGTATGTTTTGTGTTTTACTTGTTAGTTATATATATATATATATATATATATATATATATATATATATATATATATATATATATATATATATATATATGTACATATATATATATATATATATATATAACTAACAAGTAAAACACAAAACATACTACAAATAAGACATATCTCGCATAAAAATATAACAGCTAGTAGCAAGAATTAGAAACCAGATTTTGAAGCCAAATAAAGTGCAAGAATTAATGTGATAATATAATGGAACGGAAATTATAACCACTGTCACCATCGTCAGGGGCCACAAACAGTGGATTATAATTTACAGCAAACCAAATAGTAGGGTTTCGGTTGTGTGGCAAATTAGAAGAGATATTAACTCCACACATCTGGGCCCTACCCTACTATATAAAGGAAAGAAGAAATCAAAAAGATAACAAAAATTAGAAATATAATTTTACATACCAGACCTTGAGCACATGGAAATCTCTTTTGAACAATTGATATGTGTTGCCAATGCTAAGAATTGTAAAAAGTGAAAAATGGTGTTGCCACTAAATAAAAGTGGAAAAGTGGAAAGAAGAAAGTATAGGAGTTGCCAAATACTAAAAGGTAATATTATTAAATTTTAAGAATATCCAGGTATATTAATATAATAAATATATATTGAATAATAATAAATTAAAATGATTGAATAAAATAAATGGTATAGCAAAATTAAATATAACATATTGTTTAAAAAATATAATGATTATTATTATTGACAAAGTATGTATAATAAGTTATTGTATGACAGAAGATTAATCTAGTAAATAAAATAAAAAATAAAAAATAATCACAATATAGGAACCCCGTTTTTTTTTTTTTTTTAAATCCCTCCAGATATATATATGCATGCATATACACATCCAAATTGTTTTTAAACACATTACTTTTTTTTTTTTTTTTAAGTGAGAAAAACTTCCTCCGCCCGACCCAACCATCCAATTACAACCTTAAAACCAAAACCCCACCCAACCTCCAGTAAATTAACAAAGACATTAGACACATCATTATCAAGAATTGTATATAATAGATTTTAGGAACTTAGTGGGATAGTTGTATTGTCTAGCTGACAGAAAAAGAGATTTAAAATTGGAGACTAAAATCATCAGAACATAGAAACTTGATTCTACAGCAGTGATTATACATGATATTGCGAAATACAGATTTATGTAAGCAGGAGGAAAAATGAGTAAAGCTATTTACTTTAAAGCTAAAATCTTTACGCTTATCATATATATTGAAACTAAGGCTATTTCTAGGAGTGATGGAGATACTTAGATCTAGAAAACTAACAGAATTGTTAAGCATATCATTTTTAATTAATTCCAGAGCAGATGGATATTTTATGCGGAAGATAATGTTATTATATATATATAATTAGTAAAACACAAAGAATATTACTGAAAAAATGACATACCCCGTAGGAAATATATATATCCTACACACATCCTATACACATCCAAATTGTTTTTAAACACATTACTTTTTTTTTTTTTTTTAAGTGAGAAAAACTTCCTCCGCCCGACCCAACCATCCAATTACAACCTTAAAACCAAAACCCCACCCAACCTCCAGTAAATTAACAAAGGCATTAGACACATCATTATCAAGAATTCTATATAATAGATTTTAGGAACTTAGTGGGATAGTTGTATTGTCTAGCTGACAGAAAAAGAGATTTAAAATTGGAGACTAAAATCATCAGAACATAGAAACTTGATTCTACAGCAGTGATTATAGATGATATTGCGAAATACAGATTTATGTAAGCAGGAGGAAAAATGAGTAAAGCTTTTTACTTTAAAGCTAAAATCTTTACGCTTATCATATATATTGAAACTAAGGCTATTTCTAGGAGTGATGGAGATACTTAGATCTAGAAAACTAACAGAATTGTTAAGCATATCATTTTTAATTAATTCCAGAGCAGATGGATATTTTATGGGGAAGATAATGTTATTATATATATATAATTAGTAAAACACAAAGAATATTACTGAAAAAATGACATACCCCGTAGGAAAAATATATATATATATATATATATACATCAGTAGAATCAGAGGGCCAGGCGGCAGTATGAAGATCGAAAAACAGTGAACCATAAATTATACAAAAATTAATGGAATGGATATTATAATCTCTGGAACTCTCATCAGGGGCCATACTTAGACGATTATATTATAATTAAAGACAACAAAACATTTATCTTTAATTTAATTAATATACCTGGATACTAATAATGTATAATAATATTACCCTTTAGTATATGGCAACACCTTTATATTCTTTTTTCAACTGTTACACTTTTATTTTGTTTCAACACCAGTTTTCACTTACTACAATTTTTAACTTTGGCAACACGTTTTCCTAGCCTTAGATGTGCTTTCCACCACTCCAGATTGGTTTGTGGTTTTTCAGTGCTATTTCTATTATTTTGATATCTTTTTGTTTTCTTTTTTTCCTTATTTATAGTAGGGTAGGTCCCAGATGTGTGGAGTTAATATCTCTTCTGATATGCAACACAACCGAAACCCTACTATTTGGTTTGCTGTAAATTATAATCCACTGTTTGTGGCCCCTGACGATGGTGACAGTGGTTATAATTTCCGTTCCATTATATTATCACAATAATTCTTGCACTTTATTTGGCTTGAAAATCTGGTTTCTAATTCTTGCTAATAGCTGTTATATTTTTATGCGAGATATGTCTTATTTGTAGTATGTTTTGTGTTTTACTTGTTAGTTATATATATATATATATATATATATATATATATATACTAGGGGGCCAAGGCCCCCCAGACTCGCTACGCTCGCTTTTCGTATGAGGGATTCGGCCCCTAATCAGGCTTATTCGTAAAAAAGACATAATTTCAACAGACAAAACCCGAAGATTGGATCAGATAGAATGTTACTGAGCTAAGCTACACATTGCTTGGTTCTTGCATCTTCATTGGTACATAAAAATTTAAACTTCACACTACAGTAGACCCCCCCTCCCCCTCATAACACGGAAGATATTTTGTTATGGGAATCCGTGTTGTACGGGTCCTGAGCTACACTCCACCTGGAGTGCGGACTCCGCTTATAATCGGTGGAAAAATTATTTGCTCTCCTCAGAAACACAATGATATTTAATGTTGCCACTCAAAAGTTATATTAATTAGGAGCTAAAGCGTAATAAAATCAGAACATATGTTTCAGCTGTATTTTTATTAATGTAAAACCTATTGGACTCCTTGCGAATTTGCCACCCATTCCGATTTTTCATTATTTGGCGACTTGCGTACATGTAAAGTTAATAAAAGCTACGGAACAGACAGAATAGCCTGCCACCCATGGCGACTTTTCATTATTTGGCGATTTACACATGCTCACAACCTATATTTACTGTTCATTTAAGGTTACCGGAAAACCGTTATCCATATTTTCATTTACATAATCGTTTGCAGATTGGCATACTTACCACCACGAATTATACCATCTCGTCGCGCTAGCAAATATCCAAAGTGTACTGTAACTGCTATAATGGCATAGTTAACGCCGCCAAATATTTCTACTGGTTTCAAATAATCCAGCTGAACGAGAACAGGCTTTAAAATAATCTGCATTTTAATTATTTTTCATTTTCAAGATATTAGTTATTCTGTTTTGGAAAAATGAATAATCGCTCATTCTAAACTCCTGTTGTCTAAGCGCACTTACTATTTGAAAATTGTCAACTTTGTGTAACACATTTTGAGTTACTTATTTCATATAGTTTTTATTTTGGCGTAAAATGGGCGTCATTCTAACTCATGTTTGTAAATTTCACGCGATTTTAGATACTTGGAAACGCTTTGTTGCAAAGGAATGAATGATTTTATGCCAAATCTGGCACCCATTCGGTTTTTTTTTCAGTTTTTTATTAATATCTTCTAAAATAATTCGATTTTCGAAATTTAAATCAGCTTAGTAGGTTCCTCTGAATTTTTCGAATCTGTGGGCACCTTAGTCGAGACTCAAATCCCCACGGTTTAGGAGGAGATACGCTGACAAGCTTTGACAGCGCCAGCGGCCTTTACTTTTTTTTTTTAGAATAGATATATATATATATATATATATAGATATTCATGAAAAGTCAGAAGGCGTCCTAATTGTTGAAGAAAAGAAAATTATTTTTAAATACACTTGAAGAAACTAAAGTTTCTGGAGATTGGAAACAAGAACATTAAGAAACAAAGCATTATTTTCGAATGCAAGAATTTAGATGACAACTGCTGTATCTTTTAATAGCATCAATAATATGAACAAAAGAACGAAAAAAATACGCAATTAAATAAAGCGAGCTTAAAATTATTTCTATCGCTGCTTAAAATCATTGCATTGTTTTCATTTTCAATATTAAAATTGGATAAAAGGCAGTTGTCTAAGAAAAAAATACAGCAATGAACTATTATTTTCGTTTCCGCAAGAAATTCGATCATTTGAGCTCTTTCTTTTGGACGTGAGAGGGGAAATTGCAAAAGTATCATTACTTAAAATTATATAAGAATTTGAATAAATATATTTAAAAAAGCTACCATATTGTTTTTGTTTCTCATTGTTTTCCTCCTCTTTAAATTCGAAAAACAAATCGAGCTCTACATTCGAAATAATTGCCTTTAATTGTGGGTCGTCAAAGGCAGATTTTTCTAATCACGGGGGAGGGGTATTTAGGGAGGAAAAAAAAACCTATACATTTATATACATATATACATACACACTACGCCCCTCGCCAATTGGAGATATTTTAAAGAAACAATCCCACAATGCGACTCTACAAATTGATTCGTAAAATGTGCCTCCGCCAAATGTTTTATTTGTGGCATAAAACAAAGCGGTTACAGGCTGAAAGAAAAAAATAATCCGAAGCAAATAATAATAATAATAATAATAGAGACAAACTCCGGAATCTCGGAAAAGCGAAGAGGGGGGAGAAAGAAAGAAAGAAAAAAAATATTTTCCCGGATTTTCAGGCATTTCAGTAATTGTCTTAATGTAATAAACAGTTGCGGGCGGATCTCTGCTTAATGACCAACTTATATCTGAGGAATCTTAGACCGCTGATGACTGCTTCATTCTCCCCCATCCCCTACCCCCTCTATCTCCCTCTTCCCTTCACTTCGCTTCTTTTTACTCCGGGCTGAAAAACAATTGAGGCGCATTATATTCGACTTTCGCAAAAGGCGTTTTGGAAAAATAAACGGTCCTGATGTCTTAAACAATGGATCGCCCCCCCCCACCCTCTCACACGACAATGATAATATTCCAACAATGGCATTCCAAAGAGTTGTTAAGTTTAATAGTCCGTCTTGCAATTATTCTGAGCTGAAGAAGAGTCTGTTATGTGTAGTGTATGCATGCACCCCGAGACGAGAGGGAGCGGACACGTAAGAAGGGGGGGAGTGGGAGGGGGAGGGGAAAAAAATTCCGAGAGAGAAAGCATATAAGCAAAACAAAAAAAAGTAAAAAGCACTATCATTAAAATTATCTAACTGATGTAGCGCATTGTTTTAAAACTGAAAAGAAAATGACGAATATAAGAAAAAGGGATAGCCTTTTCCTCATTTGGTTCTTATTATGCTTAGCTTCTTCCTTTATATCTATATGCGTTTTTATTTTATTTTATTTTTTTCTTTTAGCATTCGTCGTCTCTGGTGAAACAAAATATTCTCCTGACTTTTAACGAACGTGTCTTTATCATGGGCTCATTTAAGAATGGAGTAACTGCTACCATTTGGGATCTTGTGTGTTTGTTTGCAGGCTGCATAGCGGAAGGGTGGGGTGGAGATTTTATTTCGAGAAACGGTGTGCCTCGCCATTTATTTTGATGCCCAAGAATTCACTTTGGCGGACATTTTATGCGTTGATAATTGAGTCCCCATGCTGCTTTTCTTCTGTCTCTGGAAATAGGATTGCAGACGCACGGGTTAGATCTGATTAAAAAGCAGAAAAGGGCTAGATTCTTACGCTGTGTCGTTGAAGATGATTAGGAAAAATTAGAGTCGTCAGTTTTGCTTTTTTTTGTTTGTTTGTTTTTCTTTGCTTGAATGCATCCGTATCAGGTATGTGAAGAGAATTCTTGTTTTAGTAACAAGACTTTAAGCAGCATAAACAGCTTACGTCGATTATCGTCGATAATTGCTCCTATTCTGTCTAATATAAGCTTCATCATTCGTAGCTCATGAAGTAAATATTTAAAAAGAATTATTATTTTTCTTATCAGGCATTACTGACGTGTTTCATTTTTCTGGGTGTGCATTTGAGCATAAGTATGATACGTTTGAACGTTAATGTCTTGGTATTTATTATATGTTGCCAAAACATTTTTTTACTCACTTACGTCTCGTATTTCTTAAATTCAGTCTATAACAATGCACAAATGAGTATATCTTGTTCCAGCAGTTGTTAAACTTCAAGAATGTACAAGCTTGAAATGTTAAGACACATTAAACAAGCTTAGAATGTTGTAAAAAATGCATTCCCTGCGCAGAAAAAAGCTCTGTGAGAGGAAAACAAATTTATAAAACAATCTATTCTAGTTCAAGCTCTCAACCAAGGAGGGTCCCAGGGGGTCCTCTCCCCCCCGTCCAAAAAAAATTGGTTTTTGTTAACAAAATAATAATGAGAAAGTCTTTTGTGAAAAATTCTGCCTTTTTATCGTTTGATCCCCCTCCGAAATTTTTGGACCCTCCTCGAAATATTTTGCTGGGTACGTCCCTGCCTACTAATTGTGAAACGCACCCTCAACGTTCTAATTGTAAAAAAATTCTGTATTATTATTGTGTTAACCCATAAATTCTAGTGTTTTTCTTTTTCTGAGTAAAAATTTTACCTACAATATTTTGGCAATAGGCTTTTTATTAGTAGATCGAGAATTATGTGATCTACAGAATAGTGCGTTTAGCACTTTTATGCTGAAATAGTTTTTGTTCTTTTCAGGTCATTAGAGTGGAGTATTAAGTAGACAAGAAGAAAAAAAAAATTCCGAACCCAATATTAAACCGTCCTAAAAAGCACCGCTTCTTCGCCTTGCACTTCACTTGTCCCTGCTGTACACTGCAAAAAGAATCTGTCAGATGTATTCTGCGGAGTTCATAATTCTTTATTGAGTGCCTTGGGCTGAGTGAGCTTTGTTCTTTATTAAAACGCTTTTCCGAAACATTTTATTTTTAATGCAACATTTTCATTTAAAATAAACCAAAAAAAGTGTTATGAACTAACCCAATATAAGTATTTTCTTTTTCTAATTAGATAATACGGAATAATCGGAGCCCAGACGTACATAATAATGATATTATTATATATAAAAATAAAGCAAATTATGCATTTGCTTTATATTATATATAAAAGCAAATGCATAATTGAATTAAGCTTTATAAATGATTAAAAACTTGTGTAGAACAATGCATAAGAAAGTAATTTTCCTATAAACATTTTAACTTGCAACTGTTGTTTTAAAAAATAATCGGCTTTTAATAAGTTCCTTCTTCTGCAATGGCTGGACAGTCTTGGATAGGCCCTGGAGTTCTCTAGAAGTCTTTTCCAGGCAATCCTCATTTAGTCTACTGTTTCCCAGTTTTTAACCTTTAGAATGTTTAGTTCTTACAACACGATAGTTTAACAAGTTCCTACAAAGTTAAAAGTGGTAAACATTCCTTTTTTGTGTGTCTTTTCGTTTATACTTGCAGTCACTGTCGTAATTATAATCGATTGCTACGAAACTTTTATATATTACTGGTATGTATTGCACCCTATACTCCATTGAAAATATCGTATATGGTACATAAACCCGTTGAAAATGGGGCATGCGGCATTTATCGTTCTATTAAAGGAATACGCATAAGTTAGATTTATTACGCTCTATGGTAAGTCATAGTTTAAAGTGTATTTAAGAGTCATTCATTCATTTCAAGAAAACAAAACCAAGTTAAAATATTGAGGTTTGAAAAGTAATGCTCTCTGGGAAAAAGCATGTACTAAGAATTTGCAGATTTTAACAGGAGCTCTCAAAAGAATTAAATTATGGTCTATAGTAGATTTTTAGAGTTATTACGCCAAGTCGAATTACACCAAGCTAAGTATATACAGGGTGTCACTAAAAAGTGGTAACACGCCTTAATTCTTTATCTATTAAAGATAATTTGGTGATGTAAATTTTTAAAAAGTTGAAAATAATGTAGAAAAAAGACTACATAAAAAAAAATCCTCAATTTTCAAGAAGTTATGTTTTTTAAATTTGTATACCATCCCCCGTATAAAACAAATACCCTTTTAGTAAAATGTACCTTTTAGTAAAATGTCCCCGCAGCTGGCTATGCCCGGCATAGCCAGCTGCGAGGACTGTACTCTAATGACTGTTTTCAAATTATTCTAATGCACTCATTCAAATCATTCTAATCACTCATTCAAATAATTCAAATAATTCTAATTTATGTGTAGATAAAAATGGAATTTTGCTGGAATGTGTTTTACGATTGCTGCGTTTGGCATGATTTATGTTACTTGTTTAGTACAGTGACTTATAAAATAACTTGTTATGTGTACTAGCATACAGCGGCTAATATAGTGGTACTATTTTTTAACAAAACGAGTCCAGTAAATTTTTTGTGACTGTATATGTCGCTTTACATTCTCATGATGCAGAAAAACTTATGTTGAGTTCATCTACGGTTCTCGCAAAGATTTGAAATGGTTTGATTGCTCATGGAACAATTGTTTACCGCTAATACTAACAAAATACAAAATAAACTGATTGCTATTCAGATTGACTATTATTGAGGTATTTGAAAATAGAAACCTTAATATTTTATGAGCCGTTGACAAGAATCATTTAAATCTTGGTCGCTGAATGCAAGGCATGATGGGACATTTTTGAGAATGCTCACTACCAATTATTGTTGATTTTTCAAGTTAAAATGTCAAAATACAGGTTTTCGAGGACCTCATGGCTGTGTGGGCTTAAGCACCCATCTCTGCCACCCACCTGTGAACTGTGAGATCTCGGGTTCGAATCCCATGTTAGCCCGTGGTTGTCACTTTCCCTTCTTCTGAGTTTAAGTACCTCTGTAGTGTTCTTTTGTGATTGTTAATTAATGTTATCTGGAATGTCCAATGTTAAACGCATATACTGGGTTATAAGACACTCTTCTAGATTACAGTCAGAAACCCCAAGAAAAATTCTCTATTACAACAACAATACAGATTTTCTGAGTGTATATGGATGAGAAGGCCTGCTATTCTTTCAATAACAGTCTGATTGATGCTCAAGAAAATTTGCGACCGAGTACAAGTTAAAGACAACTAGTCCAAGTGTTACAAGAATCAAAAACTTGATTGAAAAGTCAGAGAAAATGGCAGATTCGGAGTAGAGAGTTCATGGGTACTGAATTTTGCTATTCGTCTGTACCACATCGTTTCCGTTGACGACAAGTACATCGAACATGTCAGGTACTGAATCCGAATAACTATAGTTACTTTTAAAATATGCCGTAAACTTTTAACTCATTTTCTGAAAATTTAACTTTTATTTCACATATCTCAATAATTTCCACCCTGTATGTACTGATATTCTGTCGAAAATTTCTTATATACTGTGACGTACTTACATGAAGGATCACGTCCCAAAACCTTACTCGTAAATGAAAATTTTGCAGTGAAATAGGGTAAGGGTATGTATATATAGTTGCTTTAGGCACGTATAAACACCCCTCATACCGATTTAAACGATTCCCAACTATACATTACCATTTCCCACATAAGGTAATGAATAAAGCCAGGTTTAGACTGGGACAGTTCGGGTGCTTCCACCTTCAGTGATGCTACGAGGGATGAAATACCATTCGTTGATTGGATCTCTTCGTCAGTAGCAAATCATGAAGATGATACTTAGCCATCTCACCCCGAACTTCTGATTTTCGTCTCTTACAACCTGCAAAAAATCTCGTTTTGCGGGTCCACGTTAGCTCCCAGATACGTTACACGTGAAAAACTCGCGTAATATCCTATTCGCGTAAAATAGTTCACGGTGTAACGCGAGTCCACTTATAGTCGAAAAAAATTCTACTTTGACTGTAAATGTTGCTTTACAGCCTGCATTCTCATGGTGTAGTAAAAACTATTGTTGGGTTCTTCCTGCAGTGGTCACAAATGCGAGAAATACTTTGGTTATTGGTGGGACCATACTTTAATTTAAAAGCTAGTTAAATGTTTATTATATTTACTAATACATTACACTAGTGTGCAGTGTCGGGAAGAAAGAAAAAAAGTATGTATTTTAATAGGGCAATAAAGCTTTTGACAGCTAAATTGTGCGTAAAAAAAAAACTATTGCATGTTTTCATGGAAATGTGGGGGGTGTCTGATGATCATGCTGTTAGTTCAGGAAGCTGTTTTTTTTTTGTTTGCGTATACTGGACAGCTAGTGGTCAAGAAAAACTGAGAAACCTGAGTTTTACTGCAACAGAGAGAGACGTGGAAACTTGCAAATTTCGGCTATAAACTTTGAAAAGCTTGAAATGTGACGTGGAAAAGTATCTGAAATTTGTTTTTATAAATTAATTCACAGTTGCTTATATATCTGGTAAAAAAAAAATAACTTGACAAAAGTGCTTGAATAGCGGACTTTTTTTTTTTTTTTTTTTTTTGAGGAGGAGGAGGTGGGCCTACTGCAAAGAACAATTTTATTCTTCCATTTTTAACTTGGCTCTCTGAAATAAAGTGTATCCTCCACGGCAATTTTGCACATCAAGTCATATTTAGTGTGTATTTAAAACCCTGAATACGCCAAAAAACCTCATCCCATTCCGAAATAGTAGCATGATTATTATAAACACCCACATTTTTATGAAAACATACTATGGGCTTTTTTGGAGTACAATTTAATTGTCAATGTCACTACAACACCATGAAATGTCATTTTTTCCCGCACTGTACAATGAAGCATAAGTAAAGATATAAATAATGGCTATGCTAGATTGTTGTATACATATAAAAAGTTTTACCGGCTAACTTTTACAAAATTTACTATCGTCGCTACATCTATATAAATAAAATTAGACTTTTGTCTGTACATTTCTTGGAATTCAAAAATTTTGCGATTTCTATCCGTTTCAAGCACTCGGGAATCCGATGCGACCCTCAAAAAAAAGTTTGTCTGTCTCTCATTCTGTCATTCTGTCATTCTGTCCGTGACGCTTTTTTTGTTTAAGCATCACGTAAAAATGACTGAAGCGAATGATATGAAATTTGGTGTCATGATAGGTGGTCACTCAACTTAAAACATAGGCGTCGAATTTTTAAAAAATCTTGATTAGATTTTCAGATTTTGCGAAAATCGTTTCAAACTGCGTAAATTTGTGTTCAAGCATCACGCAAAAACGACTGAAGCGAATGATATGAAATTGGGTGTCATGATAGGTGGTCACTCAACTTAAAACATAGGCGTCCAATTTTTAAAAAATCCTGATTGTATTTTGAGATTTTGCGAAAATCCTTTCAAACTGCGTAAATTTGTGTTCAAGCATCACGTAAAAACGACTGAAGCGAATGATATGAAATTGAGTGACAGGATAGGTGGTCACTCAACTTAAAACATAGGCGTCGAATTAAAAAAAAATCTTGATTAGATTTTGAGATTTTGAGAAAATTGTTTCACACTGCGTATTGTGTTCGCACATCACGTAATATCTGCAAAGGTGAAAAAATGGTATTTGATGAAATGATAGGTGAACACCTTAAACTATGAGCATCTAAAAAAACCGATCAGATTTTGGGATTTTGCGAAAATTGTTTCAAACTGAGTGAATTTTTGTTCACACTTACGTAATAACGACTAAAGCGAATGATATGAAATTTGGTCACATGATAGGTTGTTGTTCAACATAAAGTATAGGTGTCCAATTTTTTAAACTTTTTATTAGATTTTGAGATTTTGTGAAAATTCTCCCAAAATGTGGTTATATTTTTTCAAGCATCGCGTAATAACGACTAATACGAAATTTGGTGGTGTGATAGGTAGTTGCTAATCTTAATTTATAGGTGTTGAATTTTTAAAATATTTTCATTACATTTTGAGATTTTGTGAAAATCGTTTAAAAATGCTAAAATGTTTGTTCCGTTCCAGCATCACGAAATAAAGACAGCAGGGAATTAAACGAAATTGGGTGACATGATAGATTGTCACTCAACTTAAATTCTAGGCTTCAAATTTTTCAAAAATGTTGATTAGATTTTGAGATTTTGCGAAAATTATTTCAGTATGTGTAAATATTCATTCGCGCATCACATAATTACGACTAAGGCGAATGAAATGATATTACTTAGTGACTCTCTAACCTGTAATATTTTAACAATACATAAAAATTATAACTTCGCTTTCTTTACTTTGGCAACATACTACATTCATTCTGTGTACTCCTACAATGCTGACGGAAGTTCTTGCTTTTAGAAATTTGCATTCAGTACTAACCCGTCAACGACGGGTACTTCAGCTAGTTACAAATAAACAGAAATGTTTCTTCTTTTCAATGGATTTTTTATAACATTATTAAAACAAAAAATTCTTTTTGAACAATCTGTATAAATAAAATTAGACTTTTGTCTGTACATTTCTTGGAATTCAAAAATTTTGCGATTTCTATCCGTTTCAAGCACCCGGGAATCCGATGCGACCCTCAAAAAAAAGTTTGTCTGTCTGTCATTCTGTCGTTCTGTCATTCTGTCCGTGACGCTTTTTCTGTTTAAGCATCACGTAAAAACGGCTGAAGCGAATGATATGAAATTGGGTGTCATGATAGGTGGTCACTCAACTTAAAACATAGGCGTCGAATTTTTTTAAAATCTTGATTAGATTTTCAGATTTTGCGAAAATCGTTTCAAACTGCGTAAATTTGTGTTCAAGCATCACGTAAAAACGACTGAAGCGAATGATATGAAATTGGGTGTCATGATAGGTGGTCACTCAACTTAAAACATAGGCGTTGAATTTTTTAAAAATCTTGATTAGATTTTGAGATTTTGCGAAAATTCTTTCAAACTGCGTAAATTTGTGTTAGAGCATCACGTAAAAACGACTGAAGCGAATGATATGAAATTGGGTGTCATGATATGTGGTCACTCAACTTAAAACATAGGCTTCGAATATTTAAAAAATCTTGATTGGATTTTGAGATTTTGCGAAAATCCTTTCAAACTGCTTAAATTTGTGTTCGAGCATCACGTAAAAACGACTGAAGCGAATGATATGAAATTAGGTGTCATGATAGGAGCTCACTCAACTTAAAACATAGGCGTCGAATTAAAGAAAAATCTTGACTAGATTTTGAGATTTTGCGAAAATCATTTGAAACTGCGTAAATTTGTGTTCGCATATCACGTAATAACTGCAAAGGTGAAAAAAATGATATTTGGTGTAATGATAGGTGGTCACTCACCTTAAACTATTAGCATCTAATTTAGAAAAAATCGATCAGATTTCGAGATTTTGCGAAAATCGTTTAAAACTGAGTGAATCTTTGTTCCCGCATTACGTAATAACGACTAAAGCGAATGATATGAAATTTGGTCACATGATAGATGGTTGCTCAACATAAACTACAGGTGTCCAATTTTTTAAACATTTTTATTAGATTTTGAGATTTTGTGAAAATTCTCTCAAAATACGTTTATATTTCTTCAAAAATCACGTAATAACGACTAATACGAATGATACGAAATTGAGTGATATGATAGGTAGTTGCTAATCTTAATTTATAGGCGTTGAATTTTAAAATTATTTGGATTACATTTTGAGATTTTGCAAAAATCATTTTAAAATGCTGAAAATTTGTTCCAGCATCACGAAATAAAGACTGCAGGGAATAAAACGAATTTGGGTGACATGATTAAGTAGGTTGTCACTCAACTTAAATTCTAGGCTTCTAATTTTTCAAAAATGTTGATTAATTTTTGAGATTTTGCGAAAATTATTTCAATATGCGTAAATATTCGTTCGCGCATCCCATAATTACGACTAAAGCGAATGAAATGATATTACTTAGTGACTCTCTAACCTGTAATATTTTAACAATACATAAAAATTATAACTTCGCTTTCTTTACTTTGGCAACATACTACATCCATTCTGTGTACTCCTACAATGCTGACGGAAGTTCTTGCTTTTTGGAAATTTGCATTCACTTACCCGTCGAGGACGGGTACTTCAGCTAGTAAAAAATATGTAGGGACAAAGTATGTTGGCTAAGTTTTTCCTTCAGTTAAGTTAACTGTGATTGTCACCCAAGTCCTTTTTAAGTGCTGCTCATAGTATATGTTAGAGTTTTTAAATGGCACATTCCCTTGTGTGAAAGTAATGATGAAACTATTTTACATATGTACACAAAAGAATATCAGCAGTGTATGCGCATTAATTGTTTAAACTACTTTATACGGTCTTCCTTCTACTGCCAACGCAAAAAAATATATATTTTATTAATACTTTTCAAGGAGTTCTTAAAAAAGTATACCTGCGGTTTGAATATCTATTTTTCTGCAAGTCTGTCCCAATTTTAATGTCCCTAAATACACACGAACTAGACTATAAGGCCCATTGAGGTGGCAATTACAACGGGCTCTAGAAAATACATTTGACAAAAATATGTCTTCACTCAATATATTTAATCATCGTCCACTTAAAATAAATAACTTCTGTTCAATTTTTATTGTATACTGAAATCAAACTTCATGCTCTTCTGGAAACGTGCGGAAACTTTCCGCAGTCGAACGATTGCGTTTTGTGTAAACAGCCGCTCTTATATCAGTGCTTCATGCAGAGGAAATCATTTTGCGAAAAAAATGAATTAAATTGTGTAATCTGGTAAAGCTATTTTAACCCTTTGAGGCGCAACCCTTTCCCAATGCTGGAAAAAGGGCAGCCGTTGCCATCGCTCGACTTAACTACCAGCAAGATGGCGGACGATTGAAACGCTCATCGCGTGCCACAGATCTAGAGACCCCTTTTTGGACGCAGCTGGCTGTGCCGCACAGCCAGCTGTCGTCAAAAAAGGGTCTCTAGATCTGTGGCACGCGATGAGCGTTTCAATCGTCCGCTATCTTGCTGGTAGTTAAGCCGAGCGATGGCAACGGCTGCCCTTTTTCCAGCATTGGGCAATCTATCCAGCTGTTCTCGCGTTCTTCCGTTATTCAGCAGATGTCAGTGCTGTTAAAAATAATCGTGACCATTCTTTTACGGAAAATGACGTGCTCAGAAGTAAAGGATTCTCTCGTGGAGTTATGTCACCCGCAACTATTTTTATAGAAATCCAATCTATTCTTCGTGACTGCCAACAGTCAAAATGTTAGAGTTGGGTGTTCCCAGAGCGGGATCACTGCGCCTTAAAGGGTTAAACAAATCGGAATAGCAATTTTCCATTCAAAACTTGATGACCCCGACTTCAATATGACATAAACGTGAATTTTCGACGTCTAATTTTGTCACGCAAATTAATAACTTTTTTTAACTCTAGGGGAAAAAAATAGAGCTGAAAATTGCGAAAAATTGCTTAAAATGAGGGAACGGGTGGATTTTAAGATTTTCAAAGTAGCGCAGATTGTTTTCTACATTTTTATTATAATTCTGAAAAATTTCAAGCGGGTGGTACAAACGGTGTAGATTTTATTACGTTTTTAGACGATAACTTTTTAATCTGAATTTGACTTTAAAAGTTTTATCTTCGAGTAGTTCAACTGGAATTATTAGAGAGTCAGTGAGTCAGAGATAAGAGTAATTATATAGTAGGATAACACACGAAATTTAATTCTATAACCGACATTTACTGGAAAGAGTTCATGATTCATAATGGTGTGAAAAGCATATTTGCACAGGATCATGCAAAATAATTATCCACAGTTACGCCGAATGAAGGATTGCAGAATAAAATGTTCGACTGACGTAATTTTTATTCATAGTTGAACTCGGTTATAATGAACTCTTTTATAGCAGTGCAGTAGAACTCCAGCTATCCGAACTCCGATTATCCGAATCGCTTTCGAAATTTCAGGGGGAAAAAAAATTAAGACAGAAACGGAAAGAGAAGCTGAGGATGACGGGTCACTTGAGGAATTCAGAAGCATTCTTCTGAAAATTCCTGGAAGTTCAGAAGTTAGCACTGAAGATAGAGTAGAGTGGATGGTGTGTGATTCGTCAGATCCTGTGTTTCCGATCCTAAATGATGATGAACTTAAGAGGCTTCTGCAGTCGGCTTGCGGAGATTCAAGTCCCAATGCTTTGCTATGGAGAAAAGTGCCTTTACGCCTAATCATTTTTCTTAGAAAGTATTAGGTATTTTTAAATGAAATTTCACTGCGTGAATCTTGAGAACTATTCGCAAGGATTTTGCGAATCAGATTTGAGTTAATTTAGCCGAAAAAGATTTTATTGCAGTCTGAAAAGTAACATAAATTCTAGACTGCAATAGAATCTCTTTCGTCTAAATTAACTCAAATCTCATTCACACAGAAAAATTTCATTCAAAAATACTTAATACTTTCTGAGAAAAATGATTAGGCGTTAAGGCACTTTTTTCCATAGCAAAGCATTGGGACTTGAATCTCCGCAAGCCGACTACAAAGGCCTCTTAACCAAAGGCGGAGATTCAAGTCCCAATGCTTTGCTATGGAGAAAAGTGCCTTTACGCCTAATCATTTTCTTAGAAAGTATTAGGTATTTTTAAATGAAATTTCACTGCGTGAATCTTGAGAACTATTCGCAAGGATTTTGCGAATCAGATTTGAGTTAATTTAGCCGAAAGAGATTTTATTGCAGTCTGAAAAGTAACATAAATTCTAGACTGCAATAGAATCTCTTTCGGCTAAATTAACTCAAATCTCATTCACACAGAAAAATTTCATTCAAAAATACTTAATACTTTCTGAGAAAAATGATTAGGCGTTAAGGCACTTTTCTCCATAGCAAAGCATTGGGACTTGAATCTCCGCAAGCCGACTACAAAGGCCTCTTAACCAAAGGCGGAGATTCAAGTCCCAATGCTTTGCTATGGAGAAAAGTGCCTTTACGCCTAATCATTTTTCTTAGAAAGTATTAGGTATTTTTAAATGAAATTTCACTGCGTGAATCTTGAGAACTATTCGCAAGGATTTTGCGAATCAGATTTGAGTTAATTTAGCCGAAAGAGATTTTATTGCAGTCTGAAAAGTAACATAAATTCTAGACTGCAATAGAATCTCTTTCGGCTAAATTAACTCAAATCTGATTCACACAGAAAAATTTCATTCAAAAAAACTTAATACTTTCTGAGAAAAATGATTAGGCGTTAAGGCACTTTTCTCCATAGCAAAGCATTGGGACTTGAATCTCCGCAAGTCGACTACAAAGGCCTCTTAACCCTTTGAGGCGCAACCCTTTTCCATTGCTGAAAAAAGGGCAGCCGTGGCCATCGCTCGACTTAACTACCAGCAAGATGGCGGACGATCGAAACGTTCACCGCGTGCCACAGATGTAGAGACCCTTTTTTGACGCAGCTGGCTGTGTAGTACAGCCAGCTGTCGTCAAAAAAGGGTCTCTAGATCTGTGGCACGCGATGAACGTTTCGATCGTCCGCCATCTTGCTGGTCGTTAAGTCGAGCGATGGCAACGGCTTCCCTTTTTTCAGCAATGGGCAATCTAATCCAGCTGTTCCCGCATTCTTCCATTTTACAGTGCTGTTCAAAATAATCGTGACCATTTTTTGACGGGAAATGACGTGCTCAGAAGTAAAGGATTCTCTCGTGGAGTTATGTCACCCGCAACTATTTTTATAGACATCCAATCTATTCCTCGTGACTGGCAACAGTCAAAACGTCAGAGTTTGGTGTTCCCAGAGCGGAAACATTGCGCTTTAAAGGGTTAATGAAAGTTTGAGAGAAGAAAGTGTCGAGGAAGAAGATGACCTTAGTGTCGAAGTTGAAGCAGACACGGGAGCACCTGATAATGAAGCGTTTGCCGGCCTTGGAACTGCGTTGAAGTGGATGGAGCGTCAGTTAGAGGGTGACCACATGCAACGATGCGCGACATGGCTGCCCGAAAGCGGACGAAGACAGTCGAACAGCTTACTGTGACCGAGATGTTCAGAAAAAGCAGTGACTTTCATTGACAGTGCGGCAATTGCATTCTATACTTAATGTACCCCAGACAGCACATAAGCTTAAATCAAGCTCGACATTTCCTTGAATTTGACGTATTAATGCAAGCTTGGCTTTAGCTGATTTTAGCTTTCAAAGTGCGCAGTGGTGGCGCCATCTGTGAAAGAGAATGGACATGAATTGTCTAGCGTCCTCAAATTTGCTGAAAGTTCGTAAAAGATGTGTTTTATTTTATTACCAGTGCCATATTACCGGCAGGGCAAACGGGGCAAAAATAACTAAACACATTTGTAAAGAGAATTTTAAGCGTTAAAAAATAGCAAAATTTTTCAATAATTTGTCTTTTTAAGAAATATTTACAAAAATGACTAAAGTGTTTGTATTCCATACATGTTAGCAACTGTGATATAGCATTTCGAAGTAACGTTTAACTATCTGTTTCTTTGATTTCAGATTACTTAACACAAAATTTGTGTTAAGTAAGTAAACCCATTCTATATTTCTAAATATGGAAAGTCTTCAAAATAAAATACAATTATTCTACGAAATTGATTTCAAAATCAGTCGTTTGTCTCGATTTTGGCCAGCAGTATTGCTCATGAGTGTTGCGGTACTGAAAGTTTTAAAACGTGTGCTGCTCTTAAGTTTATATTATGTTTATTTCCCTATTAGTAGAGTCTCTAAATCACACATACCATTATTTTAATTTTGATGCATCCCATGGAAAAATAAAAGAAACAAATAACACATCGCCCACTTATCAATCTGGCGAGAAAACGGCGTGATAAGTCACTTCAAACTTTAGTCATATCTGCGTGAAGCTTAGTAGCTGAACGGATAGCGAGCTCGACTTCCAACCGAATGGTCCCAGGTTCTATTCCAGCCACGAACACTTAATGGAAACAGATTAAATTAAATTGAAATTTTAGCGTAGAGAGGGGAAAATGCGTGGCAAAGTAAAATATGTGGGGCGAGTTCGCCGACCGGCGCCCCGTCTATTTAGGAATTTTTTTTTTTTGGAAAATTTTTTAAGCTTGAAATTAAGCTTGATTCAAGCTTGTAATGTCAAGCTTAATGCAAGCTGGGCAAGTGTAAACTAGAACACTTGATTCAAGCTTGCATTAAGCTTACACGCTTGAAATTTTCAAGCTTAATTCAAGCTTATTGACTTGATAAATCAAGCTTGCTGCAAGTTTGATGTGTTGTCTGGGACAGCACTTGTAAATACACTTAACATGTAAAAGTGTTGCCTTTTTCATTATCCGAATGGAGTCTGGTCTCAATTGATTCGGATAATTGGAGTTACGCTTGTAATTCATTTGTAAAGTTAGAATATTCTGAACAAATTCCTTGCTCATAGAAAAGAAACTATCTTATGACGTTACTCAGTTCTAATATCATTAGTAACCAATCTTTCACGGCCACGTCAGAGAGATTATAGTCGATTTTAAATATACACTAATCGTTCACTACCCATTGATACATGGATATACAGTGGGCCCTAAAAAGGTGGTAAGGCACTTTAATTCTTCATCTATTAGAGGTAAGTGGGCTATTTAAGTTGAAAAAAAAATGTTCAAAGTAAGGTAAGAAAAAAGGTTAAGAAAAAATTCCTTTCGTTAATTTTCAAAAAATATATATTTTTTTAAATTTCTATACGACCCCGTACAGAAAAATTCCCAGTTAGTAAAATGTGCTTCGTACACTAATGTAGTGATGTACAAATTTTCATACTTTCATCATGTAACGTCTCAGAGATGGGACTATACATGAATTTGAATGTGAACGTTCATTGCTGGAGTTCAAAAAAAATTGTTTTTTTTTCGTAATTTCTGTACGACCCCTGAAACGCTATTTTTTTTCTTTCTAGAGTCATTGAAAAGTGGTTTAAATTATTTATCTTCATACCTCTGACACTTTTTAGGATACAGTTTTCAAATTTTTTTACACCACCTCATTAGTGCATGGGAGACATTTCACTAATTGGGATTTTTTTTTCTATGCGAGTCGTAGACAAATTTAAAATGTCACTTTTTGAAAATGAACGAGAGGAATTATTTCTTAACGAAGTATTTTTCCTTACCTTACTTTCAACATTTCTTCAATTTACGTGGTCCACCTACCTCTAATAAATAAAGAATTAAAACGCGTTCCCACTTCTTTGGGACACCCTTTATAAGACCTATGGTGGAATGCGTCATAATGTATGGATCTGACATAATTTATCGTTGCTATTTAAAGTTGGAAATTAAAAACAGTCTGGAACACTGAATGTAAACAAATGCTATTTAATACTTTTTCACTCACTTTTAATTTTTTACGAATACGCAATTTGCATTTATTAACATTTTCTTACAAATTTGAAAACTGTTTCGCTTCTGCTTGTTTGAAGCAGCGCACTAACTGCCGTAAATGTGCGCCAATCCGCACAATATATTATGTCGTGGTATAATATATCGATATATTAAATCACGTTATAATATATAGATGTGTTTTATGGAACTCCAACTTCAGCTCAATAAAATGGAAGCCGCTCAATTTCGCCCATCTTCGTCCTGTATGGAGGATCTTACTCCAATAGTAGGCTTATTAAAAACAACTGGATACTGTAAAAATTGAAGTAGCATGTAAAGGACTTTAAACTAGATAATATCTCTCTATTTAGAGGGCGATATATTATCTGAACGTTTACACTGAACGAAAAAAAGTGGTATGTGTATGTAGTTACACACTTTAATAATAAATATTAATTTTCTTCGGTAAAGATCGGAAATATTTTGTGTGTCCCTGTATATTAATGCTACGTTTACCATTTTCAACGAGGAACAAGTAGTTGTACACTTGACTAATAAATATAACTGGCAACCCTATTAAAAATTTTTTGTGAGTTATTTTATTTCGAAAACATGTCGGCGCAAATCAAATCCACAAAAAAATGTTCATAAAAATATGCCCACAAATTCTGTCGACAAAAATGTCTCAAAATATGCCGACACAAAAGCCCGGAGTAAACAAAATAGCACTGCAGTCCTAAACATTAACGGTTATTTTATTTGCGTTGAAAATCTTACACTTTCAACTATAGACTCGGAAAGTGCTTTGTAATCGATGAATTTGGCATGATTTACCTTTCTTCTTAATCGGCCTTTCGAAATTTGCGTCGTGCTTAATTCAAGAAAGCTCTTCAAGTCATACTTTCTTTGTCAGCTAATTTCATCCTTTTTAAACACTTCATAAAAGTACGTCAACTTTTTAATTCCAGTGAAAAATACCTGATTATAATTTAAATTTTATTAAAATGGCCTCTACATAACATGAAAGTTAAAGAAAAAAAAGTCACATTCTGTAATTAATTAGGGATAATTATTCGAAGCGAAAAATCTAGAGGCTACGATATAAAACAAAACAAAAAAACCTTTATTGTTTATCTTTTAATACTACCCAGAAAAAGCATTATTGGTATCAGAAAAGTTTACTTTGAAATTAAACATACAAACTCCCGCTTTACGAATGAATTTAGCCGGGGAGATATTATCTTATTCTAATTTTCTTGCGATGTATTTGCTCGGAAGAACTTAAGTAGATGAATACCTTAAACTACACTTTTGTTCAGTTCTTTTTTTTTTCCCGCCAAGTTTTGTGATATATACGCCATTTGCTTGTTCAGCGGAGAACATCTGAAGTTATTTTCCTGGGACCGTTCCAATAAGCACGCTCTGTTCATTAACGGGGGGGAGGGGGAGGAAAAAAGGAAAAGCAAGCGAAATAATAAAAAAAATGGGGGGGGGGGAGAAATTTTTAATACCGAGCTCTCGAATCTCATCTACTCCCTAACTCATGTTTACTGGGCAGGAGAGACCGGAAACTAATCTCTCCAATGAGTTGCTTCTCTCTCCCGCTTTTTAATTCCTCAAAACGTTTCGCCGTTCACAGGTAGCGACATCTATCGGCCGGCGCCTGCACTATTCCCTCGGAAAAAGGGCACAAAGACGGATGGATGAAGAAGAGGAATTGGGGGTAAAAGAAGAGAAGAAGATAACGCCGAGACAAATGAAAGAGGAGTAAGAGAAGCGGGGGTGTTAGTAGGATGTGTGTGCGGGAAAAAAAAGTCGGGGGGGGGTGCACTTTCGAAGAAAAGAAGACTAAGAAGAAAGTAATTTGTGAAATAATTAATTACCCGCACGCTGTATTTGCCGTTATATTTTTACCGAAAACCCTTTTGAACGCGCGCTAACCCTCCAAGTTAAAAGAGCTTAAGCTCTCTAACAGTCTTCCCTTTCAAAGTAATTAATCCTAGCGACTGTGCGCCCTCTTTGAATATTCATGAGGACCTTAATTTATGCAAGAGTTAGCAACAACTAGTGGTATTGATCACCCCTTTTCCCATTGTTTGCCTGAGCTGTTAAACCAAGGGGGAGAGACCCCCCCCCACACACACACCGCTTTCAAAAGAAAACCCCCCCGTGCGCGCCTTGTAACCGGAGTTAATATATGCACAGATTTTTCTGGATATCCTACCCCCCCCGCAAGCCCCCCAACCCCCCCCCTCTCCCTTTTCCACGTTATATATATATCATCACACAAAATAAAACCAACATTAGCAATTCCCACGTCGCAGTTTTCTTCAGGACTCCGAAATTGGGTCTATTTACATTGGGCACGACCAGAAAAAAGTTGGAAAAGAGAGGATGGAGGAAGGGAGAGAGAGGGATCCTCTTTTATCGGAAAGGGGTCGGCAATGATTTATCCCAACACCCCTCCCCCTCTCTTACCCCCACTCACTCACTCCTTTTGCTTGCTGGAAGAAGTCTCTCTGTACGTGATCTGAATAATAGCGGAGGAAGGAATTTGTCTTGCAAGAAAAAGAGACAGGCAAAAATACACTTCGCACACGATTTGACTCGGGTCTGAATCTGCACGGTTATTAATTAATGTCTCCACCCCCCCCCTGCGTTGCTTACCACTTGCTTACCGGGAGAGAGGGCCGTTTTTAATGAATCGGCCCTGATTTCTAAAGAACAACTGATTGTTGGCGGACTTTTCCTTGCCTGCCAGATCTTCTTCATATAAATTAAATATTTCACTCTGTAATATTTTTTTTTTACTAATGATCCATAATTAAAGGCAAAATCAGATAGGTTGAGTTCAAATGGTAGATTATTATCGGAATTTTTTTGAAAAGTAGCTTTATTTTACAAAGCTGATTTTCAAGCACTGCGTTATTGCTTTTATTGTGCGTGTTGTTAGTTAAAAGTAGAAGACATTTTCTTAGATTGGGTTGAACTTTTTCATTTTAACCCATATTGGACTGATGTTGCGTTTTCGCAACAAAAAGTAAAAAAGTAATTTAAAAAAATAAAATTTTAAAATTACCTGCAGATTGAAATTCCTTTTCAAAATGATTTTGTGTTTTAAAAAATGTCAAAATTTCTTACACGTATATGCATCATTAACATAAGTACATGCTCCTTGTGTTAGTAAGCAACCAATAACGATATAAAACTTTAAGGCCTCACCATGGCACAGTGGTTAAGTCACTGGAAATGGTAGACAGGCGAAGTGTGAAGGTCCAGGGTTCGGGTTAAATCGTGCGTCCATCGACCTAACCGTTCGGAGTTTTCTTTCCGAAACTTAGCGTAAATACGGGTTAGGACCCCTTAGAAAGGCCTCCCACGGAGGGCACCTCTCCTTGTGTTATCCTTCTGACGAGGATTCATAAGCGGGCTGTGATGACTGATTTTGAATGTGAGCCTTTTCATAACTGAACAAGGTTAGACCATCCGAAATGATCTTTTATTTTAGGTATATTTCTGAGTGCTATTTTAACTAATGATAAAGGAGAGACTTTTCGCAATTGTTAGACAGCCGGAATAGATAAGTTCGCTAAGTATTTTTCTGCGTGTTATTTTAATTAATTTTAAAAGAGAGCCTTTTTGCAACGAAGACGGTTAGGCCTACAGGAACGATCATTTTGCTAAGTTTATTTGGGTGTTTCTTTAAACAAATTTTAAAAGGGAGCCTTTTTGCAACTAAAGAAGGTTAGGCCACTCTAAACAATCGTTTAGCTAAGCACATTTCTCATGTTATTTTAACTAATTTTAAAAGTAGGGTATATTTATTAGAGTGAAATGTTATTTTTCTAGTGTGCGTCACATTTGTTAGAGATAAGTACGCATTGTAAAATAGGAAAAAAAGACAACGTTAAGAAGACATTCCTCTCGTTCACTTTTAAAATTGTATACGACCCCCGCTCAAAAAATGTTAATTTAATAAAATGTGTCCCCACACACTAATGTGGTGATGTGAAAAAAGTCATCCTTTCATCCTAAAACGTCTCAGATATGTCTTGTCAGGTGTTTACATTCAAATTTCTGTATGCAGAAAGTCTAATATGTAATTACTAAATTGAAAAAAAATATTTTGTAATTTCTTTACTAACCTTAAAAACAAATCATGTGACGTGATTTTTTTTTCTCGGAGAGCTATTGAAAAGTAGATTAAACCAGAGTATTATTTGCGTAACTCACCCTTTTAAGGATGTAAAATTCTTGAATTTTATACATGAACCATTTTGTGTATTCGACACATTTTACTCATTGTTGTATTTTATTATTTTTTTACGAAGGTTGTATACAAATTTTAAAAAGTGTACTTTTTGAAAAGTATAGAGAGGATTTTTCCTTGTCCTTTTTTTAGTTTTTTTACTGCCTTATTTTGAACATTTTTTGACTTACATGGCGTACTTGTCACGCTTTTATTCTCCATTCATTACAGATACAGTATTTTGGGATACCCTGTTGGAAGTCATGATTTGCTAACCTTCTTCTATTACAATATTAAGTATATTAAAGTTGTTTATTTCAGTGTATATCTTAGCAGAATGCGTTCTTAGTTATTTTCTTTTGCAGGATGGTTTCTAAAAGTGGTAATTTCAAAGGAGATTGAGCCATAAAAATTTAGATGGTGAACGCCGCTCCTGTATTGTGGGCTCAGATGTCCCCCGAATTCTTTTAGCCGGAATGCAGGAGCCAGTTAACGATTTCGATATGAATTTTTTTGGGCCTTATTTAACCCATTTATGCCTAGCGTCCCTTTTTTGGGACGGCATTTTCACTATTAGTTGAAAACGTTATTTATTTTTCCTAGCCTTTATTCATGAGTATTAAGCCTCAACTCTACAAAATATTTTAACATGACCCAGTAGGATGTTGATATTTCGATTTTTATGCATAATGATTTTAAAAGAAATCACCCCTTGTTCAAGAAGTTGACATCAGAAATGTATCTATTATTTCTGTTATCAGTAAAAAATCGAAGAAAGTCGCAAAAATATCCAGGCACAAATGGGTTAATCTGCTGTTATCGTGACGGAATGTGAATGACAACTAGCTGAAGTATTATTTTGAGTGCTACATTCTTTTACATTTTGAGCTGCTGAAAAAGAATTGTGTAAGATTTTATGTATATTTGAGAATAATAAAGCTTGTATTTTTGTAAGCTGTTTGGTCCCTCTTTTAATTAATTGCTGGATTCATTTCAAACGGTCTGCACCAGAGTGTATAAGGATGCGCGTGGACTTAGGTCTAATTTTAGACCGCGCATCTGTTCGAAGTCAGCGATGACGCCTTCCGGTTTCTACTTTCGGGTGAATGATGGTAATTTAAGATGGACGAAATCGGAAATCGGAAATAGGCATCTACCTGTGAACAGATTCTTGCGACCGAAGTATGAACTTGGTCATTGATAAAGCAGAGAGAGGGGTAAAGATGGTGACCAAGGAGATTTAAGCGAGGCTTTGGTCATTTTAGAAGGTGCGAGTCTAGCGGTAAAGATGGCGACCGAGGTTTCTATAATACATTCCAGATTGTAAAGGCAAGTCTACAGGATGTATTATAAAAACGTAAGCCTTCTCTGTCACCATCTTTACTTCTAGACTCGTACCTTCTAAAATGACCAAAGTCTCATTTAAATCTCCTTGGTCACCTTCTTTACCACTCTCTTTCTCCTTTCTACAATGACCAAAATCTAAACTTGCACCTCAAGAATCAGTTCGTCTGGAAGTATCTTTCCACTTTCAGCTATCCCCCACATTAAATTCCCATCATCCACCTGAAAAAGAAACCGGAAGGCGTCATCGCTGACGTCGGCAGCAGATGCTCGGCCCTATATATCCTAAGTCCACGCGCATGCTGACACCGTCTAGTGCAGGCAAAGCAACTTCTCCTGAAACTATTGTTGTGTGTTGGGTCTGTTAAATAAAACATGGCCATTAATTTCAGAAAGATCAACTTTATTTGAACAGAATAGTTTCATAATTATATAACTGTATTTTCAGACAAACAATCTTATCATAAAACTAGAGTGGATGGTTAAGAAATATTACTCCCATCGTTAGACTGCCTCACACTTCCCCCATGTAGGATGAACATAAATTTTTCGCACGATTTATTCCAATGACAAAATTTTGTGTATGTTCGCGAAATCCATACTAACAATTTCTTCTTAGCTAAAATAACTCTGTGCTGTAGTTATTTTAATCAACTAAATACTTCTTCAAACAAATCATCTTTCAGAACCAGAGATGGTGATATGTCTGAGATTGATTCTTTCCATAAGTTCTTTCTAAGAGCTTCGAATTTGATAATATTCCAACTTGAGCCATCTCGCTCACATTTTGCTAAGACGAAAGCAGACATGACGACTGCGCAAACCTGCTGAAGGTTCTCTAACAAACGCCCCATTTCCGAATCTTCTTTTGCTAACACAACGAGTAAAGGTAATTTGGGTTGTTATTTCAAAGGCCAATTTTTTGCGGTGTTAAAAAATATTGCTAAATATCTGAATCTATCAATATAAAGAAATCCAACGCGCAAAATTATCTTTTCGCTTATTAAAAATCACAGATGCGATCTTTAAATTATCACCGAAGCAACTTCAGTAACAAGGAAGCTGCTTCTGCCTCATTCAACATGGCTTCCGATTGACTCATGCATGTTTATTGCGAGTCTGTCCCGTCAAAACTGAAAAAGGAGTTCCATACTGAGCTTTACCATAAAACTTTTTTGTATTGTAAGCTAACCAACACACAGATTGATTTTACCTTTTGTTAAAATGGGATACTTTTAAACATTTATCTTGATACAAGAATTGATCAAGTAACTATAATTGTGTTTATCTAGCTATAGCTTTAGAAATTTGAGGTACTTCTAACGGTGTGGCCATTGTACCAAAATGAGATAAATTTTCATTGTGCCTAAATGTGATACAAAGTTATTGAAATACTTTATTTCTACTTATTTCAATTAATCTATTAGTTATCTAAAAGAAAGTCTTAAATATAATTATCGCATTTAGTTTCTTATTATCACATTTATAGTAATTCAAGCCTAAATGAGATGGAGAAAGTACCTAACTATTTTTACACACGCAAGTTTCTAAAAGAAAGTTTAGTTTAGTTTTGTTAGTTTTAAAAGTATTCTATAACACTAAGAAAATTATTCATGATTCATATTTTAAATATTCCTGTTTAATGAACCAGTTTAGTGAACAAATAATCGATCTCCATTTTGAAATTATCCTCCACATTTTGAGTGAGTTGGTCAGCTGGAGATTAAAAGATGCGCATTAAAATAAGAGACGCTCAACAAAAAAGTATCAAATTCAGATGGAATACTTTGCTTTTAAATCTTTCGTATCATCGTATTTCAATATGGTTTTTGATGCTGGACTTAATCTAGCATTTTTACATTTAAGGACTATCCCTACATTTAAGCACATTAACCCTAGATATCTCTGTTCCCTTTCAAAAATATCGCTGTAATAAAAGCAGCTGCATTATTGCTACTGTAAAAAAAAAACTACCTGCAGATTGATGATCGCGTATCTTCAACTCTATTGAGGAGACATGGCCAAACGCTAGAAGCTGGCGTGCACTCCATTTTTATTCTACGGTGGTCTCCACTCTAATTTTACAATAAGAACACTGTAATTACAACTTACACAATTCTTGTGACGATCCGTAGACAGCATGGCCATCAAGTTTCATTGATAAAAAGTTTTTATTGCTGCTCAAAACTGTTCCTTTATCCTTCAATGGCCCCTTTCTTCACTTGGAAAAGCTGTTGTGCTGTGGCTCCAACCGATCAGCTTATGGGTCACTGTTCTAAATGGAAACTTACAACGTCATGGGTATTCATCGTTGATCAAGAATGCCTGTAAAAGAAAAGTGGTTATAACAGCATGCAAAATGAAAGCAAGCAAAAATAAATGTTGCCAAACGCATCGATTATAGAACACTTTCAAATACAACAGTATTCTTGCTCAAATTTGGCGATGTGCTGTCCTTAAATCTGGCGAGATTCTGGAGATAAATCTTTAAAAATGCAACATTATCACTATAAATTTAATTTGGTGAGTACCCCTGTAAGAGCTTTAAAAGCTTTTCCTATCGTTTAACTGAAGATTAAACTTTTATAAAGATTTTTATACTTAGTATTGTGTTTTAAATGGATAGATGTCTCTAAACTGACATAGATCGTAATATATTGGAAATCTTTTCAGTGCTCTTGTAGGAGAACGTTTAATGGTACAGACTATTTTCGATGTAGAGTTTTATCTTTTAATTTGCAATAATATATATTGATATTGTTTCGTTTGAAATATCCGAATATTTCTAAAATACGCTTTAAGGAAAACTGCCCATAAAGCATTATATACTGGAATTATTTTGAGTGCTCCTGTAAAATATCTATAAATGCTACAAGCCCTATTTTCAATAGAGTATATGGTTCACTACACAAGAATGACATATATAAATTTCTTAATAATTGATGAATATCTACAATAGTAAGAGCACGAACGGATAGATAGATCGACAACACTTTTCAACCTTGTTAGGTGTTAAATAGTCTGAAACTGACACCACATGACTTATTGTGCATAAACTAACATCTTACGACCCTCGGTTCCCAACTAGTAAACTTTATAATCTCTATTCCCGTGTATCAAGTGCAGTAATAATTGCATTGGCTTTATGATTTTGCTTAAAATTTTTGAATAAAATAATTTTAACTCAGATGAAGGCGAAAATTATTTCTGCACACTGCCACGCACGTTCTACTTTTGTTTGCCGTTACAGAATAATATATTTGACTTAATAAAATTTACAGTGTTGAATGATTTTTTTTTCCCTTCCTTCCAAAGTTCACGTAACTTTGGAAAGTTCTTTAAAAAGTAAAGAACTTTCAGAGAGTCATTTACTTTTTAAAGTCTTCTTTTATGGATGTATCTTCTTTTATTAAGTTCAGATGTATCAGATGTATCAGTAGAGCATTTTGACGTGACGTTTGAATGACGTCACGTGAGTGCCAGATGACTGCACTTCCTTTCTGCGCAGATTCTCTCCTGCTGTTTTCCTATTGTATTCAGCCCAGGGAAAGGGTATTAGAAACACCCGTTTTAATCATTTCAAAACAAGAATATCTCTGGAAAATCAAAGTCCACTATACAATCATTAAGAAACTTCAATCCTTTTTTAAAATGTTAAAAATCGGGTTTTTCCCATTGAAATATGTTGCCAGGATCCAAAGCTGCCACGAAAAATTCGGACCCGTCTCGGACAGGCTAGCGTCGTCGAAATGCTTTAATTTTTGATACTGGAGCAGAAATTAGGACTTGGTCTTTTATTCGAAGAAGTATATAAAAATACTTACTTCTTTTAAAAAATAGAATTACATTTAGAAACAAGAAATTTAAGATTTCTTTTTTAATCTGAGTAGCGAGATTTATTTGGGGTCTGAAGAGGTTGGATTATGCTCAGTTTGGATGCTTTATGCTCAAACTTATGCAATATGAAATTGAGATGCAATACTTCAATAATTTAAGGTTTGGATTGGAGATTTCTCACCAAATGCTTTAGCTATTAGAAGTACGACACTTAGCTTCCGCCGTTTTTCCCGATAGATTTTTTCACCAGTACGTAATTGTAGAAATAAAGAGTTCATGGACGTCATGCAATAAATTTTGGGATCTATCAACATAATCCCTTGAAAACACGAGACGATTTGCGTCTACGTCATAAAGTGAGTCTCAATAGAAAAAATGTTAGTTTACGTGCCAAATTCTCTTCATTTAAGGGACAAATTGCAAATGTTCTTCTATGTTCTCTCAGAAATGGTGGGGAATCAGCCGTAATAACTTATTATCATAATAAGAACCTGTCGTGAGTGGTTTAAAAATGCTTGAAAAACGGAGATTTTTTAAACCGAAGAACGGCATAGCAATAGAAGAGAAGTTTTTTGAAGATGCAGAATTGGATGCGAGATTTGGAAAAATTGGCACGAACTTTGAGATTGACTTAACTATTTCAATTAATAGATTTTTTACAACACAATCTGGAATTTTGTGGGTAAGGGAGAAACCGGCGAAAGCAAAATTGTACATCTAATAATTGTAAATGAGATGATTTAACCCTTTCAGATCCGATTCAATAATTTCTCTTTAAATTAATTTATTTTTCTTTTCATAATTGAGATAAAACCTGTAGTTGGAAAATGAAATTACAAATCCCCAATATTAAATTTTTCAGGAAAATTCATTTTGATTTATGCACACAAATTAGTGCATCCATCCTGTACGATAGTATAGGTAATGTTTGAGTCCAAAATTGAGGATGCAGGGTCTCTGAAAGGGTTAAAATTTTATTTATGAGGACCCATAATGACACGGTACATATAACACGAGAATAACTCTTATACTATTATTTTAAATATTTAAAAATAATTAAGGTGAAATATCACGTTTACATATGAAAATACAGAATACTTAGGACACTTGAAGACTGCTTTAATAATTTGAATATAATGCAATGAGAAGAGCAAAACAATTTTTTTACAGTTAAGTGAAAACCAAAAATTTTAAATTCACAATTATTACGAAAATTTAAGATTTTACAGTTGGCTGAGTAGTATTCACGGTTATCTTATAAATACTCACAGCATCTTTTGATGCCAGCTTCAAAATCACATTTCGAGCCTGCTGCTAAGGCCACATGGCCAAACGCTAGAAGCAAAGGCGTAACTTACTAGGGGCAAGAGGGGGTAATTGGCTCCCTAAAATTCAACAAATTTCCAATATCCCCCATTTGAAAATAGTATTTTCTACAATAGGAAATAATTTCCCCACCCCAACTTTACGCGATTGCTAGAAGATTGCCGTTTAGACCCATATTCATTCTACTTGACTATGACCAGAGCTCCACTCTTATTGTACAATAAGATCAATATGGTTACAACTTACATAATTCTCATGAGTATCCTCTGCAGCATGTAGATTCGATTTCAATCAGAAAAACTCATCACTGTTGTTCCTTTGTCATTCAATGGCCGCTTCTTTCTGTTCACTTGGACAGGCTGTAGAGTAGAATCTTACTTAGCTCCAAAGGATCAGCTTATTTCTCACTAACTGCTCTAAATGAAGTCTTTCAACGTCATAGGTACTCACCGATGAACAAAATTCTGAAAAAGAAAGCGGGTTATAGAAACATGAAAAATAAAAATAATAAGATGTGGGTACCACAACTTTCTTGTACCTCTACTAATTTTACTGTTCCCCAGCTTAAGCGCGCCCATTGACTCAAACAAGCATGCGCTAATTGAACAACTTCAATGGCAAAATAAGGGATCAGAATACAAAGCTGAGGGAATTTGTTACATGTTGTGCACAATTTCCGAATCAAATGTAAGCGATAGCCACAAGCGAGCCATTTTGTTTTTGATAAAAGGAAATTCATAATAGTTTAAAACTTAAAAATTGCTTTTCTTCAATCGTATCCAGCGCAATTAGATCTGCGTATTCATCTAACCTATGTCCCCTTCTGCGTTTGAATGTGCCCTTCGCAGCTGTCCGCACCGACTTTAGGGAACAGTAGTCAGTTTTCATTCTCTTCATACAAACTTAAGTAATGTGAAATCGAGAAATCGAGGTACGATACTTCAATAATATTAATGTTAAGATTTCTCGCCATATATTTCAGCTATTAGATGTACAACTTTGCTTCCGCACGTTCTACCAGATGGCTTCAGCGGTAAGCAATGGTCGAAATTAACAGACCACAGACGTCATGCAGTAAAATTGGGCTTTTGTTAACATAACCCTGTAAAAAGTTAGTCGATTAGTGTCTGCAACATTAAAGTTATTCTATATTGACAATGTCAGTTCACGAGCAAAATTCTCTTCAGTTGCGGGAGGTTTTTAATTAATTTTTTCCCTTCAATATGCTCTCAAATACTCATGGAAGGTCGCTATTAGTGGACGACTCGAGTTTTTTCAATGTTTCAGGAACGGTATTTTCGTGTCAAAGACTGGCATAGCGATGGAAGAAAAAATTTTTGGAAAAGGGCAAGCAGAATTGGAGGTAAGACGCGTGTCTCAATGAAGAAGTGGTTCTATCATTGGGAGTGACGCAACAAGCAATTACAATTTTGAAATTATTGGATTTTTACAACAAAACCTCTAATTTTATGGGGAGTGAGGGATAATACGGCGAAATAAAAGTTGCACACCTAATAATTCTAAATCAGCAGAGACAAAACTCTTTTTGCATAAACTCATGAGCAAATTTGCCGACCCAAATTAATTTGAAATTCTGTGCAGAAAGTAGTAATCAGGTTTAAAGCGTTTATACTAAAAGTAAGACAAAACACACTTTTCCTGTAAATGTTCTTCCAGATTTACATCTATTTACCATCCATTGATCCATACTTGAATACAGTGGCAACAACGAGATCTATCTTATACGCCGTTAGATATTACTCTTAGCCCATAACGTGACATTTTTTGACAAAAGTAAGAAGCGCCAGCATTCATTTGTTCATTAATTTATGGAGGAGATGGTAATATGTTGCTAGGGAATAGTTTAAAACAGTTACAGGGGTGTCTATAAATCTTCTAAAATAGTTGTGTATGTATCTCGAAAAGTAGTAGACGCGAAATCTTCATTTACGTATAAAAAATTTAAATTTCGTAATTTGTATAGATATTAATTTATTGATTTTCATTGTTTCTGGTATAATAGATAATATAATTTAAAGCCTTTTTTGCAACTGCAACTATGTGCCTCTGACTAACGGTTAACGAAATAGCCATTGGGAACCTTTAACACTGGACACCCTGTATATAATCGCTATTCGTTATATATCATTGTTCATTCTTTCACAATTCATTATACATATTCATTAAGTTTACTAAAAACTGATTTTTAAATACGAAACACTTTATAGAACTTATAAAACATACATTTTACAAAGATATCATGCATGAATGTCAGGCTTTTTAAGTTATTTTTACCTCCCCCCACCATTATGTCAAAAACTGCCACAGTTCACCATACACATCTTTCCAAGCTGCATTACTTAAGCATATAGTTGCAGATCAGAAACAAGCACCGAGCTTTAGATCAGCGGTTGCCAACCGGGCAGAGCGTTTGCAGGAAGGGGCCGGGCTGCGAGAAAAACTGACAAAGAGCAAGTGATAACGCATATTTAAAAATAATTCATCTTATTTATTCTTACTCCAAAATATATCTATTTATGCTTAAAATATTTATTAAAATTTCACCGATGAAATTATTTTGCAGAAAAAGTGAGTAAATGTTCATTGTTGAAAAAAAAAAAACTATATATATATATGATGAGGAATGTCAGAAATGGGGGCGAGGGTACCATCTTAAGTGCCCATTAGTTGCAGGAGCACAATATAAACCGCCGTTTCAAATGCTATTTCAATTGCTATTTTTAAACAGTATCTTTGTAATTAAATGACATTAATGAACATAATTTAAGTGAAAAAGTTTTGCTTCAACCCTTCCTTAGAACCACCACTGATTGCATTTTTTAAAGAGAGAACTATGTGAAAAAAACAGGTTGTTTTTAAATAAATTAAAAAATATCTCCAATCTCTAGTAATCTTCAAAATTTAAACTGGGGGTGTGTAACTTCACTCACGGAGTACTAATTGCATAATGTATACGAAAATTTCAAACTAATGAACACCGCATCCAACACAGAATACGACAAACACATCAAACTGTAGTACATTTATAAAACGAAACATAAATTGTGTGATTATAGAAATTGTTCTCACCTAATACAGAAGACTGATATATTTAAGCTTTGCAATAAAAGCAAGCTGATTTTCGCTGAACTCTTTCTAACCAAATAAGTTTCATAACAAAATAGCGTTTTACATGCAAGCACTAAAGAAATGTTTTCATCTAAATACTTCTGTACTTACATACGTTCAAAATACACTTATTGGCCGCATTCGTAAACGCCAAAAGAGTTGCACTCGTGCAACGAGTTTCTATCTAAGGTGTTCGTAAAGGAAACTGAGTGCTTTCAGTTTAAAAACTAGAGCGTTCGTATACAAAACTGAGTGCAATTAGTTTCAAACGAAGTAAACTGAGAACGAATTAGGTTCGTTGAGTTTTACTTTCTGCGCGATGTTTTTGTTTAGAAATGGCGTCCGTTGTTATGGAATAGTAATGTTATGAAAAGTATTTTACGTTTGCTGAAGTTGCAAATATTAGTTTTTCGAGGAGGCAATTGAGGCATCAGTTAGAAACTGCTACGAAGGTACATACTTTTTCAAAGGTAATCATTTTCTTGTATTTTTCATTTTAGTAAATTCAAAAATGCATGTTTTAGTGTCGAGATTCAAGTTGATTTAAACCGTTATTTGCGAAATTTGAATTTCTCTTGCTAAATACTTTTGAAAGAATGAAGTTTAAATTGAAATTTCTAAATTTTGATCTGTGCACTTTAATTATGGCCACTCTTTCTTTTAAAAATCCTGTTGATTTTATATTGAGTATGTGCTAAAAACTTTCCTCAGCGCAGTTAACGCATTCGCGAATTGTAAACAAGCACGTTTCCTAGGCGACGAAACTAAATAAACTGAAGTTGTTCGTAAAGGCAAAAGAAACTGATAACCACTGACAGCACTAAGCACACGCATTCCAGTTTTCTTACGAAAACTCGTGCAACGAGTTTGTCGTTTACGAATGCAGCCCATTGATACAAAAGCGAACTTTTGTACGGGAATCAGAACTTTGCCTTGCTACACAGGCCGCATTCGTAAACGACAAACCAGCTACACTCGTGCAGCGAGTTTCCATCTAAGGTGTTCATAAACGAAACTGAGTGCATTCAGTTTATAAACTAGGGCGTTGGTATACAAAACTGAGTCTGCTTAACTTCAAACTAAGTAAACTGAGCACGGAGCAGTATCATGTAGTTGTTGAGAAGATACACTTGCTGCTCGCTGTTGTTGTTTTGAAATGGCGTCCGTTGTTATGGAAAAGTATGTTGTTATGAAAAGAATTTTGCGTTTGCTGAAGCTGCAAATATTGTTTTTTCGAGGACGAAATTCATGCATACAAAGGTAATCATTTTCTTGTTTGTTTCATTTTAATAAATTCAAAAATGCATGTTTTAGTGTTGATACTGAAGTTGATTTAAACAGTTATTAACGAAATTTGAACTTCTCATGCTAAATACTTTTAAAATAAGGAAATTGAAATTTCTAAATTTTGATCTGTGCACTTCAATCATGGCCACTCTTTCTTTAAAAATCCTGTTAATTTTTATATTGAGTATGTACTAAAAAACTCCTCAGCAAAAATAACAACAGACGTGAAATGTAAGCAAAAACTTCTTCTAGGTGACGAAACTAAATAAATTGAAGTTGTTCGTAAAGGAAAAAGAAACTGACAGCACTGAAGAAACGGATTCCAGCTTTCTTACCAAGACTGGCGCAATGAGTTTGTAATTTACTCATGCACTCAATGTTGGCCGACTTCTCGAAAACTGTCAAAATAACCATATGAATGAATCAATGTGAGGAATGCTGGATCTTTTTGGACATTTGGACGATACAGTTTGTAGTAGATACGTTGGTCGTATAGTGCGCTAGCCACTACCTCACATAGGCGGCGGCATGCTAAGGTTTTTGCTGTTGTTGTATCTGGAACATTTAATTTCAGACTCGTGTGCTTGGTTATCAAGGATCCGCTTATAAAACCTCGTCGAATAAAGTTAACAATACAGAGATTGGTTTTAGTAGCACAGAGAAGGGAAATTTAAACAGACAAGGGAGTGGAAATCGAACCCATGACCGTACGCTTTAGCGATTGGAGTGGAGAAGGGCGGACTCTTTACCTCTAAGCAGCCGGTCCCTCTATTTTCGGACTTGTGTGCCTGGTTATCAAGAATCTGCTTGTAAATCCTCGTTGAGTAAAGTGGAGATCACAATAAAAATTTTACTTGCACGGAGAAAGAGAATTTTAAACAACTAGGGTGTAAGTGGAAATCGAAACCATGACCGTACGCTTAGGCGTGGAGTAGGATCCTGTTAGTCACCGTCTTCTCACGATTCGAAGTGAGTGACGCTGCGTATCTTCTCCTACTCAGCATGACAACAAACCTAGCAGCTATCCTAGCAATTAAGAATTCGAGAGTAAGGCTGGGATGCAGACTCTCTAATGACGGTCAATAAGCCAGTTTATTGAAAGCTTCCAGTTTTATTATTGATTTTAAAACTGGCTAATTGACCGTCATTACATAGTCTAAATTCCAGTCTAAGTCGAATTTCTCATGTCAGTTTCATACTTAAACTATTGTTATCCTTAAAAGTAATTCATCAGGGAGAACAAGTACAGTTTAGAGGTTAAGGGCTTGTTCTCTTCTACGCCAATCGCATAAACCTACGGTCGTAGGGTTCGATTCCCACTCATCCACTGGTTGTTTAAATTTCCTTCATCTCTGTTAGTAAACACTGTCATTCTCTATTTTATTTGACACGGATTTACAAGCGGTTTTTAGAACAGAGCACACAAATCCGAAAAAATTAACGCTTCCAAATATAGCAGTAAAACAAATCGTATTATGTATAACCCTTTCACACCTCACGAAATTCCCACATCTCAAATTAAAGAGCACTCTAAGAATTATTTTTAAAAAATATATTACGCTCAAAAACGACAAGTAGAAAGCTTATTTTCAAATAGTTTTTCGCGAATAAAGGCCTCATTCTCAATCTCTGTTTCAGTAGTAAAAAGTTGTTACCACTCCTAAAAGAAGACTGTTAAAACACTTAAAAGTAAATTATATCCTACAAGCTCTTTTAGCTGCTGCATGAAATTCGAAAACAATAACAAAATATTCACAAATTCGACTAAATCATTTATTGAATATTAAAGCATCGACGCATATGTACGTACGTCCATTCAAAGCTACAAAGAATTTAGCCCCACCATGGCCGCGTGCATAAGATACTCCAAATAGCGGACGCATGAAGTGTGAAGGTCCCGGGTTCGAGCCGCGTCCTTCAGTTGTGGATCTAACGGTCTGGAGTTCCGGTCGATTTTCTCCAGATGTAACTTGAATACACGTTAGAACCCCTTAGAAATTCTTCCGACACAGGACCCCCATCCTAGGCAGATCGCCCATGATGCGTGAAAATAGTTGGGCGTTAAAGGGTTAAAATTTCAAAGACTCATATATTTTTTATTTTGAAATACTTTCAAGCACTTCATGAACATTTTTAAAAAACAGTTTATATATTTCTTCCCAAAACATGTGAAGCATGAAATAGCAATTTATTTCTGAAAGCAGTTGAATTTCTGAAAGAAGCAGAGTTGTTTGGTTTAAGGTTTAAACCAGATGGCCTTAAATAAAAAGAGAAAAAAAAATAAACATTTAATTTAAATCACTTCCTCCCTCCTGTTCTTTTTGTTTTTTCATTTATTTTAGGTTTTAACTGTTTATTCAGAGAATCATCCTGCACTAAGCTGTGCCAAATAATCCTATTCCTTAATTTGAAAGAAATGTTACTCACAATTTAAGCTTGATCTAAAACATATTCCTGTTTTTAACAAAGAACAAATTATCGCGCAATCTGAGGGCCGCCTTCACATCCAAAGTGGGTAACAAATCTACTAGGTTAATTGACTTTTTAAAAATCTTTCCGGAGAAATGCTGAGAACGGTACAAAGGGCATGACCGTAAAACTTTAGAAAAAAAAAAGGTTCTTTTTTTTTGGGGGGGGGGGATATTGTACCTAATTTTAATGACCAAATCTTCTGCATATTTTAATGTAGTACCAGGGTATTTTGGGACATACATATATATATACATAAGCATTATACTATTTATTGAAATGAACACTTTCGTCAAATGAATCACTTTCGTCATGATGATTCCTACTTTAACAGCTTGATCTTCATTGGGCGATGTTTCCAAATGCAAGACGCGCCAATGGCACCCAAACTCGAGAACATCCAGACAGCCAAATTCCCTCTTTGGAAGTACATAAAAATGTCTTTCAAGAATTGCTCCTGTACGACCCATAGTTTTCGAGAAAATTAGGAAAAACAAAGTATGACATCACATCCGGGAAAAAAAAAACACACACACTTTATTGGACACATCAACAGCAGCATTTGTTTATCTTTTCAGACGCTAATGATCAAAATTTTTGCGTTATGCGTTCGCGCCCCGTGGAATGACGTTAAACTGTCGGACTAAGGACGAGATTCAAGTGAAACGCGCGATCGAGTTCGAATCGAACGTTTTTCAGTCCCCAGAATACTTCCAATGAGCAAACCTACCGCACTGTCACGTGATCAAAACACGATTGGTTTGTTTCAGTGGAATAAGAATTTGATATATTTCGAAGTTTCCCCTGTTCAACGCGGAAAACGTTCGAATTTATTTATTTTCCAGGTGAGGACAGCTCGCGTCACTGAATGGGTCGCTTAGAGCTACAATACGAGCTACAAAACGTTCGAATTGTGTTTCACTTGATTCTCGCCCATAGATGCATACAAACGGACTTAGTTGCTCGTCTGCATACTGCTTGTACTTCAGTGGAGTCAGCGTTGTTGAGACTTGTGCATTCATCCATTCCAGTGCGCGATCCAACCTGCCTCGATATGCAAGGTGGACACTGAGCATCTGCCTTTATAATTTGCAATAACTGCTGTTGCTTTGTTGTCAGTAAAGTTTTTAAAGGTTTTTTTCTTGCACCGGATATGACGTCATACCAAGATTTTCGTATTTTTCTCGAAAACTATGGGTCGTACAGGTATAGCTATCTGGGCATTTTTATGTATTCCCAACAGGAATCCAGCTGTACAGAATTCGGGCGGTATTTATGGGACACCCTGTATGTTTATACGTGAACAGTATCCACACTGTGCGTTAAAATTATGAACTTGAATTCGCCGAAATATTGGTCGTACCAATATCAAACTTTTGGTCTTTGCAATGCTTTTGCATTTGCAAGATTCTCCTAAATATGAATTTAGGGACAAGGACATACATACAAGGCTATATACAATTTCATGTTGTGTATTATTTTTCTATAAATTTTTAATATCTACACTCTGCATCTAACTTGGGATATTATTGCAGTTGTGTAAGTATGCATCTAAAACCAAAAAAGGGGTTGCGAAAATAATGATCGGTAAAAGTTAATCGATATCAAGCTGTTTAGTGCAACTCAAAATATTAGTTCCAAAAGCAACCTTCATTTCTTTAAAATAAAACTTAATAGAAGTTTTTTAGCTACATTTTTGTGCCTATTATTAAAAATACTCAACGCTTTAATTTATAATACAGTTAACGTAATTCTTTTGTGTTAACTTTCATTCGTAGTAATTAGATAATTTTTTCTTAAAACTTCAATCGTTTGGTACGAAAGTAAAATTTATAAATTCATATATGCTGTTGGTACAGATGAAACCAAGTGTTTTTTTTCCTTGCACGTAATAAACTCTTCAAAATTATTAATCAATAGAATGATAAACATTTTCTGTAAACTTAATTTTATGAACGTGTGCCATTAAAAATTGAGTTCAAAAATTGCAAAAAATAAACTGTTAGCCATAAACTTTCTTTGTTTAATCGTGAAATCCACAGGATGAAAAAAAGGGCTTAAAAGCCACGCATTATCTTGATGTTCAAGTATTCAAAGAACGATATAAAAATCGCTTTAAAATTTTAACAAATGCCATGAATAAACTTTAGTACGAGTAAAACAAACAAAAAAAAATGTCACCTGTTTTTTAGAAAAAAAAAAAATTACCATCAAGCAATTTAATGCTTATCTGTTCGCTTTTGTTTCATTTTACTTTATAGTCTTGCCCTGAATCGGTATTAAATTTTTCTTACACGGCTCTTCTAGGTACTAATTAATAAAAAATTAACTTCTGCAACGTTAAACTGTTTTATGAAGCCATTGCAAGAGGGAGTATTTCACGAATAATTAGCAAGCAGGGACAAAAATAATTTACCAGGATCTCGATGCAAAGGTCTGCAAGTTGGGAGAAAAAGAGAAGGCCAGGCAAAAAAAAAGGATATCAAAACCTCTTCATTAAAGACTATTAAAATCCGTTTTCAAAGGCTCTTCAAACAAGGAAACCGATTTTTATGCTCCTAAATCGCGTATCATTTACACTCCTCTTCGCAAAAATAATAATAGAAAAACCCCGCCGAGGTTCGAAAAATAAACGCTCTCAAAACCAAAAACACAAAAACCCTACAGCTATTAAGTTTCAAAAGGTAGCAGCAAGAAGAAATAATTAAAAAAAAGAGACACCTCGGTATTCTTTAGTCTTTTATTGGAACTTTTATCATCGGCAAATGTTGTCTTTGACGCAACACAGCGTGTAAATATTGATTCAAGAAACCAACGGCACAGTTTAAATATTTAAGGGCGAACGAGGATGATGATGAAAAAAAAAAATAAAAAAGGTTGGCTGTAGTTTAAAGAGCAAAAAAGAAAAAAAAAAGAATGTTTCATCGTAAAAATAATGCTTTGCTGATAACACAGAAGCCATTTCGCTCGACAATTTGTCTTGGACCGCGCTTCTAGTATGGTCGCGAGGGGGTTGCTTTATGAATAAAAATTAGCTGCACCGATAAAACTAGGGATAAGCGATCATTCAAAAAAGTAGGGGCACAGGCGTGCTAGTTGTTTACCACCCAACGATCACGCAGTCCCGGTGGAACGGGCCATTAGATTGGCTAAGTAATGACACCCGGATGCTTTATTTATGTCATCTATTTGACCCTGGGGAGCACGTAATATGGTGTTAGGAAAAATCATATGGCTGTAATGTATATGCTAGTGGAATGTTGGGATTTTATGAAATAATGGAGAATTGCAGTAAAATTATTTATTAAAGTACACAGAAATGAGAGAGGAGGGGTGAAAAAAAAAACATATAATTGCGTCACCGCAACTGTGAAGATTGTCAGTTTTATAAGATGTGCCCACGTGTGAGAGCATAAAGGGCTTTTACTTAAAAGATACAATTAATTTAAATCATAAACCACGAACGGTGTGTCATTATTTTCTTTTATGGGGCTTGCATATTCGTTAAAGTGAAATATATATTCCTACTTGATTAGATAAGTTTTTAAGAGATAAAATTGATGCTAAAGGGTATAGTTGTTTTGAGCTGCTGCAATAGGAGACGTCGTGTAATTAATCAAATTTAGTTAATGTTCCATCCAAAGTCTAGAAGTTTGTTTAAAATATATTTCATAGATGCGCTTTGACAATTATCTACAGAAAAACTTCTTTTTTCGTGGAACCTGGAACTACACTTGAATGTCCCACGGGTGTCGTGCTTCAATATTTTTTTTTTCCTGAGTTGTGCAAAAGAACATATTTAGTTTTACAAAAAATAAATATTTCCTTTAGCCGAGGAAAGAATTTTAAACTATATTTGCTAAATTTTTCAACCAGTTGACGTGCATTCTGTATCAAACTTTTACAATTGCGATTCAAAAGGAATTTCTTAACAATTCCGTATGTGAAGAACTTTTATTTGTTTGCTTTCACTTTTGCAGCTGATTCAACATTAATAATAAAACTCAAAATCCTCCAAAAAGAAAAAACAAAATCGTAAATTTATAAATTCATAATTACCAGTTGTGTCACCAACCTCAGAATTTTAAGAAATACTGGGCAGTCTTTTAGGCAACAGATGGAACATACAGCATAGTGAATCTCTGTCTATAGTGACCGCAAACCATTAGTCCCGATTCACATACAGTATCTCTGTTCACCTTGGGGATACTTCGGTTTTAGTGAACTTCGGATATAGTGAACGCAAACTATTAGTCCTGATTCACATACAGTATCTCTGTTCACCTTGGGGACACTTCGGTTTTAGCGAACTTCGGATATAGTGAACGCAAACCATTAGTCCCGATTCACCTACAGTATCTCTGTTCACCTTGGGGACACTTCGGTTTTAGTGAACTTCGGATATTGTGAACGCAAACCATTACTCCCGATTCACGTACAGTATCTCTGTTCACCTTGGGGACACTTCGGTTTTATGTGAACTTCGGATATAGTGGACCAAATTTGATGGTCCCCAGAGGTTCACTGTAAGCGGAGTTGCCTGTATATGTTTTGGATGGTGTCCTATACAGAAAATGTGGCTCTATTTCAAAATTTTAAAGAACGTATAAATTTATGAACAGAAATTTACAAATTGAAATTATATCTAAAAGGTTTCTATTGTCCTCTAAAAGTTTCTGTTACTTTGATCGCATTTCCTTACTTATGAAAAATAAAATTTCAGTAACGAGTAATAACATTGTTAAAAGCAGTTTTAAATGAGTAAATAATTATTTAACAATCGAATAGCTTAATTCGTCGAATGACTAGAGTACAGAATTCATGTGAGCGTTTTTTAGTATTTTTCATTGAGATGCTTTCATAGCGAAATCTTAGGATTCAGAAAACGCCAGAAATATTCTGAAACTCTTGTGATAGAGGTCCTCTAAAGAAGGAAAAGAAAATAGATTTTTAAAAAGATAGTGCGCTTTGATGATCACGCGAGAGATATAGAAACCCATCTTGATTCTTGGTGACTGAAAAAGTGTGACAATATGCATTTTGCGCTAAATACTTTTACATCAAAATATTTTTACAAAATACAGCAGTGAAATTTAATTTGATTTCAGAAGTTCAAAAATTTATTTGTTTATTTTTCATACAACTAAAGATTTTATTTTTCGATGGTACATTAATTTTCAAGATTGTCTTTAGTCGTCTTTACCGTAAGGTGAATTTACTAGTTCAAATTTTTTACCCTTTTCCAGTCTGACACCTTTTCTTTCACATATGAGTAATCAATTGGTCCTCTAGATATATCTAACATATGAACAGTACTAATATTTCTCTGTACTGAAATCTACAGTACTGAAATTTATTACTGAATTTATTACTGAAATTGAATTTATTACTACCTTGTACTGTTCCTCCATTTTCGGTTGAAAAGTCTCCTAAGAGCATTTCCACGGTGACGCTGTGCGAATCATTCAATTTTGGGAGAGGTGAAAACGTCCGAACTAATAAGAATTCTTTTTGGAATATTAATAATTTTTGTAAAGTAACAACCTTCAAATAAAGAACACGTACGTTGATGGAATAATAACATCGCTTGCGATTGATATGATAAATCTTTGGTAAGATGCCCGTACTTTGTGTGTAAAACAAGTTTCACAGCAAGGATAGTTTGTTTGCAGATAAGACAAACGACAATGCTTTATAAATGTATTTGCACTGGCCACTCTATACACAAAAATAGCCATTCCCTCTGAAGTAATCATATGATACAACCTTCAACGTCAGCTGAATTGTCGAGGAACCGAACAATCCTTGAAATATATTCTTGCCAGCCGACGAATAATTTGCAATCGGACAGCCTCATCAAGGAAAACTAATCTTCAAACCCCATGATTAATTGGATATGGTAACAGGAAACTGAATGGATTTTCTATACAAACAGCCGGTCATTGAAGTCAATTTCATAAAACGCTTGAAATGAACTTGGAAGTGCTTGGAATATCTTTGGGAAAAGCTCATTGAATCGTCATCGGAAAGGTAGCTGGTGGTTGAGAGTTCGATCCCTGAAATGGTGGACACTTTGTATTAAGTGTACATACAAGGTCAATCCATGGTTCTGTATGTCTTGAAAAGTTTTGGGGGGTGAAAATTTTCTTGTTTTTCTGATAAAGATCTGAATTGGGCTGGTGATTATCGATTAGGGTGGAAGTTGTTATACATGATACGTTTGGTGAATTAAATTGTTCTTGGCAATACTCCATAAGTCTCTGAATTGAGGACTTAATTGTCAGTGTGACATTGTGCAATATGCAATCCAGGAGAGGGTTCGGGGATTATGGGCTAAATGTTTTTCTGACACAGATTACGTTGGTTGGTTGGTGTCACGTCCATGGGGAGATCTAGAGATGACCATTATTTGATGGAAATGAACAAGGAATTTAATAGTTCTAAAATTGCTGTATTTATCTGCGTGTAGCCACTTAAAGCATTTCATGGGCTCAGACGGATGAAGATGGAACATTTCAGAATTTACAAACGTACCAAGAGCATAGCAAAAAAGAAATTCTTGGAAGTAAGGAGAGAATAAGAAATACAATCTTACGTAAATAAGCTCGTGGAATTTATGCTCGATATAAAAATTAAATTGCAATTAAAAAATTTCGGAGAAGAGGCAGTTTAAGTATTCAATACACCCTCACTCCCAGGGGAGTTCCTGGAATATACGGCTTATCGTCGGTCCCATAGTATTCTAGGAGCTTTTGAAGAGTGCTTTAGACAGTTCAGGCTCATTATTCGAACCACTGCTCTCCAGACATGAGCCCATAAAAAAAATCAGGAATATGATCAAAGCAGCCATTCGCTCACGAATTACAGCACCTATAGGCACTGCAATCGGCTATACAGATAGTACGTTTCAAAATTTCTTCTGTTGACCTCAGATGACTAGTTGGGCTCATGTTACATAAAATCTGATATGTGGGATGTCCTATACGTTATTAGAGATGTCCTATAATGTTTTACATCAGTGAATGTACGTACATATTTTTACGGTAATTTATTATTTCTAGAAGGATTTTACTTTTGGATCAGTGGTGATAAAGAACTCGTTGATGAATTCATGAGTAAAAGAGTGTCATTCTTTTCTAGAACATTAAAAGAAATTTAATGAACGTCAATGCAGCCTACCTTATTCCAGTACATATAAAATGGTATAAATGGTCGGCACTAATTAAAGTTAATTAACTTTTTAATGTTTCATATTTCAGCGATAATGTAATGTACACATGCAAAATAAATGTCAAATAACCTATTTTTATTATGTTTTCAGGTGTATTAGAATACGTACTTGATGAGGAATAAGAAAACGAATTTATTTAAAAACTTCACTTACAATTTACTTATCAGTTAATCCAATGTTCTCACTCAATTCACCTATATCAAGAATATATTTTTCGGAAACTTTCAACGATTATTCTAGGGGAAATCCTCTTCCATATAAGCAGGAAATCTTCAGGAACAGTGCGAGGAAGTGCCTCGATTTAACCAGAACTACGCGAAATCGTCGCAACTATCTTAGGACATTATCTTCTGTTTTCCTCCTTGTTATTTGTCCATCTATCCTTATTGTCATCGTTTCACACTTAAATGCATGCGCCATTACTGGAAACGAGAGACTTCCTTCTAAGACCCCGCGAGGAAGATCTCGCTTTTCCTCTTGGTTCTGCGCCCCATAACCTAGGAAATAGCGAATAGGTCGCCCCGCTGTATTCATTTCCAGCCCTGGAAATTGCGGTCGTAGCCCAAAGGCTTTAGTCCTCTGCGTAATTAGGGAATGAGGGGGGGGGGCGGGCGGGGTTCAGTAGGAAAGGTAGAGCAGAAGCCTCCCCCCCCCTTCCCTTAGCGAGAGTTTGATGACGGAATTATAAACGTCATAGATAGCATCCGGCTGGGGCTATCGGCCGCCCCGGCACGCTTTTCTGCTAATTGCCAGTGCCGAGTGCTTTGTCACGTGACACCCCCCTTAATGTACGTTTGATAGCACGAGAAGTTCGATTTTTGCAAAAGGGGAAGGGGAGTGCGGGATAGTGCTTATCATGCGCAAAACCCTGATTGCTTCTAGTCCAGCGTTGGTTGGTAGGTGGGGGTAGAGTGTACGGAGCGAATACATATATCGGAAACAATAGAGTAGGGTGAGGGAAATAGGAAGTACTCTGTCACTGGAATGCTCCGAATAGAGATTGTAGGAAATTTCCATTTAACTAGCTTGGTAGATTCCTGTTGGGATGGTTAACTGTAAACATGATAACAAACACCAATAGTTAGGATGTGAAGAGGCCTCAGCTTAAATTTTGCAGATTGTTTCAATTGCGAAGACGTAAATGTTACATAAGCATATCAACTTCTCTCTGTTCACTTCAAATAATTATGTTATAGAGAAGTGGCTACACTCTAATTATTCCCTATTACATTTTGAGAGGACAATTGGTCTTTTATTTTTACTCAGTGCCTATTTACGTGCTTTCTCATTCTTTTTGTCATGTTTAACTAAAACTTTCAAACTCTATCAGTGACACTAGGGTTTCTTAATTTCATATTAAACGACTGCGTTATATTTTCGACTTGTTTATTTTAATTTTAATTATGTCTATTAATTGACTACATTTTATCATGGATTTTTTTGTTTGATTTCTGATAAAACATTTCAGAGGATATTTTTTCATTTTTATTCATATTATTTCATTTACATTAGTTCATTATAAAAAATGTAATACAAACACTTAATTTCATCTTGCTAATCTTTCAATTAAATTGCTGAAACTCATCGATGATCTGTGAATTACAGCCTCTCAAGAAAGTAATTTGAGTGTAATTCTTATTTTCTATGTCAGTTTCATTTATGAAGAATTGTTCTTCCTAAATAGTTAATAACCGGGTTTATATAATAACTTTCATATTTCTTTTTAAGTTAAGCGTTTTTTTAAGAAACTAATTTGTTATTTGCAAAACTAAAAAGTAAAGTTGGCTTGCACTCGAGTACATTTTTGAGAAAGCGTACATTTTAAATCTATTTTATCTTCATTGAGAAAACCAGCACTCTTGTATTATACATTTAAATTAAATGATTTAATTACTGCTATCTGTATTTTTTATCTATCTTCGTAGATATAGTACATTAATAAAAGTAATATGACTTTACTCAGTATTCTGTACGTTGAACTAAAATGGTAAAAAACATTGAGGATAACCGGCATTGATGGTAAATTTACGAAACGCAGTCCAATAGATTTATGCTTAAATAATTTGCACTAGTGATGTGGTCTTTCTGCTTATTAGAGTTTTGAATATGCATTTATTTATTTAATAAGGTTTGTAGTACATTTGTTATTGTAGTACAATGTTGTTTCATGACTACAAGGTGTGAAGGTTTCGGTGGAATAAATATTTAGTTGAGATGGTTGAGGACAATTATGAGTACATAACGTGAAAACTTCGGTAAAATAATCCTCTAATATCAAGTTGGTTTTATTGAAACCTTCAGTACATGTACTCAAAAGCTGCAATAATTATGAATACATGTCGTGAAATTTTCAGTAAAATTTTCTTTTAATTTCAGATGTCACTGAATGGTCTGGCAGAACAGACCAATCGGTTAATCACAGGAAGCGGTTTGTTTGTAAACAGGAAACTTGTCAGTATGACGTAAACGTTTACACGAAATAAACACTGCAGTTCGACAACTAGTAGGGAGAAGATAATGTGACGCTCTTGAAATCTATTCTATTAAATTTTTGAAGTGATAGTATCATATTTTCCAATAGCCATCATCATCATGAAGCCAAACTGATTGAGAAAACGACGTTATGAACCTTTCACGGTAGACTTTTACTATTTTTGTCTGTAAGAAGGTGACTGTAACATTCTGATATTATTTATGAAATCACAAAGGCCCTTTTGAGGATATCTATTTAGGACTATCTAGAGGCTAATTTAGTTAGAAACTCCATTTGACATCTAAGTTAGAGTAACATATTACTACTATTAAATAGAAATTTCTAACTCTTAGAGATTATAAAAGCATAAGTAGATGCAGGTAAAATTTTTAAAGTGTTAAATCATGAACTTGTAGGAGCAGAGTCAGCAATTCAAAGTATAAATATATGAAAAAAAATGTCTAAAACACCGGGAGATCCAAAAGACATTTTTGAGTTGCTCAGCCACGTCTTTTTCACTTAAAAAGAGGTTTGTCAGCTTCTCAAAAAATGAATGTGCTGATGGAAAGGCAATTTATACGGTAATTTTGTTTCTGTTATTCATATGAGATTTAAATTCTAAAAACCCGCCATTTATTACTTCCGAAAGAATAAAAGAATTTGGATGAGTTCAGCAATCAGGATTTCCAAGTGCTTTTTGCATGAAACAGCTTTGCATCTTTCAAGAAGCAAACCATGGACCGTTCTTTCCTCTAAACCACAGCTAGTTCCTGACTCACCTCGTGCGGTTGCAGACTTTTGACTGGACATGATTTTCTTCGTGCTCATCTATTTCGTTTTGACATTGTTGATTCTCCTGTATGTCCTCTTTGTGTAACTGGCAAGAACATGATTGCTTTGAATTTGGAAGAGTGAGCTGCACTATCTTCTTTTTCTACGCAAATGCAGGACTATTGGAGAGCCCGTGGCCTAATGGCTGGCATTTGATAAATAAATTAAAAGGAGTCTAGCAACCAGTGGATCAACCACTACTAAGGGACAAACAAACATCTTTCACAATCTATTTCAATGGATGAAACCCGTTTTTTGAATTTGACGGTGTTAAATTGAAGCTCTTTAGTAATTCTAATAGAATAATTTGGTTAAAACTTTCATTGATATTGATATACCAGAGGTAAATGATGTTTTGATGTGTCAAAAGATCATTTCAATTGATATTTTAACACTCACTTTCCGAGTTTTATACAATAGAAATACAATGTCAAAATCTGACAGAAAAATACGCAGTCGTTTGCCACTCAAATGACGTACGCAGGTAGTTTAGTCGATATGCTCTATAAATTTATCTCTCTTGCACGCAATGCACCATATGTAGAAATGAAAATGATTTAAGAAAACGGGAAAAACAATATTACTAAGACTTTTAACTGGTTTAGAATCAATAGTTCTCTTCTCCTTATAAAATATTTATCACTATAGTAATGAATATTTTCACAACGTTACAAATGTCTTTCATCATCTCGGATATGCACCTGAACCAATTTAGGCCAATTACATAGAGGCAGAGTTCTTTTAGTTTTTGATTATTAGCGCATGATTTTAGGTCCACAAACCAGATCACATAGAGCACAGATCACACAAAGCATGCAGTCCGGAACACCATTCTTTGTCGCGTAATAATTTTGGCGAGTTTATTTAGGATAAACATGCAATACTAGACCAGCTAGAGATTTACAGATGATATACGTGTCAAAGCAGGCTTATTTGTTATTATTACATAATTTTACGCAACGAGAGCAAGCTTTGTACTCGTAGTCACTGAGGGAGACAAAACAGCTATGTTTCTCCTCTTAAAGGCATTTCTGTATATTTTCTATAAAAATGTATTTCAGAAGCCGAAATTTATTCTGGAATAGTCCTTGTTTAAAAATAATTTGCTAGCTTCCGTTTGTTTAGCTAGAGTAGTAGAAATTGGACTTAAATACCACGCAAGCATCAATATTCTCTAGCCTAGAACAAAATGAACCTCGTTTGTAGAAATAAAAATCCTATAAGGTACGAGAGCATTGCGTACTTCATATGTGGTAATTATGTTATACAAAGTAGAGATTTTCCAGCTATGTTGCTGTTTTTCTGTAAATGAGCAGTAAAATACAATATTGTGATAAACAGCACATCGTGGCACCGAACGCAACTTTAAGAAGATCTTCTATGGAAGATGCTGTTCGTCCACTCTTGTGGTTAACTAGAGATCTACATTCTTTAGGGAATTTTCAATAGATATGTGCATGAGACAAAATGAATTTATTGTTGAATTAAGTTTATAAAAAATGGCACTAACTCACTATGTAACAATCCGTTGCTCAGAATTCGAAGGAATTCGAAGGAAGGAAGAATTCGAATTGTTTTAATCAATTTTAGACTCATTCGAATGTTTCAACAAATTACTTCTGTTTGAACTTTCATGTAGTTGTGCCACATTAAAGGAGATCTAGAGGCAAAGTTTCATGAGATTAAACTTAATTTATTAAGAAGGTACTTTATTTATTTGCTAGCTATATGCATACGCATGTCTTGGAGTGTTGAAATTTATGAGAGACGCTGATAGACAGACTGAAGACTGCTTCATTGATTTAAATTCGAAGATGTAGTTCAAACAGTCCAAAATAATTTTATGCATTTTCACTTAGTAATTTGAAAGAAAAAAAAACGCAACAGAATCATAGACACCATTACTCTTTGTTTTATCAAATTAATGGAACATGGAATCTCATGTACTCACTCACAGTTCTGAAAACCTCTTAGAATAATATTACTCACTTTAATGCTGAATTTCATTGCCGAGTTTTATTTGTAAAGCACAGTTCCAATTTGAATTTCTGTTGCAAAGAACGTTTCCTCCCCCCCCCTCCACCTGGACTAAAACCAGTTGCCTAATATCATCTTCCATTTATTAAAAGCGTTCCGGATTTTATAATGAGCACAATTTAATTTTGAAGAAGCACTTCCCACGAACATCTCTCTCTCCAGCCTGTCCCCTCAATAAAACATATTGCAGTGGTGGTATCCTATTCCCCGCGAAGTCTTCTGCAGTAATTGTTACGTTTTAAAGGGAACACTAATTGTTCGCGTTCCCCCCACCGGCTTCGATAGGTTGAAACTTCCGGATCGCCAGTACCGTAATTATTTTCCGTAGAGGCCAGCCCTGGAGTACGGAACGGTTCCGCTAATTGGTTTTATTAAGGAAGCGCTAATTGTGCGTTCGCAATTCGGCAGATTTTGAAAGCAGGGCGAACCATCATTGTTAGGCTATTATGGGAAACAATATCCGAAATATATACGCTGGTTAAGTGCGTCTGGACAATGCGTTTTGACCAGAGGGCTAGTGCCGGGAAAACTATTATGGCGAATTTACGGATCCGCATACGCGGAATTAATGTGTGTTATTAACCGTGTGGACCCCGTCGAAATGAGCAGAGTCGGCGGATTTTCGTGGAGCCATGATGTTCTGTGGTGTGGTCGCGGAAAAACATATTGCCGCGTGCATAAGGTGGTATAGATGTCAATGCAGTGCGGCGTGTGTGCTAGTTGTGCGGTTATGGTGTTTGAATAGATGTAATTTTGTTGAGTTAGATTGAAATTCAAGCTCATGAATTCTCCGTAAACATTACCATTGCGTATTCGATGTCTCTGTTGTGCAGATAATGCAGTGGCTTAAGAGAAATTTGAGCTTTTTTTAAAGAGGGGTTATGTTAGCGATGTAGTTTTAGTTATCCTGAATAACTGAAAGGTCTAAGGATTCCTCGAGTGGTCGGCTACCAGTTCTGAAATATGTCAACATTAGTTTGCATGAAAGAGGGGCGAAAAATTCAAGTTTTTTCTTTTCTTTTTTTTTTTAATCAAACATTTTCAAAATAGCTTCTACACTACTGGCCAAAAGTATTGCAAGTTTGAGAAATCTAACCATCGTTTCAAGAATAAACCCAGAAAAAATAGACAGGAAATTTGCCAGATTTAATATTTTTGCGAATTTATATAGTACAATTGGGAAGTATTGTACTATATAAATAGTACAATAATTTATATAGTACAATTGAAACACCGAAGGAAGTGTTGTAAAACATTGTGGATTCCATATCTAAAAGAGTGGCTGTTGTGATCAAAGTCAAGGCTGCTCAGCAACATAATAAATGATCTTTAGTTCAATTGCATTTATTTCTTATCCTCTTTTTGCGGAGTAACTTGAAATTAATTCTTTAATTTTATTCCGGCAAGCCAAAATGGATTATGATTTCCATAATAACCTATATATTTTTTATGCTACTTTTCCAATAAATTAAATAATAATTTTTATTCTTTAACTTAATGCTATCTTTCCTTTGAAGTAATGATTTAACATGTTGACATTAAAAAATATCAATTATATTGATTTTTAATTTTGACGGGGGAAAGGGGGCTTAATCTTGAAAAGGATTAGATTTCTGAAATTTGCAATACTTTTGGCCAGTAGTGTAGGATATTGTGGGATTAAGTTTATGCAAGATAAAATTTTAATTGATCCTTTGAAACGCAGCCATTTCCCATTCCGGGATGAGTTCAGCCGTTGCCAAAGCTTGCTTTAACTATCAACTACACGGCGGTCGATCGAATCACTCATCGCGTGCCACAGAGCTAAAGATGTGTTTCAAAAATATTACTTAGCTCCGTGGGATGCGATAGGCTATTCGATCGACCGCTATGCTGCTGGTAGTTAAATCGAGCAACAGCAACGCCTGCATTTTTCCAACACTGGGTAGTCTATCTAGCAGTTGTTCTATATCGGTGTACTTCCATCATATTTTCCAGTTCTCAGTAGAAGCCAGTACTGATAAATATAATTCTGTCATCAGTTTTACAAATAATTGATAGTTTTCCCCAGGAAATTATATATATGTATGCTAAAAATTAAAGGATTGTCGTTTAACTATACTACTCTTAAGTAGTGCGTATTAATTGAATCAAATGCGTATTTGGGAAAAACACTTTATGATTGAAATGTATTGTTACGAAAATCGCCAAGTGGGTGTATTTTGAAACAGTCCAATCAGCACAGTAAGCAAAAGTAACACTTTATTCACGGCTCGCAAGTCAATAGCTCAAAACAATACAAGAAACTTTAAAATGCGCTAACTAAAATCATAAATAAGCACAACGATAACGCTATTTATTTCACAGAATCAACCGTGCGCTTCAAAGTCTATAACTCAACTGAATTCCCCGGAGAGAGATCCTAGCGCTTTTATAGAGATGATGACGTCACCAGAATCACCGAGAAATTTCTGGAACTATCTTATCAAACTGAAATATGGTCTCGAGACATGAATTTTCTAGAAGCCACCATTTGTCGCCAAGGTCGCCAAATCCGTCGCCAAGTCGCCAAGATGATCGCCAAGTTTGTCGCCAAGACTACAGGGTTACCATTGTCAGAGGACCGCTATTATGCCTGCAAAACTAGTTTCACGGCGGCACATGCAATACGGGAGCAAATTAGGTTATTATTTTCGCAACAGAATTAAATTTCCCAATAATCAGTATTGAATAGACCCTTCTCTTCGCTTCCAGAACCATTTACGCGTTGTGGCATAAATTGCATCAGGCTTTTATGATTGACAATTTGTGACGTATACCATATATGAATCAGTGAACAAATGAAGTTATTTTTTGTGCTGCAATCCAATTTTGGGAATTCTTGCTTACAGATAGCATAGGTTGTTTATAGGCTTTAGGTTCTAGAAAGTTCATGGCCAGCCTAAAACAGACACTTTATTTTTGGCAAAGCATTACTTTATTTTATTTATTTTTAATTATGGTACGGAGACAAATCTTGCATGAATGTCCCACATTTGAATGAAAACCGCATATCTAACTCGGACTTTATTTTTTGTATTATCTTCTCGTACCGGTCGTTTTTAATCATGAATTCAACAGGGACGAGAGATACTACCCGCAGACATGCTATTTTTCCGCCTGATAGCGGAATTCCCTGATTTCAGCTTTAAATTTTATCATTCCTGGGATCGATGAAAATATGCATTAAAATTTTCGGACATGTGTATGGGGGAAAGAGGGGGTCTTTGCCGACCAGAAACATTCCAACTGGACATTATATCATCGGACTTTTTTTAAATGGCCTCATTAGAATAATAAAAAAAAAATCTTACATTTTTTTTGTCTTTATTTCACTTAAAAAGTGCAACAGAACTTCTGCATCACTGTGGCAGTAAGAAAAGCTTCTTATCTTAAAACTTTTTTTTCTAAGTGTCCAAATTTTCTACTAGAAATACAGTTTTAAATTTTAGTTATAATTTAAAATTAATATAAGTTGTTTTAACTGAATTTAAATTTGTCCAAGATACAATTGGAGTACTGCTACAGTGTATTTAAAAATAAACTATCTCGATTAAATTAAAAATAGTCTGGTATTGTCATATGTTGTGTAAGAAGAGGTATAAAAAAATACCAGTTCATAAGAATTGAAATGCTCTTCTCTCTCTGAAGCTTAACATTTGAACACTACTGCTTGCAATATCACTGGCACGAAAAATAGAGGGAGAAAGCTTAGCCCGTGATTTTGACCGAAGTGATGTTTAACCCTTTAACGCGCAGTGTTCCCGCTCTGGTAACACCAAACTCTGACGTTTTGACAGTTGCCAGTCACGAAGAATAGATTTGATTTTTATAAAAACAGTTGCGGGTGACATATAGCTCCACGAGAATCCTTTACTTTTTAGCACGTCATTTCCCGTAAAATGTCACGGTTATTTTTAACAGCACTGACATCTGCTGAAAAATGGAAGAATGCGAGAACAGTTGGATAGATTGCCCAATGCCGAAAAAAGGGAAGCCGTTGCCATCGCTCGACTTAACTACCAGCAAGATGGCGGACGATCGAAACGTTCATCACGTGCCACTGAACTAGAGACCCTTTTTTGACGACAGCTGGCTGCAACGGCTGTCCTTTTTTCAGCATTGGGAAAGGGTTGCGCCTCAAAGGGTTAATGTAAGTACTGCAGTATGAAAGATGACTACCCTACTAGCAATTTTGCTCGGGCTACCACCGGCCACGTAGCCAGCCGATGATGGCCCAAGCAAAATTGCTAGTAGGGTAACCAATATCGCACCCAGAATTGTGCGCGCATTATCGCACCAGGACTGTGCGCGCACAGCCACCTGCGTCAAAAAAGGGGTCTCTAGATCTGTGGCACGCGATGAACGTTTCGATCGTCTGCCATCTTGCTGGTAGTTAAGTCGAGCAATGGCAACGGCTGCCCTTTTTTCAGCATTGGGAAAGGGTTGCGCCTCAAAGGGTTAAGGGGCTAAATTTGATAGTATTTGATTTATATTTATATTTTATTTTCCATGACACCAATTTCACATGCAGCTCACTTGATTTCATTGTTATCTGCTAAAAATAATTTTAAAAAAGTCTTGCATCGCAGGATTAAAATAAAATATTAAGCACTAAATAATCTCTCTTATATACCAAAAAGTATAGAGTTCTTCCCGTGTCACTTTTTAATTTTTTGATAAACTAGCTTGTGAGAGCATTTTTTAATTCATCGATAATCCACGCTTATCGGCTTTATAAAAAGTTCATGCAAGCTATTTACTTCATAAACACTTTATGCTCTTATTTAAGTGGTTTTATTAACATTTTATTTTTGTCTCTCACGATGCTTTTTCAACAGAAGTGTTTTTTGTACTTGTAAATATAGCCTGTAGGTTTTTAATCTTGCATGTAAAAGTAGAACCATTAATTTTTGAAAGAATTACTTTCAATGTACAAATATATACATATTAAATTATTATTTTTTTATAATTGGAAAGAATGGAATTAAAAATATTAAACACGATTATTATTAAAAAGGTTTTTCGTATAACAAAGTAATCAGTATTAAAGGTACTCATCTTCGGTATATGAGTCATTCTCTAATATGTTAAGAGTTCGATTTTTAATATGATTTTAAAAAATTAATTTTCAAGAAATTTTAATTATTATTGGTAGAAAACTATTTCATAGAGCAAACTTTAACAAAACTAGTATACTTATGCGGATGACAGAATTATTTTTTGTCATAAAAAGAGATGTCAACTGTCTACTCAGATATAAAATTTAAAAGCGAAGGAATTTAATTTTTAGCACTTAAGCATATTATTTAACAATTTCCGAGTATAAAAGTATAAAATAACATTTAAATAAATATTAGATATATCGGAATGTAAATAGCGTTTATTTACATTCAATTTCAAACAAATAGTTTTTAAAACAAGGATTTCACAGATGCACACAGAAAACTACACCACTTTCCTGTCACCCTTAATTCAGGCGTTCAAATATCATTAACTAATAAATTCATTCCCACACTGTTACCCTATCTTACCCCGTACTCGGTCTGAAGTGTTAATCTGATATTTGCGTAGTTAACTACAGTAGAGCGTGGGATGCAAAATTCAGAAGAATTACAACATGATGATAATCATTAAGTAAAATGCCCAAACCCCAGAAAATGCGATATCTCTCTATGTTTGTTAATTAAGGAATAATCGTGTTCAAGGAAAATCAAGATGAAATAGTTGAGCATTCTGTTTGGGTACAGAACAGTCATCCCGAGACAATCAGGGGCGTAGCCAAGGGGGGAGGGTTAGGGGGGTCATAACCTCCCCCTCCCCCATGAGGAATTTTTTGCCATACAAAATTTATATTCTTCACTCCCTTATCACACACATGTATGCATATATGTGAGTTGCAGTAGTTGTAACCCCCCCCATGAAAAATTTCTGGCTACGCCTCTGCGAGACATAATATACTAGTACACAATAACTACACAAAACGGAAGACATTTTCCCCCCAGATTATAGAATGTTTTCACAAGAGTAAAGGTTTTGGAACCATCGGTATAGAGGAAGAATCCTTGGAATCATAACTTCGTTACGAGGGCAGTGAAGGGGCTAAAAACGGTTTCAGATTAAGAATTGAAAAATAAAGTAAAAAGAAGACATTTACCTCTATAAAGACCGTAGAGGTAAACGATGTTTTCCTCTACAGTCCTTAAGAATCGTCTGCATATGGTATTGAATCAGAGATGGGACGAAAGGAACCCATTTCTCATTACTACAGAGAGATTTTAGAAGATGGCTGGTTGGTTGGTTAGTTGAACTTATGTGGCACAAGATCCAGAAAGGCTAAACTGCGTTAAACATAAGGTAGGGTAAAACCACATACAGTAAAATGTAACTAGTAGGAAATATGGTTATGTAAAAGATCAAAAACGCAAAACACTGAAACAAAGATAGAAGCAATAGAGAACAACGGTTCAATCAGTAAAAGAGCAGTCAGTTGTAAAAGAAGCTAATCTGGATGAGGAGTCCTATATTCAGACGTAAGTCAGATCAAGAACTTCACGTCACACTGAGTAAAAGATATTAATGCTATGAAGGAAATGAAGCAAATTCGTAAGTGGGATTTCACCCACGATTTCGTCAAGTCTGGGTTGAGGGCATTTGAAATAAGTCCGATAAAAAAATGTTCAAAGCTTTACAGTCGGTCAAAATATGACTGATTGAGAGATGAATATGACAATGAGAACACAAAGGTGCCGGTTCACCGAGAAGGAGGTGTTTGTGAGTGAGCCTGATATACCCTGTACGAAGACGTGTCAAAATGACATCGTATTTTCGATAGGGCTGAGACGACCAGTGCGTTAGAGATGGGTGTATGGAATTAGCTTATTTTTATTTCGCCGTTCCACTGATTGAGCCAGTTGTCTTCTATTGCATACGGAATAGCAGATTTTATGACGCTATATGGTAGATGACCAGTGTAAAGATCAATAGATTGTATGGCTAACACCTCAGCTCTTTCATTTCCAGGAATTTCCATACGGCTAAGCATCCAACAGAAGATTTTAGAAGGTGGGACGAAGCTATGAAGTTACTGTGCGAGACGAGACTGTTTCTCATTACTACATAGTTATTTTAGGAGATGAGACAAAGCCATACAATTACTAAGAGAGACGAGACACATGACAAGCGCACGAATAAAATCATAACGTCATTATTACGTATGATTCATTGTCATGGTAGAAATATACACAGGCAGCACGACAGTGTTCGCAGAACGTCTATTAACGTCCTCTGAAAGTTCAGAGAACGTGTACCCGTGAAATGTAAACGTGCTACCTTTTCATTCAATTAATTGAAAGATCTTTCTTTAAAATAGTTTTTTTCCTCCCAATTTCAGCATGCACACACAGTAATTAATTAAAATCCACACTAAACTCTTTTCCCGTAAAAAATACAATTATCGGAATGGGGTCCGGTTCCAATTGATTCGGATAATTGGAGTTCTAATGTAGCTGCGTAGTTAGCTACTGTATAGCGTTAAATGAAAAATTTAGAAAAAATACAACAGGATGATAATCATCAAGGAAAATGCACGAAAAGCCAGAAAATGCGATATATCTCTATTATATAAGGAATAATCGTGTTCAAGGAAAATCATGATGAAATAGTTGAGTGTTCTGTTTGGGTATAGAACATTGTGTATAGAACATTCGTTACTAAACGTTCTCTGAACGTTAATAGACGTTCAGGAAACTTGCTGTGCTGCTTGGGATACTGTGATTTGAATACTTCATCTATATTCCAAAACCTTAATTGCACTTAATTGAGAAAACGCTTTCCTAAAGTGGCGGATCATACTGATAAAAACGTAATGGACATGTAGTAGAGGAATTCTGAATTTTTAAAATATCCAAGACGTCAGGGACGTAGCAAGAAAAATATTTCAGGTGATGTGAAAAAGGTAAAATTTCCCCACAAAACTGCTTGAGTTATTGACTCCAATTAACAAAAATAAAATATTTTGAGGGGTGCCTAGGCCCAATGGCGCACCCCCTTTTCACGTCCCTGCAAGATGTGTTTCTACACATTTTACATATAAGCATAAACGTTAAGATCGTCCAGTTGTTGATGTACTTGTAAAAGATTCGACCAAACAAAGCTTTTAAACCTTACAGCGATTTCACAAAAATCTTTGCTTGCATTTAAACGGAATTTCAAAAATTAATTTTCTACTTTATCTGTCGCTGAATAAAGTTGGCACCTAATAAAACTGAACAACTTGTACACTAGTGCAATTAGGAAAACAAAGTCTGATTAAACATCACCTTCGCCTGGGAGTCGCGCAATTAAATTTTCTTATTAAACTGGATATACCATTACGATTCATCAACTTCCCGGAGACCTGATGAGGCGTTTCCGGCAACAATTATACCAATATGAAGTGCCGAGGACCCCCATTGTTGGTTTGATAATCAGCATAATTAAGAGAGCTTATAAGTAACTCAAAACTGCTGCTCAGCAAGAGTTTTTGGAAAAAGCAATTAAGCGATTCTTTGTTCTCGATCACGCCTCTCTCTCGGCGAATTTTTATGTGTTATTTCAAGAAAATTGGCTTTTGTTTTCGAGGCAAGGCCCAGCCAATATCCGCGCGCAAGAACTTTCCAGCCAATTCAAAACTGCAAAACTCCGTGGCTAATCACAGATCTATTTTTATTGCGTTACGAGAATTGGGGAGAGAACACCGGGATTCCTAACGGTGGCACACAAAAATGAAGGCGTTCTAGTTACTTGTAAAAATTTTTTTTCTCAACTTCTCAGTTCTTTTAATGCGTTATCTCCGTTCCTATTCATCTTATAAAAGGCCTGATTACATCGAGGAAAAGGTATTGAGGGATTTACAACCCGCGCCGTCTTTTAATTTAGCTCCGGAAAAGCTTTTCCCTCGATTTCTGGAAAGCGTTTCTTTATCATCGTTAATGACGAAATGAGGGTAAACAAATAAAGGAGGAAGTGGCACACAAAACGGGAGAAGAAAGAAGTTAAAGGAGGGGAATAAAAAAAAAAGGTAAATGCCTCCTTGCTCGGGTAAATTTGAAACAATTTGTTAACAGGCTTTCTCCCGAGAAGGCACAATTATTTGAAACAAAACTTAAAGCTTGAAAACGATCTCTTGTTACGGAGAAAGGTACCGGGTGAGAACGAAATTAAGTTCCCTTCTCTCTAATTGAAAACAATTCGAATGACACACCTAGAAAAGCATATTAGCTGAAAATCTTGTATAATTAGCAAACGTGCGAAGTTGCAATTAATCACTGTGAATTTAACTTTTATGAACAATTCTCTGGCGCAATTTTTTTTTTAATTCGCCGACCTGCTTTTATTGATTTTTAGCTAGCTTATTCAGAAAGATAAAATAATTCAGAGGGTCTCAGTTTTGGAAACTGAGGGATTTTTGTGTATGAATGAATGTCTGAACCCTGTTTCTCTGACTAACTTGTACAGTCAAAGCAGAGACTCAATTGTGAAAAATTTTAAATCGTTCTTTTTCATAACAAATAATATTATTTATAAATACTAAAATGGATTAGTTTGTTCAAAATAACAAAATAGCAAATACTTTTAAGATACATTTTTTTCAATAGCAACAATTAAAACAGACAAAGATTAACAGACGTTAATCAGGCTAATCACGTGATAAATTCGGCGGATGTTAATTCACTAAATTCACTTATTCAAAGTGTTATTTGGTCAACAGTATGCATTGAATAGTTTCCTGTATAATTTAAGATAGGCATTAAAAAAATATAAAAACAAAATAAGGACCAAAATAAACATGCAAAATACTATATGATACAAGTTCAACTGTTACCCAATTATTGCTCAAATAATTAAAATATAACAACGAAAATTAACCAAAATAAAGATACAAAACATTTTGTCAAATTCTTCTTAAAATATTTCAAATACCAGAAAGAAGACCAGTATCAAAATATTAAGTCTTCTGTTATTAATTTTTCTTACATAAATCTTCATAAAACAATGAAAATTAGGACCAAAATGAAAGTGCAATGGATTATTATAAGATGCACCCTTACCTCAGTTATCCTTGCAAGAATTCAAAAATAATAATGAAAATGATAACAAAAAAAAAGAAAGAAAAAAAAACATGCAAAACATTAAATAGTACAAATTCACTTTTCCTAAATTCGTCTTATACAGAAAACAAAATACAATAACGAAAATAAAGACCAAAATAAACATGATTTTTCAATTTCTAAATTATTCTAACAAAAATCCAAAAATATTATGGCATATTACGTTTAAAAAAATCTATATACAACAATGAAATCAAAGATCAAAACTAAGATGTAAAATTAATGCCAAATTCTCTCAAACACCGAAATAGAATAATTAAAATAGAGATCGGAATCAACATTAATTTTTATTGATATTCTTCACTGTATTTTGGTGAATTTTCTTTGGCGAATTTTTCTTAAAGTAATATACTATGAAAATTCACCTGTTCTGAAATTATTCTCACAAAAATTTGTTCTATTAGCATTTCAAAGCATAGAATGACATATTTCTGGACACATTAGCCACAATGGTTATAGAAGCTTTTAAAATTTGGATATAATTGGTCACATCATACACATAATAGTGGTAGACCATTACCTTTTAACCAAAAAAGTGGAAAATTCGTTAAAAAAAATTAAAAATACATTTTAAATATTGTATAAAATGGGAATATATCAGTAAATTGACCACTAAATTACTATTATTTTTTTTTATCAAAGGACTTTTATTTTATTAACATGCCTAATATGACAACAATATGTTTATAAATGTCAATTAATATCCTCTTTTAAAATGTTGCAAACCAGATAATTAACAGAAAACCAACACAATTTTGGATAAATATTAACTTATATTTTTCTTTCTCTTTCTAGCTGGTACTCGATTAATGATATTAGTTTTAAGATAATTAAAACTTTGTCAAATAATACACATAAAAGGTACTGAACAATAAGTACCTTTTATGTGTGCTTTTTTTTATAAAGTTTTAATTATTTCATCTTTTGAACACAAGTTTTGTGTTGAGTGTTTTTGTTAATAAGATTCGGTCTTGAAAAGAAATTTAAAAATACTTTTAATCACATCAGTCAGTTAATATTTAAAGTAAGCAGAAAGCATAGAAAAACTATCGACTTCCGAAATTTTCTAGCTAAGCTGAACTTTATTTGTATCATTCTTCATTTTTTTAATCAATTAATTCTTTTTTCTACCTTTTTAAAGCGCTAACTGAAAATATTCTTATTTTCATCATTCTTTATTTCCCTCACTTAATTTCCCACCCCCCAAATCCCTAGACTTTCACCTAGCTTGATTATTTTTAATTGGTAGGTACTACTACAATAATTTGATACAGGAAATAAAATTAAAAAAAATAATTTACTGTAAACACAAACATGTCATTTATGTACGGAGCCAAGATGGCAGTAGACTTTTTTAAACGACGCTTTTACAGCATATCTTCTATTAATAATAAAATGAAAGGAAAGAGATATTAAAAAATTATACTTTAAACCCAAAATTCTGCAAAATTTATGGATACGTATTTCTACAAAATATATACTGCACTCTTTCTTTTCATTTTTAAAATTTAACATGCTTCTTATAACTATGTAATAATTCAATAAATAGGACTAATGCAACTGTGTACAAAAGTAGAAAAAAATTAATATATTTTTCTGGATAATTTTTAAATGAAATTTAATGAAATAGTTTCACTATTTTTTATGTCGGCAGCAGTTAAACATTTTATGGTCTAATTTCTAACTCTTATTACTCATCAGTTCATATATGTGTTCCAATTCAAAGCCTTTCTATCTTACTTTTAGAGCATGTAATATAAAGGAGGAGTTTGAGAACAGTGACCTCTCACTAATACGACTTTCAAGGGAATATAGAAAAAAGTCGATTAACTGAGTGAGTCCTATAAGTGAGAGACCATCTTATTATACCACTTTTAAATTTTATATGCATTAATCAGTAAAAATAATATGAAATTTTACCATTATTTTATTATATTTTTAAAGTTTATATCAAAGTTAAAAAACTGTCAAGGATTTTAAGACTTTTAATCTTTTGCAGGAAAATAAATTGTGTAGGGATTTTTCAATATTCAACTTTTTATCCACATAATATCATTTATTTTCTACATGAATTAGAAAAAGTGTTTCGGCTTTTTAAAAATATTCTCTATTGAAAAAATATATTAAGGCTGTAGTTCGAAGAATAATAAAACCTGTTTTTAGTCTTAGTACAGAAATTGAAATAAACTAATAGCACCATGGTTTCGAAAAAATTAATTCAAGACGGTTCTTCATAAGCTGCACTACACACTGTAATAAGCAAAAAATCTGTTCCTTTTGTAAAACTTTCAGAAAACATTTTTGAACATGGAAATGCGCTGCAAAAGTTTCTTAGAGTGACACGTTTTGAAAAATTTTCAATTTTTATTAATTTCTTCTAAAGTTTTGTAACCGATAGAGGTTTATCGTTTATTTCAGTATGTAGTACAGCTTGTAAAGCCTTAAATTTTTGAAGTGCCTGAAATTTTTAGTTTATTTGTACTTATGTACCAAAATCGCATGAGTTTTTCGAACTACGTTAAGTAACAATTTTATTTGGTTTTATCAAAAAGTTGTCCATGGAAACAATCAAAGTATCTTTCTATTCTTAAAAAAAGTAAAGGCCGCTGTCGCCGCTTCCAGCGCTGTCAATAGCTTGTTTGTCTATCTTCTCCTAAACCGTGGGGATTTGAATTTAGAGAAACATGTCCACGGATTTGGAAAATTCCGAGGAATCTGATAAGCTGACTTAAATTTCGGAAAACGAATTATTTTAGAAGATATTAATAAAAAACTAAAAAAATAAAACATAATGGTTGCCAGATTTGGCATAAAATCATTCATTCCTTTGCAACAAAGCAATTCCAAGTATGTAGAATCGCAGGAAATTGACAAACATGAAGCAAAATGACATCCATTTTACGCCAAATTAAAAAGTATATGAAATAAGTAACTCAAAATGTGTTACACAAAGTTGACAATTTTCGAATATTAAGTTCGCTTAGACAACAGGAGTTTAGAATGAGCGATTATTCGTTTTTCCAAAACAGAATAACTAATATCTTGAAAATGAAAAACAATTAAAATGCAGATTATTTTAAAGCCGGTTCGGTCCAGCTGGATTATTTGCTACCAGTAGAAATATTTGGCGGCGTTAACTATGTCATTATAGCAGTTATAGTACACTTTGGATATTTGCCAGCACGACGAGATGGTATAATTCGTGGTGCTAAGTACGCCTATCTGCAAAGAATTATGTAAATGAAAATATGGATAACGGTTTTCCGGGAACCTTAAATGAACAGTAATTATAGGTTGTGAGCATGTGTAAATCGCCAAATAATGAAAAGTCGCCATGGGTGGCAAGCTATCCTACCTGTTCCGTACTTTTTATCAAAGAAAACATGAATTACTGTTTTCTTAGAGCTAATTATTAACTATACATATACGTAAGTTGCCAAATTATGAAAATTCTCCATAATTGGCTAATACGCAAGGCGTACCATGGGTTTCATATAACTACAAATAGTGCGAGGTTTAAATTTTTATGTTCCAAGCAACATGCAAGAACCAAGCAATGTGTAGCTCGGCAACATTCTATCTTATCCGACGTTTGGGTTTTGTTTGTTGAAATTATGTGTTTTTTACGAATAAGTCTTTTTAGGGGCCAAATGCCTCATACGAAATGCAAGTGTAGCGAGTCTAGGGGCCAAGGCCCCTAGTTTATCTAAATTTTTCGTAGTATTTTTAAAAAATAATTTAGAATGCACTATGGGGTTTAGAGTAGATGTTTCCTTTTTCCTTACATACAGTTCCTTATAAAGGGCATGTACTAAAAGGCTTCCTTAAAATGTATGCTAGAACATATTAATAAAAAAATGAAAAAACATGTATAAGTTTATATTAAAGGCAAATAAAAAATTTTAAAAATGTATATTTTATGTAATAAAATTTTTATTTTATTATTATTTTGTGCAGGGTTTTGGATTATCTGATAATTGTTCAGTAAAATTCATCTCTAATTACACAAAATCATGCAAAATTTATTGATGGGTCTAAAGCATCTTGTATTTCCATACTTTATTTTACTCTTAAGCTAAAATATATGAAACATGTACACTAGGGCGCCCCCCAACCTTTAAAAAACTATTTTTTATTTTTAAATTGTAATGATGCAGAAAAGTAGCGAATTTGTGTAACTAAAAGGATGTGGGAAAATATATCAAATCGGTTTGTATCTAATGCTCGCTCATCTGCTCTAAAGTGTTCCGAAATTTTGAAATATTCAAGTTTTTACAAGTTTTTTTTTTTTTTTTTTTTGCTTGTTTGCTTTATTGAATGCAAGTTTAAAACATAATTACTCTATAATATTTCAAATATTTGTATTTTTTTGTTTTTTTTTATTTTTACTGATAAAACTACGTTTTTATCTGAAGAGTCATAAATTTAAAAAAAATCATGTTGATCAACCGGATCAGGGTTCCGAAAACGTTTAATACTGAATTTATAAATGCTAATGAAGCAGATGGAGATGAGCATTTTAAAAATTCTCCCTTTCTCCCACATTAGAAGTTTGAAAACGATTAAATTCGAATCACTTATCAGAAATCCACCCATCACTGACATTGTGCCCGGGCATTACCCTCCATTTGGTCTGTTCGGAAGTACAACCAAAGTACGTTAGACCGCCCTATACACGGTAGATACATTCCGTTCTATACGAATTCGTGCTGTACGGGCCAGAGCTATATTCCTCCTGCAGTGCGAACTACAGTGTATAATCCATAGAGATATGAATACAAGGAGATGACATTAGCTATTTTCAGCATTGGACGAAATGAAGTAACTGTGTTGGTCTGAGTATAGCGGAACATTTTATTGGTTTCTTTTTAAATAGCAGTGAAAGACGCACGATTTTACGGATTAAAAAGCAAAGATGCACAATTGTATGAAACAATAGTTCTAAATACAAAATCTCAGCACTCTACAGTTAAAAGTTTTACTCTTATGTCAAATACGTAATTATTCTTGGCGCCCACTTTGGCGACATTATTTTATTTCGAATTGGAACTGTCACCATAGAATAACACAGTCATATTGCAATGTGGTCTAAGCAATATGGTGGATCAGTACAGTTTCCGCTTCTCTATCAGAAGCTAAAGCCGCCACCTTGCATTCATATCTCTATGGTATTATCGCGGCAAAATTTATTTGCACACCTTATAAACATAATGATTTTGAGTGTTGTCATTGAGTTCAAATTGAGTGTTGTCATTGAGTGTTCAAAAGTTATATGAATTACAGGAGATAAAGTGTCATAAAATCAGAACATCTGTCTCATTTTATCGTAGTGTACAAGTTTCTTTTAACGTGTTATGCGAAAACGATCGTTATTTTTTCGCCGTATTCAACGAATCCGTCTTATATGAACCCGTGCTATAGGGGGTCTACTGTGTAATATAACACCTCGATCTCCCCATAATGACCACTTGACCAGCACCCTTAACACCCCAACTCCCTCACGTAGGCTTGGTACCTTTCTGCCAGGAAGCTTCCCCGCAAAACTCGGCAGCTCTGCTGGAAAGTCGTCTTCTTCTCTTTCTCTCACACATTATTACCTCCCTGTCTAATGACACAGATTAATTGGCTTAAGGGCCGCGGAACACCTTTTGTTTTCAGGGCCGCCCCCCTCAAAACTCTTGCTACTTAAATTAAGGGAAGTAAAGTGGGACTCCACTGCAGCACACGCGTCCATTTCTTTGTAGTGCTCCATCCCTCCGCTCTCTCTCTCGGATTAATTAAATATATTAGATAGCAAGATTAAAAAGAATAAATGCTGAAGAAGAGGGAGCGAGTGGCGGGAAAAAAGAGAAGAAAAGTTTTAATATTTAAGCTCCTCACACGCTTATAATCCCGGTAGCCATTGTTTTGGGGTGTGCGTTTATTTTTGTAGACTTAAAGTTTTAGCGGGTGTTTGAGGAAATAACTCCTTTTTTTTATATTTTTCTTTCTTTTTATTCGGGCAATTTGTGTTTTGAGTGGAGGGTAGGTTTCGCGGTTATTGGCATTGTCTTTTGTCGAGAGTAAACACCCGGGTATTTCGCTTAAGCCGCAGGGACGCAATTAAATCTCTATAATCGAAAGCCCCGGTTAAGGCAAAATAAAATAGATAATCTTAAAATTTTTCGGGTTAAAAAGAGCATTTTTCGCGTCAAAAAGAGGAGTTTTAATGGAAGCTATTGATTGGTTTTGAAAAGCTAAACAAATAAGTTTCAGAGGAGAGAACTTTTTTGAAAATTTGTATTATACTAAAACAGTCCTTTCCGAAAAAATAGAAGCGTTGTATTATACTGAAAAGCCATTAAATCGATTAAATATGCATTGGATGGCAGCCAGTAACCAGGTTTGTTATCGTTCCAGTATACGTATTTAATGAAAATGCAACAACAGATATAATTTTTGAAAGATGAAATATTAACTTCCTTGTTAATGCAATGCGTAATGCAATGTAATTGAGTGTTACAAATTTGGAATGAGCCAACTGATTTCTAAACTTCACTTCAATGAAATTTAATTTTGTCCTACAAATTCATTATATATTTATACCGCGTGGCCCAATGGATAATGTTTGATAACCAATCTGTTAGATTGCAGCTAGCTGCGAGCAAGTGCGACGCAACTTAGTGCGCATGATCAATGTAATTATATAGTACTGGTAACAGCACCTTGATTTCGAAGATGTGACCGGTAAAGCTGAAGACGGCCACGGATTATGTGCCAAAATGAATCTTTTAACGATTTCGATTGATAAATTTTGTTAAATATTTTAACTATGGGCCGCACTTTTAATTGTTTTAATCTATTCTTTATTTATTCCATTATCTTATTTCATCAATTCTTTTTTTAACAATCTAATAGAAAGCAGCGTAATAATAGCACTGTACGTTTTAAAATCAGACATTGTTAACAACAATACTAAGTAATGAAATTTCAACAAATTATTTCAGTCTATATTAGACATTGTTTGAAACATGACGTCCCTGCTGTTCTTCGGCGCTTTTTGTATTTTGTACTTCTTTATAGGGGAGTTTTTCTTGCGTTTTACGTTAGTTTGATCCCCAATGCCTTGGGTGGGCCAGTGACGAAGGGGTGGAGTCAAGAGTTTGTGCACTATATACAGACACCGGTGACACAACATCCACATCATCCTACACAACTAACAGCACCATTAAGACATTAACATACGAAACAATAGATCAGGCTTCACTAATCACACTTTCCCCAGTCTCACCGAATACATAACAGTCACAACCCCACCATCTATATCATCAACAATTTCATCTACACTTCCGTCGTCACACGTTATACAATCACCTCCTTCCACACCTCTTTTACCATCTGTGATGAAGATCACATATCTAATTTAATAATCATTTACTTTGGCTTTCTTTAATGTAATCTATCCAAAATTTAAGAATTCTAAATCACTTCTGTTCTCATTTTTCTGCCATTTCGGCTTTTAAATCTGTATATTTACTTTTCCCTGTATGCACTATTCTTTTTGTTCTTCGTCTCTTCAGACCGGTGTGGTAAAAATAGATTATATTACGTCCGTTTACAAAATCAACGTATTTTTGATTTCCCTTCCTTTGGCTTGGAGTTGGCGTTTTTTATTTCTTGTTGCCATGCCTTGTCTTTAAAATTATTTGCTCCCGATTACGTCATTTTTTATTTTATTGGATTAACTTTTAGGGTTGCTCTGGAATTGGCGTTATTGATATCAGCCAAGTGTTTGTTCTCGCCAATGTGTAATTCTGTGCTGGCGTAATTTTTAAATCATTCCACCTTAATTTCACTGTCCATATAGGACGTCATTTTATTTTCGCTGAGCCATCACCGCCCGTTATAATAATGTTTCAATAGTATATGTTTAATAAAATAGTTTCAAGTATTTAACGTCTTTTTATTTTATTGCAACTATAAGTGTATTCGAACCTGGATTATCCTGTATCACAACGCAGTCTTTAAATTTAAATCAGCCCAACCAAATAACTCCTTTACACCATCTTCAATAGTATCATCAATAACCACACCAACCAATTCATATTCTCCCTGCCTAAAACCACTTCTATCCTCCCCAGTTTTTCCCATCCGTAAAAAGAAATTTAGATGCATCCGTAAATCTTTCTCCCACCTTTCCTGCCACCGATCCGTCCCTGAATCACCCACACCACAGACCCCTCTACTTTAAACATTTCAAACACGTACATTTTAATGCTTAATAGTCACAATTCACACTCTGCACCACCTAACAACCTCCTACAAAACAAATTTAAAGCTTTACTCGGTAGACTTCCTCCTCAATAGTCACAATAGAACCAAATTACAATAGCAACTGTTTGTAAAGTATTTTCTCAACCAAAAGTGTGGGACTTCAGAACCATAGAAATCCATTTAAGCTTTGAGAGTCCTCAAATATCATCTTCAGTGTTCTTATGCAGGAGTTTTAACGAACGATTTATGTTTCATTAATTACATAAAAGTAACTGAACTCCATCTTCATCAATAAACGTTTACTTTACTTTACTTAAACGAGAACTTTTTTTACAAATATCTACAGTGATGTCAAGCTCTTTACATCTTCGAGATCATCGTTTTTCAAATTAGTGAGACAACATATACATTGTAAAGAGCAAGAAGTCACAAACAATGTAAGTAACAAACTATGTGCGTCTGAAATAGTGGCCTCCATCTTCCATCGCACCGTTTTTGAACCGAATGAAACAATATCTTCGAATTCCAGCCTCTGTATTTAAGCATTCATCAAAAATGATTTCTACTTTATAAAATCTCCATAAGTAATTGATTTAGAGCATAATGTAAGCAGTCGTATGATCGTCAAGCTTTGATACGGCAACGTTTATCGAAAGATCTACGTTCAGAATGCTGTCAACATCTCTTACAGGAGTCACCGTTTTTGCAATAACAGAGACAAACCTTAATAAGCCAAACGGAAATTGTCTTCTGAACCATCCGATAATGTCTGTAGGAAGAGCCACCTCCTCGCAACATTCCTACTCAACGAGGGAATAAGGATTATTTACATCATTTAGAAACTCGTTCAGACTGTACTAGTGGTCCACTTAGGGCCGGACTGGACCACTGAAACGGACCGGGCGATTCGACCAGACTAGCCCACGCAGGCGGATTAAAAAAAATTTTTGGTCAAAACCTGTAGATGGATTTAAACATTTAAAAAGCTGAAGAAAAAAAAAACATGATTGGCATTTACTAAAAGCATATGAAAACTCGTCTGTTCATTTCATTCATTTCAAAATTCGTTCATTTCAATGGTTCATTTCGTTCATTCATTCGTTCATTTCAGAAAATTCACTTGTCAGACAACTTCAACACCTGATTGTCCAAGGGATTTCCCATCTGGTGTGGGGAGAATACAAAAGAGATAATAGATTCAATTCCAGTTATTTCTGGGACTTATATTCGACCATAAACCTGACCTTGAGTTTTTAAGCTCAAAATTACGACATGGAGTGAGTAGAATTTCCCGAAAAATGAGATGGGCGATCCCACTCGGTGGTCGTTTAGAGGAGGTCAGGTGGCCGCTGATAGAGGTTATTTTAACATTCAGTCTATGAGCCGAAAAATCCGTGCCATGAAAAATTGGCCGTTTAGAGGGGTATTAGCTCCGATTTTATTTTGTATGAGTAGCCACTACGGCTAAAGCCTCTCAAAGGAGAGAGTAAATGTTTACTTCATTCGTCTGCCAGCTGCCAATGTTGTGCTACGCAGTGCTAGGAAAGTTAAGCCTGTGCCACGCCCCCTTATCCACCCAAAAGATTGAAGTACGCATAGAGATGCATTGAAAAACGAGTTCCGGAAATTGTTAATAAAAATAATTTACGAATTACTAACCAATTTGTTTATCCATTTTACGTTTATGGAAGGTTGTTTACACGTATTAACTTGTTTTTTATTGTATAATTTCAAATATATAAATTTATATGTTTTCCAATGTTTGGGGGTATGAGGAGGCGTGGGTTTTGGCTTAAAAAACGGGGAACATAGGCTTCTCCAGCACCGAAAACTTTCTGCATTTACTGGGTAACTGCGCAGCAGTTTTTTTGTATGTGGACTTTTAGCAACAGCGCCATCTGTTGCTTTTCGATCTAACTTGTACATATTTGTTTCTTATGAGATTAAAAAATTTGCTATAATATAGGCCAATAGGACGAAATCCTACATATGTATATAGCTAGGTTGTATTTCGTTGTCGAGCAGTGAGTTTATTAAGTGCTTCGTTTTAGTAGTTTTGAAATTTCAATTCGTTTCAAACATTACCGTTCAGCCATTCTGTAAATAGAATAAGCATTTTGAAAGGAAATATACAAATAATAACTTTGAGTAGTATAGGAAGCTCAGTCCTCTGATGCAGTTACCAAAATGCACTTTATCATACATTACACTTTACCTGCATGATATTGTTGAGTGATCAGAGATTAAAGTTTTAGTAGAACTCATGTGATTGCACAGTTGGTAAACATTACTCATGCGATAGCCTGGAACGCCGCACTTTAAAATGAACAACAAATCAGTAAAGATTTTCAAGTAGTTTTATTTAAAAATAATAAAGGATTATCATAACGGTGGCTGGTAGCTAACAAAAGCATACATGATTTTATGCACCGAGATAAAAGCGGTAAGTGAATGTGCGAGAACACAGAAGGCCAACTTGGTGATAGAGCTAGGAGCAAGAAAGAATGCTCGCTTTGACGCCTTGCGGCGAGATTACATCCTCCGGGAGATACTCAACAACTGAAACAGATGCTGATTGAAAAATGGGCACTCTTATCTCAAGAACTGTTGCTCAATCTGGTGCTGGTGAGTATGGAGAGACGGTGCAAAGCAGCCATTGTAGTAAGAAGAGGGCATATATCCCATACCAAGGAACATCGGCTTAGTGGTCTTCCTCTTATACAGACAATCATGTGCAACGATACTATGAGTCCAATAAAGCCTTTTTTTGTCCGATTCCACAATGTATGCATTGTATTCATTTTTGAGCAACTATGCTTTCGTCATCATTTAAATACAAAAGCTATCTCCCTTTTCTGGATTTTATGTCTCTCAGATGATTTTTTGTGGAGTTATGACAAGAAGAACACCCAATGCTTATGACAAAAAGAACACCCAATTTTGCACAGCAGTGTAATATGAAAAAGCGAAGGTAAGCTGTGTGAAAGCTAAGACTGAATCGGGAAATAAATTAACAGGCAGTTCAGAGAGTACCTAAATAAGCAAATTTGCTTCGCAAGTAAACGTTTATCAGTATCTTGGTCATAATTCCAGTTATTTTGAACTTCACTGGGGAAACTGACCAAGTTTAGCAGAGAGAAAGTTCCACCAATCGGAGATAACTATGTTTTTAAGCAGGTCATTTGGTTTACTAATCTACCGTTGGCCTTTATAATTAAAGTAAAACTAATTTCGATACATATGTAAGTAATTTATCTCGAATAGTACCGAGTTTGATAAAAGTAGAAGCACTGAATTCGCAAGCTTTGCTTTTCTATCTAATTCAGTCGTAGGATTCCAAACGCGATGGTAGGTTTTCACACACGACATTTAAAATGTAAATTTGAATTCTGTCAAAACTGATGAAAAGTTCTGGTACAAAATTGATTCTATGAAAAGTCCAGAGCCATCAGTTTACTTTATTCAAGTCCGATGACTTGAGAGTCACAATATCTTAACATAGTACATATTTTCATAAGAGATGAAAAGAAATATAATTTTAGATGCTGACCTGACAACCCTAAGTAGAGTACTATCCTTGGATTAAGTTTGTCATTATTATCACCCTTGGTCATTCTACTTCATAGGCACCACGTGTTCGCTTGAAGTAGTAAGATTACATTTAGCTGTCTCGTCGAAATTTTTTTTTTAACAGATACTAGACAAAGATTTTCAAAGAAAATGAAATTCAAGACAAAGATCAGATCAAACTGTTATATGAGTAAAATATACTGACTTCATAATAAATTCAGGCTCTAATGTCGTTAATATGTCAAAGCTATGCATTCTGCTGTCTCCGTTAAGTACAAAAAAGGCTTCATCTTCATTAGAACACTTTAATAAAAAATCTCGATCTGAAAACTTCAAACGAGCACAGTAGTTCGTATTTTCTTTTACCTTAAGTTCACTTAACAAATAATACCTAGAAGTATGCCTGTGATATTAGACGTGGTTATATCAGTTTGTGGGGATACAAAACTGTATTCTGTAATGAATTTGTCCATCTAATGATCCAGGCATCCTTTAATACCTTTAGAGTCTTTCAAGCACTGCTACGTCTCACAGATGACTCTTGCTACATTTTTCATGGTATTTTGCATAGGAGTGGCTCAATTCTGTTGAAGACCAGCTTAGCGACATGTTTTGGTATCAGTGTATCGACCCTCTCTCCTTGCCCACACTCTTTATGACCTACGAAACTTTAGCATTACATCTGTTTCTAACTCTCCGTTTAAGCAGACGAGCTTAACTCTAAACATTCAATACGGTGACTAAATTCAATCTTTTTCATATTACAAATTAGGTTTGTGTTCTTTTTCCTTCCAGATTGCGAAACTGCGCTGGACCTCAACCCAGGATCGTGATCCAGGGAACTGGCTCCTCATTCACATTTCTTCGCTTATTTTCTGGGGTTATGCGCATTACTTGTTCAATCACTTGCAGTCATCTGGTATTTGACTTTCCACCTCTCCCCTGGTACGCAGAACAAACACCCCTGGATGCAGACCACCTTAAATGCCCCCAATTCTTCACAGAAACAAATATGCACGAGACATTCCATTCTTCTCCATTCCTTTTCTGTTTATGCTTGGAGCAATCGGGCCCATTTATTTTCCCCACGAACACTCCCACTTTATTGCTGCGAATTGCGCATTTTAAAAAAGAACAAGAAAAGATTTAATTTTACGGATTTCATGCGCCTCCCCCCCCCCAACCACCCCCAAACACCACCCTCTCTCTCCTCTCGGCATAAAACCCAGTGGTGGTGGTGGTGGGTCTACCAACTCCGGTACTGGCATAGACACACACACACTAGGACGTCATTTTTATCCGGCAAGAGAGCCATCTTTCAAACAGCAAGGCGCCCGGACGTAAAACAAAAGGGATGAGCACGGACACAAAGATCTGGGCGCCGTACTAATTGGGGCCCTGGATTTCCTCCTTCCGCCCCCCCAACCTGCCTTTTTCTTCTTCTTCATCTCTTCTCTGTGTGTGTCCTGGAAGTTCAACATGGTGAATAGAAACTACCTTACAACCCCCCCCCCTTCCCAGTACGAGCTTTAATTAAAAGTTAAACACTTACTTTGACAGCGACGGAGGCTGACGGCTTCATTACCGAGGGCCTGAAGAGGACTGGCGAAGATTATGAAGGCCCTCTACAACGCATCATCCATCAACGATTAATGTTTGTGCGCGGAATAGAGTGGTAATTATGTTAAGTCTGGCGGGGGAAAGCGGTGGAGTTGTTGGCGGGAGGGGGGCTTCAGTAACTGTGTGACACTACACCGAAAGGGTGGGGTGTCTGTTTTAAAAGCCTTAAACGCAGACTCTTTAAACGCTTTTACAAGTTATCGCTGATACATCCGGCACGAAAGCGCAGACACATCCGATACAATTAGAGAAGTAATTTTGAACACCCCCCCACACACACATACGCACGAACGAAACTCTGCAAGGGTTGTGGGGGGGCGGGGAGGGGGCAGAGGCAGAGAAATTTTAGCGTGATTAATTGCTGGAGAGCATAGTCCCTTCATATTTCGGTCGGGAGGCGGTTGCAGTTAATTAACGCAAAAAGAGAGACGTAGCAGTTTAACTGGATTCGCCATCAACTTTTCGCCACAAGGCCAAACGGATGATATGATATAGAAGAAGGGATACCGCACAAAACATCGTCGGTGGGTTTTTGAAAGTGAATAATGGTGGGCCCTGTTTTGGGAGCAAATTTTTGCGTAGATAGATCGACCCGTCGCGGAAAAGTCGTATGTAGTAAGGTTACGCTTTTGAAAAAAAAAGTTAGATTTTTTTTAAATATTAAGAAGAAATTTTACGTTTAGGATTAGTTTAGCTTGTAAGTAGCATGCCATTCTGTTACCTGATTGTAATCATCATGAATTTGGTTTAATTTCCAAGACAAGGAATCTACCTTTAAATTCTTGTTGATGCATGCATGAAAGCTTTAAATACTCCTAATTTCAACAGTTAAAAAACGAACAATCATGCTAAGTTTTCCACTGCAATAAAATAGAAATATCTTACAGTAGTTATCCACCAATTCAATACAACCAATTTAGTTTCGTCATCGATTCAAAAACTTTGATAGGAAAGATCGTTCTTTTTGCATCGAAACAAACAGAAATCTCATGTCACTAAATCAGTGCTGTAAGTGGGTGAAACAAAACCATTTATTTGAATTTCTTTTGTAACTTTTATGTTTTATGAGCTGTACACTATATGCACTATAGAGCAGTAGTATCGAACGATAAACAGCGGAAACTTCACCTTGAATTTCCGTGCAAATCAATTGTTCAGTCCATAAAAATTAGTTTCTCTTACTTTCTACTAGGAGTACGGATGCTGTTGACTCCCCATTACGAACAACTGGGAACACGCTTTACTTAAAAGAAAATTGCCACTAACTAAATTTTCTTTCGAAGCTCTTAAATATATTTTTCAACCCCGCGAATTTACTACGCCTTATCGTCGTTAAGTTGGTCAAGTGTAACTTATTTACAGATTTTCCCTCGTAGACTAGCCAGTGTCTAGATCTCTGATTAACCAGAAGATATTCACTAACTTTACACTTGCATAAAGCTTACAGCGTTTAAAGCGAACATTCTTTCTTGCACCTAGCTCTATCACTAAGTTGGCCTTCTGAAAATTAAGAGAATTTGCATATTTTATCGAATTTCATGAAAAGAACTGAGATAAATGTAAAACCACTGCTTCTAGACAAAAATGCAAGTCTTGTACGTCAAATACGCAAGTGTACACGTGTGTTTAGGGGAGCGAGTAGAGAAACAGTCTTTATGAACGCGCGTAAGTTAAAACGCATATCGTTCGCTAGCACACCTTGGCAAATTTCTTGGTGTTATTTTGCAGCAATCGGTTAATTTCAAATTGAAACAGTAAAAATGAGTAACCACCAACGTTTAGATGATGGAACGAGGTGGTGAATTGTGGGGAGCCTAGAAGGAGGCCAATGTCAAGTCCAGATATGTAGAGAGTTCAGTTTAACGCCCAGCGTCGTGTGTAACTTATGGAAACAGTTCCAGAACATCGGATCCATCGAGAGAAAGCCTGGGTAAGGTTGTCCAGGCGCCACAACGGCTAGAGAAGATCGCCATTCGTCCATTACAGCAAGGCGTAATAGGAGTGCTACAGCTTCTCAACTCTCTCGTGACTTGTATGCAGTCACAGGAACCCGTGTATCAATGGTAACTTTTTCCAAAAGACTTCATGAGAGAGGGTTTTTGCAAGAAGACTGCTGTTTGCATCCCGTTCGCTTCTATGAACAGGAGAATCCGTTTAGCAGTGTGCAGAGAGCACAGAGATTGGAGTATAGATCAATGGGTGACCGTTCTCTTCACTGATGAGTCCCGGTTCAGCCTAAGTACCGATTCTCGCCGTACGTTCATATGGAGAGAACCAGAGACTCGCTACCTACTTTCCAATGTCTGCGAAATCGACCATTATGGCAGAGGAGGTTTAATGGTCTGGGCAGGCATCATGCTGGATGGCCGCACACCTCTCCATGTCTTTGAAAGAGGCACTGTGACTGGTGGGAGGTATAGGGAGGTCTTAGAGCCCTATGGTCGCCCTTTCAAGGGTGCAGTTGGCCCCGAGTTCATTTTAATGGACAATAACGCGAGGCCATATGGAGCTCTTCTGGTCGACGAATTTCTAGAGGGTGAAGATATTCGCCGGATCTATTGGCCAGCCAAGTCTCCAGATCTTAACCCTATAGAGCATGTCTGGGATGCTCTATCGGATCTGGGATGCTCTGTATACGCGAGTTGCTATTGCCTTCTGGGAAGGGCAATAGCAACTCGCAACCCCCCTCCGAGAATCATCCGGGGAATGAAAACAGCGTTGCTGAACGAATGAGACCAATTGCCAAAGGAAATGATAAACTGCCTTATTTCAAGTATGAAATCACGCTGCGAGACCTGTATATCTGTAAGAGGGGACCATACTCCCCATTAATTCTTTTTTTGTTTATTCTGCAACCGCTGTTTCATACCTTCCGACTCCAATGTACGCACGATCATACGAGTGTATTATAAATATTGAGTTGTTATTTGTTTTGTATTGTATCAATGTATGTACACATATCAAATTTCATTAAAATCGATCTAGTTGTTCTAGAGAAAATCGACCAAGTCTGCAAATTCTCTTAATTTCTTACATCAGGGAGTACGCTGGCCAATCCATTCGGGTGATATCTTCACTTTCCAGTAGCTCCTGAACACAAGGAAGCCGGTGTGGCCGAATATTGCCATCCATAAAAACGAAGTCTACTTCAAAGGCACCTCGGAACAGACGCACGTGGGGAAGGATAACCTCCTGACAACAGCGATCTCTGGTTACAGAACCTCTGTCGAAAACATAAAGCTCAATCCGCCCGTTCAACATATGCCCTCCCCAAACGAGAACTCCAGAACCATCGTAACGGTCTCTTTATACGATGTTACCGGGATGAAACCATGACTTGACCTCTCTCCAAATCAACTGGCGTTGAGAACCGCTTGTGGCACCGAAATGACACTCATCCGTAAAGAGGACACGACTCCATTGATGACATGACCAGTTTTTGTGCTCTTTGCACCACTCTAAAATGTGGCGCCGAGGGCCAACTTTCAAAGAGATGCATCGTGCAGGATGGCGGGCGGATGGGCCACGTTTGTGAAGGCGTCTGGACGCAGTAAAGTGCGACACTTGTCGCCTTAAGGCCGCTTTCCACATCGAGAGACGGTCGCTTGTCGCCAGCAGTAGGGTGCCAGTAGCGGAACCAATTATCACTTGTAAGCAATAAATTTTTCGCACCGCAGACAAAGAAGGAGATACTCCGGATAACAGGTAATTGGGGTTTCGTGGATAATATTGCGGTTTTCACACTTGTGGTTCACGTGGTTTCACACCCCATCTATTGTTTGGTAGAGGGTCGTCGCGTCAAGACTCTGTCAAATATCCCCATTCAAATACGTTGTAGCCGCGACGGTCGCTGGGTTTGGGCAATGGCCTTTAAGGCCATTCCTACAGGCAGTGTCTCTCATTATACCCCACAAAATGTAGTCACAAGGAGTTAGATCGGAATAATATGGAAGTCAATCTGTTATGGAGGCCTGCAATTACAGATTGGTCTTTTAGCGGTTTTTATAACTACTAGTTCCAAACCTCAGAATAAAACGTGTAGTGATCGAAAAAAAAAAAAAAAATGCGAATCCAGAAAGCCAACCTGGCGATAGAGCTGATTGCTAGAAAGAATGGACGCCATAAAAATCTCTAGATTGAAAAAAAAAATGAAAAGATCGTTCAGCGTTAATGCAAGTTTAGCAAAATTTAAATGTGGGTTGAAAAGAGGGGTTAGTCAAAGAGAAATTGTAACATAAGTATTATTGAAACCCCGTGAGAACGAGATGAAAATGCAGGAATCTTCAGAAAGAAAGACGCCTGCTAAATACATTGCAAAAGTTAAAGCCAAAGTAGTTCAAGAAACTGAATTAAAATAGTGTAGACCGGAATTTAAAAATGGCAAAGAGTATTAAATTTAGAATATTTAAATCAAAATCAGAAGTAATTATAAATATTTGATGAATTGCATCACAGTTAGTAACATTAGTAATAAGGAACAGTGCTATTAATTTCCGTTGTCGACTTTGAGACTGGGAAAAAAAAAATGAGAGAATGGTCGACAATATAGTACGAAAGTACTTCAAACAATTTTGATAACACATATACAGAATGTTTCACGAAGAACCCTCAACTTTGAAAATTAACTCAAAAACGGTAATAGATAAAAGCATGAAACAAGGGGTATGCTAATTTAAAAAAATCTCATGTGTCCAACACATGACTTCCTTGCACGTCCATTAGATCAAAAATATTTTCGACGCACTTCCTCTAAATTTATTTGTTTGAAAGAGATAAAATATCAATAATAGTAAGGTTTAGCGATTTCTAGCCAAATATTTCGATATCGCCAAGCTGAGTTCAATTTGAAAGATTTCCTTCTGACACTTTATTTGGCGATATTTCACCAAAAGCCGACAAACTTGAGATAGTCAGCGAGATTTTGGGGATAGCCAAAGTAGTCATTGACCACAGACTTTCAATGAATTGAATGCATCTATACACCTCAATGTATTTAAAGTCATTTGGCTCACCATGTAAATAAATTCTCAGCCGATTGCTGTCAAAAAAGATATTGAAAACAGTTAGATATTACAATAGTTCTAAATACAAAGTTAAAAAATCTACGGGTTAAAGTTTTAGAGTTATACAAAATAGGAAATAATTTTTGGCGCCAAATTTGGCGATATTTCGGCGAAACTCGTCAATGTCGACGACATTTGGCGAGATTTTAAGATACCAAACAATGACAGATTATCGCCAAATTTGGCGATATTTCGCCAAAACTCGCCAAGAACGATGACAAATGGCGATACTTTGGGCATGGACCAAATGACTGACTATCGCCAAATTTGGCGATATTTCGCCAAAACTCGCCAAGGTCGAGGACAGACGGCGAGATTTTGGGTATGTACCAAACAATGACTGTCTACAGTTGTATTATAATGAAGATGTCCATAGACATTAAGGTACTGAAATTCTTTTCGGTGGTCCTGTAAATAAACTCTCCAGTAGATTGGAACCAAAAATCGAGATGCACAACTAGATGTTACAACATTCTTATATATGAAATTTCATAATAGTTTTTGAGATTTGAGAGTTAAATATGCACACACGTACACCAAAAGTCGCCAAGCTTGGCGACTTTTGGCATAGTTCTTGAGGGAGGCACGTGACCGTGGTCGGACCATTACCTAACTTATGTGGTAGGACGGTATTATGCTTGAAATGGATGAATGCCCCTAAAATTGCTATTGACCGTAATGTATTGGAAATCTTTTGAGTGTTCCTGTAGAAGAACTATAAATGATAAATACAGTTTTTTTTAATGGAGAAATTCATTTTCTAACTCTTTACAGCACATATCACTTCTGAGTCGTTTGAAATAGCCCAATACCTCTAAAAAACGCTTTGATGAATTTCGGCCCATAGAGCGTAATGTATTTCGAATCTTTTGGGCGGTCCTGTAGATAAACTATTCAGTCGAATGGAACCGAAAGGGGAGGTGCACAACTAGATGTTACAACAATCCTAAATATAAAGTTTCAACATTCAACGCCTAACAGTTTTTGAGATATGCAAGTTGAATGAATTTCGGCCCATAGAGCGTAATGTATTTCGAATCTTTTGGGCGGTCCTGTACATAAACTATCCATTCGATTGCCACCAAAAGGGGAGGTGCACAACTAGATCATTGAACAATCCTAAATATCAAATCTCAACATTCTACGACCAATAGTTTTTGAGATATGCGAGTTACATACATACGTACGTACGTACGTACAGACGGCATGGAAAAACTGGCCACAGTAGACTCGCCACTGGTCAAAATGAGTTGCAGACGCGTTAATATGATCGTGCATGCTAGCCTACGATGAGATGCATCGAAAAAAGTTTTTTAATTAAATTTAGAGGTAGTCAAAATCGGTTTTTATGTCGAAATTTGGCCCCCAAAATTTTTCGGGATCACATTACTTCCTTATACTACGTACAAGGAAGTAAAAAACCGTAAGAATTTGATGCAGAAGCCACAAAATTTTAGTTACAAATTGCACCGATAGGTTGCTCTGTAAAATGCAATACGGATACCAGAAAGAGAGCTCCCCGGCCGATCAACCAATGGTTGTTAAGTGGGGACGAATGTTTCAAAAGCGCAATACAGTCATTCGTCATCGTTTCTCGAAAGAATAAAGGTCAAATGATGCCTTTGTAAGTGATTGCAGCCCAAACGGTAAGTTTTAAGCAAGTGACTTGACAGGGTGACAAATGAGGATTTTCTTAGATCCGTATTGCCGCTTATCGAGCCATTTATCAGTGCAATTTGTAACTAAAATTTTGTAGCTTCTGTATCAAATTCTTACGCTTTTTTAAAATTAATGTACCGCTTGTTTCATGCTTCTATCCATCACCGTTTTCGAGTTATTCATTTTCAAAGTTAGGAGTTCTTGAAATACCCTGTGTATATATATCTGTCAGAACAGCAACTAAATCTTATCCTGAGACAAAAGTAAATTGCGATGTTCGCTTTAAACTTTATTAATCTTACTCATAAAATACTATTATTATAATATTACTTATAAATTATTTTTCTTAAGAAATTATAATCCTAATAAAGTAAGTAGTGACATAGTTGATATTTGGAAAATGTCATGTTTTGTATGACACCTTGATGACTATTTCAGGTAATAAACTTTAAAAACTGTCAATAATAGTGAACTTGATCTCGCCTGATGCTTCACTAAGTTAAAAGAAGTATTGCTGGGCAGATAAAAACAAAAATTGTATTCGTTTATTCTAAATCTTATTTTGCTTACATATCGCTAAATCATCTAAAGAATATTCTTTAATTACAACCTAACGTCCTGATTTATTCTGTATCACAAACGTGTAGAAACTAAAGTAGAAACTAAATAAAAGTCACGTGTGCACACACGCATTAGGAAATTATGATTCACGAAAGTACCAAAAAAAAAAAAAGTATTTTCCAAAATATTCATTACCTTGCTGTGGCAGAAAAGCATCTCATAATTAATAACCACGGCCACCTTTTTACTTAAAACACATAATTTATTTTTGCTAGTCTAATCGGCAAAGCAGTATCAATAATAATCGCTTGAACCTCAAAAAATATAATTTTTCAGCGCTACACCTAAAGCAAAGCCCCCCATTTTCCTAAGCAGAAAAAAAATGAAAAAGAATGAATAACATTACCGTCCAGACTAAGTAATAGGCCTAACTTGCTCGAGGCTGTACAGAGAATTTCAACGCCGGTAATATTTCAGAAAAGCGTGAGACCTTCAGCGGCCGTTTGATCATAAAATAATGATTTTTGAGGCGCAGAAGTAAAGAAGAAAAAGGAAAAAAAAAAAAAAAAAACACCTCAGCAAAACTCGCGCTATTAGCCTCACCGCCTATCATCTGAAAGTTTAATACTTCCTCGTAAAAACCAGCTCCCGAATCAGGTCTTTAATTTATTAATGACCAGGATCAAAAGGATGCAAGGGGACGATCATCGAAAAACCTATGAATATGAACTAATTACTTACGCAAGGCATCGCTTTATGAATATTCATAAAAGAGACGAACGGCGGAAAGATAAAAAAAAAGAGTTCCAGCGGAATGTAATCATCCGCCGGAACACGAAGTATGGGCACACACAGAAAAAAAATGGCTGCGAGAAAGCATTTATTCTTTCCTGTGTTTTTGTTCGGTTATCTGATGAGGATGCTATTTAAGAGCTCCGGCACAGCTAATTCCGAGGGAAAAGAAAAACTGATTTTGAATTAGGCTAATCCATTTTTGCCCTGTGCAATATAAATACCGGCCCGACAACTTCAAGTAGCCTAAATTGCAGGTTCTTCAGAGGATGAATAATTTACCAAGTTGCTATCGGCTTTTTTTTTCATTTTATTTTCTCTACCCGTAGAAGAACTGTGTTTAAAAATTACGCGAGTGCTGGCGTTCTCGTCAGCCTCACGGACGAATTAATAGATCCTTGTAAGGTTTTCAGACGAAGTTATCTTGACATGTTAGAAAGAAAATCGCGTTCTAACGTAAAGTATCAAAATTTTGAAGCAGATTTAAATGAGGGTTAGTTTTCCCTTGTCATACTCCCTGTTAACTCGTTAAGACTGTATGCACTTCTCGTTAATACAGTTGGAAGCATTGTCTATAAGCGAGTAACAAACAAATGGAGTCATATGTTAGATGGCAGTTATGCTAGACTTCAACTGAAGTACTGGTGAAATGTCTGACATTTTTTATTCTATTATTTTCAATTCATCTACAAACTTAATGAAACTATTGATAAAAACCTTACTAAGCCCTGCACTGAAAAAGACGCTACTAAAACTATTCTAAGGGGTATGGACCAAGCCATTTAAAGAAGAAGACCTCGCACGCTACTATACTGATGGTTAGTTTAATGAGACCATTCAGGAAGGAGATACTGGTGTATACTCAGAATTACCAAACGGAACTGTGGCAGAATACAAGATCAGCATAGGCATTATTGCCTCAAATTTTACTACTGAACTAAAAGCAATTTTAAAAAGCAAAGCAAGAGAATCTCTCACTCAGTGACACAAACAGAGCAAATGGATCAGTCATATGCTCTGCTTCTGGTTACTGGCTATTTATTGTCTCTAAGTCTTCTTCAGAGTTATTTTCTGGGACTCCAAAGATCCTAGAGGCAATAAAAAAAGGTCACTCTGCAATTACACAAGAAATCCATTTCCAACTGGAGCAAATTAACCAATTAAACAAAATCTTTTTGCAATGTATACCAGCACACGGCATTCCTGTTGATGAGACAGCTGACAGACTTGCCAAGGAGGCTCGTGATCTAAATAACTACAATACCAAAGTTATCCTTGATGATGCAACTGCCTTTGCAAGGTATTGTTTAAGAGAAAAAGTCACCAAGAAGGACTATCAAATACGCCAAATCAATGCTAACAGTGCTTATCAAGACCACCATAAGACTTGGAGCTGGACACTTCAAGTGCCATGTAAATTCATGGTGATGGTATAAGATCTTATCGTCTCTGTAGTAATTGTGAAGTCCCTCTCATCTTTGAACATATTTGTGACTGTAGAGTAGAGATGGGGAAAGAATGAACACCCTGCTCTTTTGAAACTGTTCTCAAGAAAGAACGGGAACACCCTGTTCAGTGATCACGGCAAAAACATGTTCTCAGTTTATTAAGGTCCGACGCTTCAAAATTTTATGGCAGGCAAACGTGTTGAAAAGAGAAATTTTGGAAAATGCCTTAAAGGTGAAATTTCTCATTGGAAGGCACGATTAATATTTTTTTGCTAAAAAAAAATTAAATTCTGGGGGGGCAGACCCCCCCCTCCCCCACATTGGCTACGTATCTGATGGTGGGGACAGAAGTTTACAATTTTAGCTTTATCAAATTATAATTGTGGAATCTTAGTTATTTTGAGAAATAACGATAACGAAGATGATTATCTGGGGGGGGGGGGATAGAACTTTTAACCCAATCTACCATAATTTTAATGAGGACCCGGGCAAAGAATAAGAAGCTTTCTTATATGTTCAATACGAAATGCACTCACAGGAAAACAATTCGTCAATTTTTATTATTCCAGCCAAACTACTCAATTTGAATCAAAGTAAAAAATTTAATAATAAAGAAAATGATAGTCTGAAACACAAACAAATCGAAAAAAAATATTTTATCAACGTCAAACAATAATATAAGCATTACACTATCTCCATATAAAACGCGCCTTCGCTTCATACGCTCTTAGCCATCTCTTATTGGCTGAAAAAGAACCTGTTCCGGAGCAGCCTCTCCTATTGGCTGAAAAAGAACACGTTCTTTGATCACGACTCGAGGAGTTCTCGGAGCAGTGAGCGGGAACACCTAGTTCTTCGCACCTAGTTCAGCGTTCTTTTCCTGAGCTGGAGTTCTTTTTCGGAACGGAGAGCTAAGAGCGGGAACGGGGTAAAAGGCGTTCTCTTGCTGAACAGGTTAAAAAAACTGTTCTTCGGTGAAAGGTGTTCTTTCATTAAATCTGTTCCCTGTTCTTTTGCTTTAATTAAGTTCTGAGCTAGGGTCAAAGTTGTAGACTTGGAGTCAGAAGCAAGGCCGTACTTAGACGGGGGGGGGCAAGGGCGGATTAAGGGGGGCGGAGGGGCGACCCCCCCCGAGAAAAAAGAAATTAATGTAAAAGATCCTATTTTTTCTTCCAAAAATTGGATGTATATGTCAATCCTCTAACTTACCGCCCCCCCCCCGACAAAAATGCATTAATCCGTCACTGAGGGGGTCCTATGAGTTCGGACGCCGCTCCCCCGAACTTATTACATTATATGTATATGGTGTATTTATACAGGGACGTAGCCAGAAATTTTTTTCTGTGTGGGGATGGTAAGGGGCATGGGCGCCGGCAGCATAGGGCAAGGGGGGCAAGGCCCCCGCCCCCTGGATTTTTGTATGCAGTGTTATCCTTTGCTTTTTTGCTCTTTCCAACATGGTAACTATACGTTGAAGTAGTCTTTGCCCCCCCCCTTGAGTAGTCTTTGCCCCCCCTGGGAAATATTCTGCCGGCGCCCATGGTGAGGGGTATGAAATGCAGTGATGTATAAATGAACGAAATGTTTGTGCAGTAATAAAAAAAAATTTAATCTTGCTAAATTAGACAGAAATTGGGTGTGGGGGATATATCCTGAAAATTTTATCCCGATATACGATGCTCCCCGACTCCGAAATTATTTTCTAGGTATGGCCCTGGTCGGAAGCCATGTAATTTTATATGCCAAAGTCGTATTCATTTTCTTAAATCGTAGTCGAAGCAATCGACATATTTATACACGCGTATTATTTTTAATCTGGAGCCTGAACACACTTTACGAGCTTTTTTAAACTGGAGCATGTCTTTATTTTTTAAGGCCCTGCCATGCTGAAAAAAGGGCGGCCGTTGCCATCGCTCGACTTAACTACTAGCAAGAGGGCGGACGATCGAAACGTTCATCGCGTGCCACAGATCTAGAGACCCTTTTTTTGACGACAGCTGGCTGTGCCGGGCACAGCCAGCTGTCGTCAAAAGCCAGCTGCCATTAAAATATTTTTACAAAAAATTACTGTTAACATACTTGATTGAAGAAAGCCAGAATGTTGGTTGCAAAGTTTTTTTTAAACATTTTACAATTGTTGTTGTTGTTGTTGCTAATGCCCTCTGGCAACCCGCGGGGCGGTGCCAGATCCCTCAAATAGGCAGTCGATGGGCGGAAGGGGCTGCTTCTATTTTAATGAGCCCCAGAGGGAGGAACTCCGACTCAGCTTGGGGTCCCCTAATTTTGAACCAATTCCAGAGGAGGGACCCACCCCCTGAAATCGGCACCCCCAGAGGTATCGTTTAACAATTTGGAGGACATTGAAGCCACGACGGATTTTACGTGCTCCAGCTCCCATTAGGGCACACGGTCCCACAGCAGTCGAGCCGAGAGGAAGTTGACCCTCCCAAACACTGGCCAATCCGGATGCTGCTTCACTTTTCGTGTTCTTATGGCAACGGAGTTTAGTGCCCAGACCACTGCGGGTTTTACAATTGTACTAAAGTATAGTACATGTTAAAAAGACGTATATTTTCATTTTTAAATTGAATAAAATAGTCATAATAAAGCTACCATAAATCAAAGAACCTGTTCTCAAAAGAACAGGAAAAAGAACTGTTCTTTAAAAAAGAACGGGAACGGTGAACAACTGTTCTTTGAAAATAACGGTTTTCCCCACCTCTACTGTAGAGCGGTTATATGATCTCTGTTTTACCTTGGAGAGTTTCCCTTCAGTGGACAAGTCTACTTAAATAATATTGACGACACTGCCAAATGTGTTATTTCTTCTCTCGGCTATTTGTAGCTGCTTCGTCTCTTGCAGAAACGACAGCAGCCAACCAACCAACATGTTGCAAATAAGATGAAGCTACTTGTAACCTAACAAGTCGAAAATTTTCAATTAATCGAAAATAATTAATTCACCGAAAATGTAGTGAGAAATTTAACTATCCTTTTTGATAGTTTATTGAAGTAAAAATTGTAGCGAACAGATTAATGTAATAAGACACTGAAGAACTTATTTTAGTTACTGATCTTGGAGCCTATGTCTATATTACGTTTTACCGTGTAAAAAAAAAACGAAAAAAAATTCTTTCAATTTTTTCGGAATAGATATTTCTTATATCAAACTTCACCAATCTATATTTATTTTGTGCTGATCTAAACAAATTAGTGTCTCCGAAATTCTCTTGAAACGATGACTGCTCATAGACTTTGATCCAATGAAAGACATTTTGGTCTTTCTATAAAGTAAGAAAGCTATATAAGCTATTTTCAAAAAGATACATGAAATGGCTTATAGCAGTAAGGCAATATCAATATCATCAGTTCGCAAATTTGTCGTACATATATTTTGTGGTAATTTCTTTCCTAGGGTTATAAATCAATTACGTCTTTAAATTCACGTCTATAAATCAATTACGTCCTTATCGTTTACAGTTGACTATAAATAATTTACGGAAAAGGAAATTGCAAGATTTTACCGATATGATTCAACGAGACGACATTTATCGTATAGTAATTAAAATTATATTACTGATTTTTGCCACTTTTAATAATCAATCTAATCACATCAATCAATGTCATAGCAATATAGTTAAATGGGAAAGAAAACTTTGTATTTTTTCTTTTAAAAAACATGCATTGTAAAATGATGACGTTCTACTACTTAAACCACCTACATCCTTTAGATGAATTTCGCGAACGGCTCATCTCAGAAAACTGTAAAGATCATTTTCCCCTTAAATTTTTCCTTCTAGAATACTACTTTATAATGTTATAACTCACATCAGTTTTTTT